>CAWUFW010004584.1:0-645000 GCA_963921515.1 Calotriton arnoldi | reverse complement strand
CTGTCTCCCTCCCTCTCTCTCTGTCTGTCTCCCTCCCTCCCTCTCTCTGTCTGTCTCCCTCCCTCTCTCTCTCTGTCTGTCTCCCTCCCTCTATCTCCCTCTGTCTGTCTCCCTCTGTCTGTCTCCCTCTGTCTGTCTCCCTCTGTCTGTCTCCCTCTGTGTGTCTCCCTCTGTGTGTCTCCCTCTGTCTCCCTCCCTCCGTCTGTCTCCCTCCGTCTGTCTCCCTCCGTCTGTCTCCCTCCGTCTGTCTCCCTCCGTCTGTCTCCCTCTGCCTGTCTCTCTCCCCCTGACTCCCTCCCTCTGTCTCCCTCTGTCTCCCTCTCTCTCTGTCTCCCTCTGTCTCCCTCTCTGTCTGTCTCCCTCTGTCTGTCTCCCTCCCTCTGTCTCCCTCTGTCTGTCTCCCTCCCTCTGTCTCCCTCCCTCTGTCTGTCTCCCTCTGTCTCCCTCTGTTTCCCTCCCTCTGTCTCCCTCTCTCTCCCTCTCTGTCTCCCTCTCTGTCTCCCTCTCTGTCTCCCTCCCTCTGTCTCCCTCTCTGTCTCCCTCTCTGTCTCCTTCCCTCTGTCTCCCTATGTCTGTCTCCCTCTGTCTGTCTCCCTCTGTCTGTCTCCCTCTGTCTGTCTCCCTCTCCCTCCCTCTGTCTCCCCCTGACTCCCTCCCTGTCTCCCTCTGCCTCCCTCTGTCTCCCTCTCTCTCTGTCTCCCTCTGTCTCCCTCTCTCTGTCTCCCTCCCTCTGTCTGTCTCCCTCTCTCTGTCTCCCTTCCTCTGTCTGTCTGTCTCCCTCGCTCTGTCACGTCACCCCGCGTGTGTGTCAGCCCGGGCTGAGACAGCTTCCCGGGCGCACACACAGCCGCACCCGAGTACTTCACAGCCTCAGGTCTTTAAAAGACCATTCACTTGTTAATGAGGCTTTGTTGTATTTCACCTCTTCTTAGCGCCCCTGCATGGAGATGCAGGGGCGCTAAGAGGTGAAATACAACAAAGCCTCATTAACAAGTGAATGGTTTTTTAAAGAATCGCCCGGCTCCCATAGAGCGCTGCTGCAACCGGCGGTGTTTGCTGGCACTTTAAAAAAAAAAAGAAGAAAAAACACAGGTAGGTATCTGCAAGGTCCGCGGGCCGCCAAGGAAGGCTTGCCGGGCCGGCGGCGGCCCGCGGGCCGTACTATGAGTACCCGTGCCCTAGTACATAATAGGGCAGGGGGATTAAAACTACCTCTTAAAACACGCTACGGGGCGCGTTTGCACAGTGGTGAAGGGAGGGGGGGGGGCCTGAGGTGACATGTGTGCAAACGCGCCCCGTGGCACGTTTTAAGTTGTGGGATTAAGTCCCCTTGAATCCTGAGGGTCCCTGGGGCCCAACTAGCCCACCAGGTACCTACAGTTAGCACCACAGAGCTGAGTTGCAGAGAGGCGGTCCCAGGCCACGCACCTTTTTTCACCTCTCTGCAACGCAACTTTGTTGTGCTTACTGAAGGTACCTGGTGGGCTAGTTGGCCCCCAGGGTCCCTCAGGATTCAAGGGGAATTAATTCCCCAACTTAAAACGCACCACAGGGCGTGTTTGAGCACATGTCACCTGAAGCCCCGCCCCCTCCCTTCACCACTGTGCAAACGCGCCCCGAGGCGCGTTTTAAGTTGGGGGATTAGGTCACCTTGAATCCTGAGGGTCCCTGTGGCCCAACTAGCCCACCAGGTACTTCCAGTAAGCACCACAGGCCTGCGTTGCCGAGAGGTGGTCCGAGGCCACGCCCCTTTTTACACCTCTCTGCAACGCAGCTCTGTGGCGCTTACTGGAGGTACCTGGTGGGCTAGTTGGACCCCAGGGACCCTCAGGATTCAAGGGGACTTAATCCAGGGCGTGTTTGCACACATGTCACCTCAGGCCCCGCCCCCTCCCTGCACCACTTTGCAAACGCGCCCCGTGGCGCGTTGTAAATTGGGGGATTAATTCCCCTTGAGTCCTGAGGGTCCCTGGGGGCCAACTAGCCCACCAGGTACCTCCAATAAGCGCCACAGAGCTGCGTTGCAGAGAGGTGTAAAAGGGGCGTGGCCTGGACCACCTCTCTGCAACGCAGCCCTGTGGCGCTTACTGGAGGTACCTGGTGGGCTAGTTGGCCCCCAGGACCCCTAGTACTGAAGGGGAATTAATTCCCCAATTTAAAACGCGCCACAGGGCGCGTTTGCAGAGTGTTGCTGGGAGGGGGCGGGGCCTCAGGCACGATCGCGTCTTTTAAAAAAATTTTTAGAAGGGGGGCTGTGTGGCCCCCCTTCTTTTTCCTTTTTTGGGCCCTGGGGACCCCATCCCCCAGGGCCTGACCCCTTTTTAACAAAAAAAAATGTGAACGGGAAGGGGGCCGCATCCCCCGGGGCATGGCCACCTATTTTTATTATTTCTAAAGGAGGGGGGCTGCGTGGCCTCCCTCCTGAGGCCTCTATTGGCCCCGGGGACCCCATCCCCCGGGGCCGGCCTTTATTTTTATTTTTGTTTAAAAATAATTTGGGGGAGGAGGGGGGCCGCATGGCCCCCCTCCCAGGCCACTCCTGGCCCCGGGGACCCCATCCCCCGGGGCTGGCCCTCTCCGTTGGAGACCGTGGGGGGAGCCCCAATGCCCCCACGGTCCCGCTGCTCCCCGCGTCCTGCGGGAGCCGGCATTGCTTTTCCACATGGGGAGCTGCTGACATGCAGCTCCCCGTGTGGAAAAGCAATCTGCTTTGCTTCATTGAAGCGAGAGCAGGTTTCCCTGCTCTCGCTTCAATGAAGCAAAGCAGAGTTTGCAATGACAGGGCGGGAGACGCGAGGCTCCCGCCCTGTCATTGCACACAGCAGTGTCCCGGGGGTGGGCACCCTGGGACACTGCAGGAGCCGGCCCTGGGGCGTGGCGGTCCCCAGGGCCATCAAGGGCTCCAGGAGGGGGGGCGCGCTGCCCCCCTCCCATCGTGTGCACAGCCCCGGGGAGGTGGTGGTCCCCGGGGCTCGGGAGTCCGTATCGGACCCCCAAATTTACATTTTTAGTGCCCCGAGGAGGTGGTGGTCCCCGGGGCATGTGGGAAGGCTCGAGCCCCCCCACACAGGTTTTTTTTTTTTTTTTTTAAAAAGAAGCCTGGGGGGGCCTTGGAGGCCCCCCCACACATTTAAAAATTAGCCCCGGGGGGTGGCGGTCCCCGGGGCAGTGTGGGGGGGATTGGGGCCCCCCCACACATTTTTTCAGTGCCCCCGGGACTTGGCCCACCCAGGGGCTTTTTGAATACAAAGCGCGGGAGCCCGCGCTTCGGTTTTTTTAAATTTTCGGCCGAAATTCGCGCTGAGTGCGCGAATCTCGCTGATTTAAAAAAAAAAATGCTTTTTTTGGCCCTGGGGGTCCTTGTGGGTCCCCCTGAGCAGGCCTAGGGGGTCAGGGTGTTTCTACCCTGCCCCTTTTTCTTGTTTTTTGCGATTGTTTTTCTGTTTTCTTGTGCCTCGGTTACCGAGGCACAAGATGGCTGCCAACACTTCCTGGTTTGGAGTGTTGACAGCCAATTAGCATGAAGCTCGTGATCGGGAGGGTGCGCGGATCCACCACGGCCATAGATATCGAAACTTTTATTTTTTTAATTTCTCAGAAACTACTGAACGGATTTACACCATTTAAAAAAAGGGCACTTTCTGAACCAAGCACTACCTTTTTGCCAAATTTGGTGTAATTCCGTTCAGCAGTCTTGGCTGTAACCGTGTCTAAAGTTTCCTAAGGGAAATTGATTTTGACCTCTATTTTTTATTTTCTCCGCAACTACTGAACGGATTTACACCATTTAAAAAAAGGGCGCTTTCTGAACCAAGCACTACCGTTTTGCCAAATTTGGTGTAATTCCGTTCAGCAGTGGGAATTAACATGGAGAAAACACGTTTTGGGACCCCCCTTTTTCTCGGCCCCCGCTTGCCGAGTCACCCGAAACTTTCAAGATAGGAGCGGACCGGAGCGGGCCATAAGTTTTGAAAATTTCGCGAAGATTCGTCAACCGGCGCCAAAGTTATTGGGAAAAGAATGTTACGAATTTCCTATGGATAATAGGTCCTAACTATAACTATCTACTGGCGACTGCCAGTAGATAATATATAACTATATATATATAACTATATATATATATATATATATATATATATATATATATATATATATATATATATATATTGACTGAAAAAAAATGGTTGAAGGGACATTATGGTTAGGGTAAAATAAACATACCATTTTAAATGAGCAAAAACATTGAAATTCATCAGTTATAGTTAACTGAAGTAACTGTAACTCTTACCCTAGGTAACTTTAACTCACGCCCCGATATGCATAGTATTCTCATCAATTATATAATTTCAAATGTTGCAGTAATGTTATCAATGATGACATAGAGCATGTCATGAGAAATGTAATATGGGAAGTAATTAGCAGTGCATGGCGAGGGTGTGAATTATAGTTACTTTAGGGCCCGAGTTACAGTTACTTGAATTAACTTTAACTGGTGAATTTCATTGGTTTTGTTAATTTAAATTGCATACTTTAACTGACATTTCCCCCTAATGAAAAGATCCCTTTAACCTTTGCTTTTTCAGTGCATTTCTACGCTTTTTAAAATGCAAAGTAGATATTATTTCTATGCTTAACTGTAACCTTTGTATTTTTTCTGTGAATTTTTAGGCTTATCCTAATGTAAAGTAATCTTTGATTACCATAGATAACGCCAACCCCATGCCGCATGCCGCCGAAGGCCAGGCCCTGCATCCAACCCCTTCCTCCTTTCAGCAGTTTTTGCGGTATCGCTGTTCAATTGTCCTATAGAAAAATTAATGGGGAAATCACATTTTGGGACCGCCCATTTTTCTTGGTCCCTGCTTGACGGATCGCCCCAAAACCTTCCAGGAAGGAGTTGAGGTGGATGAGACTTTTTCTTGGAAAGCTTAATGAATGTTCCTCAAATGGTGCAAAGTTAAAAGCAAACCAAAAGATGCTTTTCGGATGGAAACACAATCCTAGCTATAACTACCCAGTGGTGACTGCCACTGGGTTATATATAAATGAAAATATATACCTAGTGTTGCCTTCCTTCAAAGTTCAATAATTTATTTCAGACAGAAATTGATCATGAACCACAACTTACGTCCATAATTTACAAATATGTTCTCTGTCAACCACAACAGTTTTCGATGGATTGGCACACAAGGTCCATGTTATCAAACAATCATATTTCATCCTGGAAATAATCCATATCTTTTCGTCATGGCCTTGTGGGCTAACAGCGCTCATACTCCTTCCTCATCATATAACTTCAATGAAATCGTGCAGAAATTCATTCCATATTTATGTATATTTTATGTAAGGTAATTATTCAGTGTTTCTCATCTTGCCCTAGTGGTCTATCAGTATAGTCTGATTCACATGTTAAATATCATCCTTCACACTACACTAAAAAGAGAGAAGATATTTAAACTCATGTACGTGTAAATTTTAATTTATAAACCAAAATAAAGAAAGGAAAAGACCGGAAGAGAAAAACTAGCCATTATTGCGCATCACAAACTAAATAATTTCACCAAGCTATACTGAAAGTTCTGCACTTATTTTCAACTCCTCTGGTTCACTTGTATCCATTTCCATGGTGTACGTTGACTCTAGACACCTCATTGCTAGGATTCTCTCCCAATATTTTTAGTCATACAATCCGCAACTAAGTATCTCAGATTCACATTGCTGTTACAGGCTACACTAAAATGCCACTCAATAGTTAATATGCAGATTGTGAATTGCTTACAAATGTTCAAGAATACCTTTATGGCTTTTTAGACAGAGAATGATACTCCAGGAAATGTGTCATAAAGGGGAAGTCCGGTACGAGAATCTCAAAATTATGACTTTCCCAGATTACAGTCGGGAGGTTCAAAAGCAGAGCTGCACCTTCGACTCTGTTAAGGTGAAGCTACGGGCCCTTCAGCTTCAATATATGCTCTTGTTCCCGGCGAAACTAAAGGTTCTTTATCAGGGGAGGGCCCACTTCTTTCAGACCCCAGAAGAGGCTTGGGCGTGGGTGGAGGAGCGACCAGTGTCTCGACCCCAAGGGGGACCACAACTGGACAGTGCTATTTTGCGGAGCGGCCTCAAGGGAGAAAGGCCTCCATGGCAGCGACGTCGTTTAACGGCCAGCCGAACCCGGAAACTGGGTAAAGGAACTCCATATGCCCTGCGAAAACCTAAGTATGTTCAGCAAAGCCAGGACCAACATACAAATGAGCAATCGCAATCTGATACCGAAACGGCACGGAAGATGGGATCCCCCATTCAACAAACGGACTCTGAGGATAATGACTCGTCCTCTGGAGCGGAATCTAGACATCCTTTAGAGAAGGCAATTCAGGCTCTTGAACAGAACGAAGAGGCTGAGATGCCCGCAGAGGGGGTTCCGCCTTCAGATTGCGACCTGAACGAACTGGGTACTGCAACTTGAATGCCGGCGGGATGACATTGCCTATCAGTACCGTTTCCTCCCCCTGTTTTGAAGCACCCTGAGCTTCGAACAGTGTTTACCTTGGACATCTGAGCAGTAAACTGTAAGAGTTGGGGTTTTGGGGTTTCTAATTGGGTGGAGGGGGGGCGACAGACTGACCTGCTCTCACCTGCCTAGGGTCACTTCCAGAGATGGGGGGACAGATGGCTAGGGGGGAGGGAGGGAGGGAGCTGGGGTGGGGGGAAGATGGGGTTTCGCACAGTTGGGGTTTAAACGTTTACATGTTATTTGGTTGAGCGCAATGATTGCCGTAGCAGGACAATCCCACAGACTAAGATGCAATGGGGAGCTGAATTCCCACCCACCTCTAGTTTTCCGGGCCATGATCATGACGCCGTCAGCTGTAACATGACACATAAATCTCACCTAACGGTTCTAACTTGGAACGTTAACGGGCTAGGGGACAAGATCAAAAGAGGACTAGTGTCTCAACACATTAACAGACTTCACCAGATATTGTAATGCTCCAGGAAACAAACCTTAAAGGCAAACAGTCTGGTTTTATAGGTCGCTGGGCCTACAAGGTCCTGGCCCACTCAGGGTTCACGTCCGGGGCAAAGGGGGTGGCTATCCTTATTAAACAGAGCATTCCCTTTCAAATTTCACGCCTCTGGCACGATCCCCTAGGTAGATATGTGGGTATATTGGGACAATGGGACATGACCAAGACCACGCTTATTTGCGTATACGCACCGCCGAGATTGCAAGCGCCCACCATGACTAAGG
Organism: Calotriton arnoldi; assembly: GCA_963921515.1. Classification (NCBI taxonomy): domain Eukaryota; kingdom Metazoa; phylum Chordata; class Amphibia; order Caudata; family Salamandridae; genus Calotriton; species Calotriton arnoldi. The sequence goes on along the minus strand of CAWUFW010004584.1, from coordinate 637,745 downwards.
TGGTTGACATCCTGCTCGAAACACCTTCCACCCTTCATATTGTCGGCGGTGACTTCAACGACGTGATGGACCCAGCGCAGGACCGCATGGAGGAGGGGAGTAGGTCCACTCTTACCACACCACTGCCGCGATTCTCTACAATGATGGGCCTGACAGATGTCTGGAGGGAGACACACCCCCTAGTTAGACAATTCTCCTTCTACTCTGGGGCCCATGACACCCACTCTAGGTTGAACTACATATTTATCCCCAAGGGGGAAATACAGGACATAGGGCACGCAGAATACACAGCTAGGGGTCTGTCGGATCATCCCCCGCTCCTGGTCGAGATGGGTCTGAGAGACCGGGACGGGGCTCGTAACTGGAGATTGAGCCCCTGGGACCTAAAAAACCCCAAAATAGCAAAGGGCATTAGGGCAGATACCGAGGTCTACTTTCTAGAAAACAAAGACTCGGTCTCGTCCGGGGTGACGGTTTGGGAGGCGTATAAGACGGTGCTGCGAGATAGAGCCCAAAACCGCATAGCCTGGGAAAAGAAAGAGAGTGACAAAAGCCTCGTCGCATTAGAACATAAAATAAGCGAACTAGATATGCAAGCCGCCCAATGTGGAGACCCCGAGCTGACGCGTAGATTGACAGCCCTGCGAATGGAATACAAAGGGCTGGCCATGGACAACGCCAAAAAAATGCACCTGGCGACATTGCATCGACTTTACGAAGTGGGGACAAGGCCGGGAAACTCCTTGCTTGGATTAGCAGACGGGAGATTCAAGACAGATGGGTTAGGGAGGTGAAGGATCTCGGGGGTGCCACACAGTCCACAAATGAAGGGGTTGCAAACGCTTTCGCTGAATATTATAGGGACATGTATCGTGCACGTACCTCGAAATCACAGGCTGAGATACAGGAATACCTGGTGGCCATCCCCACACCAATGTTAGGAGAGGAGGAAGCTCGAGGCCTAGAGGAGGATCTGTCATTGGTAGAGGTCCAGGCGGCAGTGGCGAAGCTTCGCCCCGGAAAGACCCCTGGTACCAACGGGCTACCCGCAGAATTCTATCGGCGCTATACCACTATCCTGAGCCCCCATCTTCTCCGACTCTTTACAGATTCTCACGGAGAGGGTGTTCTTCCGCCGGGCCTGTGAATGGCCACTATTGTGGTCATACACAAGACAGGAAAGCCCCGTGACCAATGTGGTTCTTACAGACCCATTTTATTGCTGAACTCGGAAATCAAAATCCTGGCCACCATCTTGGCGACGCATCTGCTGGGAGTGATCACGGATTTGATCCATGAGGACCAGTCTGGATTCATGCCAGGCAGATCTACCCGTCTAAACCTTAGACACACACAACTGGCTCATGAAAGTGAGACAAAGGGAGAACCCACAGGTATTCCTATCAGTGGACGCCGACAAGGCGTTTGACACCGTGGATTGGTCATTCCTGGGTGCCACTCTGGCCAGGTTTGGGTTTGGACCGAAATTCCGCAGCTGGGTGACACTCCTATATAACCAACCAATGGCCACGGTGCGCGTAAATGGTCAGCACTCGGCGCCCTTCCCTATTGAGAGGGGGACGCGGCAGGGTTGTCCCCTTTCGTCTCTTCTCTTTGCGCTCACCCTCGAGTCCTTGGCCTGTACTATCAGAAAGCACCCTTCCATCCGAGGATTCGGTACCACACTCACAAATTCGGAAGAGGAGAAAATTTCTCTCTATGCCGATGATATTTTGATATACATTACCGAACCTGAAAGGTCCATACCGGCTCTCTTTGACACGATCACTGAATACGGGAGCCAACCAGGCTACAAAGTCAACTGGAATAAGTCCACGCTCTACTTCCCAACCAATACACAGGTGGAATGGCCCCTCCCCGGGGAGCTACGAGTGGTACAGAGGGGCTTCAAATACTTGGGTATTTTTGTTACTCCACACCCGGAGCTGTGTAGGAAGGAAAACCTTGGAACAGTATTGCATAACTTCAAGTCAGACGTGGAGAGGTGGAAGGATCTCCCCCTTACTCTGCTCGGCTGGGCAGCAATCTTCAAAATGATCACCCTGCCCCAACTTCTATATGCCCTGCAAAACTCGTACGATCCCCTACCCAAAGCTATCTTCGAGGAAATAGCAAGCCCAATTTGAATGCTACTGTGGCAAGGGGGGTCACCCGAGAATATCGTTTAGGACGCTGCAACGCAATCCATATAATGGGGGGATAGCACTTCCCAATATAGAGGCCTACTACTGGGCGTCCCACCTAATACCCATAAACGAATGGACACATAAACATAGAGAACACCTCACATATCGCCTTGAGAGAGAGGAAATGTTGCTGCACACACATGTGCATTATCTCTACGGGGGAAGGGTGGTTCCCGCTTATTGCCAGCAACTCAGGTAACCCTGACAGCATGGGAGAGGGCGACTAAGACCATGGGATGGACGGGAAAGATTACGAAGAGCACACCGCTCTGGGATGGAGCCCAATTTCGGGAGTTATGCAGGCTTAGGGATTTGAGACCTGGGCTAACCTGGGGATCTCCACAGTGGGGGATATCCACGAAAAAGGGAAACTCAAAACATGGGTAAAGCTCAAACAGGACTACGACATGCACAATTCCCAATTCCTTAAATATGCACATTTGCGCCATGCCTGGCAGGCAGAGAATCTCCCTTGTGAAGAACTCCCAGAATACGCACCATTGGAAGGCAGACTCTTGCAAGAAGAGCTGACACACAAAGCGATTTCCTTCACATACAAGACCATTAATAACAACATCCCTGATGGACTGGTCGGACTCCGGATGCGGTGGGAGAGGGAAGTAGGGCCTATGGAAGACATAGATTGGGAGGCGGCATTAATGCACCCCAGAGAAGTCGCCATAAAAGCGAGACTTCGCTTCATTCAACTCAAGATACTACACCGAATTTATTACGATAGAGACAGGTTACATAAGATGGGTAGGGCGGAATCCCCATTCTGCCTGGCCTGCACAATGGCCAGAGGCGACTTTTTCCACACAGTATGGTCATGTCCTGAGATACAGTTATACTGGAAGCAGGTAGTCAGTTTGTTGGGAACAGTCCTGGGGGTGGCAGTGCTGATGGACCCGAGATTTGTGATACTTGGGATACCAAGTGAGGTGGACATCACCAGAATACAGCTAACTTTCGCCTCCTTGGGGCTGGTGGTGGCCAAAAGGGATATAGCCAGGAAGTGGGGGGGTTGCCGATAGACCGACTATTCAGGAATGGACGAGGGGGATGGATATCTACATGACGGTTGAGCAAACCACATATCGTAGTAGAGGGTGCCCAAATTGTTTTTATAAGATCTGGGGCCCCTGGAGAAGATTCTTTGGGCTCGACATAGGTGACGACATACAACAACCCAATACACAGGCCACACAAGAGACTTTGACATGACGCCCGAGTACACAACTTCCTGGCAACCTTCACTGCGACCCACCCATTGCTACTCCCGAGCTCAAAATGACGATACATGATCAGAACGATAAGACTCTGGTGGCGAATCTTAATTTGCATGAATCAAGAGGGAGGGGGAGATATGGCCTTGATGGTGATGACATTGTTTGTACTGGTTTGCGATTGATTCCTGCAACTGTATTATGCGATAACTATGTTGCGCTAATTGTTCAGTTGGAAAATAAAAATAAAATATATATATATTTTTTTTTTAAAGAATACCTTTATGGACTGGGAAAATAGTGCTACCAACATTTTTTTGGCAAAGGCACACCAGCAGATATATAGCATATTCTATTTTACAATTTAAACTCTTGCAAATGTGCTTAAATCCTTTTGTCAAAGGACTGTCAAACATAGTGTAAGAAATTCCTGCGTTACACGCTTTGCATTTGTAACACTTACTGAAACCAGCTCTTGTTTTTTGTTTTGTTTTTTTAAACTTCATTTATTAGTGGGTGCAGACTTTACATGACAACATTTTCATAGTGTCAGAAACATAGCCATCCGTATAGTTAGGTCAATAGTACAGCTGATATGTGCATAATTAGAACAGTAGTCTGTAAGACACAAGAACATTCCGTATTGACCTCTAGCATCTTTCCCCACTAAACAGCTCTACTGCTGTTCCAACCATGCTGATCAACAACCAGTTTCATAAGCCCTAGTTACCCCCCCTGTAAAGTAACCATAGGCAATAGATCCAGGGCCACTATATGCTCAATGTTGTGTCACATGTTCCAGGACACCCCGACATTCCCTGTCTTGCATCTCACAACCTAGGCTCGCCTCCCACCTACGTTGGAGCAATGTTAAATCTACCTGAGTCTGAAGTAGCGCTGATTTATAGAGCCAGAAAACTATCCAATGGCCTTCTCAAAAAGTAAGGACAATCTGTAAGACTTCATGTACTGGTGGCTCTGACTGTCCCCTTTGCCACAGAGTATGCACCACCCGGGTCTCAGCCACATACTTGAGAAATTGCAAGGCAGGCAGGCCAGTGTCTGTTATGAGTCCATCCAGTGGTCTCAATCTGCCTTCATCATAACAGTCCCCTACTGTAAGTATATCAGCAGCTGTCCAGGCCCATAGTCTGCGGGCTGTGAGAGGACCGCATCGAGGTGGGAGACCCACCAATGGCAGTGCTGGGGAATATTGCAGTGAGTGACCTGATAACTTAATATATTTCTCCCAACCCCGTTGCATGATTTGTAACAGTTCTGGAAGTGGACCCGAGTGGGGACCTCCACCAATAGGAGGTGTATCAGCCATCCCCGGTCAGTCGAAGTACTATATGGTAGCAGTTCTTCCCTGTAGCAGCCTGAGAGTCAAAGTGCCAGTCACTGCACCTGCTCCACAATGGGGTACAGCTCGAAGTTCGGGACTCCCAGGCCCGCTCTCTTGTTGGGCGCTAGAGGGTACGTAATGGCACCCCATTTATGCCTCAATCCTATACAAGCTCTCCTACCTGAGTGTGTAGTGATTGGAACCAGGGCCTGGGGATCCAAAGAGGAAGTTTCACAAAGAAGTAGAACAACAAGTAGAACAACCTGGGCAAGATGATCATTTTTGTGAGTGCTACCCGCGCCATCAGAGGAAGCTGTTGCATACGCAAGAAAACTACACTACCTCTCAGGGAACAAAGTGCACCACCCAGGTTACTCTCCCGACTGTCTACGTCTCTGTGGAAAATGTTAACCCCGAGGTATTAGAACATTGTGGATTCCCAGGGGATACCGCAGTCCTGGATCATCCATGGGATGTCTAGACTTCCTTCACACACAGGGAAGACACAAGACTTCTCGCAGTTGGTGCACAGGCCTGTCACCTCTCTCAGCCTACGCAACATCCAGCACCCAATTGAGGTGTCTAATATTCAGGGAGGTGTTTTGGGGTGGGATAAAACTGTTCTGATTCTGGTGGATCAGTAGGTGCAATTGAGGCTGCAGGCGGGTGGCCAAGATCTTTATAAGTATTTTGAAGTCAATAGTCAACATTGACAAAGGACAATAAGAGGAGGTCTCCTCTGGGTTTTTCCCTGGTTTCGGCAAGGAGATCAGTAAAGACTCTCAAGACGATGGAGGCAAGGTGTCCATCTCCCAGGCCACCTGTTAGAAATTGGGTTTCTAGTTGACAGAGGTTTGCATCCTGTCCACGTAGGGACCAGAATCCTTGGCAGGGAAAGCTAGATAAACACTTTAACTTTAACCTGTGCTCACCCTCTGGTAGCTTGGCAAAGAGCAGGCAGGCTTAACTTAAGAGGCAATGTGTAAAGTATTTGTGCAACACATAGTAACTCAATGAAAACACCACAAAAAGACTCACACACGTTTAGAAACATAGAGAATGTTTATCCGAGTAAAACAAGACCAAAATGCAAAAAATCCAATAATAAGAACAGGAGCTTTACATTTTTAAATAATAAACCAAAAAGTAGTGCTTAGAAGTCAATTGCGCTAAAAGGTTACTTGAGGTCGCGCTACACCAGGCTAAATCTAAATTTCAGGCTGACCGCGATGGAGGGCAGGCTGGCTACAGGACCCACGCAGGGTCCGCTGAAAAAGTAGCTTGGATGGAGCAAAGCGTTGTTGTCGAGAGTCCGAACTCAAGCCTCGCAGTCAGGACCTTGGATCGGTGCTGCATCATCGTCAAACCTCGCAGTCAGGTCCTGCGTCATCATCAGGCTGCGCGGGGATGTTGTCAGTACAGCGCTGCGTCGTTTCGAAGGGCACTGCGTCAGTTCCGATCGCGCAGTGGTGACAATGTGTCGATTTTGTAGCAACTCAGCTGCAGAACCCACTTCTGAGGCCCAGGACTGAGAGGGCACCTCAGGCAAGGGTAGGACTCCTAGACTGCAGAGTCCAGCTGCACCTTTCAGAACTGCAAGAAGACTTTTGTGTCCCTGAGACTTCAGAAAACAGGAGGCAAGCCAGCAAGACCTTGGAGTCACTTTGGGTTCAAGTGAGATGGGTCAGTCCTTGTCCTCCACAGGGAAGAGATCAGCAGGCAGCAGGGGCAGCTCAGCACAGCAGTGAAGCAGTTCCTAGGAACAGTCAGTTAAGAAGCGTGGCAATCCTTGTAGCACAACAGTCCTTACTCCTGGCAGACTTCTTTGCAGGTCCAATAGTGAACTGTCTTTGTAGGGTCAGAGCCTCAGTACTTATACCCAAATGTGCCTTTGAAATGGGAGGTGACTTCAAGGCAGCTCCTTAAAGTGTACAGGTCTCCTTTCATCCCAGCCCTGTCTGCCAGCTACCTGTGGGGGTAATTGAGATAAAAAATAAAAGAATTTAAAACTTGCAATGGTCTTTAGTATAAAGTGTTAGTGAACCCTATGGGCCTCATTATAATGTTGGGCGGAAAGCCATCCAACAGCTGCTGGTAGAGGTCTGTATAAAACCCTTATTCCACATTAAACATTTTTACTAAATAGCAATGCAAGTAAATGCATGTCTGCAATGCATTATGTACACTTCATTCCCAATAAATTAGCAAAGTAGTCCAATGTTCCTGTTTCGCAGATCTGTATGTAACCAGTAGGTCCAGCGTGAATGACACAGCAACAGACCAGTGCATGGAAAGGACTAGTTGAAACCCCAGGCAAGTAAGTATATTATATATAATATTTTCGTAGCATCAAAATGTCTTGGCTAACGCCAGACCTTAAAATTAATCAGAGTCATAAGTTAGTTGATTCAAGATATTCAGGTTAGAACTTCTAGGATTTCTTTGAATTGATGAGTGCTTAATGTGCAATGATGGTGAGTGGCTACTGTCTTGAGAAGGCTTGCTTAGATGTTTGATTCTTGTCTGTCTCAGGGTGTTCCGGGAGGTATGATATGGTATTCATTGATCACCTGGCCACCATAATAATGAGTGTGAATAAGTCAGTTGTTGGGAAATAAGACTTAGAATGGGATGCAGGGGACTTTGCATGTTTGTCAAACATACACAGGAACTAATCAAGGTCGATGAGGGAGTCACATAGTCATTATGTAGCTAAGCATGCCGCCTCATTGAGGAACCCATTTGAGAGAAGAACGAGTGGCATTGAGCAGCACTTGGATAGAACCAGGCCTTCCACGTTTTAAGACTCAGAGATATCATTGGTCCTACTGAGAAATTGGACATGGTATAGTACACCTTTCACTGTACCTGTGGGATCATTCATCTTTAAGTTATCGACAATATTGAATCCTCTGGATGTTTGGCTGGGACAAGAGTTGGTGTAATTTCCAGCAGTTCACAATGCTCAAGGCTCAGCTTTTACCCGGGTGTAGGTGCAGAAATTCTACTTTACTGTGGTTTATTTCTATGAGAATACTGCCATCCAATTGTTAAGGTAAACACTCATAGAAGATGTTTATCAATGTCGACCAGAGAAGATGTATTTATTCGTAATTGGATATCATCTGCCTGTTTAACAGAATACGTTTCACAAGCCTTCAAAATGAGCCCATCTCTCCCTGGTTCCACATAGAGTTTTAAACTGGGCGCAATTAAGTGGGTTTCTAGAAATCTCGATGTCAGTTAAGTGTCTGGGATCTTGAGAATTCAGTTTGTACAATCCAGACCAGCGGTCTCCAACTGATCGATTGCGAGATACCAGTAGCTAGCTGGATGCCTCTGAGTAGCTCGCAAATTAAAACTGCCTGCCAGTCGAGCTGAATGTGCAGCGCCCAATTGTTAAGATCCCACTTTAAAAAGATCTGCTTTTAGTTCTGTGAGGCTTGGCATGCTGACCGTGCGGGCACCCGCAGCACAGACAGTTGTGAAGAATGATTCTTCTTTAGTTTTAGGTTTTAGCTTCTTCATTCATAGTTGCATGCCAGCTATTGTGAAATACTTTCAGTTTTATGAGATATTTGGTTGTGCACCTGCACAGTTTCTTTTTCTCCTTTGGTTCTCTCTTTTTTCTCATTTCTTTCTCTTTTTCACCAGTCCTTTCTCGACTCTCCTTTCTTTTCTTTTTCCCACCTCTTCTTTCCTTTCTTTCGTTAAGTTCTCTCCTTTACTGTTTGTTCTTTTCTCCACTCCCTTTCTCCTTTTCCTTCATTTCATTTTTGTAATCCTTCTACCCTTCTCATTCCCTTCACTCCTTTTGTCTCCTTTTCTTCTATCCTGATTTTCACTTTCCATTCTCCCATACTTCTTTTCTCTTTTCCTTCTCTTCTTTCCTTTCTCTTCTGTTTCTCCTTTCCTTCACTTGTTCTCTCCTTTTCTTTTCTCCCTTTCTCTCAGTTTCTCCTTCATTCTTCTTCATTCTTTCCTTTTTCTCATTTCCTTCTCTCATTTCACTCTGTCCTTTTTTCACTCCTTTTTCTCATTTCCTTTTCTCTCATTTCTCATTTTCTTCTGCTTCTCTCCTCTCACTTCATTCTCACTTTCCCCATTCCTTCTTTCACTTCCCTTCTTCTCTCTTTGTGCTTTCATTCTTTCCCATTTGCCCTTTGCAACTTTTTCTGCTTTCATCCTTCTCAACCTTCTTTTCTTTCCTTTCTCCATAATTTGTTACATCCTTCCTCCCATCTCTTCATGGATTGATTTACGTTTCATGTCTGTCTAACATGTAATGCCCTTGAGCAGAGGAGTGGCAGCAGAGATACGGATACTTGTAGAGAGCTATGAAGTGTACATCTACTGGGCAAAATATACTAATGCTGTTGGTCCTTGTAAAGGGTACAATATATATGTTTAAAAATAACTTTCTGATGTGCTTCCTTGTGGACATTAATCAGTAAACGTCGGGCCATTAAACTAGTAATGAAAGTATTTGGGGCTTTGGCTCTCAAATGGGAGCTGTGTCATCCCATATATTGCAAGATAAAGAGACAATCAGACCCAGTCAGACAAGAAGAAAGAGACAAATGTGGTTCCCGGGAACCCCATAGGTAAACATTTCCTGATATTGCACTTAAATGCATTAGGGTCATTGCAGTAGAACTGGGGGTTGTCCAGGAGCAGTTGTCTGAGTCTTATTTCCCCTTTTCTAATCCCTATACTAGGCAGTAGCTCAGGATGATTTATCAGAAGTGGCTCTCATTATAGGCATGGTTAGAGACCCCTGTTATAGACTCTTCTGTTCAGGAAGGTGGAGAGCCATTCCAGCCCACTACAACTAATTATCGTTAAGGTGGGAAGTATGTGAATCAGAGTGTTGTGGTTGGCAGCATGAAAGGCAACTGAGAGATGGCAAAGAGCTAAATCGCAGGCATCGCCATTATTGAAAATATGCTGTCCATTCTACAGACCTATGCAACACCTAGCCAACTGGTTGTTGCAATTAAACATTATTTGAAAATGTCTGTCTTTAGTTTTGAGTTGATCTTGTTCTAGATATTTTTCCCTGAACCGAATTTTATGATACTGCCCAAGATTTTGGAGGTTTTCTGTTATAAAGTTGGCATTCCTAAGCAGGTGGAGGACTTGCTTTTTTGAGGGTTGTGAAGGGACTTCTCCTTATCAGAGTAAGTCAACTACAACCTTCAGTGTGAATTGACTTACTGGTGTGAGCCATACCTCTAACCATTATTGATTGTTTTGGAAAATTGACTATGTCAATATGCTCTCTGATAGTACGTTGGTCTTTCAGTTTTTTGTTTTTTGTTGCAAGCCGATTCTTTCGTATAAGAATTTCCAGATGTTTAATACTGTTGGGGTGTAGTATGGGGTGGGCAGTGAAGGAAACGATTTGGCACAGGATTTGCCTGTGGCAAAGCGAATATTGTTGTTGGAAGGTTGATGGAATACTTTTCCTAGCATCTGAAGTATTGCGCCTTCATATTCCTAATCACCATGTTATGCAAGTTTGCCTAGATTTAAAGGCTATCGAATTAATATGGATCCTATCATTATCATCAGTGTTTCTCCAGTTTTCTCATTACTCTTTCCCTCTTATTCACGTTATGTGATTACCTTAGGTTTGATGACTTATTTTTTTTAACTTAGAGTTAGCAAGGCAATGGTGTTTATGATAATTGTAATTTCAGATACGATCAAACTAGAGAGCTCTTCCACTGAGTTCAGATGTGATGAATTAAAGAATATGTCTTAAAATTATTAGTCAAAGTTGTTTTTGGATAGATTTTTTTGCAGTGGCCTTCATGGGATTTTTGGCACTGTCTTCTGGGATCAGGTTTCTTTAGCCTGACACATGCCAAATGTGTACTACAAATTGATGCCAACTTGTGAGAGGACAAGTCTGTATTTTTACAAGAGTGTATTGATGAAGTTGTCTTTGGCTACATCTCATGGAGTTCATGTGACTGCACATGTGTTGGGGCCAGTGACATTGCAATACGTAGAGGGCACACGGCCTCATTATTTACCTGTGCATCTTTTAAGAATGTGAGAGCTTTAATCTACAAAATATTGTCAAATGCAATTTCACAAGATATTTGTAGAAGAAAATCGAAAGTTGAGGCAGAAGGTGGTCGCCTTATTTTTTTACAGATGTTAAACTGTGATTGTTTGAAAACACTTCAGTCCACATTTAGGATAATCTTGTAAAAGTTAGTGAATAAAGAGGAACTTTGGTGGACAATGTCGGACTGGCCTATTGTACAATCTGGCAGTGCCAAAAGGGCTGGTCTGGCTGTTTGTGGGCCTGTTTTATGGTCTGGTGAGACAATTTTTACAACTGATTTTCTTGATATTACCACAAACATTTCCTGCAGCACGTACAAATGCATGCAGTCTTCTGTACCTTGCAAAACATCTGGCAATACAGTGTCTCTTTACAAGTTCAAAACTGCTCCAATTTGCAAATGTGGGCCACTTTTTTAGCTATCTGATTTGCTAATTTGGACCATTTTTATTTTTGTGCTCCAGACTATAGTCTTCCTCAGGCCGACCCTGTTTGCGGAAACCCCAGGCTTAGGTTTTTTTTTTGCAAGTATATGAGGATAGCTAGTGGCAAATGGCATATAGTTGACATTACAACAACCTGTCATAGATTTCTTTTTTTGTTGGCCGAGTAAAAACAATGTGTTTTGTCCTACTGTAATTTCATATTTTTATTTGTAATGTAAGGACCAAAACTTGTATTTATGCTCCAACTATTGGTGTTCTACCAAAAGTCACCATTTTATAAATGTTTCCTCTCAATGTAAAACATATAGGTGATTTTTTGTGAAAAGGTAAATTCAAAAACGGTATCAGACAAAGCCTCTTTTTGTCTCCCCATGTTTTCATTCGTCATCTCTTGGTACTAATCTGGCATGTAGGGCACATGTTCAGGACCCCGCTTCTTTCACATCACTGCTTCGGTGTGTTTTATGTTGACAAGGCCCTGCTGTAGTTCTGCTGGTGCTGTCTGTGAGATGCTTATAGATGGAATACATGTCTCCTCAGGGACTAGGAATGGATGAAAATATTCAGGTTCTGACAGTGAAGCTGATCTGTTGCTCCCAATGCCTGGATTGATCGTAGATAAAGGGTGATTGGCTGCATAGGTAGATTCAGGGGTTTAACACAGGGCCCCGCAGTCCCCACAGTGCGTGGGGTGGTACAGTCTTCACCCATTAACGGTGCCCCTCACTCACCTATACAGATAAAACTGCTGCAGCCTGCTCCATGGAAAATTCTAGATGGTGACGAGAAAGCAACAAAGTTGCAACCATTTTAATTAATTGTTTTGATATTTGGAGGCCCTGCGAAAAAGTGCATTCGTAATTCCTTCTCTGTCTCCTGGGCATGTTAGGTGTAGAGGATGTGGTCTCACGGCTAGACTGCCGACTTTGGAGCTGGGAAACCAAGGTTCGAGCCTCAGGGTCGACTCCACATCCTGTGATTCTGGGCAAATCACTTAATCTCCCCGTGCCTAACAACAACAAAAAAAATTAATGTGTCCTTGTGTAATGTAACTGGTGCTCATGTAAAGCGCTCCAATACCTTGGGGTCGAGTTTGCGCTATATAAATCTGCAATAACAAAAAAACAAAAATAAGAAAAAAGAGAAATCGAGGGGATAATCAGCAGAGAAAGAGAAGTGAGATAGAAGAATGAAGAGATGCCGAGAGTGCTGAGAGCGGGATGGGGAGAGACAGGCTAACAAGAGTGAGAGACAGCTGAGAGGGGTTGGTGATAGAAGAGAGACAAACCAGAGAGAGAGTGTTAGACCTGTCAGCCCTAGGGTGGTCTTACCCTGTTTTTTTCCCTTTCTGCGCCTCATTTTTGCCACCATATTTTTACTGGACCTAGGTCTCCGGGCGCCTTGCCACTGCTGGTCAGTGCTGAGGTGCAGGTGCTCTCTCACCAAAGATGGCTGCCACAGGCCCCTGCTACTGCAGAGGGCCTTCCACACATACACGCTAGTCGCCAGAGTCAGGCTGGGACAAGGGATACAGTAGCCATCCCGTCTCCGCCTCTGGGCCCCATAGCTAGGTAGGTGGAAGGTTCCAGAACCTTCCGGGCTGTGGGAGGAGTTACACTTTGCCGCCTTTGGGAGGGTCACCTGACCTAGGGGTATAAGAGGCTTGGAGGGAAAACCTGGAGTTAGTTAGGTTGAGGCACCGCTGAACCTGGGAGAACCTGCGCTGGAGTACAGACTTTAGGGCCTAGGGGGAGACCTACACTACTGCCGCTGACAGGGTCAAGGCCCTGCTGCCGTAAGATAGATGAGGAACGCCCACCACCCACTGATCTTGCCCAGTGTGAGGGGACCCAGGGAACCATCTCCAGCGTGCCAGGAGGCACATCAACTCCTCCAAGAATCACCAACTCACAACCCCCCCTGTTCATAAAGAGACTTTACTGCATCCAAGAATTTCAGGACTACAAGTGAAAACCATTGAGAGGGGATCAGGAGGCGAAGCGCTGCGTCCTAAGCGCTAGGCCTCCACCCCTATCTACCTATACAGACAGCTGGACTGTCCCCCTAGAACCATCCCTTCACAGCCTGAGCATAAGGCTGTCAGCGCGCCTGCGCTGCAACCCCCAAGTGCGGAGAGAACTTGACCCCCCTCTCGGTCACTGACCTGGTGACCGGATCACCGCCGCGGCCGCCGCCGCTGGAAGAAGGGAACTGAGGCCGGGAGATCTCGCCCCTATTCATAGCTGTGGTGAGGAGCGCCGTCCGCGCCCTCACCGAAATCCCCAAAAGTCACCGCCGGGCCCGAGACCCCTGCCGCTGCCAGCGCGGCCAAGAATATCGCCGCCGCAGCCCCGTGGGCCGCGTGAAGTGAACTGAGGCCTGCTGCGGCCTCCCGGCCCGTGGACGCTGTCGCCGAGGGGCCGGGGACGCTGACCGCGTCACAGGTCGCGCCCCGAAAAGGCCGCGACGGGATTGGCCTGCCAAAGCCAATCGCCGGAGAAGAGGGCGTTGCCAGGCAACCACCGAAGGCCGCGACGTGATTGGCCCAGCGGAGCCGAGCTCAACGACGTCAGAGGGGCTCCACTACCAACGGGAGCCCCCGGAAGCAGAGAAGGCCGCGACGCGATTGGCTCAGCCGGAGCCAATCGGGAGGACGTCCCCGGGGCTCCACTGCCAACGGGAGCCCCGTGAAGAATCGCCGCCGCGCCAGGATTGGGCGCCGCCGAGAGCAACGCCCCCAGCACGTCCGGAGGTGAGGAGGACTTGCGGGTGTCTGCGCGGGAGGCCGGAGCCGTCTAAAGGGACTGCCGGCTCCCGCTCCGAGTCCCCACTCACTCCCCTGACTCCACGGGGGCCGGAGGAGGGGCATACCGGCCCCCCAACAAAGGGAACCACCACGCGAGAGGCACAAGAGCCTCGAGAAATTGATCAGCACCGGCCGGAGGGCCGCGAGACTCGCGCCGGGCCCCGCCCCCACCACAGAGGGCCGGGCCAGAGAGGAGGCCGCCGTAAGGCCCCACAGTCAGCCACAACACCGCAGGTGAGCCCAGGAGGCCCCTAGGGCTCTAGGTTAAGCCCCTGGGGGCCGGGGGCCACCCTTGAGGAGGGATTACGGAGGGAGGGGGCCTGTAATGACCTTGTATCACAGGCCAAGCACCTACTAGAACAGTAGCCTCCCCGGGGAGATAAAGGAGTCCCCCCTTATAGGAAGCCCCCAGCTGCTGGACATGTTGAGGGGTTCCCTTTAGGATTCCCCCCGCCTAGTGTACCATAGGCTGTACAGAGTACCTAGGCCTAATGTATATATGTTGATGCATAAACCGTGTTGCGCATGTTCTAGGCCCTAGTTGGTAAAGAGCACCCGAATGAGCAGTGGTGCTGTGATTTTAATGCGGCCTTTTAGTGGCCAGAATTGTGAAGGGTCTTTTTAAATGAACGCGCACTAGTTACCCGAATGTATAATTTGAATAATTGAATGCCATCTTGATCAATATAAAGGAACCTGATTGTTACTTATACAAGCCTGGTGTGGTGTCCGGTTATTGCGTCGCATTTCTGAGTTAATGTGAGAGTGTGCTGCACAACTGCCTTACACATTGCCTTCGCGTGCCTTTCCCCGCTTTGCGCCATGCTACCATAACGGTCTCGGTAACCCCGTTTCCAACATTGGTGTTCAGCGGTGGGATAAGGACTGGTATTTGTGCAGCACCCTACAGTGACTCAGTGTGCGCCGCAATTGGACACCTAGGAAAATAATAAGTAGGAGGAATTCTATTGTAAATTGCCAGTTGTATTAGTCCTGTGTTAAGACCTGCTGCCTTCCATTTAGGACCCCTTCCTTAAGTTGTCTGGGACCCCACCTAGGAGGATGGAGTTTGAGCTAGCCGACCTAGAGAGGTACACGGTGAACCAGCTCAAGGAGTTCTGCCTAGAGAGGGGGTGGCCGTCAAGCGAGGTGCCAGGAAGGAGGTACTTCAGAAGGCTTTGAGGGCATGGGTCATGGCCCACCCGGAGGGAAGAGGGGAGGAGGAGGAGCAGAGGGAGACAGACGACCCAGGAGAACTGAGCCTACTGAACATTGACGTCAGCGAGAATGTGTTGCCAGGAAGACGTTCCAGGGCAGGCAGTAGTGCGTCAGGGGGAGTGTGTCACCAGAGGAATTCGAGGACAGAAGGCAGCAAAGGCAATTGACATTAGAATTGGCTAAGATGGAAAGGGAGCGAGAACAGGGAAGGCTAGCCATGGAGGAAAGAAGGCTTGTACATGAGCTTAGCCTGAAAGAACTGGAGCTCCGAGCCTTGCAAATGGAAATGGAAGGCAAAGGAAATGGTGGCAGCGTACCTACTGGGGTTCCACAGGAGCCCAAATTTTACCTACCCAGGGAGGTGATGGCCAGCTTTAGTGTGGGTGATGACATAGATAAGTGGTTGACGGCGTACGAGGTAGCTTTGGTGGCCCATAGAGTTCCTGAGAGCTACTGGGGAGGAGGACTTTATAGATACATACCTCCACTAGTCAGGGACACACTGCTAACCTTAGAAAAGGGGGATCGAACCAACTACCCTATCATGAGGGAGGCCCTGCTCAGGAAGTTTGGCCTCACCCCTGAGAAGTACCGCCAAAAGTTTCGCAACAGCCACAAGCTCACCACACAAAACTGGGTAGATTTTTATGATTATGCCCGGAAGGCATTAGAGGGTTGGGTGCGTGGCAGCGAGGTTGACAATTACACTGGGCTGTACGACCTATTTTTGAGAGAGCACCTCCTCGAGAAATGTTTTCCGGAGCTGCGCCAGTACTTGGTGGACCGCAAGCTGACCAACCCAAGGGAGCTTGCAGAGGAGGCAGACACGTGGGTCAGCACTAGGGTGTCCCACAAGGGAGCCGGGGCGGATCCCCCGAAGGGTGGACAGGTGTTCCCCCAGAAGAAAGAGGGGGAGATAAAAAGAGGGAGTTCTTTAAAGGTCCCCAAAATAGACCGCCTGGGAGAGGGGTAGGTTTCCCATCCCAATCTGGATACCAGAAACCCACTTACCCTGACAGGAGTCAGCAGCCCAGAACTGTCCGGTGCTACGAGTGCGGGGAGGTTGGACACTACAAGGGGGATGCCCAGTGTCGCAAGAGAACCCCAGCCCCCACAGGAGGTAAGACCCCCGGGGTGGCCAGTGTAGCGCTTGGGGAGGAGTTGTCCCTAGGTAGGGGAGGTGAGTGGACAGGCTTGACCTTAGTTTCCCTGGGGGATAGGGAGATCATCCCAAGGGTGCAGGTACCCGAGAACACTGCCAAGTATCGGCAGAGGGTCCTGGTGAACGGGGAGGAGGTGGAGGCTCTGAGGGACACAGGTGCCAGTATGACAATGGTGAAACGTCAGCTGGTGTCCCCAGAGCAGGTGATTCCTGAGGAGTTCCACCCGGTTGTGATGGCTGATAATAGCCTGGGTCATTACCCCGTGGCCCAAGTTCCCTTTGAGTGGGGAGGAGTGTCAGGTCTGATGAAGGTTGCGGTGAGCCCTGCCATGCCAGTTGACTGTCTGCTGGGCAACGATTTAGAACATACTGCCTGGAGAGAGGTAGAGTTCAATGCCCATGCTGAGATGTTGGGGTTACCAGGATGGACTTGCGTTATCACGCGGTCCATGGCTGCCCGACAAGGAACTCAGCCCGGGTTGGAGCCTGAAAGAAGGGCCCAGCCCACTGCTGGACGAGGAGATGTCCGGGAGGAAACACCCGGTGAGATGGATGGGGAGCCCGCGGAGGTGACCCCGGAGTCCGCTGAGGTGGTTGGTTTTCCCGTGGGGGACCTGCCGACCCCTGCAGAGTGGCAGGTGGAAGGAGGGCCTACCCGGGAAGAATTTTGCCGGGCACAGAGGGAGTGCCCTACGCTTGTTGGCATACGGCAACAGGCCGACGCCCAAGCAGCTGGAACAGAGACTGGTAATTACCATGTCTACTGGGAGGATGGTCTCCTCTACAGTGAGCCTAAGGCTCCGGTGCATGGGTCCTCAAGGGCCGTGGTGGTCCCCCAATGCCACCGAGCCTTTCTGCTAGAGTTGGCGCATGAGATACCACTAGCAGGACACCTGGGCCAGGACAAGACGTTTGCGCGCTTGGTCCCACATTTTTACTGGCCCAGGATGCGCGTCACTTCTGACACTTATTGCAAGACCTGCACCACTTGCCAAGCAAGCGGCAAGACAGGGACTAAGGTGAAGGTCCCTCTAGAACCTCTCCCAGTGGTCGATACCCCTTTTGAGCGAGTGGGGATTGACATTGTCGGGCCGTTGGATCCGCCGACTTCAGCTGGGCATAGGTTCATTTTGGTGCTAGTAGACCACGCCACCCGGTACCCAGAGGCAATCCCTCTGAGGACCATCACAGCACCGGTGGTGGCGCGGGCCCTCATGGGGATTTTTACCCGAGTGGGATTCCCCAAGGTCGTGGTGTCAGATAGGGGCACGAATTTCATGTCGGCCTACATGCAGGCCATGTGGAAGGAGTGTGGAGTGACCTACCGGTTCTCCACTCCTTACCACCCCCAGACGAACGGGCTCGTGGAGCGCTTCAACAAAACCTTGAAGGGGATGATCAGGAGCCTACCCGAGGACTTGAGAAGAAAGTGGGACGTCCTCTTACCCTGTCTGCTCTTCTCCTACCGAGAGGTGCCGCAGAAGGGGGTCGGTTTCAGCCCCTTTGAGCTGCTCTATGGCCACCCCGTTCGGGGGCCCCTCAGTCTTGTCAAAGAGGGGTGGGAGAAGTCTTCCTCGAAGCTTCCCCGTGATGTGGTCAGCTATATGCTGGCGTTCCGCAGCCAAGTGGCCAAGCTGTGGAAGGAGGCCTCGGACAACTTAGAGGCAAGTCAGGCCGTCATGAAGCAATGGTATGACCGGAACGCGCGGACGGTAGAGTTAGACGCTGGACAGAAGGTGTGGGTCATGGAGCCAGGAGAGCTTAGCGCCCTCCAGGACCGATGGACTGGGCCGTTTGAGATCTTAGAACGAAAAGGCCAGACCACGTATGTCGTCGACATGAAGACCCCCGTCAACCCCACAGGGTGCTCCACGTCAACCGCCTGAAGCCACACCAGGAGCGTTCCGAGCTCACTCTCTTGATGATAACGGATGGGAGTGAGGAGGAAGAGAGTGAGCCTCTGCCAGACCTTCTGGCGGTCCACGAGAAGGATGGTTCGGTAGAGGGAGTAGTCCTCGCCCCATCCTTGACCCCAGAGCAACAGAGGGACTGCCGCCAGGTTTTGGGGCAGTACGCCTCGTTGTTTTCCCTCACGCCTGGAATCACGCACCTGTGTACCCATGATGTGGACACAGGGGACAGTCCGCCAGTGAAGAACAAGTCTTACCGGCTGTCCGATAAGGTCAAGGCTAGTATCCAGAGTGAGGTGGTAAAGATGCTAGAACTGGGGGTGATTGAGCCTTCCAGTAGCCCTTGGGCTAGTCCGGTAGTGTTGGTGCCGAAAGCGGCCCCCCGGGCACCACACCAGAACTTCGGTTCTGTGTGGATTATCGTGGACTCAACTCGGTCACCAAGACCGACGCTCACCCGATCCCTCGGGCGGATGAGCTCATTGACCGGCTGGGAGCAGCCCGGTATTTGAGTACCATTGATTTAACATCAGGATATTGGCAGATCGCCATGGCGGAAGGAGCAAGGGAGAAGACTGCGTTCTCCACCCCCGAGGGCCACTTTCAATTCCAGGTGATGCCCTTCGGGTTGAAAAATGCTCCCGCCACTTTCCAGCGGTTGGTGAACCAGGTGCTGTCTGGCCTAGAGGCCTTCTCTGCTGCCTACCTGGATGACATAGCTGTCTTCAGTAGCAGCTGGGAGGACCATCTGCAGCATCTCCAGGAGGTGCTGCAGGCTTTGCAAAGGGCTGGTCTAACCATCAAGGCCAGCAAGTGCCAGATTGGACAGGGATCTGTCGTGTACCTGGGACATCTGGTGGGCGGAGGTAAGGTGCAACCCCTCCAAGCCAAGATTGAGACCATCATGGCCTGGGAGCCCCCAAGACCCAAACAGAGGTCCGAGCTTTCCTCGGCCTCACGGGATACTACCGCCGGTTCGTCAAGGGATATGGAACCATCGTGGGCCCATTGACGGAATTGACTTCCAAGAAGCAGCCACGCAGAGTAATCTGGACGGCTGCCTGCCAAGATGCCTTTGAGACTCTTAAACGTGCCATGTGCACCGCACCGGTGCTCCGGACCCCCGACTTCGGCCGGGAATTCATCGTGCAGACAGACGCTTCTGAGCATGGCATAGGAGCTGTGCTCTCGCAGCTGAATGACGATGGCCAAGACCAGCCAGTGGCCTTTATCTCCCGACGACTACTCCCCGGGAACAGCGGTGGAGTACCATCGAGCGGGAAGCCTTTGCTGTGGTTTGGGCGGTGAAGAAGTTGAGGCCATACCTTTTTGGTTGTCACTTCTTGGTCCAGACCGACCACAGACCCCTTCGCTGGCTCATGCAGATGAGAGGCGAAAATCCCAAATTGTTGAGGTGGTCCATTTCCCTCCAGGGGATGGACTTTCGGGTGGAACATCGACCCGGTGTAGACCACGCCAACGCTGACGGTCTCTCCCGGTTTTTCCGCCTTAGTGAAGAGAACTCCCTAGAGGTTGGGAAGCTCTCCCCTCTTTCGGCTGGGGGGACGTGTGTTAGACCTGTCAGCCCTAGGGTGGTCTTACCCTGTTTTTTTCCCTTTCTGCGCCTCATTTTTGCCACCATATTTTTACTGGACCTAGGTCTCCGGGCGCCTTGCCACTGCTGGTCAGTGCTGAGGTGCAGGTGCTCTCTCACCAAAGATGGCTGCCACAGGCCCCTGCTACTGCAGAGGGCCTTCCACACATACACGCTAGTCGCCAGAGTCAGGCTGGGACAAGGGATACAGTAGCCATCCCGTCCCCGCCTCTGGGCCCCATAGCTAGGTAGGTGGAAGGTTCCAGAACCTTCCGGGCTGTGGGAGGAGTTACACTTTGCCGCCTTTGGGAGGGTCACCTGACCTAGGGGTATAAGAGGCTTGGAGGGAAAACCTGGAGTTAGTTAGGTTGAGGCACCGCTGAACCTGGGAGAACCTGCGCTGGAGTACAGACTTTAGGGCCTAGGGGGAGACCTACACTACTGCCGCTGACAGGGTCAAGGCCCTGCTGCCGTAAGATAGATGAGGAACGCCCACCACCCACTGATCTTGCCCAGTGTGAGGGGACCCAGGGAACCATCTCCAGCGTGCCAGGAGGCACATCAACTCCTCCAAGAATCACCAACTCACAACCCCCCCTGTTCATAAAGAGACTTTACTGCATCCAAGAATTTCAGGACTACAAGTGAAAACCATTGAGAGGGGATCAGGAGGCGAAGCGCTGCGTCCTAAGCGCTAGGCCTCCACCCCCTATCTACCTATACAGACAGCTGGACTGTCCCCCTAGAACCATCCCTTCACAGCCTGAGCATAAGGCTGTCAGCGCGCCTGCGCTGCAACCCCCAAGTGCGGAGAGAACTTGACCCCCCCCCTCTCGGTCACTGACCTGGTGACCGGATCACCGCCGCGGCCGCCGCCGCTGGAAGAAGGGAACTGAGGCCGGGAGATCTCGCCCCTATTCATAGCTGTGGTGAGGAGCGCCGTCCGCGCCCTCACCGAAATCCCCAAAAGTCACCGCCGGGCCCGAGACCCCTGCCGCTGCCAGCGCGGCCAAGAATATCGCCGCCGCAGCCCCGTGGGCCGCGTGAAGTGAACTGAGGCCTGCTGCGGCCTCCCGGCCCGTGGACGCTGTCGCCGAGGGGCCGGGGACGCTGACCGCGTCACAGGTCGCGCCCCCGAAAAGGCCGCGACGGGATTGGCCTGCCAAAGCCAATCGCCGGAGAAGAGGGCGTTGCCAGGCAACCACCGAAGGCCGCGACGTGATTGGCCCAGCGGAGCCGAGCTCAACGACGTCAGAGGGGCTCCACTACCAACGGGAGCCCCCGGAAGCAGAGAAGGCCGCGACGCGATTGGCTCAGCCGGAGCCAATCGGGAGGACGTCCCCGGGGCTCCACTGCCAACGGGAGCCCCGTGAAGAATCGCCGCCGCGCCAGGATTGGGCGCCGCCGAGAGCAACGCCCCCAGCACGTCCGGAGGTGAGGAGGACTTGCGGGTGTCTGCGCGGGAGGCCGGAGCCGTCTAAAGGGACTGCCGGCTCCCGCTCCGAGTCCCCACTCACTCCCCTGACTCCACGGGGGCCGGAGGAGGGGCATACCGGCCCCCCAACAAAGGGAACCACCACGCGAGAGGCACAAGAGCCTCGAGAAATTGATCAGCACCGGCCGGAGGGCCGCGAGACTCGCGCCGGGCCCCGCCCCCACCACAGAGGGCCGGGCCAGAGAGGAGGCCGCCGTAAGGCCCCACAGTCAGCCACAACACCGCAGGTGAGCCCAGGAGGCCCCTAGGGCTCTAGGTTAAGCCCCTGGGGGCCGGGGGCCACCCTTGAGGAGGGATTACGGAGGGAGGGGGCCTGTAATGACCTTGTATCACAGGCCAAGCACCTACTAGAACAGTAGCCTCCCCGGGGAGATAAAGGAGTCCCCCCTTATAGGAAGCCCCCAGCTGCTGGACATGTTGAGGGGTTCCCTTTAGGATTCCCCCCGCCTAGTGTACCATAGGCTGTACAGAGTACCTAGGCCTAATGTATATATGTTGATGCATAAACCGTGTTGCGCATGTTCTAGGCCCTAGTTGGTAAAGAGCACCCGAATGAGCAGTGGTGCTGTGATTTTAATGCGGCCTTTTAGTGGCCAGAATTGTGAAGGGTCTTTTTAAATGAACGCGCACTAGTTACCCGAATGTATAATTTGAATAATTGAATGCCATCTTGATCAATATAAAGGAACCTGATTGTTACTTATACAAGCCTGGTGTGGTGTCCGGTTATTGCGTCGCATTTCTGAGTTAATGTGAGAGTGTGCTGCACAACTGCCTTACACATTGCCTTCGCGTGCCTTTCCCCGCTTTGCGCCATGCTACCATAACGGTCTCGGTAACCCCGTTTCCAACAGAGAGAAAGAGATGCAGGAGAAAGAAAGACGTTATGAAGAGACAGTAGAGAAAAGAAACCGAGAGGAGAAAAGTGACAGACCAGAGGTGAGAAAGTGGAAGTAGAACAGTGTAAGTAAAAATAGCAGGAGCGGAGGGGGGAATGCAAAAAAATAAAATTAAACTGACTTACCTGGGTGCGTCCAACTCTGCTCCGTTTCCTCCAGTGCCGCAACAGAAAGCTCCCAGCCTCCCAGAATCCACTGTCCAATAACAATGCTGCCTTAAGCAGCGTTGTGATTGGTCTGAGCACTGTGGATCAGAGCTCAGGCAGGGGCTTGGAGGCTTTGCATGTTCCTCCCAGGGCTGTGTAATGCAGCCTGGTGGGGAAGATGCAAAGTGCGCATGACGGTTTGACCGGCCCTCTTGGGCCGGCCAAACCGCAATGCCCACTTTAGAGTGTGCTTTACACTCCTCCCCCTGCCCCCTGCACTGGCCAGCCTGGCCCACCCGCCCGCCTCGCACCCAAGCAGGAAGGAAAACTAAAATGATAATAACATTAGTTATTATCGTTTTAGTATTCCTTTTTAGACTACTCGCAGAGCAGTGGGGCAACGCTCCTTCGCCTTAGCGGAGCAGCCGCTGCTGCTAATGAGGTGCAATCAATGACCACAATGGGTTAGCAATTGTACAAATGACAAAATAGTGAATTAATACCATCACAAAATGTGCTGCGCTACGCTGCATAATTTGTCTTTTCTTGCCACATAATTCCAGTGGCTCTGCCTATAAGAGTGAATGACAGCTGAAACTATCCACAGACCACCTGCCATGAGTGGAGCTACTACAGGCTATAGACCTCCTATATATGGTTATATGTGGAATTAGCTTTATCTGTTTTCCAACCCTAAGTGTGGATACCCCCTCCCCCCCACAGGTGTGGAGCTACCATCATCCACAGCCCACCCCTGGATGAAGAGCTGAACCACTACTGTCAACAGCCCCTCCCCAAAGCAGGACGCTACAACAGTTCACAGACCACCCCATGGTGTGGAGCAGGTATACCCATGACTACACCACCTCGCCATGTATCCACAGACCACCACCCCCCTGTGTGGAGTTACCACAGTCAACAGACCCCTTTGTGTGTTGAACTAAGTCCATAGGCCATCTATGGCTGTTGAGCTGATCTATACCTGACCACAGACCTTCCCCATTTGCAGCCAGACACCTCATGGTCCACAAACCACTTCTATGTGTAAAGTACAGCTTGCACTATCCACAGCCCCCCTGTGCACACCTAGCAACGTCTATAGACCCCCTTTATATTTGGGAATTACGCAGTCCACAGACTGCCCACACCTCTCTGTAGAGCTGCCACTTTCCTCATACCCCCCTCTATGTCTGGAGCTACTATTCTCCACAGCCCTCCCCCCACCCCCCACCCCTGGTGTGGAGCTGATCTACCACTGTTCACAGGCCTGCTTCCTTATGCATGGAACTACCACTGTCCACAGACCACATTTTGCATTCTTCTGTCCTCCCTGCAGTGCTATCACAGTGATCAGACACCTGTTGAGCTCTCACAATGTACCTCTGTTCAAAGCTGCATCATGCACTACAATCCAAATACTGAGACATCTGCAGAGCTCCTACAATGTATCTCCACCCTGAACTACACTCTGCTCTGCTGTCCCTATGCCAAAACATCTCACAATGCACCTCTAGCTTGAGCTACTTCCTGAAGTGCTATCCCAAAAGTGAAGAAACCACCAAGCTCCCAGAAAGTATCTCTATCATTACTTCTGTCCCATTACTGACACACCCACAGAGCTCTTGCAATACCCCAATGGTGTGGCTTGTGGCAAGCAAGATATTTCAAATCAGAGACATGTCAGACATTATCATCCATCTGTTCTGACTTGCATGGTCTACAACTATCCCGTTGCTGTGACCTCTATCCTAAGCTTCGTCGTGCAGGCCCGTAGTAACACCTTGAAGACCTTTCACAAAACACCTCTTTCCTGAGAGCAGAATGGTGTTACTGGAATATGTATAGCTCACATTCTGCCATTTGTATGACCTTGTAGCACTGACTGTCAAGATGCATTTCTAGCTCAGTATTTAGTCATCCACAAAGCTCTTGCAGTGTTTTCTTCTGAGATTCCAGTCCCTTTCCGCTCATAAAGCTTCTTCAACACACCTCTATTCTGGCTTGCTTCGTTTATTAGTATAGACACATACATACATCTCCCAGAATGCATCTGTAGCTTGAATTGAGGTATATATTGATATCCTAGTACTGGTATTCCCTAACTGACACTTTCAAGAGCTGTTCCAAACTATCTATTTTCTCACTGCAAACTGAAATCCCAGATGCATGCCACTGGTATTTTTCACCTCAATGACCATTGGGTCCCACATTGCAAGTACTGGGCTCATACCAGTTCAATAATTTTGCACTAAGAGTTTCCAACACCACGGGTATCTGTATTTTTGGGATGCTCAATTCCTACAGTATTCTAGGTAATTCCTTATGGAATGGGAAACAATATTGAAAATAACATTTCCAAAGTCTAGGACTTTTTCTAGGGACTAATTCCTCCGTTTCTGATCTATAGTCCCCAGAAAAATCCAGGGCACTTCTGCCTGAGCTAATACTGCATACAAAATTACTGCATTACCTGTGATACCAATTTGAGTGTGACCAGTTTGCACCCAAATTGGTTTTGGTATTGGCATTGGTATTTGGAGGCTATTTATAATGAGGGACTAAGATATTGTCTGTTTAAATGTCACTATAGGAAAGTGATAACCATGCGTCGGGCGTATGGGGGGCATCTCTGTACTTTGTAGGGTTCCCCCAGAGGTTTTGCTAATCCAATGAGTAGAACCTGTAGAGCGTCCTGCTTCCCAGAGAGACTGACTCAAAATGGAGCAAGATCTTGGAAACTGCTAGGCCACATCTCATCATATTGAAAGTTCTTGTTTACTTTGTAGTTTGTCATTATTAATATTTTTTGAGTTTATAGTACTGGCAAAAAAAAAAATGCTGAGTGTATAAAAGAGTCTATGTTGCTACCTCGAATGCCACTAGATAGACATGAATGTTACATTAACCAGGCCATGAAATCGACCTGCCATGACCTTGACCAGGCAGGTTTTCTAACCTAACTCCTATCACAGTGTGATTTAACAAGTATTTTTTAGTGTAATTCACTCCAGATTGCTCCATTTTCATGCCAAACGCAGTGTGGATGGTAAACTGCTTTAGGCTTTGACAACACCTGATCCGTTGATCGCTCTTCAGTCTCTGCTAAAGTAAGTAAATTCACTTGCCAAGGTCACAGAATGGGATACACCATGTAATAAACCGAGGGGCATATTCTCAAGAACTCATCGCCTAGTTAGCGGCACTTTATCGCAGCCAAAGTGGCGATAAATTCATCGCACCATTCACAAGCAGGTGCTAACAGCCGATATCACCAGTTTACCCATGATAGCAGCCGCAAAAAACATCGCCACGGATGACACCGGCAATTAACGCTAATGATATGCAGAGTAGGCCTTCCCGTTCAAAAACCCACAAAAACACCACTCCGCAACATTCTCAACGACCAGCCAGATCGGCGATAAGATTAAAAAACATGCAATAAGGCGCGTTAGCAGCATGGATTTAACACCTGCTCCTACCTGGTGCTAAATCGGACGACAAACTGCACCATAAAAGGGAGCCCAGCCCACAGCCACACCAGAAGAACAACAGATGCCATGGAGCTACTGATCATGCAGCTCGGAGCCCCAAGAGGGCCACAACACCCACCGCCACCACCGCCAGGACCCCCCTCCACCCCCAGGACCCCCCCGGACTACCACAGAGGCAGCGCAGACAAAGACACCGGACCTTCCGAAAACGCACCAGCCTCAAAGACTTAACGCCAGAGGAATTCATTGCCCACTACAGGCTCAAAAGGACAACCATCCTCCGCATCCTGACCCTCATTGCCCACAGGCTGACGGTACCAACACAGCGGAGATCCAACATTCCTCCGCAGACAAAGCTGCTGGCCGTGCTGCACCTGTTGGCCTCTGGGACCTTCCAACCAACAACTACCATAGTCGGAGGAGTCTCACAGCCAGCCCTGTCAAAGTTCCTCACACCTGTCTTGGATGCCATCATCAGCTTGGTACCCCAGCAACTTTACTTCCCACACACTGCGCAGGAACAGCTGGAGATCAAGCAAGTCTTCTACGCCTTAGCTGGCTTCCCGCACGTGTTGGGGGCAATCAACTGCACACATGTACTCCTCGTGCCCCCTGCCGCCACTGCACACAATTACCGCAACAGGAAACACACGTATTCCATCAATGTGCAGGCAATAGTGGACCACTGGGGACTCTTCACCAAGGTCGTCGCCAACTACCCAGGCAGTGTGCATGATTTCTTCATCTTCCGACAGTCCA
This sequence comes from Calotriton arnoldi, assembly GCA_963921515.1. Taxonomy (NCBI): domain Eukaryota; kingdom Metazoa; phylum Chordata; class Amphibia; order Caudata; family Salamandridae; genus Calotriton; species Calotriton arnoldi. The sequence goes on along the minus strand of CAWUFW010004584.1, from coordinate 610,962 downwards.
TCATCAACCAGCGCTTTCAGGATGGCACCTATGGAAATGCACTGCTCGTCGGTAAGTAACAACTGAACACACCACACACCTCAACTCCACCAACATACAACTCACAACACTGGGAATGCACACGTCACAAAATCACATACAACATGACAACCAACATCCCCACATTCCAGACACGACAACACAACTTACTGTGGCAACCTGGGCTAGCCATGTACACAAGCCATCAACGGCATGGCACCTCAGCCACACAATAGCAGAATGTGGGGAGAGGTGGGAACCAGGCATGTGCGAAGGAGGCAAGTGACCCATGAATGTGAATGTACACAATGCCAAGTGTGGCATGGATGTGCTGGACAGACTTGAGTATGCAGACCACAGACATTTCCATGTCGACATACACTGCTGGTGTCTGCAGTGTACTGGACAGTGGACGCAACCATGTTACCGCAGCCAGTGGGGAAGAATGCGGAAATGTAGCTTGTTACGTCCACCCCTGTAAGCGTGAGCGGAGTGGGCTGGTCCGGCGTACGCCAGGCCAGCGTAGGGGTGTGAATAAAAAGCCCGTTACTCTGGGCGTGGTTCTCTTCTGGAATGGCCGTGTCTGCCAGGGTGGCGCCTCTCACCCTGCCACGAGGCCGATGCCGTGAGCGGCGGTGCCTGCGATCCTGTGAGCCTGCTGCACCCCAGGCCGCTGGTCCCAAGACCCGTCTTGCCCGCCCCAGGGCACCCAGGCCTCACTGCTCACCTGCCAACACCGGCATGTGTCAAAGAGGGCCCACCACGTGCCGGTACAAGCTCCAAGCCCGAGGCCCGCGACCATGGCAGCCTCCTCAGACTATCACGGCCTCCGCGACACAGGCCCCCAGTACTCCTTTCTCATTGACGTACTCCACCGCTGCCTCCGGCCTACACTGCGGTCCAGTAGGTCACACATTTGGAACTGATTATACAATGGCAGAGTACATATGTTTATGGCAGATTTTATATCACCGTACCCCTTACGATGTGGTGCCACCAACTCTGTGCATAGCATTCCAACGACACGTGTCTGTGGGCCCTTGCTGACTACTGCCTTTGGCCTACACTGCAGCCCAGCACCGCGGGGTCACCTGTGTACTGCCTACACTGTGGTCCAGCAGGCCTCACACCAATCCAATCCAGTCCGGACCAGGCAGGGCACGGCATCGTCGCAGGCTGCACACACGCTCAGCTCTGGTGCTTCTACCTCCGTCAACCACAAATCATCGCCACATGGCATTCCAACGTCGTTTGTGAGAGTACCAGAAGGAGCTGTCTGAACAGCGGTTGGCCCGCGCTGACCGCTGCCTCCGGCCTACACTGCGGTCAAGTAGGTCACACATTTGGAACTGAGTCTTGATTTTTCAATGGCAGAGTCCATATCATTGTACGCGAGGAGAGGAGTAAGAGGAAGACGCGGTTCAGTCCGGATGAAAAAAGGATCCTCGTTACGGAGGTGACCGAACACTACCAACAACTGCTCTGGTGCCACTAACTCTGTGCATCGCAAGTCAAGGACACGTGGCTGGGGGCCCCTGCTGACCGCTGCCTCCGGCCTACACTACAGTCAAGTAGGTCACACATTTGGAACTGAGTCTTGATTTATTTATGGCAGAGTTTATACCATTGTACAGGCCTCATCGCAGACTGCATCCCCTTTCAGCTCTGGTGCCACTGACGCTGTGCCCCGAAATTCATGGACACTCTCTGGTTGAACTTTGGTGGCGTCTGAGTCTGTGGCCTGGGGGTTGTCTTTATCATCATGTAGCTGATACTGACTTGGTGGCAAAAATGAGTCTGTAGCATTCATCTCCTCCATATTGCCTGTGTCTGCTTGGTACTGCCCTCTGTATCATGCCCTGGAAGATCACCTTCCACTGTCCCCCAAAACCCTCCGCGACATTCACCTTGGACATCGACGAGGACCCGCTCAGCTCTCGTGTCCCTACCTCAGTGCACCGGTAGTCACCGTCCCGTGGCGGTGTTCCATGTGCCGGCCGCTGTGCATCCGGGGCCACTAACTCTGTGCAGCTCAAGTCATGGACCCTTGCTGTTTGAACTGTGAACTTCTGATTGTCTGATCACTGTTGTAGTTGTTGCCAGCACCAACCACTCCTTGAGGGCTGGCTCACACTCACCCCACACCCATCCAGCACAGGCGTCAGTGGACATGTGACCCTGGCAATAAAAGGGGCAGGGCGCACGTGCCCGTAGCCAGTTCCACAAACTATCTAAGTGTGTCTGTGTGGTCATTGTGTATGCATGAGGGCGCCTGGCCCTACCACATTGCATTGTGCTGTGTACAGCGGATGCAACCATGTCACCTCAGGCAGTGGGTGAGACCTGGGACATGTAGCTGTGTCGTATCCCCCTGTAGGCGTTGCCGGAGTGGGCTGGCGTACGACAGCCCAGCCTAGGGGTGTGGATGATCACCCCGGGGCTCTGGGCGTGGTTAAGTGTTGGGCTTGCCAATGAAGTACCTAATGCGTGTGTCTGTTGTAGTGTCGGTGCCACCCGTCCCGCAATGGACAAAGTTGCAATGTAACATGCCCCCGGAGTGCGGGCTCGGCCAAAGGGATAAATGAATGAGCGCAAGCCCGCTCGGGGTCCGGGATCATACATGCCAACTGTTGTGTGTGTATCGCTATTGCTGCAGCATAAGCCAAAGGTCTTGCCTCGACCGCATCGCGAGTTCAGCCAGCCATGAACTCTACATCTGTGTCCGCCCTATACTTACCATAGGCCTACACACACGTGGCCGCCCACCTTCAACGCACAAGATCACAGCGTCATTGTCAGGCTTGTAGACATGCGCAGACAGGCATGACAATGGTGTGCCGTAGGAGTGCAAGTGATGCAACCGCGCAGCGCACACAAGTAATTAGGCTCGGGGGTAGGGAGGAGCAGCAGTGAGGCTACGTAATACACATTGATGGCGCTCATTTGCTACAAGCAGTACATGTCAAACAGGAATCACTATGACACACATATCACACGCCAATCAACTAGTGAGCCTGCCAACACATCATGCAGAACCAACTATTGACTCATGTCTCTCTGCACTGTCACAGGTGATCAAGGATATGCACTCTGCCCTTGGATGCTGACACCCCTCCGAGCCCCGAACACACAGGCCCAGAGGCAGTACAATGCGGCCCACAAACGCACCAGGGGCATCGTGGAACGCACATTTGGCGTGTTGAAGTCACGTTTCAGGTGCCTGGACATCACAGGTGGGAGGCTCCTGTACAGCCCAGACATCGTGTGCAAGATGATCGTTGCATGTTGTGTGTTGCACAACATATGTGTACGCACCAATGCCCCATGGTTACAAGTGCCAGATGCACCGGACGATGATGAGGAAGATGAGGCAGGTGGACCACACCCCACTGCAGCTGCAGCAGGAATGGCCCGTAGGAACAACATCATTGACAATTTCTTCACATGAGGACGTCACATTGTGACAGTCCTTAGCAATCATGAGACAGTACAAAATGACCACAGGCACAGCATGTGCAAATAAATTCATTTCAACACACATTCCCTGAGTTTCTGTATGTGTGCTGCTGTGTGGCACGGGGATGAGGGACATGATCCAGAGTCATTGTGGGTGTGCAGTGTGCTCTACTTAATTGTGCATGTGTGCCATTGTGCCCATCTCCCCCGTCCCCCTAGTCCCTGTTCGGTACTCACCCTGTTGATATTGTGTCAGGTCATGTTGAGCAGTGTCCCGATCCCCGACTCCTGGCACCGTATCCCGACTGATGACTGTGGCCACCATTTTCTCAATGTCATCCAGCTCCTGGTGTGCCGCTGGTCCCCCACCTCCAATCTGCGTTGCTTCTTTCATGTTGGCATCGAGTTTCTTCTTGGTTTTGCCTTTCACATCATTCCAGCGCCTCTTGACCTTTTCCATTGTCCTCCTCGACACTCCGACTGCATTCACGTTGTTCACGATGTGCTGCCATATTTCCGTTTGTGTTGCCGATGACACAGTGGAGGTGACGAACAGTTGTTGATAGTGTTCTGTCACCTCCGTGACGATGATCCGGTTTTCCTGCGGACTGAACCCCGTCTTCCCCTTCCTCTTCTCCTTGCCCTTCCTCGGCCCCGGGGTTCCTGGCTGGTCGTCTGTGGGGCTTATGGGGTTCGCGTTGTCCTCTGCACTCGGTCCGGGTGCGTCCATGGTGCTACGCAGTTAAAAAATTTTAACATTTATTTTTCTCTGCTTTCATAGTGCATTTTCCTGCATGTCGCGTGGGAATCGCAGGCCTGTCGCTGGTTATCGCTGATTTTTGTTTCGCGATTTGGGACATCGCAACTTTTTTTGCTTTCGTGTTTTGCATTTATTCGGCGTCGCGTTAATTTTAACGCAGGCATTTGTCGCATTATCGTGAGACTTTCGCATGGTGCCGCCGGGTTGAGAATACTGCGTTAACACGGTGTTATTTTCCCGCGATAGACTGCGATGTGAGAAGTTGCGTTAAGCGAATTTGGCGATAGTTAACACACGTTCTTGAGAATATCCCCCCGAGTTTCCCACATCGAACATCTATTCATTGCATACAGCGGACCACAGCTAGCAGCACATGTTACTAGATGGAAGCCTATATATGGTAACTTACTCATCAGCCTGTCAAAAATAATAGTAACGCGTAGGAGGCTGAACCGGAAAATAAGTTTATTTTTTGGCCTCAGTCTTCCGTACTTCTGTCCTGACCCTCTCTCGCAACATCCTTAGTGGGGTTTCCTATCTGCCAATTCTAAGACTTGCCCCAAACCTTTTACATCGGATGCGCTATTTTGCTGTCGCCCACAAACTACTTCTCACAGCATTGTATTGTTTTAGGTTCATGGGAGCAACAAGCCACGCCTCCTTTTTGGACCATCTTGAATGCCACTCTGTGACTCATACTGTTGGGCAACCTAAAACATGGCGGGCAACCTTCCAAAGATTCCACTCACAGCCCAGAACGCCTTTCCTCCTCCCTTCCTGCAATGATACACTTATGAAGAACCCAGAACTGTTATTAGTACTTGGATTCCCGGCCGCCATCTTAGTCACTGGCATCACTGCGAGTAACCTAATTTGACAATCATGAGCTGATTTTCAGGAGTTCTGGAAAAAAACTGCTTTGTACAAAAAAACCTTTTCTGTAGACTGTTTATATTGCTGCTGTGAAATGTTCAATGTAAAACAATAATTAGAACCTACTGAATAAAAAGAATTGAAAAGCCTAACTTAGTATTATTCATAATACATCAAACAGTGAAACGCCAATTAAATTTTGATACACAATGATATCGCTATAAAAAGCCTACAGCATGTTAAACAAGTAATACCTCCGACCTAGCTGCTCATTGTCTGTTAGGTTTACATCCCAGCAGCGAGCCAGGTAGCTGACATTTCAACTATACTTCTTACTGCACATAGAGATGTAGACCCCAATTGAAAACATGCATTTCCAGAGGTTTCTCGCATCAAATATATTTGCCTCGCTGCATTGGTTCAATGAACGCTTGTGAATTTCCGAAAGTCTGATAATTACGTGGTAGCACAAATTGCGGTCTATAATTTTCCGACTCTCTTTGTGAATTGGGTCAAATATGTGAATCCATATTGTTAGAAGTGGGGCATCTAGTTGGCAGAGGTGTGCACCCTGTCCAAGTAGGGACCACCACTCTAATCAGGGTAAGTCAGAAGCACTCCCTAAATTAACCTGTGCTCATCGTGTGGTAGCTTGGGACAGAGCAGGTAGGCTTAGCTTAAAAGGCAATGTGTAAAGTATTTGTGCAACACGTATTAAGATAAACCAGTGAGTAACACCACACAAAAGTAATCCACACCTGGCTAGAAATATAGAGCTTGAGTTATTGAACAAAACTAGCAAAACAACCAAAATCCAATAAATAGAAGTCGAGATATCAATTTGTAATGATTAAATACAAAAACAATGCTTAGAAGTCAACAGCTCTAAAAGGTTACGTGACACCACGCTGGCCCGGCGTAAATCCAAAGTTCAGGCCAGCCACGATGGAGTGCCGGCGGGCTGCAGGACCCACACAGGCCTGCTGAAAAAGTACCTTGTATGGAGCAACCGTCTTCGTCAAGGATTCCCTGCATCGGTTCCGATTCACGCAGGCGGGTCGATGCATCGGAGGTGAGCCTCATAGTCGGCGTTGAAGGATCGGCACTGGGTTGTCGTCGAACCTTGGAGTCGGAACCAGTGTCATTGTCGAATCTGCACTGCGTCGGATGGTACTGCATCAGTTCTGATTTGTAGAAAACAACTGCAGAACCCACTTCTGAGGCCTAGGAGTGGAGGGGCATCTCAAGAAAGGGTGGGACTCACACATGGCAGAGCCCAGCAGCACCAGCAGAGTTGCAAGAAGTTTTTGGATCCCTGAGACTTCAGAAAACAGGAGGCAAGCCAGCAAGCCCTTGGAGAATCTTGGGTTCAAGGATGTAGAGAACAGGTGTAGTCCTTCTCACTCCCAGGCAAGAAGCAGCAGACAGCAGGCCAACATAGTAGAGTAGGTAGCAAAGTGGCAGTCCCACCTACAGCACAGCAATCAGTAGGCAGCAGGCCAATACAGTAAAGCTGTTAGAAAAGTGCAGTCCCTCCTACAGCACAGCAACTCTTCTTCCAGGCAGAATGTCCTTGGTTCCAGTAGAGTTCTGATTTGGTGGTGTCAGGGGTCCAGTACTTATACCCAAATATGCATTTGAAGATCGCAAGGTCCCTGCCTTTCCAGCCTTGGCTCCAGACTCACTATGGGGGTGGGGGTTTGCAGATCTTTGTGTGGGGACAGGCACAGCCCTATTCAGCTCTACCCTCCCAATCTACCTTAAGAAGGCCCATCAGCCTGGTGATGGGCCATCAGGATGCAGATGTCACACCCCAGCTCACTTTGTGTGACTGTCTAGAGGGAATGCACAAAGCCCAGCTGTCACCCAACCCAGATATGTATTCAGAGACAGATAGAGGCACAGAATGGTTGAAGTAAGAAAATGCCAACTTTCTAAAAGTGGCTTTTTCAGATTTACAATTTATAATCCAACTTCACCATAAGATGTGATTTCAAATTCTGAGCCCAGAGACACCAAACTCCAACTCTCTATCTTTTCCCAAGTGGAAATTACACTTAAAAGATGTTTTAAGGCAATCCCAATGTTAACCTTTGGTAGAAATAGGCCTTCCAGTAGTGAAAAACAAATTTAGCAGTTTTTCATTACCAGGACATGTAAAACTCAAAAGTACAAGTCCTACATTTTAAATACACTGCACCCTGCCCATAGGACTGCCTAGGGCCTACATTAGGGGTGACTGATATGTAATAAAAGGGAGGTTTTGGGCCTGGCAAGTAGGTGAACTTGCCAGGTCAAAATGGCAGTTTAAAAATGCAATTTACAATAATAGGACAAGAGGAATTTTAAAGACCGGCGGGGGCTGATTCCCCACTATATAACTAGAAAACACAAAAGTTGGCCTCTGGGTCTAATTTAATGTGAAGGTGTTGGGGTATCCCTTTCCTAGGCCGATTCCCTTCACCCACCCATGGGTGGCATGCTTCATCATAGGGGATCTCCTCGCACTACAAACCTAGTCATAGTGCAGGCTACAACCCCCTCTCTGAGAGGGAGGAGCTCATTGATGTTTTAATAGAGATGATGATGTATACTAAACCTCTAGATGAGCAGGGTGTGGGGAGGGAGTGAGTGAAAAATGTGAAAGTGATTAAAACTAACTCTATGATATGCTCGACGATTTTAATGTTGCATTCATAGGTCAGGATTAAAAAGATATAGCTCCGACAGAGGGAGATCCAATCTGTCAAAGCTTGAGAGTGGTCAACATGTTTCAGCATGACTCTCCCCATAGGGATGCAGCTGCTTTCATCAGGAAGAGTGTACGAAAAAAACAGCGACCACTTGGATTGCCTTGAAACAGTGGAAAAAGATGTGTATACAAAACCAGTAGGTGGAGTGATATGTCACTCAGACTTGGGTTGTACTGGTCAGGAAGCTCCCCAAAATGTCGGGTGTGCCCATAGATACCTAGAACCTCAGTATAACAGACTCAAGGCGGCATCCAATACCTTACCCGGAGTCAAACAGTCTCAATGTAGCGTCCAGAATCCCAAAGCCAACAAAAACGATTTCAACAAAAAGGGGAGGAGGCAGGCAAAGAAAGTTTGGGGTGACCCTGCAGAAAGGGCGATTTCCAACACATTGACTTTCAGTTATACCTATCAACCAATAAAACACAAACTAAGGAATGCAAAAATTGCTTTCAGCAGTTATGCACTACTGTTGTCCATTATATATGAAACTCCTCTAGTTACAATTAGGGGTGGGCTGAACTCGCAGAGTTTTACTCTGCGGAATTCCACGGAGTTGCATAAAAATTTTGGGGAATTCCACAGAGTTCTGCCCATCCAGAGTTTGCCAAGTCGACTGCAATTACTAGCCCCCAATCTTGACCATTGCTGCCTCCCCGAAGTGGGTTCTGTTGGGGGTGGGGAGGAGTGGAAGACAGGGGGTGATGGTCAATGTCAGGAGTTAATTCCCCACCCCTTGCCTGGAGACATGCAATGTTTTTAGCCCATCGCCCAGAAGTGGGAAAAGGGGAAAGGAAGTTCTCCACATCGGTTGCTGAGAGATTCGAGAAGAACTGGATCATCCTGCGGGTAGATTGGAAGTGCTAACCAGGGTCTGTGCGTTCACCTACCTGTCTACTTTCCAAAATATACTGTGTACGGCTTCTGTTAGTGGCACAGATGTGTAGCTGAGACTAGAACACACAGCTTTTAAGGGGTAAAAATGTGGAATGCACACACAAGCATATGCGTATATAATATGTGTCATCATAATAAAAGAATGCTATACACCTGTTTGCATTTTTCGGGCTTCATCGTTCTACAGAGTGCCTCCATCTAAAGCACTGAATACAAAAAAACCTGAGACATTACTAATTTTACATACAAATGTATTCTGCAGAGTAATCACACAACAACGCAATTTAACTTGACAGAACACCACAAAAGCTAAAGGGAGAAGTTAATCTTACCACCACAGATATAAATCATCGGCTGATGCTTTGGGGGCGGTGCATCCTTTAGGGGCTCCATATTGTGCCCTTAAAACTGAAAGTAAATACTAAGCTGGATAAATGTAATGCTACACAGTCAAAAAAACATTTACACATTCCTTTGTAAATATTTTGCTCCCATTATCAAAATCTATAGGGCGAGAAGAAAACACAGGACTCTAGAGCATGGGATGGATGTCTTTAAAAGACATTGGTTTGGAGTTTTTTGGCACAGAGGGTGGCTACTACTAAGAATAAGAGATTGAAAGCCTCTGTTTTGGGGCAAAAACTGGTTGGCAAGCTCTTTGCCCTCCACCCATGTGTGATGTCAGCACAACCTACAAGATGGGGCATGAAAGGCCCTTCATCTGAAAAAGCATTGGCTCTTTTCTCAGTCCTAAATAAGGAGTGTAAAAATAGATGTGTGGCTATTTCAATGCAGTGCATGATCATAATTATAAGGGACTAGGCAAGGCAGACATAGGTCAGATATTATCCTTATGTGCAAGCCCATTCTCCTGCACCTGACCAGCATTTGATACGCTCAGGTGGAGAAGAAGGAAGGATCCTGGTCTTTGCACCAAGGCAAGCATACACCAATAGGATCAATTCCATCCTCGAACAAAAATTCACTCCCTGTACCTAGTAAAACTGATTAGCGCATGTGACGATATGCTCACACAAGTGCATTTGATTTGATGCTGACAGGGCTAAGAGGTGGATGGTTCAAATATGGGGGGAGTTTTGCATGGAACATCCATGCATAGTATTTGAGATTTATGAATTGAAAATACATCTTTTTGGTTTAACCTGGCTCCTGCGCAGGGTCGGTTTTAGGGCGGTGCTACCGGTACAGCCACACCTGGCGCTGACCTCGGGGGGCGCTGTGTTTAAAAATAACATGGGTTTAAAAGCAAGTGCTGCAGAGTTCCTTGTGTGTCCAGCAGTTTCCAGCCAACAATAAAAATGTCAAGATAACTTTAGTGATTAATGTTCCTGCTGGAGAGAGATCAGAGTTTTGTCTAGTGGCAGTTTTCACTTGTCATAAAGTAGCGCAGAGGGTTGATGTGTCTGCTGCAAAGAATGTGTACTATGCAGATCACAGAACTCAGCATGAGTGAACTATGAGCAGCGCTATAAAAATGAAATGCATATCAGAGAGGGGCTATGGAGATATGAGGGTGCTTTTGGAGGGTGGTAGTGAGGGAATTTGTGTAGAAGGTCTTCGGGGGGGCGACAAAAAAGACTGTTGCACTGGGCGCCACCAGCGCTGAAGCCCGCATATATAACCCTGACATTGGATGAAGAAATTGATTTGAACATAAGAAAAACATGAAGAATGTCTTGAGCCACGGCAATCCAACATTTCTACTATTTGCATGCCAAAATGAGCGTCATATACCTTTACCTCAGCAAGGGCACCTATTGCTACCTTTAATACATCATCATTTATGCAAGATTGTCAGACTCTTGCATTCTATGCATACCTTTGCAACCTGAAAGGAGATGGAACTGATGCATTTCAGTGTCCTCCTCTGAAGAGGTTTGGGGGCAACCCCCAAGGTTTGCTCGCTGGTCTGTCACTGAGATGGGTATCTTAAGCTGCTGCCTCCCTGTTGTTGACATTCAGTGTGTCTGAATTTACATTTGTGTCTGAATTATTTATGATGTGAGGTCTTGTCCTTCTGTTTGCTTGCTGCCCTCTTTCTGTTCTCACCAATCTGTAAGGTTGTATGACAGGAAGAGAGAAGCGATGGATGCTGAATATGCGCCAGGATTCATGACTGAAAATGAGATTCCGTTTGTAGACTGTGTTTATTTTCACCGACCGAGCACTAAATAGAATATAGTCCCAGTGCTGCTCCCTTGGGCATTAGATTATGAAAACTGCTATCGCTCAGTATCAGCTAATGAGCTGTTCTGCTCACGCTGAGGTTTGCTCTTCACTTAAACAACCACAGTGCCATGGAATGTATCTTCCTATCCTGGGAATTTCACGTTTAAAACCTATTTCAAAACTATTAAATTCATGTTGGAAAACAATAAACCTATTTCAGGTGGAGTTTATAGCTTCCCTTCATCTTTTAATTGCTATCGTTTTTGGCTTTATACCTTAAAAGAACATGCTCAACATAATCCAATAAAATCACTCGCACATTGTCGCAAAATCATTTTTTTTTAATTAGTTGTGTAGCTCCAACTTGTAGCAAGAAGCCACTGTGCGGCATTAGAAAATTTACATAGGGTTCATTACGAATTTCTGTCCGGTGCTTTGGGAGATGCAGAAGGACCTGGGAGTGGGAAATCATACTGCTGATGGTCCAAGCATCATTGAAAGGTTGACTGTATTTTTGGGTACCCTGTCCCTTGTAAGAAGAGAGGGGGTTCCAGTGGTTTCAAGGAGGTAGAAGAAAGCCTCTAGAAAGAGGCTGTTCTTCAGGTTTCTTTTGAAAGCACTTAGCAGGGCCAGACAGGCCTTTTAATCCATTATCCATTTTCTTGTACGGCGTTTCCTTTCACTTACTCATGAATCATAAACCTGTGTACAGGTCGATGGATCTTTGATGCCGACAGAGATGTAAGGAGCTATAGTCAATATAAAATGTTACCAATTATCATTTCTTCCAATTCAGTCAATAAAGAGATTTAGTATGAGTTAAAGGATTTTATTTTAAATCTTTTAGTTTGTCCTCCTTATTGAAGTATTATTTTCCAAGTCTCATCATCAAAGGTTGTTATGATCAATCAATCGATATTAGACAATTAGGTAAATCAATACATGAATCAAAAATGCAATTGATACAATAATAATGCAACAAGCGTGTTCCATAAAGAAACTCCCCTATTCTAGGTAAATAAAATTAAATGTGAGAAAGAACAAAGGTGTCAGTTCAGATACCCATGAAGGGTCCTGATGAGAGAATCCAGCATAAGCATGAAACTTTAGCATAATAAGCTAAAAAGCATTCTCAGTAGTCCCAGAAATAAGCAAAGACTTCTCATAAAGAGAAATCCAAGAAACTCAATGAAGAGTCTCCTCTCACAGAGTCAGGAAGAAGGAGAACAGTAAGAGATGTTGCTCTCAGTCTAAGGAAAAGGATGAATGAAAATTTCAATCAGCCATTAGTCTAAGAACACGCACATATAAATACACATTTTCTATGTTGCAATAATAACATTCTTTCTTCTTCTTGTTAACCAATTAGATTTCAGCACGCTCCTGGGAACAGGTTTACTCCCCATCTTCTCACCAGAGTACAATCGACTTTTAACATACGTCCTTTATTGTTGCGCACATCATTTCTTGTTTTTCAAAAATGTCTTCCCATGAATCATCCTCCCTGTGTCTGCATCTTTTGCAGTGAGAACCTCACTATTAGTTGTCTAATACAAAACAAGTATCTATTCTCAAGCTAATAAACAGTAGCTTCCGAAATTGCAAAGTCTGCAGCAAAGAGAAGAAAACATCTTCAGTATGGTCGTTTGATGAGAAAATCAAGATTTTCAGTATTACTATATTTTCTTATTCATTCATGGCATCATCGGTTATGTTGTGCTTCATTTCTATGCTACAAGCCTATAGTTTTTCAGTATGGTTGCCTACTACAAATTTTTCATTTAACACATTTCATCTCTAAATGTAAGCTCTGCACATTATTTTTTATTAAAGCATTTTCCAAATGACTAAATTCGCAGTAGCAAAGGCCTATAGAAAGAGACTGTAAGCTCCTAGCAGGGCCAGACAGGCCTTTTAATCCATTGGCCATTTCCCTGGTATGGGCTGGAGCCCTTGGAGGCTTAGTTTGTAGACCCAGGACAGCTTCTGGTGCCTGTCACTTTCCCCAGTTCCCCGAAGTTATTTGCAGCAGGCACAGGGAGTTTTCAAGAGAGAGATAAAGAGTGAGGGAGGTGACATTAGAAAGAAAGCGAGAGGAGAGAAGGAGAGAGAGAAAGAATAGATGGATGGAAAGAGAGAGATTGCACAAGGAGACAAAGGGAGCAGGGCTGGGTTGAGCTTTTTTGCCAAGTCTGCTTTTGGTTCCCCAGTCTGGCCTTGACTCTCAGATTTGTTTGGTTTCTCTTGTCTACACTTAAAGACTTCCAGAATTATGCACCCATGATGCAAATTGTTTTGCCTCTTTGATTTTTCTGATTTAACTGATTTGTTATGTGATAAGGTTTGCTTCACTTAATCTCATGCTCAGATATTCAGATTCAGCTTCAGAAGGTAGACTGGGCTAATACTCTTGTGTGATCCATAGACTGAACACAAAAGTTTAAACTTTATTCCTTAATGCTACTGGTAGCTTATGAGGTTCTTTGAGTGCTGGAGTGACAAGCAACGATTTTTTCACGTCCAGACTTGAGCCCAGATTTACTATAATTTTGCATCGGGTTGCATCACTTTTCTGGTGTATAACCAACGTGAAATCATTATTGGCATTTACTAAGCCATTTAAAGCCACTTAACGTGGCTTTGCATAGCTTACTAAATACAAAGTACTTTGCGTCTGGCAGGCGTTAGATGTATTGTGACGCAAACCCAGATTTACAAAGACTGAAAACGGTGAGCCACGGGGGCGGAGCTACACTGTGATGGTATTACAGCCTGTAGCTTTCCACTTGGCATGGCCTACAAACGGTGTAAATCTGCCCTGTTTTTCCATGATGGTCTAGGTTCTTGGTATTCCTCATGACTTGCGGTACTCAGAGCTGCACAGACTAGATACCGGTGGGAGGGCATCACTACTGGAGTGCGCCTCCTTCTTTGTCCACTGCCTGGGAGGTGCAAGTGCTGCCGCCCACAACATTGGTGGCAAGCCCAGCTGCGGCCCGTGCAGGTAAGAGCGGTGGGATGGTGGGGCCGGGTTGAGGGGAATTCAACAGACGGCCACGTGGGAAAATTTAATAATTCATTTTCCCTTGTCGTCATCTGTCGAAATCACCCCCCACCCGGCCCCACCACCCCACCGCTCTTACCGACTTTGGCTGCGGCTGGGCAAGCCACCTCCTGCAACCACCCCATTCCTGCTGCATTGAGCTGACTCACTTCTGCAACAGTAGTGTGGCACCCATGGAACACACTGAGACTAGACCTCTCCAATCACTCACCTAGCCTACTTCACTGTAGTGACTGACGGCTACACTATGGGGGATATTCACAAGAACGTGTGCTAAACATCTCCAAAAAATGTTAACGCAACTTTACACATCGCAGCCCATCGCGGGAAAATAACCCTGTGTTAACGTGGAATTCACAACACGGCGGTACCATGCGATAGTCCCCCGAAAACGCGGCCAATGTCCGCGATACAACAACCGCGACCGTGATAAAAACACAAACCTCAACGCGAAAAAACATGCGATGGGCCAAAGCGCCATGAGGAAATCAGCGATAAGCAGCGCCAGGCCTGCTATACACACATGGCAGGCGGAAAAACCATTATAAAAGTAGAAAAAACACACAAACACAAAATGACCAACACCCAAGCACCATGGAGGCAGCCAGAGCAGGCGCAGAGGATGAGCGCAGCCCCACAAGCACCCCGGACGACCAGCCTGGGACCTTGGGGACAGGGAAGGGCAAGGACAAGAAGAAGAGGAAGACGAAGTTCAGTCCACAGGAAAATGGGATCCTGGTCACGGAGGTGATGGAACACCATCAACAACTGTTCGTCACCTCCAACGTGTCATTGGGCTACAAAAATGGAATATGGCAGGACATCGTGGACAAGGTGAATGCCGTCGGAGAGCACAAAAGGTCAATGGACGAGGTGAAGAGGCGATGGATTGACATCAAGCGCAAGACCAAGGAGAAACTCGCAGCCAACCAGAAGACAGCAATGTAGACTGGAGGTGGGAGCCCAGCGCCACAGCTGGATGACATGGAGGAGCTGGTGTCGACAGTCATCAGTGTGGAGACTGTGGCAGGAGTCGGGGGACCGGACACTGCTCGACAGGACACAACACAACCGCAACAGGGTGAGTGACCACCAGGTACTGGGGTGACGGGTGGAGATGACCACAATGGCCCACATGCACAATCAAGCAGAGCACAGTGCACACCCACAATGACTCTGGATCATGGCCCTGATCCACAGACTGTCACAATGTACAATGCCATGCTGTCTGAATGTGAACCTGTACCATGCGGCTACATACATGCGGACACATTGTAATACACCATCTCCCCTTCACATTGCAGGGGCACCATCAACACCTCCTGCAGAGCAGTCCCAGCCACTCTTCACTGATGACGAGGAGGACACCCCCAGCATCGACACCCAAGCCCTCCAAGACATCATTGACATCATCCGCAACTCACCTCCTGGATCAGGGCAGCCCATCTGCATTGAGGAGACCCCACCCACTACCCAAACCACCCAGCAGGAGGCACCCACAGCCCCGGCAGTCTCCCAAGACCCCCAGGAACAACACATGGCCTTCCAACGCCGTGTGCTGGAGGGCCAGAGGGAGACGGCTGAGCAGGTGCGGTGGGGTTCGACCTCATGGCTACCAAACTGGACACCATGCATGGGTGTCTAGGTCCCATCAGGGACCAGTTCCAGTCCCTAACGGACACCCACGGCCTGCTCTATGGTCTCCAACGAGCCCTGACTGACATCGCTGGAGTCATGACTCGGAGACAAGAACACCTGTCCGCTCAGAGTGGCTCCAGCGATCCCAGCTGTGAGCTGGCACACATGCGGAGGCTCATGGAGGACATGGTGCGGATGGAGGCGGAAAGGGTGGCAGCCACAGCTGCACATCAGCGAAATGTAGCTGGGATTTACAATGCCCTGCAGATCCTCATCATGGCATTGCTGCCACAAGGCATGGCGCAGATGAATGCTGCTGCCCCCACACCATCCACATCTCCGCCCCCTGGTGTGTCAGTGCATCCCAGTGCGGCAGGCGTATCCACTCCGGCACCTGATGTGTCACTGCCACACAGTGCGGCAGACAATCCTCCTCCGGCATCTGATGTGTCAGTGGCACACAGTGCCGCAGTGGGTACTGCAACACCCACGGGTGGGGCAGAGCACACATCCGAGGACGTGGATGGGATAGAGTTCAGAAGGAGGCACTAGCATTCATTTCCGCCACCTGGCCTGTTTCTGCTTGGTGCCGCACATGGCCCCATGACCTTCCACTGACCCCCGATACACTCCGCTGCACTCACCTTGAACCGCGACATGGACTGCCATACCCTGTTTGATGACCAATGACACGGCGACCAGACTGCGGACTGTACCCTTCCTCTTCCGCAGTACTTGTCATCCCCGGATGGACTCTGGCTGGCCCTCCACGGGCCCATATTGTGTAGTGTGCTTGGCATGGCCCTGTACCGCTCCAGCTGCAAAACTCCACTGGATGTGCAATAAACATCCAGAAACGCACTGCTGTGTCATGTCTTTCATCATTCATGTATGAATGTGTGGATGAATGTAAGGACAGTGATTTCCCTTACGTCAATGATGCTCATCTAGTGGGATGCCAGTCACAGTGTGCTACATTGCCTATTGTGTTCCGGTTGCCATGGACACTACAACAGGGACACACGCATTAGTCACTTCCTTGTCCGGACATGGACTGAACCACGCCCAGAGCCCCCGAGTCATTGTTGCAAGCCCTGCGCTGGTCCAGCGTACGCCAGGCCAGACCACTCCGCTTACGCTCCGAGGGGGGGCCCACATAGCTATATGTCGCAGGCATACACGCTGGTGGTATGCAGGTCACTGTTCTAGTTGTCAGCATGTCACGGCCACTCCCTGAGGGCAGGTCTGCACACACACCACACCCATCCAGCACAGGCGTCACAGACCATGTGACCCCGCCAATATAAGGGGCCGACAACGTCACATTCCCCACTGCCGGTGGTGACTGGATGATGGACGCTCCACGGTTCTCAATCATAAAGGGCCCATGAGTTGTGGCGCACAGGGTTGGTCGCACCCGAGGCCTTGCGCCCGTCACGGGCCTACCACTACGTGGCGCTGACTGGGGTTGCACAGGGTTAGTGGCACCCGAGGCCTTGCGCCCGTCACGGGCCTACCACCACGTGGTGCTGACTGGGGTTGCACAGGGGTTAGTGGCACCGAAATAGCTGAGCGGGTGTTCAGCCTGCGATGATGACGTGTGCACTGATGTGGTCTCTGCCATTGATGCCTAAGGACTCAGCATCATGTGTGGGACCTGCTGGGCCGCGGGGCGGGTCCGCATGATGTGGACCATGCCATGGTGGCGGGACCGGGGCCTGGAGCTTGCACGGGCACGTGGTGTGCCCACTGGTGGACACACCATTGGCGGCAGGTGAGCAGTGGGCCCAGGGTGGGGGTAGGGTGCGGCTGCATGCGTGCGCAGGGACGGACAGGCATTGTTGCCGTGTGATGGACTCTGCCATGATTGACTCTGGCCTCTATTACAGATTGCAGACCTGGTGGCTTGCAGTGTATCCCGGCACGTGGTTGGAGACACACCGGTGGCAGCAGGTGAACAGTGGGGCCTGGGTGCACAGGGGCGGCGGTGTCTCTCTCTCGCTCCCTTCCTTCCCTCTCTCTCTCACTCTCACTCCTAAATGCCTATGGGAGCTTATCAACTTGTGTTATCTAGTGACTAGTGGTGGTAAAAGCCCTGGGACCCTCAGTCTGTATCTCCATCCATATGTTTTGCTATTACAAAAAACAATTGGCAACAAAATTGCCTGCCAACTTACTTTCGTAGAGGCCACACAGTGCAAGCCAGCATTGCAAACTGCTCCCGCCATGGCGACATGGAGTGTGACTCTAGACTCTACCATGGCAGAACTGAAAAACATTCAAACCTCAATAGTTACAGTGGAGCAGTCCACTATAGATACAAACAGGGACCTTAAGGGGCTTAAAGATGAACTGACCCAGGCACAACATCGGCTAGGCACTACGGACCTCGGAATGGGCAAACTCAACCTTAAAGTAAAAGAGACTATGACCCGGAGAACTCAACTGTGGAACACCCAAAAACGGGATGATGAACTGGAAGATCACAGTCGTAGAAATAATATATGGATCTTTGGCGTTCCTGAGATGGTGGTAACACGGGATGTTCCACATCTCTTGCATACTTTCATAATAACGGTAATGGGCTTGTTGTTTTCCTTGCCTTGGAATTCCAATACGCCCACAGGACCATGGTGTATACCCCTGCATCTAGATCTATGCTGCACCCTATCATTGACAGCCTTCTTTGGTTTCCACAGCAGAGGACAATTCTTCCCGAAGCCAGAAAACATGGTCCCTACCTCTTTAGAGACAGTAATATTTCCTTCTCTGCTGACTTCTCTTATGAAAATCATGTCCTCCAAAAGAAGTTTCTGACCTTATGGCCCAGACTTAGAAAATTGGATCTGAGATTTGGGCTCCTGGAACGAGCGATTATGACTGTTACTGTCAAGATTACTGAATTCAGTGATCCAGCAGATCTGGAGCTCTGGCAGGAAGATCTGGAGACACGTGGACATGGATACCTCCTAAACTCCCACTGATCCAGCCATGTATGCCACTTCTGTATGCCACTTCTGACATGCTGGGATGGAGAAAGGAGTCCATCATCTTTCCTGCTATCTAGGAAAGATCCTCGCCGTACGGACCAGGATAAATCGTGCTCCCCCCTCAAACCATGAAGCGCCACAGGGTGAGCTCTCTGTTGATTGCTCTAAAACGCACTCCAAGTGAATTTCCCCTCTCCTGACACTTCTACAGCTATGTTGGATTCTTGTAACACAGCTCCTCTATTGGGTGTAAGTTCTCTTGTCAGCTGTTGATACTACCCGAACAAAAGCTTTCTGGTTTGGCTTGGGAGTGCTTCCCAAACAGTGCTCAGAGACTAAGATCATTTGTATCACCCTTGATATCATTTCTCTCCCCCTCCATCCCTCTTTGAGACCTGCCAGCTTTTGCTGCAAAACCTTGGCCAGATCCAATCCTACTGATCTGTGGATCTAATCCTTAACATAAAAGGTATGACTCACTTCATTAAATGCAGAGACTCTGACCTTTCTGAGATAAAAAAAAAACAAAAAAACACTGTTGTCTTGCTGCAGGAGACCCGCCTTAATACTGCAGAATCTGCCAAACTCAAGTGAGTCATGGTGCACAGGGTTATCTCTTTCTCAGGATTGTATGATTCACTTGATCAGATGTCGGCACCTGCCAGCAGTCCCAGGAAGAACGGTGTGGCTATACTATTGCATGAACAACTGGCAGTGCAAATACAGAAGACGTGATCAGACAGAGCTGGATGAAATGTCTTTGCCAGCATCAAGATTTCGAGCCAGACATTGGTCCTTGGTTCTATCCATTCCCCAACAGGAAGTAAAAGAGAGTTGTTCTCTATCCTTAATTGTCTGCTGGCTGAATTTCAACCTCATTCCGTGATCATTGGCAGTGACTGGAACATGGTCATCAATCCAATTCTGGACAAAACTGGCCAACCCAACACCTGGCGTGACAATGACAAGGCCGTTCTACACGATATTCTGCTGGACCACTCTCCACATGACTTCTGGTGCCTGCTTCATCCTACAGAACAGGGTTTTACCTATCTATCTCCAGCGCCTGGCTCGGAATCCAGACTTGACTTCTTTTTAACAAACATGGTGATGCTAGCAATGCTGCAGAGGTGTGAAATCAGGGTTAGCCCCATTTCTGAACATGCACCAGTCCTACTGGAGGCTGAATACCCAGAGACTTAAATCTTCAGAGGAAGAAAATGACCTCCTATGACGACCTAGCACTCAATGAACAAACCACAGACTCCAAACAACTGCTCTGGGTGGAAGATAAGACCCAACTCCGGGTATTGCTTAAAAAGGAATCCTGTGCTGCAAGACCTGCTGCCGACAGTAAGAAACGGGCCTTGGAAGCAAAAGTGAAGTCCCTACAGGCCACATATCATGAATCTCCTACCCTGGAAATCTTGCGATCCTTAAGGGGTAAAAATTATGAACTTAACTGCATTTATACTTTGGTTGTAAAGAAGGCTGTCTCACGTATCAAGTAGAAGAACTATGAACATGGCGAAAAAGCTGTGAGCTTGCTTGCATTTCAAATGAAGCAGAGAGAAGCCCAATCCATCATACTGGCTGTCCACAACATCACAGGGGAAATCATTAAGCCTCCCATCAGTATAGTGTGGGTATTCGCCTCCCTCTATTCTGCATTCTACCCATCTGAGTATCCAGCTTATTTGACTTGCGAGGAAATAGTCATGTCACTAATCCACCTAACCTCCTTTACTGTGCAATCTCGGACTGAACTAGAAGAATAAATTTCGGAGGAAGAAGTATTGGAGGCCATTAAGTCTGTGGCGATGGGGAAAGCCCTGGGGAAGAAGGATTTCCTCTTGAATTCCATAAAGTACGCAACCCATACTAGTCCCACTTCCTACTGCTCCAATTTGGTAAGCTATATCCACTGATGTTCGGTGTCTGGAATTCAAAAGAGAGCATATCTCCCTAATCCTCAAGTCCGATAGGGATGCTCTCTCCTACTCAAGTTATCGTCCCATTTCCCTCTTGAATTGTGTTGTGAAGATATTAGCAAAAAGTACTTGCTACCAGACTGGTCAGAGTGATCCACTCCCTAGTGCATGATATTCAAGTGGGTTTTCTGCCGCATCGATCTTTCTCGAACCACATGAGAACATTGGCACACCTTCTTTGGCAAACCAAAATCTGATCAGGACGATAAATTGTTTCTTTCCGTGTACGCTGAGAAGCCATTTGACTGGGTCGAATGGTCTTATTTCTTTTGTACCCTAACCAGATTCGGTATTGGTCTGAACTTTCTGCTGATGGTCCAATGGTTCTACAATACCACAATGGCACAAACTAATTGCAATGGCTTTCTCACAGAACCACTGTCTATCAAGCGTGGTACTCAACAGGGATGGCCACTGTCCCCTCTGCTTTTTCTCATAGCCTTGGAGTCTCTAGGCATTGTTATCAGAGCCTCACTCCATGTGAAGGAGGTGGTTACTCCGGCTGGTGAATTGAAACTGCTGCTTTACGCAGATGATTTGCTCCTGACACTCAGTAAACCCTGGGCTTCACTCTCAGCACTCCTAGATCTTATTGACAGCTTCTTCTAAATTTTCGGGCTATAAAATAAATTAGAACAAGACAGAAGCCATGCCAATGATGCCCCACACTTCCATGCATTCCCTTTGAGACATGCAGATGAATTGGATCCCTAACATCTTAAAATACCCAGGGATCCTGGTGAGACGAGACTTTCCAGCCATGCTTAATGTCAATATTCTAGCCCTGCTTGAGAAAACGAAGACAGACTTTGCTAAGTAGTCAGCTCCAACTGTCATTGTGGAGCAAAGTCAGGGCCATTAAAAAGGTATTGGCTCTAGGTTCAACTACCTTTTCAGCATGCTTCCATTTACGATACCGGTGGGCGTCCTGTATAGCATAGACTCTACTGGTCGTATATTTACCTGGTGCAGACCCCACCTAGACTATCCTGCAACAAGCTATGTGCAACCACGATAATGGGGGGTCTTCGACTACCACACTTCCAGACCTGCCATAGAGTGCAACACCTATCTTAAGTCAACTACCACTTGAATCCGAATAAGCAAACACACTTCTGGATTAAGATAGAGAGGCACTTGCATAAAACAACACAAGGTCTCTCGGTCTTATATGCAGTCCCCAAAGCCTCCAAAGACACTCATAGCCTGATCCTGAATGCATACCATCTGAAAAGTCATACATCTATCACTCAAGGAATATGGCTTCCTGCACTCCAAAGCACCACTGTGGTACAATGCTGCCCTTGCCATTGATAGAACACCCTTTATCTGGCCAGAGTGGCAAGCAAAAGGTATTACTGAATTGAAACACCTACTGAAAGGTGACTCTATTAGGTTATACAAAGACCTTGTCAAAGACTTCCATTTACCAAAATCACAGTTTGGGAGATATCTACATATCAGGCACCTTCTCCCGGTACGACAAGCATCCTGCATGTGGGCTTAGACTTCTCCCTTACTTCATTGTTCCTTGATATAATGGGGTCACTATTAGAGGTTAATCTGTGATCTTTATGAACTCCTTCTGATGAAACTCTTCCCTGAACCACTGGAACATCATCTCTGTTGTTGTTGGCAAACACTCCTCCAGGTGCAGTACTACTGCCAGAAATAGTCCCACGACATGACCACACCTGATCATGTCCTCAGGGAGGCCAGGATGAAATCCGTGGTAAGATTTCGATCTGAATGGTCAGGGGTGGTTAAAGGGGGGTAGGTTGCAAGGGAGGGAGGAATTGCGGTTTGGATGAAGGATTTCTCAATTTTTGTGACTTTATCAGTGAAGAAGCTGGCGATTTCTTCGCATCGATCTTTGGAGGCTTTTATTTCTTGTGGGGGTGTGCTGTTTGTTTGACTTTTGACAATGTTGAAGAGTTCTCTAGGTCTATTCTTCACCTGGTCTAGTTGGCTGCGGAAGAAAGTGGCCTTTTCTCTAAAAATTTGTTTTTTATATGCCGACCGGGTTGATCGAAGTTGAGCTAGGTGAAGAGTTGAAGGGTTTAGTCTCCAAGTCCGTTCTGATTGTCTGAGTTGTCTTCTTTCGTTATTAAGATCCACATTGAACCAAGGTTTAGATTTGGTAGATCTCAAATGTTTGAGTTTGAGTGGTGCTACTTGATCTAACACCTCAGTTTTTGTGGAATTAAAGTGGGCTGTGAGGTCATCGGCCGTCAAATTGGAAGGCTGGGGTTGTAGATGGGCATGAACCCTGGATTCCAGTTCAGTTATGGGGACTCCTTTGATGTTCCTGGTCCAGTGCTTAGGTTTGCCAGGTCGTATTGGTTGGTTTCTGACATGTGAGTCAATATTAAACAGTATGAGGTGGTGGTCAGACCAGTCAATGGGAGAAATCGATCTCAAAGAGACCAGCTCATTTTTGGTGATGATCGAATCCAGAGTTGCTCCTTTGATGTGTGTTGGTTCATTGCAGAGTTGTTTGAGGTTGGTAATTTCGAGCAGGTTGGAGAGGTTTTGGGTTGTAGAGTCTTCTGGGTTGTTCCAGTGGATATTGAAGTCACCCAGGAACACGTCTTCCATGTCTGTTAGGGAGAAACGAGTGGTCGGTTAGTTCTTCAGCAAAGAGGGTACGTTCACCAGGAGGATGGTAGATGGTGTGAAATTTGAAGGGCGTGGTGCCTTTGGCTCTAAGTTCAACACCTAGATACTCAAGAGTCAGGTATTCTTGTGGATTTTAATCTGGTAAGCTGTACTCCTTCTTTATGGATGATAGCTAGGCCGCCACCTGTTTTGATCAGTCTATCGTGTCTGATGATGTTGTAGCCTGGGGGGGTGAGAAGGTCTAGGATGGGGGTAAAGTGGTCATTGAGCCAGGATTCTGTGAGGAATGCGATGTCTATTTCTTCCACAAGGGTTGAGGTACCCCTGTGATTGGCATGATCTACCCCATAGGGCCCTAGTACAAAATAGGACAGGGGATTGAAACTACCTATCAGTCCCTAGTATATAATAGGGCATGGCAGTTTAGAGGCCAGCAGACCTTTCTGCACTTGCATCAGTGCACTGCTGAAGCCTGAGGTCATTTTAAAAGTGGCTCTGTGTGGCAGGACTGCTTTTAAAAAGTAAATTGTACCCAAACTCGACTTTTGTGTTTGGGGCACTTCAAAATCGTTAACCTACAATGTTTGGGCAAATTAGGTACCCCCAGGGTCTCCCCTAGGTGTCCCAGGGGTGGGGGGTCAGGTATCTATAAGGTGGACCTTTATAAAATGAGTTTTATATGCCCTGGGTAAAGTGAAATTGCACATTTCACTCCCCACATTGTGATAAAGTCTGGCCAAAATCGACTTTGCTGGTAGGAGCACTGTGGAGGGGGGATCTGCAATATTTTTACATATTCAGAACCCCTAAAGTCCCCCTAGGTGTTCCTGGGGTGGGGGTCCTGTAGATATATGTAGCGTACTTATAAAATATGTTTTTATAAGCCCTGGTGCTGGAAAAATGGCTCAAGTCACTTTTCCCATTGCAAATCCCACGCCATAGGTTAACATTGGAAAAAGGTTATTAGTTAATAACTGGAGAAAGAAAAGCCATAAAACTAGGATTAAAGGACTCAGGAGAATGGTAATGATAAATCCAACAATATGGTATTGTTGAATTTATTGTAAAATGTACAGACAAGACGTTATAAGACTTTTTTTGTCTGTAAGCCAAGATTCAACCCTGTACTGCACTGCCCTGATTGGTCAGAGATAAGTGGGTGAGACTGGCTGCTTTGAAGAGGTGATAAATGACCCCTGGGTTAGGAAGCCTCTTGGGGAGGAGAGGCTGCTGGGCATAGGAATGCCAGAGCAGGGGGAGGAGTCATAAACCATGGTCTTCAAAGAAAAGAGAAGGCCTCAGTGTCATTTACAACTTTAAACTGTTCACCTCCAGCCAGATGCTAGGATTAAGGAAGGAATGAGCAGATGCAAGGGGGAGAGACTATGGAGAATAGCCATCCTAGAGGTGTGTCTAGCCAGCTCTTCTCTCCCTGCTGAAAATTCTGACATATTGAATTTTGGAAGAATAGTGGTTTCTGGGTTAGCATTTTGCCACACTTTGCAGGAAGTGGTCAGACCTTTGGGTGGAACCCTGCAGCCCATTGGACAGGAGTGACCTCCTGCTTGACTCAGAGAAGTTGGAATAAGTATCTGAGAAGGGCAGAGCCCCTCAGATCTGCTGCTTGAAACTTAAGAAAGCAAGACGGGCCATGCTGAAAGTTTGATGTGCATTTCCAAAGGCCTGCACTCTGAAGACTGCACCTTCTGCACCATCTGCAACTACAGCCTGTGGATTACTTTGCTGTAAAAGGACTAAAGAGTGGACTCCCTGCAAGCTACAGGTTAACAGAGCTCACCTGGAATCCCCAGCCTGGAGTACTACCAGTGGATTTGTAAGGGTTTTGTTCAAGTGGATTGTGGGAATTGAAGTCTCACACTTTCAAGAACCCTCTTGGAGATTCCAGAACCTTGGATTGTGTGTTGGATACTTTGAGACCCGCAAGAAGAACTTCAGGAAGGAGTTCTAACAGGACCCAGCCTGCTGGAGGGGGCTGCACAAGACTGGTGAGAGATCCTCCAGAACAATTGCTAAAGGTGAATGTGTCCCTGTCAGAGGCAACGAAATGACCAAAAGGCACTGTTGGTTTCTAAGCACTAGAAGGTGACTAATCTTTAAAAATGCATATCTCTGGTTCCCTACAATGGATTTTTTTCGTTTTGGTGTCATTTAAAAGATAAAAATATTTCCTATTTTTATAAATTAGTGTTGGATTTTTATTTTGTGTTATGTCTTAATTATTTACTGTATTGGTGTTTTTAAATGCTTTACATATCTGTCTTTGAAGTTAAGCCTGCCTGCTCGCAACCACGTTACCAAGGGTTGAGCATAGGAATAATTTTCTATGACCTATTCTGAGCCCTATACTGTGTTAGTGGCCTTATTGCCAGTGGCAGACCTACATTTGCCCCTACCAATAAATCCACTTTCCAAAAGGCAGTATTTGATAATATGATAACTGGCAGCTATTAATGGACAATGGTTTATTAGGTGGATTCTTGGCCATGGACGTCAATTCACCAAAATGCCTGGGGTAGCGGAAGTGACTTCACATATCCCTTGACCTTCACTTTAACTCACACATACATATGCTTACGCATACAAACGTATTCACACATACACACACACTAATGTATTTATTTAGGGTATTTATAGAGCGCAACACTCATCCCAATGCGATATCACGGCGCTAGTATACCTCCCTTACGTTTCTGAAGGCATTCATTAGTGAGGATCCCAAGAGCATTGTATTTTAACGCCAACGCTAACACATACACACACACTCTGCCTACACATGCAGACACATTCACACACTCTCTCTTACATAAACACATTAAAAACTGCAAGCACGCACACAACACATAGCATTTTTTTTTACTTACCTCAGCTGGCAAGGATGGTCATATTCCAGCAATCTGTATTCCATTTTCTATTAAACTAATAGCGGATAAAGTAATATTATTCACTCTTAGTATAATAAAAACATTGACAAAAAACAAGGTGAGTGAAGCCCCCACCGACATCCGTAAGGACGAGCTGCTTCTGTTCCTGCAACTGATTTTATCACTGCTGACGCTAGGGGTCGCACAGGGAGTGTCAGGGGTCACAAGGGGCATGCCAGGGGTCACGCAGCGGACGCTTGATGACGTCCATGTTCTTGGCATGGCATTCCGTGTAGATGAAGCGGGCTGGCTGTGCATGTTTTCTCTGAACCAGGTTACCTACTTGTGTAGCTGTTTTAGTTAAATCAGTCCAGGGCATGGAGAATTATCGCTCACATTTTAACTAGTGCCTATGACAGATTTTTTATTACTCGTTTTAGACTGAATCTGCTCCACCATCTATTGGTATCTCCACATTTTGCTGTACATGTGGAGGACAGAGGTCCCTTTGGCTGCGACAATAGGTCTCTACAGGATACCCTGCATTTTTATTTTTTTAATGTAAATATTTTACTCATCCTAGGAGACTGTTTCTTAGACCTTTTTTAAAAGAACTGAGATTTAGGCATGCTCCAGTAGCTCTATTGTGTTTGCAACTTTCGCCTAATGTTCGCACGCTTTTTGTAGTAACTAACTTCCGAAGAGCTGCACTAAGATCAAGAAACTCTAGATGTGACTGATGGTTGTTAGGGCTTTTTGCGATTTTGCACACATTTTGATATGTTGTTTTTAAATGAATTGTTGTCGTTTCTATTTTTGTCTCTTTTATGGCTGTGATTATTGCCGAATAAAGATTATTATTATTACTTGTGTAGCTGGTAAGCATACTGCTGGCGATTTCACTAGCCAGTAACTCACCTTTCTTCTTTCTTTTCATCTAGAGTGCCGGGTGGTGAAATCAACTTCTTATACGAAAATTGCAACGGGATCCCACCGCAGCGCCACCAAGAGTCCAGGACCGTCGAGGCGCAGCAAATCTCCTGCGTCCACCAGCTCAGGTACTGCAGGGAGTGCCTGTCACATATTAATGGAATCTCGTTGCTCATTACTACTCTCTAGCCATGTGAGATAACTGCTTGGTTGGCTAGAAATAGTTAATCTGTTATGGTGAAGAACTATCTCACGTCCATGTCAGAATTAGCAAACATTTTAGACTGCATGGGCCTAAAATAGGCAGGGAGGTGTCATCAGACCACAGTGTCCATGCAGGGCTTCAAATGTGACATATTGTTAAGGGATGTGTATCTAATTAAGTGATCATTTTTTTTCACCATTCAACTAGTTAATGTATTGCTGCAGCTGGATTTCTTTATAAGTGAATTACGAAACAGATGATTCGAATGAGGTGCTACATAAAGACGTGCGCTTGCTGACAAATTTTATGGATAATTAACTTGGTACAAGATCATAGTGCCAGGGTGCTTATATTTGTGGGTGATTGTCCTTTGAGGGTTCGGGAGTGACCTCTAGAAAATTGAAAGATTCTGGTAAGAATGTCTTTAAAAAGTTGTGAATTAGTCACAAGGTTACCCGCCTAAGGTTAACGGAGTTCATCTAATTGAATAATGTGTTTAGCAAAGCATAACAAACATTAAAACGTTTTAGTGGACAAGACTGGAAGAAAGCATTCGGCTGTATATCAATAATTTATATTCTGTACAAATTAATAAATCCTGGTTGGTCAGTCCCTGCGAAGCACACACTTATTGAGCCCCAGTTGTGACAACTGGGGACTTTAAATTCTGTTGTTCTGGGAACCAGATGCCCCTTTCAGTACTTGACTCTCAAGGTACCAAGGGTAGAGGGGTCCACGGGTTACTTAAGGAAGTGCTGTGGGCTAAAGACTCAGAAATCAGCAATGCAACAAACAAAATGTATTAAATCAATACGCAGACAGTGTTTATTTATTTGAAGAAGGAAAAGCAGTTTATTACATCCCAGACTGCAAATGCTACCAATTGGAAGGCGGAAATGCCAGTGGAGACAACCACTAAAAGACCTGGATAACAAAAAGGTTTGCAAAACTAGGAAAGACCAGGTATTTAATAATCCCCTAAATGCATCCTAGTCCGCCTACGCACAGGTACCTCTAAAGATTTGCAAACCAGTAGCCCCTCACTGCTAAAACTATAATACCTTTATTTGTGCCTAGATCAAATACAACACATACAGTAATCAAAAGTTAGGCCTACCAACTTTGTCATGGTGTTACCACACAGTTGCAATCTTAAAATAATTTGATGTAAAGTTTTCGTTTCTTTGAGTTGATTCATTTTTTTCTTTCGGAAACAATATTTAAGAAAGCTTGATTGTAATTTTCTTTCAATATCAAATCAATATTATTTTGATCCGTTGATGCGACGCCCCTAAAAGGAGTGGGGCCCATAGGCCGGTGCCAACTTTGCCTATTTGGTAATCCAGAACTGCCTTTAATAGAAAACAATACAAAACAGCGAATACTTTAGCCGGAGTCATATTACTACCTCCTCATCTAGCAATAACTGAGGACTCGGAAACAAAACTGCACCCCAGAGTCACCAGACCTAAAGCGTCAGTACTAGGGGTGCTTGAAAATGTGAAAAACAATTCTCAGGGTCTTGCATTCTAGTACCATGGGGACGGAGGATACCACAATTAAATACATTCCCTGGGGCTCCGATGACCTGCACTGTTCCTGGCTTCTCTCAGATCCCACTCAGCACTTTATGGCACCCTTGCTTTTTCCTGGGGAAACACAGGCAATATTCAGATCAGTGCCCCAGTACACTAATGTGTACAGCTTCACCCCTTTTAGTGCTCCCTTCAATTCCGCTTCAGGATACATCTTTTCCTTTTGTTGTTTTTATAAAGTGCCCACTTTGGTCTTTAAACGTCCCATGCAGGTGCCTCTTCCCTTGCGTTGCACTCATGCAATGATAACAAAAAACTTTGTTGCCCTACCCTTGTGATGCACCCATGAAAAGGTAACAAAATACTTTGTTGAAGCCCCAGAACCCACTGGTTGTAGACTGCCTCCATGCATGACTAACACTCTTCTCTCTGTGGCCTGTAAGGGAGAGGTCCTTCTCTTCTCTCCCTCCTGTCTCTCCTTCAATGGTGTAGCAAGGGTGGGGCGGGGCCTCCCCCCCTCCGCTCTTACCTGCAGCCGCCGAGGAAATCACCAGCACTCCCCCACTCCTACACACGGCTGCGGGGCGGCACATGCAGGGGTCATAGGTCTAGTTACGCCATTGCTTTCTTTTTCCGCGTGCTTCGCTCCTCCATGCAAGCATTTTTCTTGGCCCCATGTGGACTCCTGCTTACTCCTTTGTAGCAGGTAGCTATGAGCCTCTGGACGTGTATTTCTGTTTAGTCTTTAGGAAGTGCATGATCTTGGGATCTTTTTGCAGCAGCACCCAACAGTCCGCAAGACAGTGTACTCACCCTGCCTGCAGTCTTACGTACCCATACCTGCAGTATGCCTATGGGTCCAGAATGTCATATCTGAGGTACCTCATCCCAGGTCACCTCCAGCCAGAACCAGCCCACAGAGGTTTAGGAGTGCCCTCTTCCTTCAGGGTTCCCTTCACATCCAGTCTATTGTCTCCCAAAGGGAGGGGGTAAGCCAGTGCCATCTGTCTCTGGAGACAGAGCCTGCTAATGTCCAAGGATACAAGTCCCAGGTAGATCCCTCAACTCCAGACGCATCCATCCATGCAGGGGGTGCATTGCATTCCTCTGCTTTGGTGCCACTCTTCTCAAAGTCTCTGTCCTTGTGCAGAGGGTTGAAAATGGAGGTGGAGGTCTGGAATGTGGCCATCCCTACCCAATCCGACGATATCTCATCACACCTCCAAACTAACAGACACTTTATAGGAGCAGCCTACAGACTAGTCACCCTCCTGCTCAGTGTTCTAGGTAAGTTCAAAATGGCAGAATAAACCAAGGTTTGAAAGTCCTCTTCCCTGAGCCTGATTCCTCCCAGCCAAAACTGGTTCCTTCCCTCCAAGATCTCTAAGGGAACCGCTGAGGGGCTGATGGCCGGGTTCTGCATGCTCTCTCTTTGTCAAATGTGAGAGCAACTTTCCCAGCTTGTCAGAGAGAGGCAGCTAATCACTTTTTGCTGATTTTTCCCCATCCTCTGCCAGAAGGAGGGTAATCCCTCCAAACAGACTGATTATTCAGAGTGAGGCTTTGAACTACGAGCAGGCCATCAGAATATTCAATTTGGCCCAGCAGGATAGATCAAGACCTGGGTCGCATTACGACTGGCCCAGGGATATATTGAAACAGTCTAAATACATAGATGAACACAGAAAGTTTAAAAATGATACTGAATATGCATTCGAGACCCAGAAGCCAATTCACTACAAACATACATTTCAGCCAGGAAGAAAGAGGACAATCTTCTTGGATTCTCAATTGAATTATAATACCTAAGCAGGCTATAAATAATATATTTTAGATTGCATCTGTAAAAGTTTTATCTGTTTGCAGGTATCCAGCTTATTCAGACAACACTCTTCCTCGCTCAGCATGCACACGTGTGCACAACGAATTTCAGGCATTGCAAAGCATGCCTTTACCCCGCATACATCACAATGCATTGACCTTTGCAATATATATATATATATATTTATACTTCCGCCACGCCCACCTTTGTATCCGCCTATCGCAGTGGAGCAAGTTCCCCTTTTAAAGCACGAACACTACAGCACTTGTTGTTTAAGGGCATCTGAAGAAAGCAGTTATGCTGAAACGTGTCATGCCTGTGCAATAAAGGTTTCAAGATACACAATCCGTGTGAGCTCTGACCTGTTTCCGTGGAGTGGAGTTGGGGTCCTGGAGTGCATGTTTTGGTGTGGCCATGAGCACCGAGAGCTCCCATCCTAAAGTAGTCCGGCAGGACGAGTGGCAACTGTTTTGAAAAACCAACGAACTTGGTAGCAGCCGGACCGCCACTAACCCACTATTGTATACTAATAGCACTTGTTGGAACCAATTGTGGTTTGAAAACTTAAAGGGATACAAGCGGCAGGACGAGGGTTGTGTTAAACTTGTTATGTGGCACTTGTTTCATTGGTGAACGTGGAGGGGAGTGGCAGGCAACGCCCACCTGGGAATGGTACTTACCGAGATGCCTGCATCCGATTCCTCGGATCTCCGAGGTTGTGAAACTTCCGCCACGCCCACCTTTGTATACGCCTATCGCAGTGGAGCAAGTTCCCCTTTTAAAGCACAAACACTACAGCACTTGTTGTTTAAGGGCATCTGAAGAAAGCAGATATGCTGGAACGCGTCATGCCTGTGCAATAAAGGTTTCAAGATAGACAACCCGTGTGAGCTCTGACCTGTTTCCGTGGAGTAGAGTTGGGGTCCTGGAGTGCATGTTTTGGTGTGGCCACGAGCACCGAGAGCTCCCATCCTAAAGTAGTCTGGCAGGACGAGTGGCAACTGTTTTGAAAAACCAACGAACTTGGTAGCAGCCGGACCGCCGCTAACCCATTATCGTATACTAATAGCACTTGTTGGACTCAACTGTGGTTTGAAAACTTAAAGGGGTACAAGCGGCAGGACGAGGGTTGTGTTAAACTTGTTATGTGGCACTTGTTTCATCGGTGAATGTGGAGGGGAGTGGCAGGCGAAGCCCACCTGGGAATGGTACTTACCAAGATGCCTGCATCCGATACCTCGGATCTCCGAGGTCGTGAAACCTCTGCCACGCCCACTTTTGTATCCGCCTATCGCAGTGGAGCAAGTTCCCCTTTTAAAGCACGAACACTACAGCACTTGTTGTTTAAGGGCATCTGAAGAAAGCAGTTATGCTGAAACGCGTCATGCCTGTGCAATAAAGGTTTCAAGATACACAACTCGTGTGAGCTCTGACCTGTTTCCGTGGAGTGGAGTCCTGGAGTGTGTGTGTGTGTGTATATATATATATATATATGTATATATATATATATATATATCTCCAAACAAGCCTCCGAACAGGGAGTCCCGGACCCAGCAGGGCAGCTTCAACGGAAAGGGGGGCACGGAGCAACCCGCTGCATTGCCATCGCAAGAAACCAAAATGTCGAAGCATACCTTGAAATTGAGAATGCTTTATTTGCTCAAGGGCGGGAACAGAAATGCACTCTGACGCGTTTCGGCCGGGTCGGCCTTAATCATAGATTAGCACTGGTGTGCTAAAGTGTCCTCAATTGTTGTTAATGGGCTCACGTTGTTCACATTTCCCAAAGGCCTCTTTTGCCCAGAATGCACCATAAATGAAACATAAATGATTGTTTTCATCTTCTGTGCATAGTCTCAAATAAAAGTCCAATGCTTACTTTTTGTGCACAGTACTTTGCAGTGCTTTTTCAGTTCTTTTAATTCATGGTGCAGTACATCCACCTTCGATATTCCACGTGCTGCATCTTACTGTGGCCGCCATCCTTCGTAATTTATGCGTTTATTTATTTCAAGGACCTCTCAACTGTCCTTGAAAATGTTAACCACCACACCCTCATATGCACCCTGGGGCCATATTATACAAGTGCCCCAGGGGCGCAACAGGTGTTTTGGTATTACAGAAGGGGCCGCAGACGCTTGTGCGTCCCCTTCTATAATACCGATAGTGCTGTCGCACTTAAAGCGCCAGAGCTATATTCAGAGGGCATTCCCATATTTGCATAAGGGCATGCCCCATGCAAAAGAGGGAATCCCTTTGCCTCTGCACCTGCGCAGTATTACAGATGCAGACACAGAGGCAAAGAAGCTCTCAGGAGGCGCACTACAGTGTGCCACCTAAAATGGGGTGCACTATCAGTGAGCCCCCTGATTGCAGCCCTTTGGCAGGGGAAATGGTTTCCCATGGAAACCCCAGACATCCCCTTGCAGGCGGGTGCAGTCACTGACTGCACTCGCCTACAAGGGGATCTCTAATCTCCTAAAAATACAGGCGGGTTGCCGCCTGCACTGTGAAAACACGGAGCGGCTTTAAAGCTGCTGCTCTGTTTTTCACATGAGGGCAGCGCAAGTTCGCGGCTGCCCTGGGGGAAGCGCATTCACCATAATGTGGCGCATTTTCCTGGATTGCGCTGTGTGAACCTTTTGAAAAGTGCGCCCAGCGCAATCTAAGAAAATGCCCAGCATCCATGGAGTCTTCATTGGGATTCATCAACAACATCCTTCACTGGTTCTCCTCCTACCTTTCTTACAAACACCAGTTTGTTTGCATGGACACCTCCATGTCCCAAAGGAACCCCATCACCTGTGGAGTAACCCAGGGTTCCATACTGTCCCCTGTGGTCTTTAACTTCTACATGGAACCACTTGGTGCACTACTAACAGCTAAATGCATCAAAATTCACTAATACACCGATGATGCAAAGGCCTACTTTAAAGTCTCCTATACATCAGACATCCGGTGCCTCAAACACTGCCTACACATAATCCAACTTGGATGTCTAGTGTCTATCTGAAGATCAGCCCAACCAAGGCAGACTTCCTGTTATTTGCCAAAAACATCAAACAAGAAAGAGTACAAACCTGGTGTAATGACAGGAACCTTGATAGTTTTGAACCACAACTTTTTTCAAATGCGATGTCACTTGTATTCAACATGGACGCCAGCCTCACCTTCAAGGAACATATTGCCAAAAAGCAAAGATTGCCTTGTACCAGCTCTCTCTTCTAAAGAAAGTGAAGTATTTTCTCCCAGAAAACGACTTCAGAACTTTTGTTCAAGCCATTGTACTCTTGCATGAAATCATAGCAATGCCCTGCTCTACGGCCTCCGAGACTCCACACTGCCATCACTTGAAGGCATTCTAGATGCTGCAGTATGTCTCATCCAGGTCCTGAGGAAATATAATCACATCACCCCCATCCTGACGAAACTCCATTTGATCCCCTTGCTGGCCGGCTCCATCTTCAAAAGCAGCTGCATCATTTACAAAGGCAACATTGACCAGTAACCCTATTTATCTAGCAGACAAGCTCCCAATCTCAGGTGATTCTCGGCCACCACAGCCATGAAATGATCAGACTCAATACAAAGAAGAGAAAAAAGGACAAAAACAATGGAACACACCTTTTCGATCAATCAATCAGGGGTTTGTAGGGCGCACTACTCACCCGTGAGGGTCTCAAGGCGCTGGGGGGGCAGCTCCTGTTCAGTCGAAGAGCCAGGTCTTGAGGTGCTTCCTGAACGTGTGCAGGTTCGGGGAGCATCTGATGTTCACAGGGAGCTCGTTCCAGGTTTTGGCTGCGATAGGGTAGAAGGCTCTCCCGCCTGTTCTGTTTCTGCGGATGCGGGGGACTTCTGCCAGGGCGAGGTCGGCGGAGCGGAGGTTTCTCTTGGGTACGTGGAAGGATAATCTCTCGTTGAGGTATTTGGGTCCGATGTTGTTGAGTGATTTGTAGGCGTGGGTGAGGAGTTTGAAGGTGACCCTCTTCTCGACGGGGAGCCAGTGGAGGTCTCGTAGGTGTTGGGTCATGTGTTCGTGACGTGGTGTCCCGAGGATGAGTCTGGCTGCGGCGTTCTGGATGGTTTGGAGTTTGTGTAGAAGGGTCCTGTTGATACCGGCGTATAGGGCGTTGCCGTAGTCCAGTCTGCTGGTTATGAGTGCGTGGGTGACGGTTTTCCTGCAGTCGGGGGTGATCCATTTGAAGATCTTTCGGAGGATGCGCAGGCAGTTGAAACTGGTGGAGGCGACGCGATGATCTGGCGGTTCATGGAGAGGGAGGAGTCGAGGATGATGCCGAGGTTCCGTGCGTGGTCCGCGGGGGTGGGCGGGCTCCCAAGGGCGGCGGGCCACCAGGTGTGGTCCCAAGCGGAGGTGCAGGGTCCGAGAATGAGGACCTCGTCTTCTCGGAGTTGAGCTTCAAACAGCTGTCCATCATCCAGGCTGCCACGTTCTTCATTCCTTCCTGGAAACAGAGTATGGTGTCTTCGGGGTTCTTCGTGAGTGAGAGGATGAGCTGGGTGTCGTCGGCGTAGGATACAATGCTGAGCCCATGCTGTCTGACGATGGCGGCGAGGGGGGCCATGTAGATGTTGAAGAGCGTGGGGCTGAGCGATGATCCCTGGGGCACTCCGCAGTTGATGTCGGTGGGTTCGGAGAGGAAGGGAGGGAGTCTGATCCTCTGTGTTCGGCCGGAGAGGAAGAATTGGATCCAGTCGAGGGCGGCTCCTTGTATCCCTGCATTGTGGAGTCTGGCTGCGAGCGTGCAATGTGAAACGGTGTTGAAGGCTACGGAGAGGTCCAGAAGGATGAGGGCCGCTGTGTGTCCCTGGTCGAGTAGCATGCGGATGTCGTCAGTGGCGGCGAGGAAGGCGATCAATGTATTCATGGTCTGGAACAATATCTCTGTGTCCATTAGGACCACCGCAATGCTGCTCCAATTTGGGAAAGAGTTGAAACTCTAAAGAACACTACATCAAATGCATTAACCATCCACAGACCAGCTGCCTCCCCTATCACTTCTTAACAGCACTGCCTTGTGACTAGGTTTGTGCTATGGAAATACCACATACATATAGTAGTTTCAGATTTATTTACATCACAAACCCAGGTAAATTCCAATTTTTGAAGGAGTCACAAGTAACACCAAAGAAAATTACATACATTGAGTTGTTTGTGAGTTAGTGGAGGAATTTAGGGATTCAGTGAGCAAAGCTGCACTGCAACATGCTTGATGCTGCTAAACTGATTAATTTACATTTACCTAGGCTACCTCTTATTCTTTTGTGTTGAATGTCCAGTTTTCTCCTAATTAATAGCATTGCATCATCAGTAAGTGTATGGCATGACTATTAATTAGGGGTGTATCGGAACTTGAGTAATTTGCTGCACCTTAATTACGCGAAATTACAGTAAAATTACAGTAGATAATGCACCTCAGAGCATAATGCCTCCCAGGATTCATTTTGGACGCAAAGAAAATAGCACTAAATGCAACAGATCAGGAACAGTAGCAGCCACTCCCGTTCCTGTGCTTTTGAGCAGGCATTTTTGCCTCAAATTACTCCAAATTACACAAACAGGCATAACCGCGTAATTTTCAGCAATTTTGCGTCAGAAGATTAACATGAAATTACCGAAATTCCACCGGCCTAATCAAAATTTTGCCCAGGCCTACTATTAATTGCTGAACAGAGTGTTGTGAGGTGACAAAGTGAAGCAGCTTTTGATGCATTGTGGACACAATCATGAGGCTTTGTGCAATAGGCAGCTGTGATAGCTCAGACTGACATCCCACTGCTCTATCAGAGACTGACATAGCGGAAATAATAAATGGAACTAAGTTGGTAAGGAATAATAATAAAGTAATTAAAGGATTTTTGTGTCAAAACTTGATTTATTTCCCAGTAATTGCACTCCAGAAAGGAAGATTTGATTAAATCTTGCAGTTGCCCGTGAAACGTTATCTTTTCCAATATTTTAAGATTCTTAAGTCTACCATGTCGCGGCTTATTGCTTGAGTGGAGCGCAGAAGGTGGACACCGAGGTTACGTGGAGATGTGAAACGTCTGACACGGAGTTAATAACACAGGAAGTTGGGAAGGACATAATGTTAAAGAGCACCTTAATTAATTCAACTCTTCTCAATAATGAGCTTATTAGCTAGAAGCGCGCGCACAGGCGACACATGCGAGAGAGAAGAAATGAGAGAAGAAATCGGGCAAAGAGCTAAGGGAATTTTGAGACCTGCTGCAGAATGCATTTCAGGGCACTGACTAATTTTTATTGGAATTCTCAATTTGATTTGCAGATTCGGATGGCATTGAGCAATAGGAAAATATTAAATTTAACATATTGTATATAATATTGCAAGAATATATTCAATGAATCTGAATGTGTGTATAGTATGTAGCCTTTGACACGCAGCTACATAGTGATGGCTACAAGACACTAATCTATGTCGTTTTGATTTCCCAAATACTTGGGAAGTCCTTAACCAGCTTTCACCAATCTTGGTGAAGTCGGTATAAAGTAGGATGGAAATAAAAACATAGACCACGACCGTTAGCAAGCCCATTCAAGAATTAAGAGTTGCCAGGATATAGAGGTTTCAAACAGAGTTTCATTCAAACGCCCCCTACCGTCTTAAGACCAACAGAAGTTTAAACCACTTATGAAATAGAACATGACAATGGTAAGAAAGTTGGGCTTCTTTACATTGTGGCTAGATAGTAGAGGCTTAGAAAGAAAGCCCCGCATTGTTTAACCTCCAAAGGAGTGACGTAACATTAGCACCCGCAGCCCCCGTGGTGCCGTGGGGGGGGGGGGGGCAGTTCCAGGGACCTCTCAGGCACAGTGCACGAGCAGCGGGCCCCTGGCCTGCGACCTCCTGACTGGGTCCAGAGCATGGGGGGAGGCCCTCTATGTACCTTTCAGTGGGGGCCCTCAAATTGTGTTACGCCAACTGTTCCAAAGGATATTCCATTCAATTGACAGGCAGGATTGTGCATTGCTTTGGTGAAAAATAATTGTGAAATCAAAGTCGGCGAGAATCAGTGATGACCGTGTGCATTAATAAAGCAGTAATCTTCTATATTTATATTAGACCAGCGCACTCATTTTATGAGTGTGCAGAAATAATATAATGTGACCGTAGATTATAATTAGTAACTTACCATAGTTCTGAGAGTTTTCTATGTTTACCCACAAACTGGCAATATTTCTACCTGAGTGCTAGTTAGTCCTTGTGAATCAATTTTAAAACCATTTTCTGTGCAACTTTGAAACTGGATGAATGAATTCTGGTGATCTGTTTTTCTCACAACTTAAAAGGAATATAAAAATCCTGATTTTCAAGTGAATACTCCTGTACGGAGAATTCTGGCCTGATATACAAAGGTATTTTACTATCACAAGGCCATCAATTCAAAAAATCACTGGTTTTGTGACTGCAAAATAAATTTTTACTATTTAAAAATGCCCTTTCCTGAGCCAGAAAACTGTTTCTAACTAGTAAAACAGGTTTTGCAACCCTGTGCGAATCGCAGCTAGGAGGTTGACGTGACTGGCCCTTCCTTCTTCTATTTGCAATTCGGAGAGGAATGTATAAATAGTTTGCTGCTATGACTGCGGTCGCAAACCATTGATCAGATACCGACACCTCAAAGGAAACATTTTCTGTGCT
This sequence comes from Calotriton arnoldi, assembly GCA_963921515.1. NCBI lineage: Eukaryota > Metazoa > Chordata > Amphibia > Caudata > Salamandridae > Calotriton > Calotriton arnoldi. Next base: position 572,657 of record CAWUFW010004584.1, on the reverse strand, counting down.
ATACCTTAGTCACTGAACACAGGATTACTATGAGATGGCTTAGGGTCCTCATTTGGTGAATTTTCAATGATTGTTCAATTTGTTTTCTTTTTATCAACTGGAAGGACCAGTGATGCACATTCTTAGTTTAGATGGCACCTCCTCAGGACATATGTTGAGGATGTACTATATTTAGGGCTCCCAGTTTTCCATTTTTACAATTTTTTATAGATAAATACAGACAGAAAACTATTTCCATGTCTGTATTTATTTTAAATGTGGAAAAATACAGAAATTAGGTGGATGATTCTCACTACTGTAAATCACCATTGTCAGTTCAGTAGCTGTGCAGATTGACAGGGAGGGGGAGTTAAAAAAAATGGAAAAATTAATAATGAAGCCTAAATAAGTTCAAATATACCGCTGCTTGGTCTGTTCTAGAATGTAAATGTTTTCAGTTAACTTTATTGTACTGTTTATAGCTAAAACCTGTTGGACATTCAAATGTGTTGCCTTGCTGCTTTTGCCCCTGTTATCAGGGGCTTGGGGCCAATTCCAACATCGTGCTGATCCTAACGGGGGACCGGAGCACCAGCGGACATACCCGGCCACACATCGCTTCCTGGCACTCACAGCGCTGCACCGTCACACTGCGGACTACAAGTCCCAGCGTCCCCAGCCCCACGCCAGGTGCCGCCAGTGAGAGGGAGGCGTGGTCATCGCGCTTATAGCGCTGCCTCTCCCACCGCAGTGCGGGACGCGCGCGGGCGGCGCCCGGGCCAAGGGCGGGCCTGTCCTTGCCCGTCATTGCCAGGAAGAGGCAGGGCAGGGCCACCCCTCTTGGTCTCTCTGTTTCCCGAGGACTAAGTGGAGTTCCAGGACTCAGGTGCCACAGCAAACGTTGAAAAGACAGTGAGTAATAGACGTAGAAGTAGAAGCACAAGATTATTCCAACTGAGTCTGTGCTGGGTTCATGTAAATCCCCCCATTAACCCAAGGTATAGATGTGTTAATTGCTCTGCAAACTCTAAAATAAGGTCCAGATGCTTAATTGGAACATCTACGTTTTAGTTGGATATTGGTAAGCAACAAGTGTGAAACAAAGCGTGATAGGTTAATATACCTAATCTTCTTTCGCATTCCTTTGATTGTAAAACCTTAATCACTGGCTATTACTGTTGTGCTTACTGCTGTCTCTGTGTGAAATATTCCCTGAACAAGGCATTATGGGGAAGAGGAAGGCAGTGGACTGCGTGGGAGGAGGTGCAATAGGGAAAGTTAAGAAAGCAAAAAAATACAAAAAACAAGTTGCGAATAAAAACATCTCTGTTATGAACCGCATCGACAGGTTAGTCAGCGATTGTGAGGCAATATTACTAACCGTCCCATCGGACTTAGAACCAACTCACATCCCCACATCCCCACAGTCCCTTCTCCCCCCCCCAAATGGTTCTCCAATAATCCCAGACATGTTTAGAAGATCGATTTCAAAGTGGCATATGGGGTCATCACAGAAAGACACTCAGAATATAGAACTTATCAACCCAGTAACATCAAGTGGCAGAATAGACAAAAGGCTACCTGAACAAATTATAGAGTGTTCAAATAGATTAACACCCCTATCGAGCCTAAATGAAGGAATCGAAAACGGACAGGGACATGGTGGGATGGGCGGGAGATTGTTAAATCAGCAACCCCTTCCTGTCCATGTAACAACGCATGCTCAGAACAGTACATCATAGAGGTAGCTGAATTAAAAATACGGACAAGACAGCTAATAGAAGAGGTTGGCATACTTAAGGGTCTGATTGATACACTCTCAACAACTTTGAAAACATATATTGGCTCTACGCAACTAGCTGTTGTGGGACAGACAGCTGCCCACCTAAGAGATTCGCTAAAAGCCAGAGCACAAAATCAAAATAGTGATAAGATTGGTAATAGGCTGTACATAAACGACAACAATAATAGGTCGCACACAGCCTCCTGTAACCCGCAGCAACGTCCCGAGACCACACAAGTCAGGCAAAGAGGATCTAGTTTACAATATGAGCCACGCACTAGTAGAGAGCAACCCGGGTCGACCCAAAGTAATCAATGTGCCGAAGTATTGCCAGCTAATCATGGTGTCAATACCGTGAACCTCCCGGCCCGTCCTGTCAAATGTCAAATATATTTAACTAATGTCCCGAAAAGATTACCCAGTTTAATCAGGGAAGATGAACAATCCCTGATTAATAAATGTACCCAATGGTTTAGACACGTGCGTAAATGCAGATCTATAATCAGGGAAGACATACTTTCTACCAAAAGGCTCACGTATAATGGAACAAAATCCGACTGTGTGTGCCTAACACTTGTTAACACTGATTTGGTACAGAATCTAGTGGCTTTTGATTTAAGAACTTCGCACCTGATTTCAACTGAAATCAGGATGAAACTCAACCCACTCGAAATAATCGTAAGCCATACAACATCACGCTGGGCACCAGTCGGTACCGAGGCCTCCTCCCTACAAAATATAGATTGATGCCTAAGGAACCTCGATTCTTGTAAAGAAAAATTGGAAGAAGGCTTTTCCTGGGAGGTAGATAGAAGTAGTACAAAGTCACTCTCATTTCACAGTGCCGCCAGACTGAATGCTACCAATGAGATTATAAGACCAGCAGTTCCAATTAGGGACGATCTGGCAAGTGTCTGTGAAAGATCAGCAATTGCCCCCCTTATTCAGGGAATGGGATCAGACGGCGAGGTGGTCGTCAGCTCTCCAACAAGTATACAAGATGCTTCCCAGTTGTCACTTGTCTCTTGGAATATAGCGGGCCTGTGTTAAAAAATTACATCATTAGACTGGACTGAGTTTATAGAGGCTCACGATATACTCGTCTTCCAAGAAACCTGGGCACTAAATCCAGTTTATCACACTGGGTACTTAAATTTTTCTAAACCAGCAATAGGGGGACGAAAAGGTAGACCCTCGGGAGGGATCACTATTTGGATCAGGCAGAGTCCAAACTATTCAATAGAGGAAATCGTGACCGATATTATGGCAATTCTGATTCGATTTAAACTCCCCCCCCCATTTACTCATAGTCAATGTGTATGCAAGAGGTGAGGTAGGAGGCAAACTATCCAAGACAATCACATTACTTGACAGTTTTTTAGACAAATCAAGAGGATCACATAATCTGGTGATAGCAGGAGATTTTAACACCACATTTGAGCCGCTGGATCAAGAGGATAGTAACCTCAGTGCCGATGAAGATGCCCAATGGGACATTCCTTTATTAGAACTGCCACCTATTGGGAAATGGACAGAGGCTGCCCTCCAACTCAAAGCATTAACCCTGGAGAGGGGAGTCAGAGCAGTAAATGGCAGAACACCTTCTGACCGGCTGGGTTCCCATACCTATTGCAACGGCAATAGAAGTAGCCGCATTGATTATATTCTCACTAATCTTGAGAACTGTCCAATTGTCGCTGACATGGAGATCTGCGTAAGAAACGAGAGTGATCATAATCCCCTCGTATTAAAACTGATGTTAACCGAACACATGACAGCTCAACCCCATATCTTAGAAAGGGTGACTGCTGATGTCATTCTAACTAATGACATGAGGAGAGTTAAATGGGCAATGATTGTGGAAAGCGAAAGTTCATTGAAGAAAATGAAGGAAGTAGTCATGAGCGTACTACTTGACCTTCGAAAATTTCATACTCAGGACGAACTAAATATCAACATTAGCCAAGTCCATGAGGATATGTTCGGTAAGATTAAGAACTTTTTTAGTAAAATACGTAAAACTAACAACAGGCCTCCACAAAAGCATGATAATTGGTACAAAAAAGCCTGTAGGGATGCGTATAAGCATCTTAGTCGATCTATCAGGTCTAAAGACATGGCTACAATTAAAAAGGCACGCAAGGCATACAAAACTGCGCAGACCATAGCTAAAAGAGAATGGGACGAGCTTAGATGGCAGGAACTCCTAGAGGCAAGCTCAGATAAGAACATGCATACATTTTGGCAACTGGTAAAATGGGGTAAAGGTGGGAAGAGTCAAGTACCCCAAAATCATGTCTCACCTGACCAGTGGGTTTCTTTTTTTGAGGCTCAATTTGCAATAGGGTCGAATGACGATGATGAGGTCCCCTTCCAAGTCCCCAAGACAGACACAGTAATATCTTTTACAGCGAGTGAGGTAGAAACTGCCCTGACTGCAGTTCCAAGGGGCAGGGCACCGGGTCTTGATTGCACCCCGGCAGACCTGTTTGTACACGATAAAGAAAATTGGACCAAGTACATCCAGTTGCTTGCAAATGCGATAGCCAGCGGGGCAACCATCCCCGACTCCTGGAGAGGAGCCGAAATTCTACCTGTATATAAAAAGGGGGACCGTTCTAGCCCTAGCAATTATAGGCCAATTAGTTTGATCGACTCCACACAAAAGATCATGGCCAGGCTAGTGTTAAACAGAATCCAGATATGGATCAATGATTGTAACATACTATCTCCACTACAGGCAGGATTTAGGCCACATGTAAGTACCATTGACCAGGTTTTTCGCTTTGTTATGATTTATTGGCGCGTTGTAATTTTGGGGAGAGAAAGGGGTGGGAGAACACTGCTTCACCTCCCAGCACAGTTCGCCGCTTAGCATTATGGTAAATGCGTGTTTCTGGATTTTATCCGTCATCAGTAGAGCTCAAAAACGATTTTCTTCTGGGGTTGCTGAGCAGGCTGCCACAATTCTTACAGGTCTCAGTACCTTCCTGTTTGTAATTTTGGGGGGTGGAACTATTTATGCTGCCTTTGTCGATTTAAAATCGGCATTTGATACGGTGCCGCGCAATAAGCTCTGGGCTGTCTTAAATGGTCTGGGGATGCCAACAGAGCTACTGCTGCTTGTAGTCAAGTTGCATGAGGCCAACTATGCACAAGTTCGCTGGGGAACGCAGGGCAACACAACCCCCAAATTTCCAATATCAAAAGGGGTGCGTCAAGGATGTGTCCTGGCTCCCACCCTGTTTTCATTATTTATAAATGGGGTGGTTAAGTATTTTACAACATACCCGACTGATGCTCCAAAACTAGCAGGCACCAAGGTTCCAATACTGATGTTCGCTGACGATACCCTAATAATATCTAAAACCCAGGTGGGGCTGCAGCGAGCATTACATCGCTTTGAAGATTTCTGCAGAGAACACAAATTAGTGGTTAATGTGGACAAAACCAAATTTATGGTTTTGCATAAACACAAAGCAGTCAAGGGTAGGGTGGTCATGAACAACAAGTTATTGGAACAAACGGATGTATTTACTTACCTCGGGATTACTTTAGGCAGGAAGCTAGACTGGAAACCCCAGATAGACCTTCTGGCACTTAAACATCGCCAACTGGCAGGAGCCCTGTTAAACGAGTATAGGCTCTCTCATACTAAACTAGTAGGTCCTGCACTAAAGATTTATAACACCAAGGTCATGGCCTCTACTTTATATGGCAATACCAAAGGGGATGATGGACGGAGCGCTAGAGCAAATCAAACACTCACCCCCAGTCAACTGATCTGGGTTTAATCCATCATCATTCTTTAGCTCACTCCACCACCCCAGTTCAGACATGGCCATATGCAAATCAGTCTGACCCTGTGCCTCATGGGAACAGTCCAGCCCGAACTGCCAAGCCATGTCTTCCCTGGACCGGAAACAAGCATCCTGGGACCGGTTTCGGGTTCAAAACCCTCATCAGCCAGGCTATCTTGAATCCAGTGGCAAAGTGAGCAAGGGACCCACGTCTGGGCATACCCTGCCAACTTAGGGCGAACAAAGCAATACCAAAGGGGATGATGGACGGAGCGCTAGAGCAAATCAAACACTCACCCCCAGTCAACTCATCTGGGTTTAATCCATCAACATTCTTTAGCTCACTCCACCACCCCAGTTCAGACATGGCCATATGCAAATCAGTCTGACCCTGTGCCTCATGGGAACAGTCCAGCCCAAACTGCCAAGCCATGTCTTCCCTGGACCGGAAACAAGCATCCTGGGACCGGTTTCGGGTTCAAAACCCTCATCAGCCAGGCTATCTTGAATCCAGTGGCAAAGTGAGCAAGGGACCCACGTCTGGGCATACCCTGCCAACTTAGGGGCGAACAAAGCAATACCAAAGGGGATGATGGACGGAGCGCTAGAGCAAATCAAACACTCACCCCCAGTCAACTCATCTGGGTTTAATCCATCATCATTCTTTAGCTCACTTCCACCACCCCAGTTCAGACATGGCCATATGCAAATCAGTCTGACCCTGTGCCTCATGGGAACAGTCCAGCCCGAACTGCCAAGCCATGTCTTCCCTGGACCGGAAACAAGCATCCTGGGACCGGTTTCGGGTTCAAAACCCTCATCAGCCAGGCTATCTTGAATCCAGTGGCAAAGTGAGCAAGGGACCCACGTCTGGGCATACCCTGCCAACTTAGGGCGAACAAAGCAATACCAAAGGGGATGATGGACGGAGCGCTAGAGCAAATCAAACACTCACCCCCAGTCAACTGATCTGGGTTTAATCCATCATCATTCTTTAGCTCACTCCACCACCCCAGTTCAGACATGGCCATATGCAAATCAGTCTGACCCTGTGCCTCATGGGAACAGCCCAGCCCGAACTGCCAAGCCATGTCTTCCCTGGACCGGAAACAAGCATCCTGGGACCGGTTTCGGGTTCAAAACCCTCATCAGCCAGGCTATCTTGAATCCAGTGCCAAAGTGAGCAAGGGACCCACGTCTGGGCATACCCTGCCAACTTAGGGCGAACAAAGCAATACCAAAGGGGATGATGGACGGAGCGCTAGAGCAAATCAAACACTCAACCCCAGTCAACTGATCTGGGTTTAATCCATCATCATTCTTTAGCTCACTCCACCACCCCAGTTCAGACTTTATATGGAGCAGAATTATGGGGATTTGAAAACTTGGCTTCGTTATCTCTGGCACAGAATAAATTTGTGAGGGGCCTCACAGGCCTTGCTCAAAACACCCCATTAAAACCCTTGTACATCGATCTGGGGAGTAACTCACTCGCAGATGTTGCAAGATTTAGACCCCTGGCATTTTGGCGAAGGTTGTGGTCTACCCCAGAATTGTCGCACTATGCCAATGCGCTTAAAGATGTAAGAGAAGCAGACACGTCCCATAAGATCAGTTGGCTAGCCAAGATAAAGTGTTCCCTGGAGGGAATGGGTATGAGTCATCTGTGGGAAGATCCGGTTGGGAACCACGTTCCGCCCAAAAAAGAATTCAAGGAGATATATTGGGCTATGGTTAGAGTGAACAATGCACGATCATCTAAGAACTCAACATTAGTAAACAACTTCCTTGAACACAAGTTTGAACCCACTTACGAAAAACTTTGGGACTACATAACCAAGCCCAGTGATAGGAAACTTTATTATCAGTTCAGAGTTGGTACCCTTCCTGTTAAATTCTTTACTAAAAATTGGCACAATATGTCTGACAGAAAATGTCCACATTGCCATGAGCTGGATGAAACAGTTCCGCACATACTGTTTGTATGCCCCGCCTACAAATCACCACGGAGCAAATGGCTAAAACCAATTTGCTTAAATATGGGTACTAGGTCAAGTGCAACCGCTTTACGAATACTGAAAACCAATACTCAGGAACCTATTGTGATTGCATTAGCAAAATTCCTAGGATGGACGTGGAGAATACGATCTACTATTATTAGCTAAAACAAAAAAATAAGTAAAGTGACTGCTGACAGTGATTATTATTTTTAAAAGAACATATTCCAAGATGAATTCTTGTTGTTATGTACATAATCGAAAGATTGACTCATGTGTACTTATGTAAATATTTTATGTTTTATATGATCTTAGCATTTGTATGATATAAAAATTTAATTACTTTTTAGGGTCTGTACAGTACATTAGTGGTTTTATATCCTTTTTTAAGACAAATACACGATAGCGGTCCTTCTCTGACCATGATGTTAATATTTTAAGATTGTTAGAGTGTAATTAGATGATAACGATCAATGTATACACTATGTTACTGTACATGTAATGTGTCTTTTATGATCACTGATCGAAATAAAGACTTACAAATCGAATATACACATATTGGTTAAATAATTATGAAAATACACAAATTGCAGCTTAATTTCGACTCTAAATACAAAAGAAAAAGGGATAAATACAAATAAAATCCGCAAAAAAAAATGTGGATGAATACAGATGGAACTGCCAAAAGAATAAATACCATAAAACCAGGAGCCCTAATTATAATCTCCTTCTTGGCACATTTAAGCCTCTCCACACCCTTTTATGAGTAACAGTGAGAGCGCCTCATTCCCATGATGGTTGGTATATAGAGATATAAACTTTGTATGAAAATGTGAACATATTCCTGACTAAAATTAAACAATGTACTGTGGTATTTAGTACGCTGTTGTGCTATCCTTTTATACATCATACTAGGCACCATGGAAGTCAATTAGTTTTTGTCATGGGTATCGCATGCTACTCTTGGCCTTCCCTTTCATACCACGTGGTTTCAGAGGTCATGCGGATGCGTCAGGAACTGCAATGGAGATATAGAGACAGGGCTTCTAACCTGAATTGTTCATTAACTTCCTGGCCACAACTTGCTTGTACCACTATTCAAGTCAAAGTGGTAATACATTGTTTTTGTTTAAAACCTAACTTTATACATTTTTGTAAGAAAAGGCAATACCACCAGTGCCATTATATGATTAACATTAGCCCTGGAGCTCAGCACAAAAAAGGAAAACATTGCCTCAAGAGTATCACACACGAAAAACCCACACAGCATCACCCCCTTCATATATGTATTTTGGCCGATAGTCGACCCCAAATGTACAACTTCACATCTCAAGTGAGTTAGAATATTCGATCCACAAACTCCTTATCTTGTCATGCTTCTAAGGGCAGCACCTCACCTTATACACCTCTTTCTCCATGATAGCACCCACTCTCTTTGGGTTGGTGCCGATTCAGGACCCCATGTACGGTCTACATCCCCTTTGGTCAAAATTTAGCCAATCCACACAGGTGGTGCGTGCTCCCTCTCGTCCTCCAGAAGGCCAAGGAGTGCCATCTTGCAGTGAGTCTGATTGGTCTGCCAAGTGTTGTAGCTAGCATTGTGTCTATCTGGAACCAATATCTCTGAATTACTTGGCATGTCCAAATTACATGGAAGAAGAAGCCCACCTCAGCTGAACAAATGAGGCATGTTGGGGTCTTACGTCTTACGACCCATCTTCCAGAGTTTCTCTAGTGTGTAGTAAGCTCTACAGAAATATTTCAATTGAATTAGGCGAAGGTGAGGCGAAACTGCCAAAACCCTCAGGCCATCCTGGCCTCCCTCAATTCATCATCGTCCAGTGTACTCTAGTGTACCCAGGTCTGTCTGCCATCTTTGTCTTAGGATCATGAGTGGATGAGGCGTATTCGTCACTACCGAGCAATTTAATCGTGATACGCTTCCCCCTCTCCATAGGCTGCAATATAAGCTTAGCCTCTAAACGATTGTATTCTGGGAGGGACTCAGAGATCAACTGCAAGTGTCCAGAAGGCTCACAAGCTGTAGAAACCTAAGCAACTGTGACTTGTGTAGATCAGTTCCTTACTAAGTTCTTTGTGTGACTTCATGTACATCCAATCTAGGCATCTCCCAATTGCGAAATGACTATGTGATCCCAACCATTAATTCTTTGTGACACTTGGGGACTAGCCAGCCATTTGCCCACCCATAATGGTGTTACCTGTGTGTATTATTACAACCACCCAGTCTGTTTTAGCACCTTCTGTCAGGCCTGCAGCATTGCCTTTGTGGCCTCCGACTGGGAGGAAGGGATCTTAAAATCATAATGAAAGCGTGTAGCTCCTTGTTCCTCAAATAAAGATCTCTTTAGTCTGTATGTGGGATCGCCATCCTCATTAAACAGACAGTCGTTAACAATCATGGTATTGCATTGTTAATTAAAATTCTTACTAATCACACTGTTGCGCATCTGCCCAGCACGACTACTTGCCCATGAAGACTTCCAGGCTGTAACTGAGGTAGGACATGAGCTTGGCTGCTGAAAACACAAGGGGAGGGGAACTAGAGAGGGCCTCAATGATTTTTAAATAACCAAAGGAAATTCTTATTTTTTAAAGAGTCTATTTGTTGATCCAACACTGCACCACAAAATTTAAAAGTTATCAAAATACTGTATACCAGTTTGTTTTGCTTTAATGGCCAAATAAAAAACCACCTCGATCTCTTACTTCAACACCCTCTGCATACTCCGCAAGACCTTCAAATGGATCCCCCCGCCCCCGAGACCAGAAAAACCTTCACCTATACACTCATCACCAGCGGGCTGGACTACGGAAACGCTCTCTATGCTGCAATCAACAAATCTCTCCTTCACAAACTCCAGACCGTCCAGAACACCGCAGCTAGATTCGTCCTTAGCATTCCACGACACAACCACATCACCCATTACCTCCAAGACCTCCACTGGCTCCCCGTCGAAAAAAGAGTGACCTTCAAGCTGCTCACACACGCCTACAAAGCCCTCCACAAAACCAGACCCCAATACCTCAACGGAAAAATCTCCTTCCACGCCCCCAAGAGAAACCTCCGTTCCGCCGACCTTTCCCTGGCCGAAATCCCCCGCATCCGCAGAGCCAGAACGGGAGGCAGATCCTTCTCCTACATCGCAGCCAAGACCTGGAACGAACTCCCCCTCAGCATCAGATGAAGCCTGATGCTGCAAGCCTTCAGAAAGGGCCTCAAGACTGGGTTCTTCGGATGACCTTGGAGTTGCCCGAACCCCCTCCTCGCAGTGCCTTGTGACCCTCACAGGTGAGTAGTGCTCTCTACAAATCCCTGACTGATTGAGCTTATCTATGTTTATAATTAGTTTGTTGGGCATCGAACAATAAGACCACAAAGCTGTGATAGCCCACCTCAGACTGATCACTGTTCTAGCCAAAAGAACAGTGTCATTCACATACTCTAAGAGTGGGAGGAGCTGACCACCTAACGTGGGCACTCTAGTTCTAATCAGGATAGAACCAAGGTCAGTGTTAGACCTGTCATCCTTAGGGTGGTCTTTCCACCAACATTTTGCCTTTTGCCTCTCATTTTTGCTGATTCTTTTTGTTGTCCTTAGGACTCTGAGCACTTTACCACTGCTAACCAGCGCTAAAGTGCATGTGCTTCTCCACTGTAATGGTGACATTGTTGTATACCTGATTGGCATAATTGTTGTACTGGTAAGTCCCTTGTAAAGTGGTGTACCATATACACAGGTCCTGTACTTCAAATGCTACTAGTGGGCTGCAGCACTGATTGTGCCACCCACAGAAGTAGCCTTTCAAACCTGTCTCATGCCTGCCACTGCCGGCCTGAGACAGAACTTCCCTAAACGTCCCTTTTATTATTATAGATAAGTCACCCCTAAGGTAGGCGCTAAATAACCCTAAGGGCAGGGTGCAATGTAAGTAAAATGGAGGTGTTGGAAGTTGGTTTATTAGTAGGTGTAGGTAGGTACCTACCACTAGTAATAAGGCCACAATCACAATATAAGTTCCAGTCAAGGTCTCAATAAATTATTCCCTTCCTCGACCCTTGGTAGCTTACTACAAGCAGGCAGGCTTAACTTAGGAGACAGGTGTGCAAGCATTTAAAAACACCAATACTTTAAATTAGTAAGACACAACACACAATAAAAATCCAACACCAATTTCTAAACATAGGAAATATGTTTATGATTAAAATGACACTAAAACAACAAAAATCCAATGCAGGAAATGGGGACTTTTAAAGATTAAATACTTTCTAGCGCCTAAAGACAGAAAGTGCCAACTTGGAACATCTGGGCGCGCTGGACCGGGACAAAGTCAATTTTCAGGCAGACCACAATGGAGCCTGCGTTTGATACAATGAGCAGTAGACCCGGTCAAGTTTTTACCTGCTGACTTAGTCTCTTTTTGGAGCTTTTTCTCTCAATGTTGAGCGAGGTTCATTCTTCAGGCTGGGTTTCAAGTCGACATCAGTAGCTTGGTTCAGCACAAGGCCTTGGTGAATTCCTGGAAGTCTTGGGCTCCGGAGCTTTCAGCGGACAAACCTGAAATCCAGACGGGGTAGCTGTTGACGTCGGCGGCTTGACTCTCGACGATGGGACGGTCAACTTATGGAGCTTTTTACCAAATAATTCTCCAAAGTTCTTCAAACTTCTGGAACTTCTTCCAGAAGGTCCTTTTGGTGTTCCAAAGTGTCCTCAACATCAATCCAAGGTTCCAGAATCTGTGAGTTGATCCGTGGGATGTTGGGGCTCCAGTTTCCACAATGCTCCTGGTCAAATCCTTAAAAGTCCAGTTGAAGTTGGTCAGCTGGGTTCTTCTTGATGGAGATGATGCAGGTGGAGCTATTTTAATCTGTTGCTTTCAAGAAGTCCACTCCTTCAACTTTCACAACAAGGCAAAGTCCTTTTTGGGCCGAAGACCAAAGTGTGCAGCAGGTGCAACCCTCTCTTGTGCAGTCCAAGGGTACAGTAAGGTAGTCCTTCTTCTTCTTGTAGTTTCAAGGCAGGGATCTGAGTTGATGGGCAGCCCTCCCATATTTTTCCAGTGTTCTTGAGTGACAAGCAGGGGGGCACCCCTGACCAATGGGGCTCAGGGTGGCACCAAGAAGTATGACAGCTTCCTCCAAAGTGTGGCAAATTCTTGTCCCAGAAAGCACTGTTCTTTTAAAATCCAAAATGGAGAAACTTTCTCCCGGAGGTTACAATCTGGCTAAGCCAACCCACTGGTGTGGCTAAGTTTCCCTACCACTCCCCCTTCCAGCCCCTCTGCTAATTCAATTACTGGGGCTCCAGTCTGGCTGAGGGTGCAGGATGTGGGGATGAGCTTGTGCCATTTCCTATTTGAAGACCAGTTTGGCTACTCTACCCACATCCTGCTTTTTGCTCTGCAGCTGCAGATCTCCTCCCACTAGATGTAATTTGTCTCTATGAAGGCCACTTCACACCTCATCAGAGCAGTTTGGCTTAGCCTGCCAAAGGCTAGCCAATCAGGAGAGGCGGCTGGAAGGCTGGATTTTGGTTAATCAGAGAAGCAAGTTTTATAACTTCTTTTCTGTGGTAGTTATAATAAATCTAACCTTGGCAAGTTGTTGGATTTATTCTAACTATCATTTTAATACTTTGAAGTATATTTTAAGCTCACGCCTATCAATAGTTATACTTTATTATAGTATTCCCATGTTAGCCTATGGAACCAATGTGCTACAATGAAGAAAAACGAAGTTGGTATTTTTTCCTCACCAGGGCATATAAAACATCTTTTAAAATGCCCCTGCTTATAGTTACAATGCACCCTACACCTTCGGCACCTAGAGGAGACCTTAGGTGCGATGTATATGTGCAAATAAGGTAGTTTAAGACTTTGGAAGTACCTTTAGTTCCAAAGTTGAATTTCCATATAATTTTTTATTAAAATGACAGCAGGCAACACAGAAGTGCACACTTAAGTATATTAAATCTACTGGGCCTCTAAACCTGAATGCCCTACCATATACAAGAGAGTTACAGATAGGTTGTCAGTACCAATTGTAATTATACCTAATTACCATGTACTTTTAATCAGAACACAGGCCATGAGTCAGATTAGCAGAGTCCAGGTCACAATCAGAGTCAGAAAAACAGCATCCACTAGTTAAAATGGGGGCACAAAAGTGGGGGGACACTGCAAAAGCCCTGGTTTCTCACAGTAGGACATGTACCTTTATGTTTTGCATAACCTGGCAGTGACAAACAGCCTATTTTGTTTTTCACTACTGTGAAGCCTACCCCTCTAATTGGCCAGCATTGGGAATTCCTTAATATACTGATCAGAGAGGAGTAGCTTTTACATGTTTGATACGATTGGAATGATAATGATAAATCCTCCATACTGGTGAAGTTGGATTTAACATTACTGTTTTAGAAATGCCACTTTAGAACGTGGATATTTCTTCGTACTTACTGCTCTTTGTGCTTGACAGCCTGTCTCTGGGTTGGGCGACAGCTACCCTTCGTGCATTCCCTCTAGACAGCCACAAACATAGGGAGATGAGGCTCATCTGCATTCTGAGAACTCATCTGCATTCTGATGGGTCTTCCTAGGCAGGAAGGGAGGTGGCTCACCCTTACATCTGAATAGGCTGTGCCCTGTCCTCCACAAAGCACTGATTTACCACCCAGGGTTAGCCTGGCAGACAGGACTGGGCTGAAAGGGATCATGGTGCACTTCAGAGAGTTCTGTTGAAGTCACCCCTACGTCAAAGGCAATTTTGGGTATAAGTACTGGGACTCTGACCCCCTAAAATCAGACACTTCTGGATCTTGAACTGAACTTCTGTCAGAAGGACTGCTGTGCTGCTTAAAGGACTCAACTGGACTGCTTTTGTGGAAGGACTGCCTTTCTGCTTGTTGCCCTACTGCCTGCTGCTCCCTGACTGCTGAAAAGAGAGCTGGACTCTGCCTTCCTCCAAGTGATCTCCAAGGGCTTGCTGGCTTGCCTCCTGTTTTCTGAAGTCTCAGGGACACAAAAGGCTTCCTACAATTCTGCTGGTACAGCTGGACTCAGGCTTCTGTGCATCCTACCCTTGCCTGAGGTGCCTCCTCCAAGCTCTGGGCCTCAGAAGTGGGCTCTACGCCTGCTTTCATCACCTACAGCTCCTGGGCCTCTGAAATCAAGCTTTTGGGCTCTTTGCGACTGCGAACTGGGCCATTCACACTGGGACTGCGCCGCTCGCTCAAAGGATCAGCACAAGCAGCCACATCATCGTGTCCTCGCACAGCAACCATCGCCTACGTCCGCGACACCTGGCCAACTCTTCACGCCCGCAGGATAATCGCTAGCGACGCTATATGTGTTTCCAGCTACCATCTCCTGCCCCCGACCCACACTCCATTGCGGCCGGCCTGAACTTTGGACTTACCCCAGTCTAGCGCAAACTAAAGTAACCTTTTAATGCTATTGACTTCTAAGCACTGTTTTTGGTTTATTCTTTGAAAATTCCTAACTCTTGTTCTACTTATTAGATATTTGTTGTTTTGGTCTTGTTTTACATATAAAAATAGAATCTATATTTCTATCCCTGTGTGTAGTCTTTTTGTGGTGTATTCATAGTGTTACTGTGTGTGTGTGTGTGTGAGTTGCACGAATACTTTACACATTGCCTTTGTAGATAAGCCTGCCTGCTCTGTGCCAAGCTATCAAAGGGTGATCACAGGTTATCTAATTGTGTATCTAGCTTACCCTGACTAGAGTGGTAGTTCATGCCTGTCCTGGATGCATACCTCAGACAACCAGGAACCCCATTTCAAACAGTCAGCTATGCAGAGATTAATTAGCAGGGGTGTGAAGACTATTTTCTTGGATAGCTTTTGGACACCATGTTCTTCTGGCTAATTTTCAAAGACAAACTTCTAGAGGATTTAAGGATCAACTTTCTAAGGCTGTCCTGGAAGATGAAGGGGTAACACAAATGTTAAAGGCATCTTTTTATAACTGAATGTCACAGGTTTAAATCGTGACCGTTATGATGAAGGAGAAATCAATCTTCTGTTAAGTGTACATGTATTAACAATGCTATTTTAATTGTTTATGGTAATATGTGATAAGAATCAAAGTTAACTAACAATGGAAGACGTTTTAAATCTGCAATTTTGTGTGATAATTATGCAAATTGTGTGAATGATGAATTATTCATGGTGTTTGTAATTGCAAGTGAATAAATTCTAAATAAAGTACTTCAGAGTAGTAGGCAAGCACAGCTTTGTGTTATTTTCACATACACTCATAAATCCGCTAAAATGGACAACTTTAATTACTATCCATTATGGCCATTATTTAGTATATTTTGAGGAGAATCAATCATGGGAGTTTTAGTGTGGCTGTAGTGGCGTAACTAGGTGCCTTGGTCAATTCTGGGAAAATGACCTCCCTGGCCACTCAGAGGTTGGGAGTTGTACTAAACTCACGAGAATTTAGTATAAGAGTATAAGAGGCTTCTGGGAAGATTTTGGAGAACTGCAACCTCATACCCTAACTGGTAAGTAAAAAAGACCCTAATTGAGATGCCTTGGCCTCCTCACACCCCTGGAGTCCTGTGAGGCTACTCCTGCTACACTGCTCAGAGGTACGCCTCTGTAATACTGTTATTTTTTATTTTTTTCCCAAGGTTTTTATTAACTGTATATTATATGATCATACACAGCCTCGCGCCTACAACCCTGGGGGCCGGCGGCTATCGACCAGGACAGTTTCACACACAGCTTTATGGCCAACAACCCAGCGGGCAGGCAGCATATTGTCAACCTTAACTAATATTTAACCCACACAAAAACTGACATTATTGCACACTTGACACGCCAACATTGCATACGATGATGTTTGCTACCTTCCGGGTATAAATCAGTGAGGTTTGACACCCAGCGCACAGAGTGTGTACCGTGTATAACAGAGGACCTCTACTCCCCCTAAGTCAGTGCTCCTATCAGTTCTGGTACTACCATAGCTAAGTGGATCTGCACCTGAAGCTCCGCTACGCTACGCTTTCGCCGACCAATAAGTATCCCTGGGGGCCTATTGGGGGCTATGTAGTGGAGGGCTGCGCGCTGTAGCTACACCTTCTGGACCTTCCAGCTTCTCCCCTCTCACTTCCCTTGCTCTATTCGACCTGTATGTGACGTAAAGCCCCCAGAAATTTTTGGGCCTACTCCGCGGAGGGAGCAGCTCACTGAAGCTTTCAGTTTGCGTGCTGCAGTACAGCATGTCGTGGGACCATTGTGCTACCGTGGGGACTGGGCCTCTCATCCAGCAGATCGCCACTCTACGCTTGGCGACTAAAAGTCCCATGTCGACTAGCCTTCGCGTCTCTCTGGGGTGAGATTTAGAATATCCAATCAGAGCTAGCGTGGGATCAGGCATGAGCACTTTGTCTATCGCCATGCTTAGTTCTCTAAATACCGCTTCCCAGAACCTATATATTCCCGGGCACTGCCACGCCAGGTGAAAGAAGTCCGCCGTCAGCGCGCCGCATCTGTCACACCTCGCGCTGTCTCTCAGTCCATATCTGTGTAGCCGCTCTGGTGTATAATACACCCTGTTGATATATTTAAAATGGATTAGTCTGTGCTTGCCATGCAGCGAGATGCGGCGGGTGCTCGTGCATCAATAAGTCCAGATAGAGTCATCTATCGTAAGCTGCAGGTCCCTCTGCCAGGCCAATCTGGCCTTCGTATATTGCTGTGCTCCATGCGCGATAACTAACCCGTATATTATAGAGACCGCTTTGCGAGGAGTGGCAGCCCGTATCACATAGGACAATTCCAATATCTCAGGAGGCTCTGCCATGTCCTCCCCCAGCAGGTCACCCAAAGCTCTGCGTACTCTGTGAAACTGAAACCTTTGCAGCAGGGTGGTAGGTCCTGTCGTGTCCACTGCCTGTTCCCATGTCTTAACCACCCCGTCCTGGAACAGATCCCCCATAGTATCTATGGTCATTGTGTGCAATGCCCGAGTCACCCCCCTATCTCTACAGGGGCCCAGCCACCTTGCCCATTCAATCGGCATCATTGGTGAATACAACAGCGCACCAGCCTGCCTATACAGTATGCTGTGCCAGGCATGGCGTGTTGAGTTAATGGAGTCCAAGACCCCAGTTATGCGATCTACAGGCTCAAACATAGTAGCCGGGAGAGGGAGTGGAGCTGCAATCAGCCTTTCAATACAGAGATAGGGCACATCCGCCGCGCCATGCGCAGCTCTGTAGTACACCTCCAGGTCGGGCGCTCCCAGACCCCCCAAATGGTACGGCAACGTAAGTATTCACCACTGTAGTCTCGCCTGTTTACCCGCCCAAGCCAGCCTTATCAAGGTTGCGCGGAGCCTGTGGAAGAAGGCCCGTGATAACACTATGGGAATATTTGTAAACAGAAACAGGAATCTGGGTAAAATGACCATTTTCATAATGGAGACTCGGCTCATGAGCGACAGCGGCAGCCGGATCCAGGTTTCCACATCGTCCTCCAGTTTGTCTATCGCGGTTCCATAATTCTCCCTCAGTACTATCTCAGAGTCTGTGTGCAGCCGAATCCCCAGATATCGTATTGGGTCTGCAGTCCATTGTAATGGATAATCCATCTCGAATTGCGACGTCGCCGGTGTGAGTGGGAAGACGATGGACTTGGGCCAGTTGACCCGTAGGCCCGATAGCACACCGAAACGTACTACCTCACGGAGTACAGAGGATAAATTTTGCTCCGGTTCCCGAACGTACAACAAGGTGTCGTCCGCATATGTTGATACTATTATTCTATAGGGCGAAAATCGAACTCCCCTGTTACCATGGTACTCTCAAAGTGCACACGCCAGGGGCTCGGCAACCAAAGCATATAAAATGGGAGATAGTGGGCAGCCCTGCCGGGTCCCCCTAGTTATGGCAAATGAATCCGTGATAAGATTACCAAGGCGTATCCGCGCTGTAGGCGCGTTATACAATACTCCAATCAGTTGTAGGAACACAGGGCCCAGGCCCATCCTTGTCAACACCAGCCTCATGAAAGGCCACTCTACCGAGTCAAAGGCCTGCTCCATGTCCAGGAAAACCGCTACCGTTTTAGTGTCTGGCTTAATATGTTGCATCATCCCGAAAACTGTGCGCAGGTTGTAGGTTAAATTCCTATCTGGGATGAAACCGGCCTGTTCCGGCGCAACCAGCACCGGCGCCAAGGGCGCCAGGCGATTAGCTAGAATTTTGGCGAAGAGCTTGGTATCAACGTTTAATAAGGAAAGGGGTCGGTACGAACTGCACTCCTCTGGCGGTTTGTCAGGTTTAAGAATGGTTACAATGAGAGCCTCCCTCATGGAGCGGGGCATAGTTCCTGATACACACATATCATCAAAGAGCGTAGATAGGTGTGGGAGCAGTAAGTCAAGAAACGCTTTGTAAAAACCTACTGTGAGACCATCCGCCCCTGGGGCGCTGGAGGATCTCATTCCCGCCAAAGCCTCCACTATTTCATCCTTTTCTATGTGGCGCATGAGCAGTTCTCTGTGGGCGTTAGTCAGGAAGGGTAGTCTGATATGCTCTAGATACTCAAGAATTTCACATCTGCACCAGGCGATCTGGAAGAGTACAAGTCCGAGTAGTATTGCTTAAATCTCTCCGCTATTTCTGTTTCATCAGTGAGCACCACGCCTTCTGACGACTGTATTTCTGATATCAACGTTCTACCTCGGCTAGCTTTCAAGATCCGCGCCAATACCGAGCCCGGTCGGTCTCCCTCTCCGTATGTACGGGCCGTAGCGTACTTGCCCATGTGTTTCACTTCGCTGTCCGCAGCGTCGTGATATTCACCAAGAGCGGCCTTTAGTTCCTCTTCAAGCCCCTCATCACCACCCAACTCCCGACGTCGTTCCAGGACCCCCAGTTTCCGCTCTAAGTCTGCGAGCCTCTTCCGGATAGATCGAAGTACTCCCGAATGTTTGGACATGGCTACACCGCGAATATATACACTTTAAACGCCTCCCAGACCGTCTGGAAGCTATCTACAGACCCAATGTTTGTCGCAAAGAACGTTTCGATAGCGTCAGCCAGTTCCTCTTTGAAGGGGGGGTCTAGTAATGAATAAGGGGGGAATCGCCAGGTGAATGGAGGTATTATTTTCTTAGGAGTGGCCACTACCAGCAACAAAGGCGAGTGATCGGAGAGCGTGCGAGGTAGTACCTGGCACCGCCCTAACTGTTCCCCCAGCGACTCGGTGGCCAGCCAGTAATCTATCTTAGTGTGTAGGTTATAATAAGCCGAATAATGCGTGTACCCGCCCCTGCCTGGGTTATGCCGTCGCCACACATCACATAGACCCCCTGCTCAGCATAACCCCCTCTAACGCTCGTGCCGCCGCTGTAGGCCTCCTCGCCGGGCCCGCCGATCTGTCTAGGTCAGGATTTCTTACCAAATTAAAGTCTCCGCCCCAGAGAAACTGCGTGCCCCGAAACTTGTACGCTATATCAGCCACTTTTGTGAAAAATTTGGGGGAGTCGAAGTTAGGGCCGTATACGTTTACTACAATTAGTTCCAGGCCACCGCCCTTGCATCTAGAAATCACAAATCGTCCCTCACTGTCTGAGTGTAGCTGTTCTAGTGTGTAGTCAGAACGAGGGTTAAATCCAGGTTAATACACCCCGCGCATGAGTCGTGAAGCCTGAAGTATTGGTGTTGCCAAGGTGCCCCCTATTTCGCAGCAGCGCACTAGCCTGTGGGAGATGTGTTTCCTGCAGCAAAGCTAGGTCTATATTTTGCCTGCGCAGGTATGACAACACCTTCCGTAGCTTACGGTAGTCGTTCAGTCCTCTAACATTCCACGTCAGTGCGCGTAGGGAGGCACTCTGTCTCGGGGCGTCGGCCCCACCGGTAGCCATCATGTCGGGTAGTGTGACATATGTTGCTGCCGAATCTGTGTCGCTCGCGTGCCATCCGTGCCTTGTGCAATGTATTTAGGAATATCAACATCAATCCAAACCATCTGATTTCTTTCCTTCCCCTCCCTCCCCCCACCCACAGCAGACCTTCCCCAACTTGGTCGTGCAGTATCCCAAGAAACACCCCCGCGAACCCTCCCCACACCCCTCCCCCCACCCCCAAATCACTGCGCAGGTGCATAGCCCTCGTGGGCGGAGGAAGCTCAACCACCAGGAGCACTAAAATAAAACGAAACAGTAAAAGAAAATGAATAGCCAGAGACTCCTCAGTCCCACCTCCCATGCGCAATCTGCATATTAATGCAGCAGTTACTGTCTCACTGCTCTTGTTAATAGAGGCAAGTACCTCGCCCCTCCCACCCCCTCCCCACAGCTCAATCCTCCCTCGGAGTACCGGGGCTCACATGTGTCATTTTAAGCTTACCAATCTAACCCAATTGTCCACGTATGGCGCTAAGTTCCGCCCCGCGCGTACACTGGGTCATGCACCTCACCTGTTCAGGGAATTTTAACTTTATGTGACGTAGACCCAAACACTTTTTAGAGTTCAACCAATGGTCGTTATAGACCCCTTCATTCCACTTGGAAGCACTCCCTGCGCCGCCCATCCCTTATACTCATCGTCTATCTGGAGCGCTTCTACTTCAGTCCTGCTCCTCCAGCGAGCCTCCTGCCGCTTCTCCTGATAGGCGTTGGTTCGGACTTCCGCGACGCTCCTTGGACCACTCTTTTAGAGCCTTTTGCACAACCTTCGGGTCCGTAAAAATATGAGACCGACCTTGTCTGTTCACTCGTAGCTTAGCTGGGTACAGCATAGCATAGTCCAATTCCAAGTCCCGCAGTTGCCTCTTCATGGGCGCAAATTGTCTGCGTGCCTCCTGCACCCGGATAGTGAAGTCAGGGAATAACGATATTGCAGATCCTTCGTATGTCAATGTTCGTTTTTCACGCGCCAGTTTGAGCGCCATGTCCCTATCCCGGTAGTTGAGTAGTTTCGCTACGATTGGTCTGGGCGGCGCTCCTGGGGGCGGACGAGGACCCAAGGAGCGATGTGCCCTCTCAATAACGAACATGTGGGAGAAGACACCGTCCCCCAGCAGTGTGGTGAGCAATTTTTCAATAAACTGCTCCATGTTGCCTGTGGTGGTCGTTTCGGGCAGTCCAGTAATACGTAGGTTGCAGCGCCGCGAGCGGGCCTCTAAATCCTCCGTCTTGTCTTGCAAGAGGCGTATTACCTTCCCCAGTTGTTTATGTTCAGTGTCTATCGCTGTATGCGCCTCCTCAACCTCCGTCAATCTCCTCTCCGACATGTCTAATCTTTCTGCGTGCTTATCTAGCCGCTCCGCCATCCTGTCCATCCTGTAAGAGAGAGCATCCATTTTCGTGCCTACGAGGCGATGCCACTCTGGAGGCCTTTCTCCATGGAGAGGAGCATGGATCTAAGATCCGGACTAGGTTCTTCTTCTTCAGGGAGGCGCGTCCTGGAGCTTTCAGGAGCCATGGCGTCGTGGGACTTCGAGTGTTTTTGCTCAAATGAGAGCTTGGATTGAGCCCTGTCGACTTTGCCCATGGTGCTTATCCGTTGGGGACTCTGGCAGGGTAAGCAGCAATTCGTCGTAGTGGCCCGCCTGCTCCCACCACTCCTATGTGTTCACCGCTAACTCGCCGCAGCCGCCACCCTCAAGCTGCAGTCAGGTAATTGCGGAATTTTCTGGGCGTGCCACCGCTGCCCCCGTCTCAGTGCTATTAGTCACTCGCTGGTGCCCAACTCTGAGACCTCAGGTTGCTGTGGGCAGTTACTGGGACCCCCGCTGAACAACCCACAAGAGGTACCGCCGGGGCCCACTGTTTCAGACCTTGGTTCTCCTTCCACGTGCACCTCTCGAGGTGGGCCGCATGCGGGTACCTGTCCTGTTCTTCCGGGCCCCACCACCGACTTCGCTTCGTTCTAGGCCTTCGCTAAAGATAGTTGCAGAGTGGGATGTGCCTCACTGTTCTCTTCCGCAGCGCCCGCACACTCCCTGCCGAAACAGCGCACCGGCCCAAGCACGTCTTCTTTGGCTCAGGCAAGTCCGAGTCGCTACAGTAGGCACTGCGGGTCAGGCGCGGTCCGCACCGCGTAGCTACTTCTGCCGGCCACCCCCGCGCTCCGCAGCGCTTCTCTGTGCGCGCGCGGTCAGGGGGCTCTCACGATTGCCAGCGTGCGGGCTGCTCACCGTCCGCACCTTCCACCTGGTGCGCTGCGCCGCTGTGTCCTCCAGTGTCCCACACGCGATGCAGGGCCACGCCCCGCCAGCCAGGTTTCTCCGACCGCCGGTGCCTCCGCAACCACCGGGGACCAGCGCGTCTCGCCGCACGTCCCACGACGCAGCCCCGCCTCTGAGTTCACTGCGGGCCGGGGACCTCAGGCCTCGCCACCGGTCCTCCGCACACTGCTGCAGCTCAGGAACCGCAGGTCCGTGGATCCGGAGAACAAGACCCCCGGTAAGCCGGCAAGTCCCAGCCGCTATTGCGCCGTAGGGGTAAGGGTAATCAATGCTCTGCTGCCGGATTCTTGGCGGATTTATGGATTGCGACACGGAGCTCGGGACTTACGCGGCCATCTTGGTCGCAGGCTAGCTCCGCCCCCGTAATACTGTTATTGATAGTGGAATTTTAACAGTGTAAGACCTTGATGACGAGTCCCCTGATAATTAATAAACACTGTGCAAACACTTGCAGTCACAAAGCAGCAATGAGAGTGATGCACTCTTCTGTCTCTTACTGCTGTCACCAGTGACTACATGGACAAGAATATGAAGGCCAGTGGTGGAAATGGGATGACAGGGATGGGATTAGAGAGAAAAGGAGTCAATGGACTATGCCACTTTGACAAGCCACTTCTGAAGTAGGTGGTGTCTAAAGGCAAAGAGGTATCTATAGTAAATTGCTGTGAAAACCTTGCACCTAACTGAAACAGTGAATGTATATGCCTTAGCGATATTTTTGTGTAAGGAACTCTCTGTACTTTGAGCTGTAGTTTGCAATTTCTGAATCTAAACATACAAGAAATGAGTATCTAAAATAAATGTTCATCAATGTTTCTCTCTATGAGCTGGATAACTACCTTGAGTTTTGTCACTGTGCATTCTCTGTGGAAGATGAGTTATAGTTTCTGCTTGACTGTTGTGTTACTGCAATGTAATTAGCAAACATTAATGTTCTGTAATTCCTTTTTCAGCAACAATTATAAGCATTAGTAGAACTCCAATAACTTATGTGGCATGACCAACATAGTCTTGACTTAACAATCTTTCCTGTTCTGTACAAGGATAAACCTTAATTGTAATCCGACAACCTTCAGGAAAACTTGTTCAAATGTTGAGAGAGTTCAAAATTTGCTCCTGCCACAATTCAACGACCAGAATGCATCTCTCTATTCTCAATGTCCTTTAAATTACTCCAAAGGAAGCAACTGTTCTTCCCAATGGAAATCCTAGATCCACATAACAAGGTCCAGTATGCAGCAACATTGGATCACAATTGCCGCTCCGTCTCCAAATTATGTGACAGTTCATGACCTGCAAGGATATGTAGTTCATAGTTGGGGCACTGTCCCATAGTGCATTCTCCACATATGCAATGCCTCATTCCAGATAGCGTTGACACTCTGCAAGAACTGTTCAACGTTCCTTCACTGAGATGTACCCAACAAATGGAGATTTGGAGTATTGTTTTCCCATACTCGCCAAATTTAAGTTGTGAGCCATACCTCCAGCTCCACTAGCTGACACCTGCTTGCACAGGGTCACAATTAGAAGTTGGTTGGAGTTTAACCCCGCAGATGCTATGAAGTCTGAATTAGGCCTAGGCGTAGTTCGCGGAGAAGTGACCAAAAAACTCCTCTATGTTATGCTACGCTAACAAAAGTGCATTAGGTCGTGCCGTTTGCACTGATTTTTAGCGCCTTGTGTTTGTCCCACGCTGGAAAATCAGCACGAATGGCACCATGTGCAGCGCAAGAGGTTGCAGCTTCTCGTGCCGCTTGAATAGATGTTCTGTTCAACACGAATGGATGGTTTCTCAACGTGATCGTCGTGACCATCCGTGACCACCCTCCTTGAGAAATCTCGCTGATAGGTGGTCTAGCGTTGGATTTTCCTCACTCGTGCTCACCAACTTAACGTTGGCGAGTGCGGAAAAAACTCACTCCTCTTGCTCCACGGACTGAGAAAAACTCCACAAACTCCATGAATGGAGTGGAGTTCACCGCCCAGGCCTAGTCTGAATCCCCCCCAAAAATCAGTAGGCTAAACCTCGTGAAATTTACCAGGAGAAAAGGGCCTGGTAAATATCGGGATTTTGTGCAGAAAGCATCCAAATCTGCACATAATGCCCCAGTTTTAGAGTTAAAGTTGTAATAAGTGCTATTTATTGCACCTGTTACCTTCTGAACCCTGGGTATCATGTTTTCAATGGGTGCAATAAATATTGCCTACCACTCTGCACTCTTGTAATAAAGAACTAAATGTTTATGTAAGAATAACTCAAAAGCTAATAGCAGACGGCAGATATGGACGTGTTCTGGCCATCGGAACTAGCCCTTGAATTACTTCATAACTGCTTCTCATGCAAGGGCTAGGGGCAACAGTCGAACTTTTACTATCTTTTTTAAAAGGATGTCTACTTTAGATAGCCATGCTGCCAACTCAGAATTAGACCGTACATAGATGTGATTGCATACAAAATGATGTCACTAGAGTGATGATAAACCCAGAAAAAGGCATAAAAAAGCAAATATTGCAAAATGTTTATAAACCTAGATGCAAGAAAAGTAGGAGCCATATGAAGCTAAAACTGTACAATGCTAGACATGCACCTGGGAGAAGATGATGAAATTAAACTTGCGAAGAAGTAACAACTCCTTAACAAAGGCAGGAGAATAACACAGAACAAGGGACAAAAATTTCAGGCAAAGGGGGACTGACTGTCTGGCTAAAATGAATGATGCAGTGGTCCTTGAACTTGTGTCAGTATTTACACTCATTCAAATCACGAAACATATTACAGGTGACCCTGAAGCATAGGTTCCATGATGGTGGTATGCCTTTAGATGAGTGCCAGTCTGTAAAAAAGATCTTGTGCGGGCCAAGACCTCATTTCAGCGCATAGCATCATCAGAAAGAGAGGCCTCGGAATTATTGAAACCCACTGTCCGTGCTCACCAGCTCCTAAAAACGTCCTATTATATGGAGCCTTATTTGGATACTGTCACCAAGCCCCAACATCGTTTTCTTTTGACGAGATTTAGGTTTAATTACTTACATTTTTTTCTGGCTGATCCTTTAGGCTGGGCCAAGATAGAAGACCTGGGTCCTTGCTCATGCGATTGTTTTTCAAGGCAGGATACTATGCATTTTGTTTTATTCTGCAACTTTTATTTACCTATTCGCAGGCGTTATATCCTTCCGGTTTTAAAAAATAAAGGTTTTTTGCAGGCGAGACCAGCTCTTTTATACCTGCAGTTGCTGAGCAATCCTTGGGAAACTTTCCGTATTGCTAGCTTTTTAGTAGCAGCAGTTAGAGCAAGGAAAAAAAGGAAGTAGCAACTGAAACAGGTTTATGTGTCCGGATCCTGTTATGTATTTTTTGCCCTATTGCACATGAAATGTTTTTATATTGTCTGTATTTTATAGTGATATTTGCATATTAGGAATTTCGGTGATGTTATATTTATGGATGATTTTATGTAATAATTCTTTTTAATCTTGTAATGTTGACGAGTATTTTTTAAATACTTTTATGGTTTTTAATAATAACCGAATAAAGTAATTTTGACTGACTGAGTGCCAGTCTCTACTGTGCCTTGGGTTAAAGACCTTTAAGGGCATACTGGAAGTTGTGCACTCTAGTTTCCACCCTATCTATTCCACCTGTGACCCCTAACAGAGCACTGAAACACTGTGCTGGAGAAGCAGACTGTGAGACAGCAACAATGCATCCCAGAGGAGAGGCAGTGTGGTGGCATACTGTCGAACCTGTGTGCTCAGACACACAACATTGCATCCTGATCTACCTGCATAATATCTATGCTGTCAACACTGGTGAAACCTCCCCAGCTAATGCCCTCTTGTCTTCATTGGGTAGAGCTGACAAAGGGACTATCAGGCAGAAAACACAATCATAAGAGCTTGGACATGGGTGGAACACTGAAGAACATACATGACTGTTAAGTCCATGCTTGGCATTCCCCTTCCATCTAAACTGTAGTGTTCTCTGTTCCCATCAGCCCTAACCACGGGTTCTGCTCTGGCCCAGGGCTCCAGAGGCAAAGAACTGGTGTTTGAGCTGCCTTCCTTCCAAACCCAGGAAAATCAGGAGGCATTGAACCTGGCTGCTTGCAGTGACACCTACCATGCCAGGATAGGGCTGTCAGTTAGTGGCAATCCCTCTCATCTGCTGGTAACTTCTAACCTAGGATAGTTCTCTGTGTCATATTCTGGCCATCCCATAAATACCATGGCATGCCTACAATAATGTAGTCATCCCTGGCACCTAATGGAAATAGTCAATTTGGCCACAAACGTTATCTATCACAGTCTAGCTACTAACACGGATGGTGGGGGCACCTAAATATATATGGGACGGTATTTGAAACAGAAACAGGTGTCAGGTAGAGAAAGGGATACAGAGGCAGGCAAGGCTCAAACGTTAAGCAGTTTCAGGGATCAGAATGGGAAAGCAAACAGACTTCTCGTGGGGAGGCATAAGTAAACCAAGGTATAACAGGAATAGGTTAGTGAACAGGCAGAGTTTACAAAATAATCAATGTAGGGCTTAATACGCATTCATAAAAGGGAAGCACATGAGCTAATTATCACAAAACATTTCAGGAAAGACGCAAAGAGATACTGTGGGAAATGTGCTTAACTGTTTTAAAGTAAGTGAAAAGGGTGACCATTTGATGTGGGGACCAATTAAAGACAATTACACCCCTATTCAGAAGCGTTTCAAAGTCAGTGGGATCCTGGCCAAAGTTAGACTGCCTTTACATTTTACATAGTTGTTTAGAGCTTGGATTGGTGTCCAAACCTATGCTTCAAAGAACATATCACCATGAAAACCAAAACATCATGCTACCAGCTCTACCTTCTGAAGAAAGTGAAACCTTTTGCAGAACCAATTTCAGAATCAGAGTGCAGGTCTCAGTCGTCCCCTACCTGTATGGAAGATATATTTAACATAATGGCCTGGCTGACTCCATTCTAGAACTCCCTAAATGCATCGTTTACACTGCAGTATCCCTCATCAAGCATCTGAAGATGCTAAAATGCATTACTACAACTCTGATTTAACTGCACTGACATCCCCTCCACACCTTCAACATCTTGACGAACAGCTTGATCACTCATAAAAAGTTATATCTATGCATACCTGCCAAAGTAGCTAACTACTTCAGGTAGTCAGCCCCATATCCGGAACTATTCCATTGCCAAGCAGTAGAAGAAATACAAGAATCAAAAGACGAGAAGGTAGGCCTTATCCATCTTTGCACTGAGGATCAGTAACAATATTCCAACAAGCTGCTCCGACAATCCTGCAGTTCAGAAAGAATCTGAAAACCCATCTCTTTAAGGAGTCCTCCCAACCTTTCTATTACGATTCTATTGCCCACCTCGTTTTAAGAGATGAGAAATCATATATTAGGGCTCTTGCACCCTATCAGAAATGGGGGTCTATAATTGGCAGAGGTATGCACCTTTGTCCAAGTAGGGACCCTTGCTTCTAGTCAGGGTAAGGGGGATACACACCTTAGATAACCCCTGCTCACCTCCTTGGTAGCATGGCACGAGCAGACAGGCTTATCCCAAAGGCAATGTGTAAAGTATTTGTACTCAAAACACACAGTGAAAACACCACAAATGGACACCACACCAGTTTAGAAAAATAAAGTACCTTTATCTAAACCAAACAAGACCAAAATGCCCTCCCTTCTTCAAAGGAAAGGCCACTGGTGAGTCAGAGTAGGGAGTAGGTTTCCACTTGCTAGCCAGCTGCTCTGCCCCTTGGGTGACAAATGTCAGCACTTGGTCTACTTAGCAAGTGGATGGTCCATCCTGGTTTTAGATAGGTGTGAGTTTATGAACAAGCTTTTTGCAAAGAAACTCTGTAGCACATGCTTCATCTGTTCTAAACAGTGCTAGCCAATCTCATGAATATTGCTCCGGTGCTGGTATAGTGGAAGGAATATTTTATGTCTTATAATAGTCAGACTTACTCTTGTTTTACTCCTGGCTTGCTCCTGAAACCAAGAGTGAGCCAGGAGTATACCAAGAGCAAGTCTAAGCACATTCTTTGTGAATTAGGCCTAAAATGTTGATGGGTTCTCACAAAGTCAGACAGTAGGGTGATCTTAATTGTGAACCAATGTTTATTCGGGTCTCCCCTGTGCTAACTACCATATTTCTGAGAGTGAGTACCCCGCTGAGTTGTAGTTTGTGAGATTGTGTTGTGCCTGTTGCATCAAATTCACAATGGACTTCTCCAGCAGCACTGCAACAAAAAAAAATTGGAACCAGGCTACTACATCCTCATATTGGTCATGGATAACTTTGAAGTTATGCACATCAATCTAAAGAACGCTTTTAAATACAGATAATAAAATTTTGCTTGCAGCCGCTACTGACGTCAAAATAAAAGCAAACATAGTTACTTTTTCCAAGAATAAAAGCTGCAGTAAACATTCTGTTTCCTATTCTTCCCTAATGATAGAAATTTGAAAGGCTGGCAGAAGCATTTGGGAATTGAAGAGCATGCGTGTTCCTGTGATCGATAAGAGCGCAGTGTGGCCCTGAGAGAGGCAGTGCGATACAGATGACAGTGATGTACATAGACAACTGCTGGTTTCACCTTCCCTCAAAAAGGGACATTTAATTGAGGTGGGCAGAAAAAGTACTCATTTAAGTGGTGAGGGGGAGTTCAGCGGAGACATATGCACAGCTGCTTTGACCTAGATTCTTCTGTCTTCAAAGATTCAGCATCTTTTCCCTAAAACAGAATATATATTCTAGAAAAAATAGGCTTTTCTCGTGTGGCTTTAATGTAATGTTTTTCACACAGAGGTTTAATTAGTATACTTTTTGTCACTTCATGTCTTACAAAGAATAATCATGTGCTCTGGCAGAAAAGACAGGCTGTGGGTTCACCGATAACGTGTACTTTTTGATTTGTAGAATGTAACATCTACCCTCAGGCAGAGTAGCCTACAAAGCAATCTGGCAGTGCCAGGAGAGCTGGTATGACAGGTTAATGTGTGGGCTGGTTTTTGGGCTGTTTATGAGCCTGTTTTAAGATTTGGTGGGGCTTTTGTAGGCCTGGTCTTAGCCAAGATCACCTTATTTTACTAAAATTATATCGATAATATATTTGCTTAAAATGGCTTTCAGAAAACTCTCTTCATCCATCGGTCTATTGTTATGTCATTCACATTTTGTTTCCTCCCACTACAGCATATAGCATGGGGTAGCCTACATCAGCTACTGGCTAACTTCACTTTCATTGACTGCATCTTGCTCTTTCACAAAGAGCACATCCACACACAAGGTTGTTCCCTTCAGTGCCAGTGTTTTTGTTTTTACTTTATTATTACTTTAGACTTCAGTGTTGCCTTTGTGCTAGAAGTATACTTTATATCAGCTTTTCATGTGAATACTGGTAACATTACACTTTTATCAGTTCCTTTCTCCTGCGAATGCTGCAATAAACAAATTATGGAGTGCCTTTTGTTTTTCTGACTGCTGCTATTTCACAGCATACCAGACTGTTTCCTTTTGAAATTGTTCTTTATAAAGGTATCCTCTTTTTAGTATGCACACAATGAAGTGCATTTATAACTACAGCTTTAGTTCGTGCTGGTCTGTATTTTAAGTGAGGACTACAGTTCTACTTGTAAACCAATTTGGTTGGTTGGGTTTCTAGTTTGTATTCAGTGCTCTTGTATGTCACCCTTCTATAGACATTTAACTAATATTACTAATTCAAACTGTGTTGTGTATTCCAATTTTCTGTTTCCTCTATCTGTCTCTCTATCTATCTCTCTATCTATCTATCTCTCTATCTATCTATTTATACAACCCTATCTATCTGTATTTGCAAACCTCTCTATTTATCTTTCTCTTCTGACCCTCCCTATCTATTTGTAATTCAAATTCACGAAAATAGTATTAAATAAAGCATTAGCAACGCCATAAGGATTGGCTTCTTTAGGTCTATGTTAGTCATAGTTGCTTTTAGAGGTCTTCAGCCAGACTTCGTCCATTAGTCTGTGGTTGTGTCATTCACATTTTTCTTCCACCTATTCCAGCATGCATCATGGAGTAATAGGGCAGCCCACTTAACCCATTGGCTGACTACACTGTAGGTTATGTCATGGTGCCCCTCAAAAAGGAGCACACCCACACACAAAGCAGTTCACTTCAGAGCTAGGGACTACTATGGTAATGTGTGTCTTTATTGACATTGATAAGGGCCTGGCTGCTTCCTCAACAATCGCATTGTGCCAAAACCGTGACAGAACAAAGCAAGACTCCCAAAGTCAAAAGGCTGGCAGCCAGAGCCATACCATTGGGTTGCCAATGCTTGTTTACTGTTGATTTCTTTGGTATTACCAATAAACATTGCCTACAGCAAGCACAAATGCATGCAGTCTCCCATGCTGTGCAAAAAACCTATACTACTGTATCTTTAAAAGTTCAAAACTGCCTCAGTTTTGCATATGTGGGCCACTTTATTATCTGTCTGATTCACCAATGGCGCAACTTATAAATTTGGTGCCTGGGCCTATTTTCTGGTCCAGTCAGACCCTGTATCTCCCTTTCACTAAAATACATTATGAGTTTATGTTTTCTGTTCTCCCCCTCCCCATCTCTGCCCCTTGTGAATTTGAGGACAGGTGAAAAGTGCTGAGAGCCTGTTTTTATGTGATTGCAAGGTCTAAAGTGCATTCATGTAACCAATTATTTTTTAGACTTAATGAATGATTGTTAGACAGCACCAGCTAGGAAACAGAAAGAGGGAAACCCTGCTCACTGCTTCTCAGCTGTGCCATCTGAAAATTAAGCTCTAATTTGGAGAAATATCATAAGTTAGTAGTTGGTGGCCAGCTCATGAGGGCAGGTGGGGACCACCGTTTTGGTCTTTTAAATCAAAGGTTTGTGTTTGGTATGTAGAGTATCCACACAATTAATTTTTACAGCACTTCAGAGATGAAGCAATAGTGGTCTTTACTTGATACTGTTTGGAATAGCTCAGCAAGCTGAACGCTTGGCACTGACAAAATGCAAAGATCTGAATCCCGGCAAGGCACGCGCAGGCTTGCATCCTCGCGAGGTGGCTACTTTGAGTACCATAATTTCGGTAACAGGAACATCTGTTTTATGCATTTCATAGAAAATGCAGAAGTGTGGTATGTAGTGCTTGATAAAAGAAGTCTAGGAAACGGAGTAACCTGTTCTGCACGTAGGCGCATAGCCATTAGTAATGCGGCAGGAGCAGTGGTACTGGGACACAGGGTTGTGATGCCCACTGCATCCTGTGGCTGTATTTAACAACCCAACCATGAGTCTGGACTACCATTTTCCTTGCTTGTATTAGAGTCCATGGCGTCGTTGCTATGTCACTATGACCCGATTTCATATGCAAGTTAATCTTATTTTAATGCAACCTACTGGGGTACCTCATGCAATATTGTGGTTTTTGAAGCATGGGTCCTCTTCTTCAATTGACTACATGTGAATAATGGATCCATGGATCCTCAAAAGCTAATGTGATATATCATCTCCAAACTCCTTTCTACTGAAAACTTATACATAACATATCAGGCCCCAGATCTTCAAAATAGTCATGGAACGCAGCGCATCAGCCACATGCTGCACTGCATTGCATGACAGAGAGGGAGCAGAAGAGCTCTATATTTACAGGGATATGGCTCTCTCGTCACCTCTCCCTAGCGCCGGTGGAGAATTTAGCTGCCATGCACCAGGCACGCAGCTTTGCACCATAGTGCAAGGGTGCGTGCCTGAGTCTACCATAGGTTTTGTACTGGAAGATTAAACCTTCCAGTACAAAATACTATGATTAGACCCACTTTAAAACTTTTCTTACTTTGTATGTGTGCTGCACCATTCTATGACAGAGGCATGCATGGCTAAACCACACGTACCTCTACAATGCTGTCTAAACCACGATTGCGTCTGAACAACGCATTTCTTTACCACGCAATTTTGTGGTAAAGGCAAGACTGGTATGGGGATGTGTGGTAAAGATCCTACCCTATGCCACCTGCCCTTATCCTTAACAACTAACTGACCACCTGAGCCCTAAATGTACCCCAACCCCACCCTGAGCCCTAAAACCTAACCTGACCCCATACCTAAAAACTTCTCTGATCCCCCCATTGAACCCTAAAAACTACCCGAACCCCCCCAAGCCCTAAAAAGTACCATGCCCCTCCGAGCCCTTAAAACTGCCCGACCACCCTGAGCCCTAAAAACTACCCGACCCCCCCTAAGCCCCAAAAACTACCCTGACCCCGAGCCTTTAAAGCAACTCTGATCCACCAGCCCTAAAAACAACCCTGCCTCCCCAGCTCTGAAAACAACCCCAACCTCCTAACTCTGAGCCCTAAAAACAACCCCAACCCTTAAAAACTACCCCCACACCCCCAAAACCCAGCCCCAACCCCACTTACCTCACTGCGTCCTCTCCCGATCCTTCCTGTTCCTGGGCCCGCCCATCTCATCATCTAGACCGCACATTGCCTCAACCACACATATGCGTGGTTAAGGCATATGTTAAGGCATATGTGTGGTTAAGGCAAGCGTGGTTGCCCTTATTTTGGAACAGCATATGTGGCTCTGCCCATGTTGTTCAGGCCGTTTCCCATGCTGCACAGTGTTGCACGCATGCAAAGTAGGAAAAGAAAGGAGATATAAAAAGATTTATCCTTTTAACTCCTCTTTTCAAATGACGTTAACTTTAGGTGCTAAACCCTGTCTACTATTTTTTGTAGATAGGGTTTTGCATCAAAAGGCATGGGTGGTTGCATGGGAACGCCCATGTACCACCCATGTACCACCCCCGTGGCGCTAAGTAATGCAAAGCAGTGCTTCGCTTTGTTGCGTTACTTTCATGGTACTTTCCTGTGCATAACAAGTTTTGCACTGGGAAGCAAATTAGGAAAAAAACATTTTATGCTGGTTAGCATCATTTTTGTGACACTAACCCAGCACAAAATCTTTGTAAATCTACCCCTAACTTGGAACAGAAGACAGACATTTAAGCAGTGCAAAATAGAGCATCTCTGGTGGACTAATATGGTCAACTAATACAGGGTCTGCCAAGAGCTGATATGTTCAACTAATACAGGGTCTACCAAGAGACTGCCTTTGTGTTAATTCTGGATGACATGTTTTACCCTAGGCAGCTGAGGGCTTCGGTTTCACAATATTTGTTTCCAGAAGACCTTCCACCCCTGGTACTGCACAGGTTTATTTAATAAGCCTCCATGTGGCCAAACTAGACATGTGCATTGTCTAGAGGATATAGGGGCAGGACATGACACACCATTCAAATCTTAACCTCATGATTACATGAATATGTATGTAATCATAAGGACCAGCAGAGAGGCATCAACAAGAAATGATGAGAAATGCATCAACTGCAAGGTACATAAGTAGTTGTTATGTTGTTAACAAGTAGAGAAGGTTATTGGGTGGGTAATCGGTGTTTAACATACAACAGACAATACTAAAAGGAGATTTGAAAAGCACATATAAACATAAGTGAATACCTTACTCTTTTCTGCCCTTTTGGTACTTCAAGTAGAAATCTTGTAACTGAGACGTGGAATGACCTTTCTCTGAACAACAGTAGAAGCTGACCTTTAGAAAGATGGAAAATGCCATCTGTTCGAGGGTCTATGAATTCTTGCGAATCCTTAGCTCACAAAGAGAGAGAGCTGATGCCCTTAAGAGAGTGAGAACACTCTCATAAAAGGTGCCAAATAATCGAAACATATGCACACCCAACAAGGCTTTTGTGGCACGTAAGCCAACATTTCATGTATCAGATTGAAGAAAATAAGGATTTTGCGTGTTTAAAGGGCCTGATTTGTCCGGAAGACTCTTGCAGGCACATGCATCAACCTTCTTTGCGCGCGCAAACGGCGCGATTCGCAAAAATCGTCCGTTTGCGCCCGCAAAAAGGGCTTCTGCGATGCATCAAACTGTAAGGCTCTCGCAATTTAAGAAAGGGTAATTTTTGCGACTTCTTAAATTGCGATTGCATTTAAGGAATCGCAACTTGCGATTCCTTAAATGCAATGCATGATGAAATTGCAAATAGCGATTTCGCTAATAGGGAGCTGCAAATTACCATCAATTTGAACTTGATGGTAATTTGCAAAAACGTTGAAAAATGCACTAAAGTGCATTTTTCAAAGTTAGTCGATTACACACACACATGTCCTTGGGGCATGTGTGTCGCAACATGTGTGCACAGATCAATTTCAGGGGTGCAACAACCCTTGAAATTGCATGCGCAATTTGCGAGTACCTAATGGTACTCGCAGATTGCGCATGCAATTTCCAATTCTTGCCTATGGGCCTGTAGGCCCATAGGAATGAATGGGAAGGCATTCCTTAATTGCGACTCGCAATTTGCGAGTCGCAATTAAGGAATCTTTGGGAATCGCTAATTTTATAGCGATTCCTACATGCATATGCTTTTGCAATTCCTTATTTGCGATTCCTTAATAATCGCAATTAAGGAATCGCAAAAGCCTACATTGATGCATGTGCCCCTTGGTTCTGAAGTTAGAGCACCAGAAGATGTAAGATTAACCTGCTGGAACCTCAGACTAGTGAATGTCACGATTCACAGAGACAGTCATTTAATAACACAAATGCCCTCGGATACACAACATCTTCACTGAAATGGGGCTCATTCTTTCCAGGCAGGAAGGGTGGGCTGTTTGCCCCAAGCCTACAGTCTGTGCATTGCTTCGATGTCGAGGTAGGCAGCGGGGTCGTAGAATCCACAAGTGCACCACATGCTGCTTTCGAATTGGGTCAATTCATTTTTAAAGTATGGTGATGGGGAGAGGTTCTGCTCACAAGTAGTTTTATTTTTATTTCCATGGATGGATTCAGACTGTAACATCGAGAGGACAATTTTCTTTGACTCTTTAATGCCCCATTGTGCTCAATCATGGATGTTTTCCAGCACAATAACCTCTACCTCGAGTAAATGAGTATTTGTACTTCTGCATGTGTCAGGAACACTTGCTACCTTTCAACAGTGGATGAACTCTCATGATCCTAAATTCAAGGGTGACATCAGAGAAGTCCTGGGCATAGTGGTGGGGAACATAAGAAATAGCAATATCCGTGTTATTGTCAAGGATCCTTTCATGCTAGGGCACTCCTTAAAAAAAATGTTTCGAGCAAGACTTCCATTTTACTCCTTCTACTTTGATTATTGAATTAACATTGTTTTATTCTTGATTTCTTAAATTAACAAACACGCATTATTTTTCTTACATGTTTGTTAGAAGGAAGAAGGAATGTAAATTATAGCAGACTCTGGTGATTTCCTATTTGTTTCTGCTGCTTTCTGTACATAACTCTAGATGATAG
The DNA here is from genome assembly GCA_963921515.1 of Calotriton arnoldi. Taxonomy (NCBI): domain Eukaryota; kingdom Metazoa; phylum Chordata; class Amphibia; order Caudata; family Salamandridae; genus Calotriton; species Calotriton arnoldi. The sequence continues at coordinate 536,440 of CAWUFW010004584.1, read as the reverse complement.
TCTGTTTATTATTTAGGTGTTTTTTTTTTAAAGCTTTCAATGTTATTTTACAATAACTGTGGAGCATTGCGATATATTCAGAGAAAAAATAAGCAAAAAAGAAAACTATATATAACAATTAGCAGTAGTACAACACGATAAAGTGAGCACCCCTATCAGAAATTCTTCCTTCACAGACGCAGGGTGAATCTTTCAGTTAAATTATCTTCTGAATAGTTCAGTTTTATTTAAAATGTGTCCTAAATAAGGGGTAGTTTAGACCTGCGCTGAAAAGGGGATCAAAGACGGTATAGAGTTTAGCACCCTGCACTGCGAAAGAACAACCCGTGTTTCTCCTGCATGAAGGGGCATTGATGGGAGCTCGGAAGCAAGAAGCATTCCACCATGCCTCACGGAAACTGAATTTCTGTCAGATGAGAAGCGACTCCGAGTTACTCTATGGGGCCCATAAATGATGACCCAATAGGTCACAAGGGCACTACGACCTCTAATGTGAGATATGACCTTCTTTTTTCCTAGATGTGACATCTGCCCATCACTACGACTCAAACACTTTGCACTGAAAACCATACCAGTAGTTTAGGGTAATTATCATCTGATCATGAAGAATGTGAAGGCCCATTACAGGCTAGTAGGGCATGAAACATGTTGATCGCTATCTAGACCCAAGGGCTCCTCATTCCACCCAGCTGGTTCACGCAACTTTTTAAGCTTGGCATGGACCCTCGCTAAGAATAAAAAAAACATTTATAGGGTTGCCCAGAGCCACTTTTATGTAGTTTCACCACAATGTAGTGAGCGAGAGATAATAAGATCAGTCTCATTCTAACAAAGTTAACATCACACACAAGAACAACTGGAATGTTCAAATGAATTTAAGGAGGGGGAGGGGAACATTTTTGCCCTGTTCAAAGGAGGGCCCTCTTCACACCTCTGGGGTATCCAAAGATATTGGAGTAGACACCTCTCTCACTTATCGTGATATACTTTATCATCGGCGCCCATCCACACCCTGGTAGGGTAATACCACCAGAACGGACTCAACCAAAGATAGAATGGGGAGTGGGTATAGCTGTAGGTACTTTTAACCACTAACCCTTCATCTGCATCCCTGCTTATCCAGTTTGATTTCATCTAAGAACTCCCATTCTATCTTTGGTTGAGTCAGCCCTGGTGGTATTACCCTAGCAGGGTGTGGATAGGTGCCGATGATGAAGCATGTCACGATAAGTGAGTGAGGCATGTACTCCAATATCTTTTGATACCCCACTTTCATATATAACACCTTCCCAAAATACCACACTCCCTTCATGGAGCCAGGAAAGGGCATCATCTTAATCCGGGTCTAATACCAGGCTCTTAGATCAAAAGATCTATGGCAAAGAGCACCCTTATTGGGCCCTCTGGGTATTGCAGCGCCCACCCAATGATGAACACAGCCCGACGATGAAGCATGTCACTTTGGTGGGTTGAGGGCTCGTACATCCTAAATAGGATGCCCTAATTACTGTATAATTTCCACTCTCTCTAATTGAGATTTAGTGGATTAGTGGAACAGTATACCAATTTTTGATTTCATTACATCTCCTGTGCCCAACAGTTTTGAAAGGAAATGCAGACGCTGCTCTTTAGGGGCCTGCCCTGATGGTGCATGGCTTAGAGAGCAAAGCTGCATTGCTCTGTGGGGGGCTTGCCCTTACTTGTAGGGCTTAACAAAGATTTGAATGCCTGACTGCAGCATGTATTCAAACCACACTGCCAAACCAGAAAATCCCTCAATCACTGATTTGCATGGATTCAAATTTGTTCTTTAAGTCTAATTACATATGCAAGATCAATCTTTGGAGCTCTGTTGCAATTAGGCGATAAAAGGGAATGGCAGATCAAAAGAAGATGATGGAATAGGGAAGCAGCAAAGTAGATAAATTGTCTCTGCTTGGAGCCGAATTTTGGCCCTGTTCTTCGTATATGCATTAAACTTGAACTGCTTGGTTACTGTATGAAGGTCAATTTTGGAACGTTGAATTGACATCTCCGTGAAGACGCCATTTCTAAGTCATAGTCACATTATAATCAACACACCCCACAAATAAGATATGAGCAACAAACACCCAGGCACGGTTAGACACAAAACAGGCCATTCCGATACCTCTTCCTCGGCCACCTTGGCTAGGAGCCATTTCCATCTCACGGAACATCTTATGAAAAAATTGGGCCTCTCTCTCCCTGGTATGTAATGGATTTATTTATAACATCATTGCAAGGTATAAACTTTCTGTGACCAATCAAAGAAAAAAAAAAGCAGAGCCTTAATGAAAAACTCCACCTTTTATGCACTTTAGTTCAGGTTTGGAAAAAACCACATCTGGTTAAAATTGACGGGATTTAAAAAACAGGAAAATCCTTTATGATGCAAAATTATAATGTGATTTAATCACCCTGAGTCAACACAAACGTATATACAAATAATAGGGGTCATCACCTATCACGGCATATTGTTACACAACCCAAAGTGCACAATATTTCACAATCCTCAGTTTGCTGTATTTTAAAGAGACTGTGTGCTCAATTTATGTAAATAATTAGACTGTCCATGAATTCGCATGAATTCAAACATTAACCTCGCTCAAACTAAACATTCTCCCACTTAATATTTCTGGGTTTTAGTCCAATCACAAAATTTATTACATTCTGTTTATGTGTAACATGTCTTTCAGCAAGTTTAAGATATGTGGCTACTCTACAGCAACTCACACCATGAAATAAAGAACCTCCTCTTTCATTGTCTTACATTGGTTTCAAAATACAGTTGGTGCCATGAGCATCTTTTTTCATATAAGAGGAAAACAAATCAACAAGACTCTACTTCTAATCCGCACAATCGTTATCGAACATGCAGGGTTGAAGTCTGCTCCTAGACACCCTCTTTTTCTAATATATCAGTTTTAATTAGGCAAATTTCAGTAAATCGTAACATACTATAGCATTGTAGCCCACTGACGAGGACTCTTCCGGTTGTTAGCGGCCCTCTTCCTGAGTATTAGGACCGAGTCGCAGGTGAGGGCCTTTCACTAAGGAGAGGGCCTTTAACAACCGGTATAGACTGACGCAGAAGGGCTATATTGATATTAGAAGATTGCATCTATTGGAGGTAGAATGTTCTAAATTACCCCTTCGTGAATGTTGACAAAAACATTTTTGAGAGTAGATAGTGTCCTGTGGACTATTACATAGTCTTAAAAGAAAGTTAGTAAAACATTTCCTTTTTTTTAAAAACTTTAAGAAAAACTGGCTACATTAGAAAAAACATGATTCTCTTAGTTAAAAGCAATCACAGACATGGCGATCTGCTGACCCCAGCAAGCCACCATCGCTGTGATGGCTGCGAATCATATTTGGTCACAATTGCAACCTACTCCATTAAAATTAATGAGGTAAGTTGAATTGCGACCTACTAGAATTTAGTATTTTGTGAACAGACTTGTTATTACATAGGTTGGTCCACAAAATACCAATGCATTCAGTAAAAGTCGGTGCAACCATTTTTGCCAAATGCATTCTTTTGTACATGAGGTCCTAAATGGTCTAGTCAAAACGTAAAAGTGCAGACATACTTTGGAAGTAGATAGTCTCAACTTCAGTAGGGTTCATAAGTTATTACAATCAATTACATTAAGTTGAGTGATGCATCTAACAAGCGGTGCAAGCATATAGTATAGAGACCACTTAGTTTTTATAAGCTCTAATAATATTGTTGAGTCAATATTTACCAGGCTCCTCTAGGAATAAGTTCCCTGTTATTTGTCTTTAGATTTTCTTTCAAATTCAGAATGCTCTTCACAACAAGTAATGAATAGTAGTAGGAGTTGATTAGTCCATGTTTTGAACCTGATACGCAGTTATACAGTTGACAGTGGTCACTATCTGCAGGACAACTGCCTGTGATGATGAAAACCGCTATGCTGGGCTGTTAAAACAAGTGTACATTGCACACTATAGCATGAATGCACATTGTTCATTGCAGACATGAAAGCACATGGATGTGCATGTTTACTCTAGGTTCATGTGTGCTATTTTCAATGGACCTTCTGTTAGTCGAGGAGCTTTAAAAGAGCGATGAAGCAAAGAGGAACAGTAAAAGTACAAATTGGGAATATATTTATGAGAAACACAATACAGCTTACTAACTGTTCTGAACTACGTCTTTTTGTCTATTTTCTTTGTTTTAAAATTGAAGTTAAAATGTTTGCAAGTTTGTGTGCTCTTTCTGTGATGCTCTCTGAGACATTATTTGATATTAGGGCTCAGATTTACTATGGCCTGATTTAGATCTCGGCAGAAGGGTTACTCCGTCACAACGGTGACGGATATCCCGTCCGCAGAAATACATTTTTTATATTTCAGCAGACAGGATATCCATCACCATTGTTACGGAGTAAGCAGTCGGTCAAGATCTAAATCAGGCCCTAAGATTTTGCATCGAGGTTGTGCCACTTGTGTGGCGCAGGCCCAACACAAAATCCATGTTGGGATTTACCAAGCCACGCAAATATCTTTATTTCTCCTCGTTACTTCCTCTTTCCACGTGTGCTGCATTCTGCAGCATACATACAAGCAGGAATAAGCCTCTAAAAATAGTTTTTGTGCAGAAAGGTATCTCTTCCTGCACAAAAAGAATTCTGCCCGCAAAGCAGGCACCATTGCGTCATGGCACAAGGGTGCCCGCTTTGGCGCTATGCAGCCATAAGTACGCCAGCAATACGAGAGGACAGAACAGTGCCATATCTTTATAGATACGGCACATTTCTGCTCTCTCTCTCTCTCTTTGATGCATTGCAGCACAAGAACTTCCCCTGCTGCATTGTGTTGTGTCAAATTTTGTAAATCTAGCCCCACGTATGTTAGGAGACTCTATAGCATAAATATATAAAAATAAATCACTTGTTGGAAAAGACAGAATCCATGCTGAAGGAAAATAAATCTTTAGAATACAAATTTAAATTGATGGATATACTACACTACTGCCACCTTTGGTCGTGGAATACTGGTCCAGTATTCGTGACCTGTACCTAAAAACACAGATGGATCAGGCATGAAGAGATGAAGGACACTGCTAAGTCCTAAGTTCAGTAGCGGCTGCCATTGACAAAAGTGGTGAGCAGTACGAGGGGGACAATAACAATAAATAAAAGCACTTTACTGCCCCTCGCTGCAACTGCCCCTCGCTGCCTCACCGCTCTTCTCCTGCAAGTGCACAGACTCCCAGACTCCCCTATGGCCAATCCAGACGCTGATCTCATGCTGCTAATGCTTTTACCAAGCATGAGAGAAGCGCCGGGATTGGCCTGAGTGGGCTGGTTTTGCGCTCCCACAGAGGCTGGGAGCATGTGCCTTGCTGTTCTCTCCACCCGGCAACGCAGCTCGGGTTGGAGAGATCTCAGTCAGGGCCGGACTGGCCGTAGCGGGCACCGGGCATTTCCCCGGTGGGCCGCTAGGGTGGGGGCCGATTTTGGGCCCCTGGGGGCCGTTTTTGTTACCAGGGGTCGGCAATATCGGCCCCCTGTAACAAAATCGGCCGGAACCGGCCACCGCAAACTGCTCGGCTGCAACCCCCCCCCACCCCAGGGGGGCCGGCTGAGCAGTTTGCCAGGGCCGGTTTCGGCTCCCAGTCAGGCCCTGATCTCAGTGCGCATGTTGGTTTGGCCATCCTAAGACAGCTGGCCAAACCAACATGCTCACTTGCAGCAGTGCCCACCACTCCACCTTCAGTGCTGTCGTCATGATGGCCCCGCCCCTAAGACTCAGCTCTTGAAGAAAAATAAAATGATAAGAAAATAGTTTTATTATCATTTTATTTTTCGTGTTTGCAGCTGCTGGAAGGAGATCGACGCTCCTCTGCCATAACGGAGGAGCCGCCGCTGCCTAAGAGATATTCAGTGTCAAGAAACTAGTACCAGGCATAGTATTGTCCATAAGAGCATCTAGGTGTGCAAAGGCAGGTGTATCTCCACTTTAGAAGTCAGTTTGTTATTGTTCGAAAAATATGTATTTGCTCTTGATTACTGACAGAAATCAGATCACAGTGATTAGAGGAAGATCCCTGTAAGGGCTTCACACCAATAACACCCTAATAACTTCAGTGGTGGCAGTGCAGATTAGTGCTGGGAGATTTTTTCTTGCGCTGGTGAAATTCCTGGATTTAGTTTTTGTGAAAAATTTGTAAAATTCCTCAAAATTGTGCACAAGATGACTTTGCATAGCTTTTTAAACAATGCACCTTGCATGAAAAAGTTTTGCAAGATACCAGCAGGAGACTGGTCTGCACAGAAAATTTCTTACAGAGAAACATTTTCTGATCTATCTCGAGACAACACTCGTGAGGTGCATGCTCGCTTAAAGAAAGACATGAGATACCAGCAAACCACATTTGTTTATAAAAACCTAATTTTGCTTAGTTTTACAAACTTTTCATGAAATTTCCGTGCATTTCAAAAGAAAAATTAGCAATTTTTCACTCGTCTGGAGATGCTTTAACTAGCACTATTCAATCTTTCTTACTGATGCTGTGAGGTCATCATCTTTGATCTCCTGCTTGGGATTGTGTGTGCCTGTGTGGAGGTGCCCAGGAAGACCATAACTTCTGACACATATTACATAGGTTTCACATTGTCCCAGGACTCGAGGGTGATTTTGATCCAACCCTTGCTGGTCTGCCAACGGCACTGAGCATACAAGGATTAGCAGTTTAACTTCGCCGAGCATGCTTCATCTTAATGGTCTAGCTAAAAATCACCCACTTGGCAGGGATGAAACTATAATCTTTTCATCAACTGAAATATTTCCAACCCCTCCTGTCTCATTTGTCATCAGATGTTTAATAATGAGATCTGCATAAACAGTGCACACTTCACTATTGTTCAGCCCATGCAGCTTTTTAAATATCTAATGTAATCTTACATTTAAAAGTGGACACATAGAAGAAGTACCCGGTCTATTTTTGCAAGCACGTCAGTTTCCGCTGTGAACACAATTTTGCAGTCAAATGATTCAATGATGACTTACCACATTGTTTCATGTTATCTCCACCTCCCCCGCAAGCATCCTTAGGTAATACCGCTAGGTGGAGGCAGTTTGCCAACTAGTCGCTGGGGCCTTGTGAAGTATGGCATGGTAAGGAAGCTTGCATTTCCACTGTTCCAAGTGGGAAAAGTAGCAGGAGTTCATCACAGCTGTTCTATAATAAGATGTGCCTTTTCACATTGACTTGTAACAGTTCCTTGAATGGAGGCAACCTAAGGTAAGTGACCGCATTGAAGGAGAAAGCTGTGTTAGCTTAGTATTTTTCTTCACAGTGATGTTCGGAATCCTATTTGCAGGAAATTCTTTATCCTATGTTCAAATTGCCTATATTATTCGCTGCTAGTGCTCAGAGCAATGAATCTCCATACACACTCTGGTTCATGGTGTAGATCTACTACTGTTGTGCACTCGGTCTCTTATTATAGCCCATATGGCTGCGCGTCGCTACCGGGTTTTGTGGGTGTATCCTCACTTCATGACTGCTGTCTTGCATCGGACTCAAGCGTGGTTCAACATAACATCCTTACCAACAACAGAATAAAGAAAAATGTCAACACAAAATGACAATAGCAATATAAGTTCACTTATGGCAAATGAAGTGGAGCAAATTGACATTTACATCAAAGCTGATAGTCTCTCCTTGCCTTTGGGGTAGCTGAGAGTGTGAGCACAGGGCATATCTTCATTGGCTACCTCGTTCATGCCTACCCGCCACTTGTGGAGATCTAGTATTCCCCTCTGGGTGTCCTCACTTGGGGCCAGATCATGTGTGAATAGCTAAGAGCTTCTGCCCACATTGAACGTATAGAGTAATCTTCACTGCCTGTCGTTTCTGCACGCATTTGAACATGGAGATGTTTCTTGATATCCAGTATTTTCAACACAGTCTGTGAAATGTCATGGGCTTTACAACCTCTATGGCTTGCTATTTGGTGCATGCATTGATCACCGACAACAGACATCAAGAGTGTTGAATAGGTCAGCACCGGAACCCATAGCTCACTGCATTCTTCTTCAGTGATTATTATAGTACTGGTAGTTCTGCGCTGCTGGCAGCCTGGCATGTCGACAGTAGTGAATGAGGTCTTTGACAAGCCCATCTATGGATGAGAAACATACCTACTACCTAATCCTTGCATTTGTTTTTACTATTCCTTATTGCCTTGATAAGACAACTGAATGGTTTGGTTGATTAATGGTGTTAGAATTACAGTGCAGCCCCTCTCAAGACAAAAGCTTCTTCAGGTGTGCATAGTCCCTTTCTTACTTTCAATAAGGCTCTTAGGGTGTCTTCATGTCATTGCATTATCGTGGTGGTGTCCTTTGCGGAGTTTTTCACATATTATTTTGTGCTGCATCTGTGGAAGTTTTAAGTCTCTCTTCCTTATCGGTAGATTTTCACAGGTGTTCCATTGCATAGGCTTTACGTATGTTCCCTGTGTCACAAAATATGTTCTTTCATTCTTTCAGCTATGTTGCATTAAAGGTTCAGTGGGGGAATCGGGTGCCTTCACAAATAATCTCCTGGGTTTTTGACTCTGTGGCAGTACTGCATGCTGAAATTGTACACATGTAGTTTGAGGGCTTGTTGGACTTGGCCCTTTTTGCAGGGTTATTCCCAAACTTTTTGCTTCTTCCTCCTATTTTTTCCTGACCTGTTGTTGTTAGTTTTAGGAGTCTGAGCACTTTACCACTGCTAATCAGTGCTAAAGTGCATATGCTCTCTGTGTAAATTGTTATTTTTATTGGATCTCCCTGATTGGCATATTTGATTTACTAGCAGGTCCCTAGTAAAGTGCACTAAGTGTGCCAGGGCTGGTAAACTGTTATAGGGATTCTGCACACACAGAGCTATGCACAGGATGATAGGACCTCGGAATATAGTGGTGAGCCAACCATAAACCTTAGCACCTAAAACCCCAACCCGACTAGCCTTAGCGTCCCATTAGCAACAAGGTTACCAATGCTTAGACAACCCAGAACACGGTATCTCTCTCTCTCAGGACTCGCAGTAGCAAGAACACCCTTTCATCACTCACTCATACCTGTCCACAACGTGCGTAAGAAGAGACACAGTATAGGTTAAAATGTTTATTTCAACTTACGTGCTCTAAGATACAGTACACGTGTCAGTACTATCAGCATAATGCATAAGAATAATATAATCAGCATAGTTACAACTCCATAGAATACAAACGGGGAAAGCATTTCATAAAGCAGTGGATATAGTGCTAAATGACCTTACCACCCTCCCCGTGCTAGTAGCTATTGTATTATAAAAATAGAAGACCTCTGGGCATTGTCTAGCGAACCCCCATACCTCAGTCTCTAGATGCAAAGACTACATCAGCAGACAATCACAGCTCTTCTCCCTGGAAAGGTTTTTCTCCAGGTGTCTCCTAAGCGGGAAAACCGCAATATTAAAAGCACACAAATCCTCCATGGCAGCTGTACATAGTGTTATGTCTAGGTGCGAGGGACTGGCCAAATCAGCAAGAACAAGGGACGTTGTTTTTCGACCTTGTACATGTTGTGCAGAGTGAGCCCAAAGGGAACAGGAGAAAAGGTGAGAGACAGAAAATGCAGACAGTTCTAAAATAGCTCGGCAGGAGCAGAGGTCGGTAGAACAACGGCTCAGAGTAACGTGCGCAAAGAAAGGCATCATGGCAGCCAGGCCCAAGACAACGTAGCAAGGCAGGCCAGGAGGCCACAAACCACAAGACACCCTCCCCTGGACAGTCCATCGGCCAAGACAAAGGACGAAGATAGAGCTCAAATGGACCGTGCAGAACAGAAACGTCCACAGTGGATGAAGACCCCATGAAGGACAACGAATGGGAGAGGGGTAGAAAAAAAAAATATATAAGGGGAGTAAAAAAAAAACAGCCAGCGAGGCAGTTCACAGTCAGTGAAGGCCATATCAATCCAACAGCGTGGAAGTGCAGAAAAACGCTATACCTTCCAAGAGGACATCATTGGAATCGTCAGAAAACATAGACGCCATCCAGTCCATTAAATCAAAGCAGCAGGAATGCTCCTCGCAGGAGGGAGCATCCAATAGCAATGCGGGACAACTTGCGTGATACTCCACATAACTTTGTTGTAGGAGATTCTGAGCAGCCACCCAGATATCCCATTGCGCCAAAATCCCCAGTGCAGCCGCACGCGTCATGCAGCCTGCAGCGGAACAGTCCCGTTCATGGGCCTCTAAGGGACCCACCAACTGAACAAAATCCGGAACAGACAACGACGTATTGGAGAGGCAATAATCCATGGTCCAGGTGAAAGGACAGCGGATGCAAGACATCACAGGTTGCACGCAAGTGAAATACGCAAAGCGAAAAGAAAGGTTATAGGACACACTCAGTGTCGCCAATGGCAGAACGCCGAAACCAGCGAGGAGGCGCTCACGGAGCAGGTGGAGGCGACCTGGGTCGAGAAGGGCCCATTGGGGAGCAGCCATTGCGGAGAAAACAGACCAACAGCAGTACACCAGCCGCCAAGGCGAGGATTAATGGGAAGCCACCAAAGACGCTGGAAAAAATTGAATGAATAAATGCCGGTATCACACCAAAAATAGATTGGAAAGTGGACACAAGGCCGGATCCCACAACCTTAAAAAAGTGTACCAGACCTTCAGTGCGAGAAGCGTTAAAAATACGGTGAATCAATTCACCGAAATGTTGTGGGAGGTTAGTGTTCAAAAGGGCCTGTATTTCACTGTGGGTACTTGCCACCTGGAGAATGAATGTCTCCCTGACGGATGTGAGCATAACCTCCTCGTTCAATAATAGCGCCTTTATTCTGCTCAGTTTATTGAAATCCGCCTTCATTGTAGGAATGGAAGGCCAAATAGAATTATCTATGATGTCGTGAGGGGGAGGAAAAAGCACATTCTTGCAGCAGACAACCCTGTGCGAAACCGTAACAATATAGGGTATGCCGGCCTGCATGCCACAGCAGTTTTCGTTATTCAAAAGCAAATAGCTACCGTTAGTAAGCAAAGTAAAAGTAGGAGTAATAGCAGGAGCAGGAATGCCCTTTAACACACAAGCAAGATTCGGAGCGGAAACGTTACAAGCTCCGTGCAATTTAATGTGTTTGCAAATAAGGGAATGACCCACAGTTGAATCGCATGACTCCCCCGTGAGAAAAACTTCCTTCCCGTCTCTAAGGCATTTATACATGAAAGGCAGGGACCAAAGTTCATGCAGGAAGGCACTACCCAAAGGCTGGAAACGGCCCACAGGATAATGTTTCATACACGAACTAAATTCAAACAATGAAAAAGGCAAGGCGATAACCCCATGAACTAGCCACACAGCGGAATCCAATTCCGCTACAGAGAATGGTAAAGGCTCCACTTTCTCGATATGTAACAGAGTGTATGCTGCATCCTTCATGGACATGAACTGCTGTTTGTCAGTTAAATTAAAAGGCAGAAATAAGGCAGTGGTGTTCAAAAAATGCCAGGGAACCTTACCCAACTTAAGTGTCTGTAAAGTCCACGCAAACTGCATAACAGAACGTAACTGATTTTGACCATGATATAACACAGAAACATCATCTTGTACAATATCAACAACAGAGGACACAATATTCTCTAACGTGTAAATGCGGGAAGACAGGGTATTAATACTATTGTCAACAACAGCAAGCACCTTTTCCAAATTTGCTTGGTCTATTTCCCGTAGACGGGAAGCAGCTTCCATTTGCGACAGCTTCCAGAGTTCATTATAAGCTTCATAAATGAATCTCTTCGGTCGTGGACCACGAGGTCCCAAAATAAAGTCGGACAGATCAATGTTGCCTGATAGGAGGGATAAATGTTGTTTAACAGATTCTAGGGAAGAATGCTGCAACCACTGTTTACATAATTTACCAACAGAATATGTTGTGACAGTACGGGAGTCAGAAAACCTAGGATCGGGCCTATCCTGTTTATAGCCAGGAACTGAGTCGTGAAAACGCAGTTGGCACGCATTAGATGATATGGGCCAAGCCAACCAGGGTGACTGAACAAGCGTAGAAACATTAAACGAATTGTTCTGAAACAAAGCCTGCAAAGTCGCAAGGGACATATTAAAGTGCAAGCTACCGTTGGGAGTGGAAGACAGGGACGGAAATGAAGGTGCGTTTAACTGTTTGGTGGTAGCCAAACCCCAACACGTAGTCTGATAGATGGAAGCATTCAGAAACACAATTTGGGCAGGGATAAGGCAAGCACGGTGCAAGGCCTCGGTGCCTTGCACCTGCCATGGTTTTGAGCCCCAGATGGATTTCAAATCCACAGTGTCCTTCCAGTACTCATAACCACCCACAGCTAAGGCGCTCAAAAAGGAACCCGAATATAGCAATTTGGTGTGGGTCAACATGATTTTCTGAGTGGATGGGGAGTTTAACTTAAAATAATAGGACCCAGGGTTCGATCTATTAAAATCTGTAAAATATGTAAATTTATTTCTAAGAGTTTGGGAGCTACCCGATAAAGGGTTTGGACAATGTTCCCATTGGGTGTAGGCAAAAGGACCACGTAGTGCACTTGGTTTATGGACAAAGTGGTTGCCCCAATGCTGGTAGCAATACAAATCAGCATAATTCGCAGAATTCATGTACAAATCTTCAGCATTAAAGGAAGCATAATATTTTAAATCAGCAAACAATGCTTCAACTGCATGCACATCCCAATCGTCAGAATGAATATTACTTTTTACTACATCACCCATTGAAACTCGAAGGACATTAGGTACATTAATAATTTCTGTCGGTCCATGAATTTGAAAATTTACCGCATCCCACACGATGCCATCAGCGACTGGAAAAGCCGAAATGTTCACAAATGTGTGGTCACGCTTCATGATGTGAGATGAGGAATGTGGAGCCAAAGTTCCAGCGACATTGTTCACAGCAGAGCGTTCTGGTAAATAGTGACCATTGATGAGCAGAAAAAACACGGTGACAAAGCCAATGGACATGAACAAAAAAATGAGGAACAGCACCAACCAGATGTATGTCCAGGGGGGAATCAAAAAATTGTCTCTAAACCAGGATACAAAAATACTGAACTTGGACGGGACGATTGATGAGGTGGAATCCGAGTCAAAGGAATAACGTGTTGGGCTCAGTGGCGTTGTTGGTAGGTGTGCCACCGATTCGGTATCGGGATAGGTATACTCGTTCTCGTCGATGCAGGGGGAGACAGGGTGTTCGAGTATACTTTCAGGCAAATCAACCATCTCAATTGCAACATCAGTGACCGTTCGGGCAGGAGGGCCACGAACACAAGTCCGGTAAATGGCAGGACAAGAGACCGCTGGTGTAACACTATTCAGGATCGGCCAGATGTTGTAGCTTGACATTTTCCACTGAGATGTATCTGTTCTCCTTGCGACCAGGAAGCGGTGGTAAGATGACTGTACGTGTTCCCTTCAAGCCCAGGACTGGAACCGGTGCACGATAAGAGGGGCCGAATTCTTTCTTGTTCTCCACCTTCTCTCGAACCAGGTCTCCAATCTTTGGAAGCCAGCCGGCAACCGGAATCTGCAGTGCAGGGTCTGTGGCTGAAGGTAAATGTGCGATTGCAAGTTTGTCTCGGGCTTCTTGTAAGTCCTGTAACATAGTAGAATGGTTATCTACATCAAACTTGGCGGATTGCGCCGCCATGTCTAGACCATCAAGGTCAGGCACAAACATTCGTATGCCAAAGAGCATTTCGTATGGGGTCCGCCCACCCAGAGGTCTTCTCGGGAGATTATTAAGTGCACGTTGTACGGTATACAAGTGGGCCAGCCAGTTCCTGCCAGTACCTAAGACTCTAGCTGTCAAGGATTGCTTTAAGTCACGGTTCATTCGTTCAACGATCGAGTTGCCCTCAGGCCGATACGGAGACGAAAATTTCACCCGCACCCCCAGTGAACCCATTGCGTCCTTGTAAGCCTTAGAGGCAAACGCTGGACCTTGGTCAGAATGGAAGGTGCCACAGGCGAAAATTCCCACAAAGACACGCAAATCCCTGATGACATTTCGAGCGTCAGCACTCCGTTGTGGCCAGACCCAGATGAAACGTGTGCACGAGTCCACTGCCACTAAGATATATTTATAGGCAGTGTCTGAAGAAAATGGACCGCAGTGATCCAGGTAAACACACCCAAAGGGTCTGTTAGAAATGCAGAACAGGGTCTGTGGTGGCCGTGTAACCGTGGAAGGCTTAATTTGTTGACAAACGTCACAAGAAAGCACATAAGTACGGGTGTCTTTGTATAAACCACGCCACCAGTAACGCTGCTGCAAGATGGAAACGGTCGCAGACACTCCAGCATGAGCCGAAGCCATGCCTTCGTGTGCTGCCGTTATCAAGGAAAGTCTGCGGTCCGCATTGGGGATCAGCCGATCACCAACGTCGGGTATTGTTACATAATGAGCCTGTTCGGGACTTAACTGATAAGAATATTTGGAAGGAAATCCCCTAGGGTAATTAGCACCTTCTTTTGTTGCAGCAATAGCTGCTAAAATATCAGTATCAATTTTAGACATGGATCTAGTAACTGCTGCTACTGAACACGTGACTACTGCTGATTTGGCAGCTTCGTCTGCCAAACCGTTACCAACAGCGTGTGCGCCCACCCGCTGATGGCCAAGGGTGTGAACCACCTGTGTGAGTGGCAGACGTTGTCTCAATTCTGCCACCCGAACCCAAAGCATTTTATGCTTAATTGTGCTACCTTTAGCGTCCCTATAGTCGTTTTGCGACCAAAAGAACAGATTGTCATTGTAAGACTGAACACAGTAATAAGAATCGCATACAATGAGAGTGGTCACATCCGGAGTAGCGAACTCAAGCGCAAGCACCAATGCGCGCAGCTCGGCCAATTGTGCAGTACTGTCCCCGAGTGCCTGAGTGTGCACCACAGTAGATTTGAACTTTCCGTTCTTAAAGGTTCCTGCAACAATAGCACATGCGGCTGAATAAGCATGCTTGGACCCCGTGGCCGGTTGTGCCGAACCATCGGTGTAGATCACACATTCGTAATCCTCAAGCGGGAGCAATGACAGAGGAGGAGGATGAACGAATTCATACTGTAAAAACTCCTGTGTCTGTAGAGAAGAATCAAAGATGAAAGTGACATCCGGAGACGTCAAAGAGGTTGCCCATTGAATCCAACGGGGGTGCAACGCTTTAGAATTCGGAACACTTGCCTTTGTCACTGCCTCTAGAGCAGGATATGGTGTTACCACCAGAATGCGTTTTCCTTGTGCCAGTGCGCGTTCCTTAAGAATCGCCATTTGCACTGCTGTTAAAACTTTTTCCACAGAGGAAAAGCGCATTTCCGCGGAAGTGTAAAGTTGTGACTTGTATGCGATTGGAACTGTGTCACCTTCGTTAAAGGTTAAGTACGTGAAACCCACTGCCCCCGGAATTATTCTAATCACCAGGTTTGTGTGGTTATCACGCGCCAACAGGTATTTAGACTCAAGAAGGTCTGTCTGCAAAGACTGCAGAATGGAGGTATGCTCCGGAAGCCAGCATGACTTCGAAAGTTAGGTTGTATCAAGGCATACAGTGGCTTGATACGCTGGGCATATTCAGGAATGTAAGTACGCCCGAAATTCAGAAAACCCAGCAAAGACTGAAGTTTTTTCAGAGTAGTAGGAGGGCACAAAAGTGCACATTTCTCTAGGAAATGGGGGGCTAAGCCCTTACCTTCATTGTTGAGCTCGTAGCCCAAGAACAAAACGGTAAATTCAGCAATGTGAGATTTGGCAAAGTTAAACTTGTAACCTTGAACCGCAAATTCTAGAATAATGCGGTCTACTCGGGAGAGATGCGGGAATAATTCGTCGTCCGTCAGATAAATGTCATCGACGTACGAACATGCATCTGGGTCTATGCCGTCTAACAAAGAGACAACACGGGCAGCGAATACGCCTGGACTGTTCTTGTAGCCCATAAGTAAACGCCGGAATTTGAATAATTTACCACCGGATGTAAAAGCGCTCCATTGGCTACTCTCCGGGGCTAAGTTGTGCGTGTAGAATCCATTGGAGAGGTCAAGTGTCGTTTTATATTTTTTACGAACAAGACTGTCTACAAGCGCAGAACTATGTGTGTTTTGCACCGCAAAGGTCCGACAATGTGAGTTCAAATGTCGGTAATCCAAAACCAAGCGGTACGATCCATCGGGTTTAGAAACCGCGAAAAGGGGATTATTCATTGGTGATACACATGTTTCAATCACTCCCTGATATTCTAACTGAGTCAGAATTTCGGAAACGGGGCCTTTGGCTTCACGTTTAATGGGATATTGGGGTTGTGGCTGTGGCAGCGACCGCAAAGGTATTTCATGGGGGGAGAGTCCTCATCCCAGCCCACGTGATTGCGGTATAACGCTGGAGCCAGGGACACAGCCCACTCAGCTGCAAGAGCCTCCGCTTTGTCCTTTGGGACATGTCGAGAAAAGCTCGGAAGGATTACCTCCTCCCCTTTACGCGCAGCTAGTACGAATGGGGGCGGCCAATCCGCCTCCGCTAACAGAATGTCATACGAAGAGGTCAGATTTTCCCCCAAAATGCCTTTAATTACTCTCTGTATATCACCTTCAATTTGAATGACAATATTAAATAGTCTGTCAGGGGGTGCCACTCTGGTGTCTGCTGTCTCGACAGTAATGAATGTTTCAGTTGCTGTCGCCTCCATATGAGGACGTAGCGCCTCCCGCACTATGGTAACTTCCGCGGCGCTGTCTAGGAGGGTCACTGCCCACGTCCAATTCAGGAGTCCAGTTCTCACCGTCTGTGGCATATCTCGCAGTTACAGCGGCAACTTTCTTCTTCTGAAATTGTGGGCGAGAACGTTGAAATTCGTCTGCTTTCCCTCTGACCTGTTGTCGAGGTTGGTCTCGTCCCTGGGGAGCCTCTCGACCCCTTCCTCTATCCTGGCGCTCTCCTCCACCGGCCTGCGAAGTTGTCTGTGCCTGTGAAGAACGAGGAGAACGCGTATCAGGGATCTGAAACCTATCCGGCGATTTAATTCTCGCCCTATCGCGCAAATCATAAGTGCGTTCAGAAGAGACGGAAACCGGGGATGCGCCTCTCGACCCCGGCCTCTTTTGTTGCTTACCCTGTTTTTTCAACCTCCAGCTCTTTTTAGTAAAGACTGGTTTCTCATCTTTCTCAGATTGAGTTTTTGGTTGTTGTGGTTGCGATTGTGTTTGCGCTTTGGCAAAAGGCTTAACTCCCAGGCTATTTCTTCCAATAGTTTTGTAAGCCTGGGCTATAATTTTCGGTAATTCGCGCGGCTTGTCCAGTTCTGGGACCAAAGCCAAAGCATTAGCTACTTGAAAGTTCACTGCATCGCGCAAGGATCAACTCAGCTACTACGTCGAACACTCCCACCAGTCTCATCCCTAATTCCACAGCCGCTTCAGGGCCATGTTCATCCTGCACGCGTTTAATTACAGAGGGGAGAACCGTCATGGAAGGAGTGCCGAAACACTTCGCATATACTGCTGCGAATACCTTACCCCAGTTGTTGCATGCTGCCAACTCGGGGATTAAGTCTTTTGGCAAACTAATCGTCAGAATTCTATGTTTTTCCACCGGTGTTGTGTTTGGAAAAACCGCCTCCAGCTGGTCAAATTTCTCTGCAAGCCAATAAGGAAAATCATCCTTATTTTGTGGGCGCTTGCCCATCACCGAATTCACCATGACAGGACTTATGGTCACTCCGCCTGCTCCAGCTGGATGGGCTGCAACTCCAGGTGGGGCTCCCTGGATGTTGCCTGTAACATACTGCACCAAGGCTCGATGCACTCGCACTAAAGCCGAATACATGTTGCGCAGTTCCGCGACTGTTACCGTCATATATTACGGATGTGGGGTGTACCCGGCCAAGACAGGCCAAGTGGCCCCATCAATTGATAAGGGGCCTAAACGAACCGCGGTAACCGGTTGGGGGAGGGCGCCATCAAACCAAACACGGTGTTGCCAAGCCGTGAGCGGTACTTCAATATTCCTGTACGGTCTATAGATCATAGGAACTACGGTGGCTTCATATTCATGGAACAAATTATCGTTCGCATCCACCGCCGGAAAGGTGACCCAAGAGTAGAACACCTCAAAGTGGAAAGCCGGATCGGCTTGTACCACAAAGATCAGCTCGACACCCGCGTCAGGCACTCCATACACTGTCAAGTGAGCCCGGAGCGCTGCACGGCTATGTGCCGCAATTTGTACAGCCATTGTAGGCTAGAAGTAGTCGACAATCTAAAATGAGGCAGCACAAATAGGGTATTATTTAAGAAACCTTTTAACAACTTCAAGCTTGAAAGAACCTATAAAAACGTCAATATAGGAGGTATCACCGTCACACACGCTTCCGGAAGCGCCTGTGAGGGGAGTTGTGGACAAGCACAAGCACTACTCAAGCGTCTCGCAGATAAGCAGCCCACTCGTTGGTCGCGCCATGTTATAGGGATTCTGCACACACAGAGCTATGCACAGGATAATAGGACCTCGGAATATAGTGGTGAGCCAACCATAAACCTTAGCACCTAAAACCCCAACCCGACTAGCCTTAGCGTCCCATTAGCAACAAGGTTACCAATGCTTAGACAACCCAGAACACGGTATCTCTCTCTCAGGACTCGCAGTAGCAAGAACACCCTTTCGTCACTCACTCATACCTGTCCACAACGTGCGTAAGAAGAGACACAGTATAGGTTAAAATGTTTATTTCAACTTACGTGCTCTAAGATACAGTACACGTGTCAGTACTATCAGCATAATGCATAAGAATAATATAATCAGCATAGTTACAACTCCATAGAATACAAACGGGGAAAGCATTTCATAAAGCAGTGGATATAGGGCTAAATGACCTTACCACCCTCCCCATGCTAGTAGCTATTGTATTATATAAATAGAAGACCTCTGGGCATTGTCTAGCGAACCCCCATACCTCAGTCTCTAGATGCAAAGACTACATCAGCAGACAATCACAGCTCTTCTCCCTGGAAAGGTTTTTCTCCAAGTGTCTCCTAAGCGGGAAAACCGCAATATTAAAAGCACACAAATCCTCCATGGCAGCTGTACATAGTGTTATGTCTAGGTGCGAGGGACTGGCCAGATCAGCAAGAACAAGGGACGTTGTTTTTCGACCTTGTACATGTTGTGCAGAGTGAGCCCAAAGGGAACAGGAGAAAAGGTGAGAGACAGAAAATGCAGACAGTTCTAAAATAACTTGGCAGGAGCAGAGGCCGGTAGAACAACGGCTCAGAGTTACGTGCGCAAAGAAAGGCATCATGGCAGCCAGGCCCAAGACAACGTAGCAAGGCAGGCCAGGAGGCCACAAACCGCAAGACAAAACCAAATGCTACTAGTGGGCCTGCAGCACTGATTGTGCCACCCACATGAGTAGCCCTGAAAGGTTGTCTCAGACCTGCCACTGCAGTGCCTGTTTGCAGTTTGCTAACTGCCATGTCGACTTGGCAAGTGCACCCACTTGCCAGGACCTAACCTTCCCTTTTCTTACATGTTAGGCACCTCTAAGGTAGGCCCAAGGTACCCCTGTGGGCAGGGTGCAGTGTATGTGAGAGGTAGGACAAGCCCTGGTGTGTGTGGCATGTCCTGATAGTGAAATACTGCCAATTTCGTTTTTCACTATTGAAAGGCTATCTTGCCCCATAGGATAGAATGGAAGTTTATTTATAACATCTTATAAATATAACTTCCTATTGGAACAAGATAGAGAAATAAAGTTTAGGCTCTCTGAACTCAGAATTTAATAACACATCTTTTAGTAAAGATGGTTTTAAATTGTGTGTTTGAAAATGCCACTTTTAGAAAGTAGGCATTTTTTGTTTAACCATTCTGTGTGCCTCTACCTGTTTGTGTATAGACTGTCTGGTTTTGGAGTGAGAGGGGCTGGGGAGGTGCATTCTCTCAGACAGCCACCGGGGGGGGGTGTTGATGTGTGTCCTTCCTTTCCTGAATGAGTCAGGGCTGGGCTG
Organism: Calotriton arnoldi; assembly: GCA_963921515.1. NCBI lineage: Eukaryota > Metazoa > Chordata > Amphibia > Caudata > Salamandridae > Calotriton > Calotriton arnoldi. The sequence continues at coordinate 516,353 of CAWUFW010004584.1, read as the reverse complement.
AATAGACCTGGGCTGCATTCAGAGTAGGGGGAGGAGTTCTCACTAGCACCTGAATAGGCCTGGTCTGCATTTTGAGTGGTGGGAGGAGATTTCCCTTGCACCTGAATAGGGCCTGTCTGCCTTACACAATGCTGTCTCCACCTCCTGCCGGGCAGCTGCACCAGAGAGGACAGAACTGGTTTTGACTGGGTTCAGAGACCCTTGCACAAAGAGAACAAAGACATTTTGGGGTATAAGTATTAGACCTAAAACCCCTGAGCTTCTAGACTACTTCTGGAATCAAGAGGAACCTTTGCCAAGGAGAAGAGCTGGAGAAACTGAGGAGAAGTACTGCCCTTGCTGTGTGTCTGGGGTTGGCCTGCAGTTGCTGTTTCTGCCAAGGAAAGGAGAAGGACTTTGCTATGTGCTGTGTCCCCTGCATGAGGAAAGTCTCCCAAGGGCTTGAGTAGAGCTTGCCTCTTGTTTTGAAGTCTCAGGAACACAAAGACTTCGCCCCAGCTCCCCTTAACTTCCTTGCTGGGAGTTCTGACCTGCCAGGAGTGCCTATGACTGTGTGTGGCCTCTGGAGGTTGTTTCTGCTACTGGGAGCTGGAAAGCAACGCAACAACAAGAAAATCGACGCATCACTCTTCTTGCGACAGTTTTGCCGACGCAACGCCGTGGTGCAAGAAGAATCTCCCCGCACTGCCGCGCCGCTGCTGAAACCGACGCAGCACCTGTCGCCGCTGCAAGAATCAATGCATCGAGGGATCGCGGCTGAAGAGACCGACACAGCGCCGCTCTCCGCCGACGCAACCCAGATTTCCATGAATCCTCCCTGTGCAGCAAGTTTTCCCCGACGCATCACCCGCGGATCGGAGTCGTCTCAGAATCGACGCATCGCTTCCCCTACAGACCGGACCCGACGCACCACTCCCCTGTGTCCAGCGGAACTGTTGCATCGCATCCACGAAGTTCTCAGGAATCGACGCATCTCTTTCTTTTTCGATGCTTCCCATCGCTGCAGCTGTTTGGCTTGGTGAATTTTGTCGCAACAACAGGTACTTTGCAAAAAATCATGCATCCATAGTTTTCTATGGGCTCAGTTGCTAAAACCTTTTGAAAGTAATTTTTCTTAATACTTACTTGTATGATAGATTTTTGTCGTTTTGGTCTTGTTAAGTTTAGATAAAGATACTTTATTTTTCTAAACCGGTGTGGTGTCCATTTGTGGTGTTATCACTGTGTTACTGTGAGTGTTGGTACAAATACTTTACACATTGCCTTTGGGATAAGCCTGTCTGCTTGTGCCAAGCTACCAAGGGGGTGAGCAGGGGTTATCTAAAGTGTGTATCTCCCTTACCCTGACTAGAAGCAAGGGTCCCTATTTGGACAAAGGTACCTATCTCTGCCAACTAGAGACCCCCATTTCTAACAGGGCTAATTTTTCTCTTCTTGGTAGTTGACTGTGCTATGCTTTGAAATTAGGGGTTTGTAGTATGTCACTACACTGAAGTGATTTTCATACAGTTAGAGGTGTAAGTGCTGGCGCTCCCACTTTATGGCCATTGTTTCCCTTTCTGCTATTACAAAAACTCTGTGTCAGTTAGTGTCTGACTCCCAAATGCAACGGGTGCCAACACATCAGTTTTCTTTTCCTGTAGTGTTACCACACTCAACCCACATGAGTTGGCATCAACCAGTAGTTCAGTGGCCTTGGCATGATCCAAATTCTTCATTGTGATGTTCTCTAGGATGGTGTTCTGTGTGTTGTTAAAAGACTTTTCCTACCCGTGGAACTGGGAACATTTATTTTGTTTTTACTTAGCTCCCACAGCGGTTTCGTGATGGAGACCAAATTTGGAATGAACTACTCATAGTAGAAAGTCATTCCAAGAAAACTGTGGCCTCCTGTGGCATTCTCTGAGGGTCGAGCTGACTTAATTTCCTGAATCTTCTGTGGTTCAATACGCTTTTGCTTGAAAATGTGTAACAAAAGAGTTGTAGGGTGTCTTTCAGTAACTTGCACTTCTTTTTGTACAGAGTCCATCCACACTGTGAAAATCTCTGCAGGACTGCTCACCGTCATAAGCGGCTTTCGTGCAAATTGGTGACAAATATGAGAATAGCATTGTTGACATTAATTACACTCTGTAGATCAGCAAGGGGTTCCTTTATGGTATTTTAGAACACTTCTGCCTTTGAGAATATTCCTAAGGTACTCCTTTAATTGTGTTAGCCCAGCCTGGGTGGAAAACCCGGTAATGTTTTTTCTTGCCTCGTTCAATTTTTGCCTGTGGTTCTTTCCAACCTTTAGATCAAGTTTTGAAAAACTACTTGGCTCCATTGAGATCTGATGGCAGGTCATTCATTTATGGTTGGAGTTACATGTCTCCCTTTGTTTCTTTTTTGGGAAACCACATGTTGATGCAGATCCTCATAGTACTTTTCTATTTGAGGTTGGTGGTGGCAACCTTTGAGGGATTGCCAGGGGGTAGGTCTTATTGTCTTTTTTAATTACTCCTTTCTTTTCTAGCATCATTAGTTTGGCTTTCACCTATCGGTGGATGTAGAGCAGAATACTGCTGACTTGCAACATGAACGGGTCTGCAGCCAGCCCAGTCATTTGAATGGATGGCAGAATTCATATATGAGGTGACTGAGTTACACATGTTTGCATTTCTTGTGAACTGTATCAGGCATTTATCTTTCACTGTATAGCATCTGATTGTTCCCCAGTACCATTCTCACATGGACCTTTCCCCTGACCCTGTGATTATTTTATTGCACTTCTATTTTGAACTTGCCAGCCAGATACAGTGATTCTGGACCTCCATACATGCAGTTGCTAGACGTTCGTCTGTGACTATCTGGAAATATTTTCAATTTAAAATAATGATTTTTTGTCTCTATAATTCACTATAGCCCCCATATCTATGATGGCAGTTACAACATGCGATGGTGGAGACTATAATGCCTAATTAGGCACACAGTAGACCATTAGAGAAAATTGGCCCTATTTACGTTCCCAATTAAGGTATACTCAACCTATGTGTGCCAGCAGATTGAATGTGGAAGCCTCTCCCACTTGTTGTGGTATGTTTCATCCTCGGCAACCTCATCCCACCCAGTTAAGATGGTGTTACCTACTACCAGGGTGGACTAAATTTACCTCAAGGTATACTACGATTGTACCTTTAATTATGGGTATCATTATTAAAGGTACAACCCTGGGTCTACCTTGAGGTATTTTATGCTGATCTGGATCACTTCTTATCGAGTATATTTTGTTTATCAAGATCTCCATCCCAATGAGGTTGAGTATACCCTAATTCAGTGGCGGCTCTTCCGCTAAGGTGGAGGAGTGTCGCCACACTGCTTTGCAGCAGTGAAATAAAGGAAAAATAAAATGATAATAACTTGACGTTATTATAATTGTATTTTTCCCTGCTGCTGCATTTTAATGGGGTGGGGCTGCTCTGCTCTCAGAGCAGGGGGAGGAGTGGTGGGCACACTCTGTAAGTGCGCATGAATGTTTGGCAGGCCGTCTTCGGTCAGCCAAACATTCATGCGCACTTTGCATGTTCTTCGCCCAGGCTGCATTACAGCCTGGGTGGAGAACATGCCCAGGCTCTCATTCCCTGGCTAAGTGCCGAACCATGGTGCTCACACCAATCACAACGTTGCATTGCAGCATTGTGATTGGCTTAGGTAAGCCTGGGTGCTTCCTGTTCCAGCCTGACGCAGATGAGAGCGGAGGAGAGATGCGGCAATAAGGTAAAGGGTTTTTTTCCTTTTTTACAACCACTTACCCCCCTCCCTCCACTCCCGATCCGTGCCACCCCCACTGCCCTAATTGGGAGCGCAAATAGGGCACAATTTCACTAAAGCTCTACTCTGTTCATAATTAGGCATTACATTCTCCACCATATTGTTTTGCGGTATTTGGGGATTTCTTTGGGGGATATTCAATGGCGTATCTCCATCGCTCTCTTTTGTGATAGCTGACAACAAACCAGTGTACTGTGATTTTACACGTGTGCCAAAATCGTTTCAGTATCAAATGGCAATCTACAAATGATATGAGGAAGATCTCTTATTTATCACCAGTGTCATTGTCTGTGACTGTAGGCAGGAGTATGAACCCCATTTTCACATTCAGTGTGGACAGTAAGAATTTCCTGTGAAATGGTTCACTGTTATTGTACAGGATGGTCAGGGTGAACACTGCAACAGATTGTTGTAAAATAATTTGTCTATCCACTCAGAAAGCATGTTTTCCCTTGTGCAGGATAAGTGTCTAAAGGATGGGCTATATTTCTAGGGGCCACACCCTCTTTCAGTGGTGGTTATAGCTTTCTTGTGGGTATTATCTTTGAGAGAATAATCACCCTTTGATTAGGTGGTGCTCAGTTATGAATTTACCTTGAAAAAATGAAAAGCCAAGAGGCGTTTGTCAAAACAGGAACAAGTTGGTTTAACTAAACGCAGCGGCAGGGAGAGCAGCAACAGAGGTGGGCCTGAAGACTGTCTCGCTGTACATAGGTTTTGGCTGGCATTAAATACAGTTTTTGATGCACAATAAACCAATTACACATTCTTGTAGAGCACGTAAATCCGGGCCTAGTCATGAACCATAAATTTAACCACTTGATAATGGGCACAGGTGGCTTTCAACTTTGTGGAGACTTAATGAGGGCCAGTGTGTATGTGTCCAGATGTCCGGCGTAGGGAGCATGTGATCACTTCGTGTAGTGTGCATGCTGTGTTCTGATTGGCTGAGTGTTCCTCACTACATGTGGCATCTGACTTTGTGGTATTTTGGGAATGTGCGTCCCTTTTTGCCAAACATGTTTTATTGGGGCCAGTCTCCTCGGACCTTTTGTGGTGTAGCTGCCTATCTGTGGGATCAATCTATGTTTTCCCTGTTCGTGCATTTGCCTTCAGGCTAAGTGTAACCCCACCTGTGACCTAGCAATCGGTAGTCTTGGGTTTGGGTCACAGGGCCTGTCTGACCACGTATCTCTGACTCGGTGTTGATGGGAGGTCATTTCGGGTGGATTCGACAGCAATAATACTAGTTCGTTATTACGTGTACATATAACATGGCAGTCATTGATATTGCATTTACCGACATTCTCATTATTGTCATGGTGCACATTTACATTGTTTTTACCGGTATTGACATTGTTATGTGTACTTATATTATGGGGTACATTGACATCGCATCCACCGATATTAACATATGCCAATGCTCTATACCTACTCAACTGATATTCACAAGGTTAATTCTTGATTGTCCTGTGAAGAAATGCCATATCCGTTTTGGTGGCATAAGCATGTGAAAATGTAGGCAATTTATCTACAATGAGGATTGGCTATCCCACCGAAACGTACGTCGACCTCTGACCTTTGGGAATCCGTCCAGTGATATAGATAGGGAAAGAGACATATGTGATGCCCTTACACAATAATGAAATGATTTATTGATTTCTATACATTGTTAAAACAGTTGGGATGTTTCCACAAAACAAATGAAATAAGCTTTGGATCTTGTATGCTGTCGGATCCCATCTGTGTCGCAATGTGTACTTTTTTATTTTTATGGTGCATGATAGGTTGAATGACTGGTATGATTTGGAGTGTGTTTGCTGTTATTGTATGAGTTGTTTGGGGCAGGGTAGCTTAAAAGAATTGCTATGTTTTTGATCTTTAATGTGTATATTTGAGTTGATATTATTTTTGTTAAAGTATTTTCATTATGAAATTCTGTGATTTGTGTACTCAGTACTTTTATAAATGAATTTTCATTTCTGTAAATGGTAAATTAACAAATATTAAAAAAAACAAAATATAATAAAAAATTATGTTTTTCAATAAAAATTGTTATCTCTAAATGATTCCTTTGTAGAAGGAGAAAGCTGTTTTTTCGGGGGCTTGTATAAGCTTCAGGCTATTCCTAAAAGAAATATAGGTCTGTCAGAGGTTTTTCATAGTTTCCGGCCGTTACTATCCCCCTCCTCTTTGCCCTAAAATTATAACCAGGGGGTACCTTTTTGTCACATTGTTTTTCACTCGGTTTTTACCGCAGGTTTTCTAGTTTAACTGGTTTGAGGCCTCCTCTGTCCACCTTCCCCCTAGGATGTTCGAGGTTTTCTTTGTCACATGTCGCTCTCTCTTGTTATAACAGTGCTTGAACAACTAACTATTAGACTTAGTTTTAGTCCTTTTTGCCACTCTGCCCTCTAATGTTCTGTCACTTTTAGTATTGGCCCTTATATCAATCTTGTCATTGGGTTGTGCTCTTCAATACTTTGAACTCCTCCTTTTTTGGCTCCCTCCTAAAGGGCACTCTTTCTGTTTTTCCATTTGATAATAATTCTAGTATTATGGAGGGTTTAAAAACTTTCGGCTTCACGGACGAGGATTTTTCAACGCTGATAGGTCAAATTGCAGGACAGCATACCTCAGTGGGAGCCACTAATAATGACACCACCGAATGGAATAAGTTATTGAATCTAAAGAAGAAATATAAGAGAATGGCCTCACATGCACACTTCATGTTAGAGTATTTGAAGGTAGGAGTCATACCCTCAGGCTTGAGGGTCAGAAATATTCCAGCCCTCTTCGTAGAAGTAAGAAAATTCCTGGAGCGGTGGTCGCAAATTGCGAACCGCTGCTCCAGGGATTGGATGATCTTAATAGTGGAGACAGTGCGTGAAATGCTGATAATTGTCGAACAAGAAATTATTGACTTGGAAGAAAAACTAAAGGCTAGCAATGCCTTAGATGAAGCTAAGAATAAACTGGCCAGTATAAATCAGGAAATACAAGATTTTGATGACTACCTCATTAAGAAAAAATCTGAGAAACTTAAAAAGATTGTAGGTGGTTTACACAGGATAAAATATATCCATATTTGTGTTCCAATTTCTACCAGGATGGTAACCAACCTGGAGAGCAATATAACCAACAGCCAAATAGAAGACAAAAAACTTTGACTTTTTCTGACACTAATTCCTCGGATTCAGATTATGAGGGTCCACCTATGGGTGAGAGACCACAATACAATCAAAGAAATATGAGAGGTCCACAGCAAGATCATTACCAATCAGCACCCTCTCCTTTTTTATCAAGGGGCAGGGGCAGAGGCAAGATAAAATATCCGAGACAAGAACGGAACTATTACCCGCAAATGGACCCTCCACATCCGCAACGTTATATGCGGACCAGGAATCAGCAGTATTGGAAATCGTAACTACCATACAAGACAAGAATGATCTTATACCTATCTACAATTTGTCCAGACATCAGCTTTCTCGAGAAGAAACGAACCATCTTAGTAAGGGACTCTCTTTTGTTCCAAGCACCCAGCTTAATTTGTTCAGGTTACATAAGGATCTCTTCTCCTTCTTTAGGAAAATCAGACTTAAAAAGTTTATGTCATTAAGTGATCCATTTGAGGAAGACACTAATTACTCAGGTTGCAAGCCCCCCTCCACATTCACTCCCACTCTGGATATGGTTGGTCCCAAAGTGGAGATTTTTGAAAAGTCTGTCCTTAAGGAGATCACGAGGATGACTAAGTTCGTCCCTAAAGCTACACCTAATCTGACCCAAAAGGAGAGAAAAGCATTACAGGACCTACAAGAGAATCACTCTATCACTATTAAACCATGTGATAAAGCTGGTGGAATAGTTATGATGGACACGAATAGGTATACTGACAAAATAGAGAGCATGTTAAAAGTACCAGAACATTATCAAAAAGTTAGGACCTCAGCTCTCACCAGATTAAAGACACAAATAGAGAAGGTAACTTCAAAAGCTTTTGCTGACGGATATATCTGCCAAAAGGAGCTTGATTTTCTCATTAAACCAAATGCAGTTACGCCAGTTCTATATGGCATACCGAAAACACACAAAAATGTCTCTGACCCACCCCTAAGACCAATTATTTCAGCAATAAATTCCAGTACTGAACCTTTGTCACAATATGTGGACGCCTTTTTGTGTCCTCTGACCACCCAATATGCGTCTTACATCAAAGACACAGGCCATATGATAAACACTTTGGAACATGAGCCTTTTAACCAAGAGACGCAGTTTATGGTTACTCTAGATATAGAGTCTTTATATACCAACATACCCCAGGACCTGGCCATAGAGTCTGTGGCAGCTCTTTTGGCCAGGACACCTGGGGTTAGACCCGATCAATTTATTCTAGAGTGTCTTCACATTGTGTTACATCATAACTATTTCCATTTTCATGACACCCTATATCAACAAACAAAGGGGACCAGCATGGGGGCTTCTTGTGCGCCCAGTGTGGCGAATATCTACATGGGAGAGTATGAGCGGAAACACATAATTAATGAGGTAGCGCCCTATTATGAGAACATCACTTATTGGCATAGGTTCATAGATTATATTTTTTTCATTTGGACAGGGATGGAGGAGGAGTCAGGACTTTGTGGCATGGCTCAATCTTAGTGATGCCAATTTGAGATTCACGTGCAAATATTCAAGGGACAAGGTGGAATTTTTGGATATTTGGATTATGGGAAACCAAGGACAGATGGAAGTAAGCCTGTTCAGAAAACCGACAGCCAAAACTACAATCCTGGAGCATAGTAGCTATCATCCCACATGCAAAAAGGATACAATTCCATTTGGCGAATTCCTAATAATTAGGAGAAATTGTACCACCATGAGAGACTTCCATGAGAATGCCGAACAACTTCAGGAGCGGCAGAAGTGAAGTGATCACAGTGATCTGTTTGCAAGGTATGCTGTGGGTATTGCACACTACCCGCTAGCGCACCATTGGGCGCACCACTATTTCTGGTGCCGAACTGCCTCTCCTGCTTTCAGAGTTTTGTTTTAGAGCCTGCGCAGTCATTCTCCGCTGCCATGTTTTTTGGGTTTCTGTGTTCTCCATGCCTCGTGTTGTGCATCAGATAAAGGAGACGTGCTGAATATAACACACTACAAAAGTCTCTTAAAATGATTTTGCCTATATAGGCTTGATAGAAACCTTTAAAAAAGCGTGAGGGAGTGAGTGAGAATGGGGAGTGTGAGGGCAAAGCTAAAATTGTGATTTGTATTGACTGCTTCATGGAGAGGATGCCATATCACCCATATAAACAACATAAGTTATGCTTGTGCCAGTGACTGTCCATTCTGAGGAGGTGGATAAATTCTTTGTCACCTTTAGTGAATAAGGCTTGGGAACGAGTCAGCGGGGGAGTCCGCAAGTGCATAAGGGTTGTGCTCTCATTTGGAATGTATTGAGTAAAAATATTCACATAAAAGCATATTTACAGGTAAACTTAGAGGTCGCCAAAGAAGGAAACAATTATTAGAGGTCTCCAAAGAAGGAAACAGAATTGTTTGATAGGAGGCAAAACAAGGGTCATTGGGGCGGGGTAGATAGTTGAATTGTCATGTGGTCAGTGCTGCTCTGGGAGGATGTGAAACTTTAAAATGCCACCTCAGTTGAATTCTTCACTTTCTGACTATTTTCCAGGCCAAGTTTAGAAAACCCACCCTTTGCTCTCATAACATAAGCAATTACAATGTATGTCAGAATAAGTTCCCCTATGGATTGCGAGTGGCAGGTTGAGCAAATGGTTAATTCTTTAACAGCCCTGCCAGACTGGCTGAGGAAGAACATGGTGGCTCTGCTTTCCTGGAAATTAATATTTAATCAAATGAAATGCTTTCAAACATTAGTTATATTAACCTTTTTGATGGGGATGTCAGCAAGCTCATTTCAGTGCGACAGTGTGTGTGTCTGAAAGGAAACCAGGTGGGAAGAAAATAGAGCACGCGAGCGCGCCACACAATGACAGTGCGTCAACGCGGGTATTGAGGGAGAAGTGGGGGCAGCGTTTTAGAATTTCCAAGAATCCAGAATTGTGGCAGAGAAAGGATAAGCGGATTAGAAGCAAGCATCACAGTTAGTGTACCTGGTCTCATGAGCCACCTACCTGCATGTGGGAATGTTATCACTTCCATCATGCTGTGACGACCTCAATGGGCATGTAGTCTTTTATGAAAGACTTGAATGAATTTATAAATAAGTGGACAATCCCTGGGGTGCCCTGCTGCATGGACAGTGAGTGTTGTCAAAATCTAAATCAGTGTTTGGATGTGTTCTTTCTGTGTTACTGTCAAACGTCTTATGTAGAAAAACCTTTGGTCATGAAAGGTCAGTCCTACCCAACAAACCTTTTCACAGGAAATCCTCAAAACATAGTAAAGTGCCTGCACCTCATGTGCAATGCATAGGGAAGTTGATTAGGTATGGGGCGATGACATAACATGCAGGAAGGAAGGTCACAGTCTTTAGGAACATTATGTAAAGTTACAGTGCAAGATCAACATTATAAATGGAAATATTGCTTATGTTTACAAATAATCGCCTTGCGCTGTCATTGGTCCACTCATCTACCATGTTTCTCTTAAACAAAGCTTCCATCGCAGTACTCAATAGCTTATGAGTTGCATTGTTCTTGCACATCCTCATGGGATACAATCAGAGCCGACTGTGTCCATGCATCGGGTTCCACAAAAGAAGGCTATTCTCCAGCATGTGCCTTAACTATCTGGCATGCAACTGAGGTGTGTAGGAGAGGAGTTTCAGATCCTCTGTTGTGTCACAGGAGAAGTCCTGACAACTTGTCTTCTCTTTCCTGAACTTTCTGGTCTTGGGTCTGGAGATGTTGCTGCTGCAGGTGCTGCGTTGCCCAAGAGTTCCTTAATTTACTGGTCAAATGGGGTTCCCGCAATTACAGCTATGTAGATAATGGGTCAGGTTTTGAAGGTGATACTAGTGGGCAGTGGGAAACAATTGCGTCCTCTGAGAGTGGGAAGATCCTGTTAAACTTGATTAGTCGCTTGATCAGATAGATCATGGCTTGGAGAATGCTCTTTAAGGGGCTCAGGTGGACTTCTAGGATGTTAGGGAACAGGTCCCTGTCTCTTTTAAGATGTGACAGCACAAAGCCTTGGACTCCTGTTCTGAAGCCTTATTCAGAAAAAAAGGCCTTCACTTTGCAGGTCAGTACGAGTTGGTAACAGCTGGCCTGTGTTTTTTGCAATATGTGTTATGAAGCTGTGTGGCATCCTAATGATGTGGCGCTGTTATCAAGTCATGGAGTGACCTTGTTTTTTTATAAACTCTTTTTATTGTTAAACTTGCACACAGCTGATCACAACAGCTATTGAATTACCACATCACATCATCTCCTTTAGTACATCATTATCTACTGACAAGCAATTCTACATTAAAAGTTTACAGTTCGTTATACCCTCCTGCTTGATCTCTGCCAGGGGGTTTCCCCTTCTCGAGAACAGTTGGGGCGCATATTTGTCCTCTGTGTGTGTTCCACTTGTTCCAGATCTGTTCCCATTTCTTGGGACACCCTCTTTTTTCATAGACTGACTTTTCTGCCACCATCATATGTCTCTCCCATTCCACCTTGGTGGGCAGCGTCTCCACTCCCCATTTTCTCGCAATGTTTTGTTTGCCTATTACACAGCCTAGTGTGACAAAAATACGCTCCTTACTATCGAGGTCTGTTGATTCCCATATATTGAGCAGACATTGTTGCGGTGTTTGCTGGATTTGGATTTGTTTGCCTATCACTTTCTGTAATTGTGCCACTATTGCTCCCCAGTATCTCTGGATGAGAGGACATCCCCATAGGATGTGGAAGAACGTGCCCTTCTCCCTACAGTGTCGTCTACATGTAGAGTCATCTTTCTGTTTAATTTTTGTCATAGTGCTACACGAATAATATGCTCTGTGTAGGACTCTGAGTTGCATTAGTTTTAGCCTGGAGTTTATGGCTACTTCTCAAGGTGAAGCAAGCGCTTCCTGCCAGTCCTCTTCTTCTAGTTCTCCTAGGTTATGCTGCCATTGCTCCCGCAATTTTGTAAAGGGGTCTGGCATGGCGTTTAGTCATTTTTGGTATGTCTTTGATATGGCTTTACCATCAATTTGGTCGCATAGTAGTCTGTCCTCAAGCGGGGATGACTCTGGGATATTTGATCTCGATGGGAGAACCAACATTATTGCGTGTCTAATTTGTAGATACCGGTAAGTCTCAGATGTTGCCATCTCAAATTCTTCCCTCAACACATCGAATGGCTTGATCTTTCCTTTTGCCCATAAGTTCCACAATTTTGAAATGCCTATCATTTCCCATTTGTCGAGCCCTGGCTGTTTGATCAGTTCTCCAAGTATTTCTGTGTCCCACAACGGTGTAGCCTGAGTTATTTTGTTCCCATTCTAGCTGTTTTGTTACCTTGTGCTAGCGATGGACAGTTTGTTGCGTCGGCTCCGTTACTACCTGTCGTTTTGGGTTTGTATATAGTGCCTGCCTGTAACTTCTAGGACCCATAAGGAATTTGTCCATTTGGTATGCTGGGTCTGAGTGTGGGCCGTATATCCATTGATTGATCACTGCTAGTTGAGTTGCCCAATAATACAGTTGGACGTCAGGGAGGGCCAAAACTAGTTTACATGTAGCGATCCTCGGGGTTTCCCCTCCCATAGCAGTGTTCTTATTTCGTTCTCAATCTGAGAGAAATATGTGTCTGGTATGGGGAATGGTGTGTTTTGTAAGGCATATAAAAACCTAGGTAATGCCATCTTTTTAAAAAGGGTGGCGCAGTCCATGCGGAACAATGGCAGTGTTCTCCAGTGTTTTGTGTCATTTTGTAACCATTTTAGAGGGCCGAGGAGGTTGTGTGTGTAGAAGAGTGAGGGATCTCTTGTGATATAGATCCCCAAATAGCGGAATCCTTCCTCTGTCACCGTCATTGCGCAGCCTGTTGGTAACTTTGGTATGGGACCCTGAAGGATGAATAATATTGATTTGGACCAATTAATGGTGTATCCAGAGTATTTTTGGAGTGACCTTGTTGAGGTTCACTGCTAAAAGCCAATCGCTTGTTCTTGTTGGTTGTCTTTATTAATGGCAACAAGTCAGCGAGTGTGCTCTCATTTGGAATGTACTGAGTAAAAATATTCACATAAAGGCATATTTACGGGTAAACTTGGAAGTCTCCAAAGAAGGAAACAGAATTGTTTGATAGGAGGTAAAACAAGGGTCATTGGGGCGGGGTAAGCCGTTGAATTGTCTTGTGGTCAGTGCTGCTCTGGGAGATCAGATAGATCATGGCTTGGAGAATGCCCTTTAAGGGGTTCAGGTGGACTTCTGGGATGTTAGTGAACAGGTCCCTGTCTCTTTTAAGATGTGACAGCACAAAGCCTTGGACTCCTGTTCTGAAGCCTTATTCAGAAAAAAAAGGCCTTCACTTTGCAGGTCAGTACAAGTTGGTAACAGCTGGTCTGTGTTTTTTGCAATATGTGTTCTGAAGCTGTGTGGCATCCTAATGATGTGGCGCTGTTATCAAGTCATGGAGTGACCTTGTTGAGGTTCACTGCTAAAAGCCAACTGCTAGTTCTTGTTGTTTGTCTTTATAAATGGCATCAAACCCCAGGAGTCAATTGTGTTAAGGCAAACTTCTAGACAGGCAATGTGATTTCCCAACATAGTTTTAAACCCTTCGCTGCCAGAGTATGTGCACAAACCAGTTGCAAATGTTCACTCCAATGTTTGCTAGATCTTGGCCTAATATTGTAGGCACACTTCCCTTGTAATTAGCGGCTCATGACGTATTTATGGGTTATATAGGTCCTGGAGAACATGTGTAGCTATCTAGTGGGATGGCATAGATCTAAGTAGAGCTACGTGTCATCTGCATACTGATGAATCTTGACTAGGCATGGGCAAAATTGTTTAATACGCCGGAGTAATTGGAGTATTTCAGTAATTTTGCATTATTTTGAGGCAAAATGACCCAAAATTATGTGGGTACACTCGTTCGCGTAGTTATGAATAATTTGGCACAAAAATGCTACTGTAGGAGCACAGGAACAATGAATTTAGCACAAACAGCTGCTGGCTGCCTTTAGCACTATTTTCTTAGGACAAAATGCATCCTTGGTTCATTTTGGACAGGGGGTGCAAAAAAGCTGGATTACGCTGCTTGTGTAATTCCGCATAATTTTGATGTAATTTCACGTAATTACACTACAACAAATTACACAAGTTACGCCCACCCCTAATCTTGCCCTGTCAGCTAGCAAAACTCTTGTACGAGTGCTGTCCTCACCTGCCAATTACTCGTTTCTGGATTGTGTACAATGCACCATTGAACTTTGGGTGTGTTCCAGCTGTATGTAATGTTGGCAATTTGTTTAGTGTGCTTTGATGTAGGTAGAAACATTCCGACTCTGCTCTGCAGTGCCTTTGTCTTTAATGGCTATACATATGCAATCACAGCAAAGTATTCTTGATGCAAGTCTAGGTAATGCTGACAATGTCCTTTGGTATTAGTATACTTCGGTCCTTGATGCTGTCTTGCACTAGAGAGGCTAATCCTATTGTAATTCATGTTGGCTGTAGAGAGCTCTTTGTTTGACTGATGTGTTATGTTTCAAGGGGATCATTACTGGCAGCATTCATAGATTAGCATGCCTCTTCCAAGGCTGTCTAGTAATCCAGATGCTTTTATATGGATGGAGGGACAATATCAGAACCTGCAGTGGCCCATGTTAGGAATACAAGTTAAATTTTGTCATCTGTTCAGAACACTGACTCTGTATTGTTCTAAATAGTAGCGGCCGTTGAATGTGCAGAGGATATGAAAACTGTTATCTACTGATGCTGCTGGTGGGTAGCAGAGTAGCAAAGATCTTCACCTTGAAGATTTGATGTATATTTCATTGATATACTCCCTTCAATTTGATAATGAGGATGTGATACAGTGTGAGAGGTGTGGCCCAGCGACGAGAGCGGCTGACTATGGAGTGCGGGGCTCACGGTTCGATCCCCGGCGGCAGCTCAGCTCAGCACCATGTGACTCTGGGCAATAACTCCCTTAATCTCCCCAACAGCCCGCAGCACCTTGACACCCCTAGGGGTGATTAGTTTGCGCTTTCCAATTACCGGATACATACATACAGTAAGCAGAGTTCCTCTCCCAGAACCTCCTTCGATGAAAAGATCTCTTTTGAAAATGGCGGCACATCGCACATACACTAACATATTGTGCGGAGTGTGTTGAAATACTTGGAGGCAAGCTGCAAGGTCAGTGGAACTCACATGCTACTGCAGTTCAGGCCTACATTGATACATAGTTAGGTTCCCTGTGATTCTGATCACGGGTGAGAAAGGAGGATCGTGATTTGATCAGAATAGAGGCCACTCGCAGGCAGAATCTACTGCGCTGAAGTTCAGCCTCAACAAAGATATCCACTGTCAGAAGGTATGCAGCTGTGTTAAAAGTGAATGTTAAGGCAATTTCCATTTATTCGTAGCATGTCACTCCCATTGCTAATTTTAGTGGGAATTTATTTTTTATCTTTTCATTATTACTGACAAATGTTGGTGCTCTATACAGGACGCATATAGTGGAATTATAGTTATCGCCAGTGTGCAATGTGTCAATCCACCTCCAATTTTCCTCGAAGTGGCAGGGGAGACTCTCATAAACCTTCACAAAAAAATTAGGACCTTTTGAGACACTTGGTATTGTCTGGAAAGGAAGAGTTTTCCACTTGAACAGACTCTAGGTTTTGAAGGTCATTTGAGTTTGGAGCATCTGTGCCCATATGAATTAGCTGAAGGTGATGAGGAACTGGTGAAATATGTAAATTCTGTGAGAAAATGGAGACACATTGTAATGTCTAACTCAATTTCATTATGATGAGAGACAAGAATGAATCCCTAGATGCATGTTTTGCTGCTCCACGTGTATTGGTGGTGGATTGCAAATTTGCACGTTTTACAGCACTGGTCATTAGAGACCTAATCATAATAAGATGTAGAAACAATTAGGGACAGCAATGTTTATTGTCCATGAAAAATCAATAATTTAGTGAAACAATAATTTTGGGCAAAGGTATAGAAGCTTCACAGTCATCATCTAAAGAATTTGACAAAAAGAGCATGGTAGCTTAGGTGCTATTCAAGAACAAGGTAACAAATACTTTTATGTCACAAATAGGAGACAATTGTCATATTCTGTGAGGAGAACATGTGAAATACAAACATCTTTTATAACTGTAGGTATCCTTCTCAATCTCCAGGAGGACTTCAATATCCAACAAAAAAATGCTTGTGGGACAACTGAGCATTTTGCTAAGGTCTGCCAAAGTCAGAGATAGCCTTGAGGGAAAATCACAAGTTGTGGCGACAGATCTAACTTCGGTTTTTAGAGATAGTACAAGTGAATACAGAAACCCATACTCAAACATGACAGTGGATGGTCTTGTGTTGGAATTATCCGTTGATTCAGCAGTGTGCGCATCATATTGACTACCGAAGAATTGTTCACCAAACACTGGCATAGCAAGCAGTCTGATCCACCTGATAGTCTGTATCAAATGAATGAGATAAAATTGAGCTTTTGTATTCTTTTGATTAAAATTCAGGGAGAGATGTATATAATGGAAGTTATATGTAGTAAAAACAGATTTGAGTAGTACCATCAATATTTATTGGGAATGATTCTTAAACCGGTGACTGAAGAGCAAATTTTATAAGTTGGAGAAGAGAACAGAGGAGAGTGTTACAAATTCATTCAAAGGTTCAAAGAGGTTTTCAACTGTAAAGAATAAAGGGGATCTCCATTAAGAGCAATGCTAAACCAGTGAAACATAACATGAAAAAGTGCCTTTTATTGTAAGAGAAGATTTTGCAGATTAATTGAAGAAATGGTGCACATACTAGGTACCTGAGACAATTGAGTCATCACTTTGTTTATCCCATTGGTAGCAGTGTCAAAATGGAAACTAAAGAGTTAGACAGATTTCTGAAGTTTAAATAAGGAGATCTGAGAAGACTTCACACCCCTTCCATATATTGAGACCATAGTAATGTAGTTTGGGGTGGCATAAGTGATTCAGCAAAATTGACCTGGCAGCTGCTTAACATCAGGTGGAATAATCAACTCTCACAACACTCACAGCATTAGTGTCTCCTGTGTGATATTCTAATGAAGGAGAATTAAGTTCGGATCGGCGTCTGCAACTTCATAGGATTATGTTTAAGGTGTTTTGGAGGGGGATGAAAGTGAAACCACTTTTTAGGCTGACATCCTCCTGGATGGTAGGGACAAAAATCACTTTGACAAGTTTTTAAACCAGATCTTAGAATGTTTGCAGGGAACAGGGATTTATGTTAATAAGGGGAAAATGCGATTTTGGAAAAAAAACAGAACTGAATATCTGGTCATATGTGATTCTGATCAGGAAGTGGAACCTTGCCCAAGTCTGACTGAAGCGATTGTCAATGTTCCATGTCCCACTGGCAGACAATGAGTTGCTTCATTTTAGGGCTACTCAAGGTTTATTCAGAATTTCAGTACTAATACCACAATTATGAAAAGATACTCAAAAACGAAAATGTGTTCCTATGGTACAAAAGATGCAGCATGGTGCTAAACGTGTATAAAGATAAAAGTGTGTCAGGAAGACTCCTGAAAGCTTATGATCAGGGCCACTGAAATTATGTGATTTTGCAACTACAGGTTTTCCACATAATTATGGATTTGCTGTGTTTGCCGCAAAATCCATCATCTGCATATTTTAACAAAAAAATGGTTCTATTTCAAATGGCTCAAATGTTATTTAAAGCATGGTGACATGTTTTCTGCGTCGTGGAGAGCCCTTCACACTGTTTGACTGGCCACATTTCTGTTGCTTTTGCTATATTTGGGTATCAAACTGGTACTAATGAGGTGAGACCTTTGCCTAGATAGTGTTAAAATGTGTAAAAATTACAAAATATTGAGGAAATACTATCACAAAATGTGCTGCAATATGCTCCATAATTTGCCTTTTCTTGCCACATAATGTGGTCCTACCCTGCAGCATAATTCCTGTGTCCCTGCTAATGATATTAATACCATCTGTTATGTCACGGTAGAGGCCAGTATATATGGCATAGGTAGTATTCTGTCTCAGGAAGATGGAGAGCAGAATAGAACTAGCCAGCTAAAGTTGAGGAAGTATGTGGCAGTGAAGTGAGAAGATTGGAAAAAGAATAGTGGAATTTGGAAAGAGTGGTTTAAGTTGGTGACATTTGGAAATGATATAAGGTAGGTAGTGGAGTTGTTAACCGAGGAAGTGACAGGGAATGCAAGCAGAGTGAGGTGGAAAGCAGATTGCATAGAAGGTTCAGTTTGTGGAGGTAGTCCAGGAGGTTGATATATGAGCGATGTTGCAAGATTATATTTTTGCGCTCATTTTTACTTCTGTCTATAGGGTGTTATTGGTAGTATGCACGTCATCCTGTTTACTAATGTTTGACAATTTACGTTTGTGCCCCTGCTTGTATATCCTTTATAAATTCTATTATAACCTTGGTGTTTTTGTGTATGAGGTATTTAATCGATTTTGATTTGCTCTCCTTTGCTACAGTAGAATCTGTTTATACTCAAGGAATGGTTACTATGTCTTATTTTATCAAGCTATTTATTAACTATGCACTTCAGTTGTGCTTTTATGAATTTGAGTGGTATCTTTGCTTTTTACTAGTCTATGTTGCATGCCCTTGAGCGTGGTGCATTGATACTGGCTGTACATGCCTGTGGCGTCATTGTGGATTTCCTGTGCGTGAGCAAGCGATGGGGATTTCCTCTGCTTGAGCAAGTGGTGTGGATTTCCTCTGCTTGAGCAAATGGTGTGGATTTCCTCTGCTTGAGCAAGCGGTGAGGAAGGATTTCCTCTGCTTGAGCAAGCAGTGTGGATCTCCTCTGCTTGAGCAAGTGGTGTGGATTTCCTCTGCTTGAGCAAGCGGTGAGGAAGGATTTCCTCTGCTTGAGCAAGCGGTGTGGATTTCCTCTGCTTGAGCCAGCGGTGTGGATTTCCTCTGCTTGAGCAAGTGGTATGGATTTCCTCTGCTTTAGCAAGTGGTGTGGATTTCCTGCACTTGAGCAAACGGTGTGGATTTCCTCTGCTTGAGCAAGCGGTGTCGATTTCCTGCACTTGAGCAAGTGGTGTAGATTTCCTCTGCTTGAGCAAGTGGTGTGGATTTCCTCTACTTGAGCAAGCGGTGTGGATTTCTACTGCTTGAGCAAGCGGTGTGGATTTCCTCTGCTTGAGCGAGCGGTGTGCATTTCCTCTGCTTGAGCAAGTGGTGTGGATTTCCTCTGCTTGAGCAAGCGGTATGGATTTCTACTGCTTGAGCAAGCGGTGTAGATTTCCTATGCGTGAGCAAGCGGTGTGGATTTCCTCTGCTTGAGCAAGCGGTGTGGATTTCCTCTGCTTGAGCAAGCGTTGTGGATTTCCTCTGCTTGAGCAAGTGGTGTGAATTTCCTCTGCTTGAGCAAGTGGTGTGGATTTCCTGCACTTGAGCGAGTGGTGTGGATTTCCTCTGCTTGAGCGAGTGGTGTGGATTTCCTCTGCTTGAGCAAGTGGTGTGGATTTCCTGCACTTGAGCGAGTGGTGTGGATTTCCTCTGCTTGGGCAAGCGGCATGGATTTCTACTGCTTGAGCAAGCGGTGTAGATGTCCTGTGCGTGAGCAAGCGGTGTGGATTTCCTCTGCTTGAGCAAGCGGTGTGGATTTCCTCTGCTTGAGCAAGCGTTGTGGATTTCCTCTGCTTGAGCAAGTAGTGTGGATTTCCTCTGCTTGAGCAAGTGGTGTGGATTTCCTGCACTTAAGCGAGTGGTGTGGATTTCCTCTGCTTGAGCAAGCGATGTGAATTTCCTGGGCTTGAGCAAACAGTGTAGCAGTCGCATGAATGACAGCTGCACTTGTGATTGCATAACTTGCCCACCTCTAGTTCTCTGTGGAGGGAGGGTGGAATTGTTAATGCATTCACAGGGAAATATATGTGAACAGAACATCTCTAATCACTATTTCGCAGCAGTTAAAGAGCTTTCTTGTCGAGATCTGAGTGGAACGACTCCCTCTTCTCTACTTAGTCGAATGATGTAGATGATCTCTGTGGATGCTCGTGGATTTGTTAATCTTGATTTAGGCGATTTTTCTGTCACTCTCGAGGCGATATACTTGGCTGCTTGATTGGACCCAAAATGTTCGTCAAATACATTCTGGAGAACATACATACCTTTGCATATCCTGGAGTTAACTGGATACAATATCTGACATGCAGTCCTGTTAGGCTTTAACATGCCTATCCTTCCAGTAAGGGTTGGAGCCCATTCCTGGCATGTGACACGTGTCACTCTGTCATGTGGCATATGCCACAGCTCATGTGACATGTGCCACAGATTTTTTACATTTTCTTTCATGATTAACTGGAGATAATGTCTGTTAATTATTTCCAAAAGACTATCTTTCACTCTACTAAAATAAATAAATAAATAATTTAAAAAACAATATTAAAAAAAAATTCCCCAGGTGGGGTTTGAACCCTTGTTAAAGGATACACATAGCCACTGTTATCTACCACTATACCATGTGCTTTGCATATAGAAACCTTCCCCAAAAATATTTTTGTCAGAGAAAAAGAGTGCTGTCCTACTTTTATTTCCATGCTGTTTTGCTTTTACATGAAACACATCCACTCTTGATTTCCATGCTTTATATACAAATAGCCCTTCCTTTCTTTCACTCTGCCACTTGCCCCATGCATTTCTTTTTCTTACACAATCATCCCCAAATTCTCATTCCACTAAATAAAGGATGCCACAGCATGCCATCAACGCCTGACATGCATTATGACTAAAGAGGCCATAATTCTCCCAGACACTGCTAGGGGGTTATTTACAAAGGCACAGCTTTCATTTGTGAAAATTTTAAAAAAAAAATAACAAAATAAAAAAATAGATTTTCCCCAGCTGGGGTTTGAACCCTGGTCAAAAAGCTCTCATAGCCCCAGTGAACTGCCACTGTACCATCTGTTTTGCTAGAATTTTCTTCAACCCAAGGCCTTTTTGTCATGCGAAAATTGTGCTGGTCCTTCTTCTATTTTCATGGTGTTTTCATTTTACATGCCAGAAATCCACTCTTGATTTCCATGCTATATATACAAATAGCCCTTGCTTTCTTTCACTCTGCCACTTGCCCCATGCATTTCTTTTTCTTACACAATCATCCCCAAATTCTCATTCCACTAAATAAAGGATTTCTTTCATAGCAAACCATGCCCCCCTTCCACATGCCACAGCATGCCATTAATGCCTGACATGCATTATGACTATAGAGGCTACATTTACATGGGCAATCATTGCTTTTTGACCAGGGTTCAATCCCCAGCTGGGGCAAATCGATTTTTATATTCTTTTCCATTTTTTTTGTAATTTACACAAATGAAAGCTGTCCCTTTGTAAATCACCCCCTAGCATTTTATGGCAGATTTGGGGCCTCTTTAAGCAAGCCAATGCATGTCAGACATTGGTGACATGCTGTGGCATGTGGAAGGGGGCAAGGTTTGCTATGAAAGAAATCCCTTATTTTGTGGAATGAGAATTTGGGGATGATTGGGTAAGAAAAAGAAATGCATGGGGCAAGTGCCAGAGTGAAAGAAAGGAAGGGCTATTTGTGTTTAAAATATGAAAATCAAGAGTGGATTTGTGGCATGTAAAAGCAAAACAACATAGAAATAGAAGAAGGACCAGCACACTTTTTCTATGACAAAAAGGCTTTGGGCTCCTAGATCAGTACAGAAAAGCAGATGGTGTAGTGGTATCTAACAGGGGCAATGAATGATTGTTGACAAGGGTTCAAGGCCCATAACTTATATATTTTGAATTTTTTATTATGTTTTTGTTAATTCAACCCAGATGGAAGATATATCTTTAAAAAAAATTCACTAGCACTTCTGCGGGGTTTATAAAACAATTATAGCTCAAACAACATATCCACAAAATGTGGCACGCTGTGGCATATGTCATGGCATATGCCACATGCCAGACTTGGGCTCCAACCCCTTCTCTATCCTTCTTTCAAAGTGCTTCCTCTGTGCTGACATCATCGGCTGTTGCTACGAGACGCTGGCCACTCAGCAGGGCTATTACATTAGGCTGTGCCAATGATAAGAGCTTTATTTGTTAGCGCTGCCGTCTTCTTTATTAGGTCCTCCAAGTCACACCTCCATTAATGTATCACTGCCTGTCGCTTGACATGCTTTAGATGTTTCTGCATGCATTCCATCTTTTTCTTTGTGGGCGTGCCTGCTCGTCCTGTTGTTAATGCTAAAACTCCATCCTCCAAAACCGAGCAATACATAGCGCTGTGGTGCAATTCTCTTTTGACATCATTACATTTTATAGTTTACCCATTCCTGAAAACACACAAGAAGGTTGACTATTTCAGAGGTGCGACCATGATTTCCTTTTCGCCCGGTTAAACAAAAAACGAAATGTACAAAGTAGTATTTTCAACTACCAATCATCTCCGTGCTCCGATAAAGTCTCTGTTGGTAGTTTGCCATTTGCAGGCCACCATAGATTGGCTTCTTGTTGGAATTAACATTTTAGCAGAGTGATGTCTACACAATGGTACCCGTGAGTCAGCAGTGCACTTCGTCCTTGAAGTTGGCAGGAGGTGGGCCATTCGGACTAGAATGTTATTACTTAATTTCAGTGGAAGATTTAAGTAGTTGTTAGAGAGCTTTTGCTCCACCAGATTAAATGTAGGTAAAGGATGTGCATTCTCTGTTACCTTTAACTCTGGGTAATCGCCACTCCTCTATACAATATTAGAACATTGGAATGTGGAGCACCCCATTGAATACAATGGAGTGCTCCGAGCTTCTACGGCCGGTAAAAGCCCGCAAAGCAACATTCCAATGTTGTTTTACAGAGGCCTCTCGGAGCCCGAGGGGATTTAAACCCCCTCGAACTCCGAGAGGCCTTTGTTTTATTTGTTAGAACATTCTGCCCTCTAGTGGCAGAATGTTCTTATAGCCTTATAGCCCTTCGTAGCTGAGCTGCCCCCATTTTCTGTGTCCAGTTTTGCTTTCTGTACCCCTCGCTGCCCCCTTTTTCTGTGTCCAGTTTTGCTTTCTGTACCCCTCGCTGCCCCCTTTTTCTGTGTCCAGTTTTGCCTTCTGTTCCCCCTCGCTGCCCCCTTTTTCTGTGTCCAGTTTTGCTTTCTGTACCCCTCGCTGCCCCCTTTTTCTGTGTCCAGTTTTGCTTTCTGTACCCCTCGCTGCCCCCTTTTTCTGTGTCCAGTTTTGCTTTCTGTACCCCTCGCTGCCCCCTTTTTCTGTGTCCAGTTTTGCTTTCTGTACCCCTCGTTGCCTCTCGACTCCCGCCGCTGCGTCCTCGCGGCCCCGCCCCCTGACTGCCCATTCGCTGCCCCTGCCTCCCGCCTCCCAGCTGCTCCTCCCTCCCACCTCCCCATATATGGCGGCCGCTGCGCGCTGAGGAGAGCGACCCTTGACCTTGCCAGGTAGGTCGCTCCCCCGCCACACAGCTCCGCCTGTGTTGTCCTGCCCGCTGCTGCTGCTGGTAAGCTCGCCCCTCTGCTTGTTGCCTCGGTGCCCGTTTACCTTCTGTTCCCCCTCGCTGCCCCCTTTCTCTGTGTCCAGTTTTGCCTTCTGTTCCCCCTCGTTGCCCCCATTTTCTGTGTCCAGTTTTGCTTTCTGTACCCCTCGCTGCCCCCTTTTCTGTGTCCAGTTTTGCTTCTTTTCCCCCTCGCTGCCCCCATTTTCTGTGTCCAGTTTTGCCTTCTGTTCCCCCTCGCTGCCCCCATTTTCTGTGTCCAGTTTTGCTTTCTGTACCCCCTCGCTGCCCCCATTTTCTGTGTCCAGTTTTGCTTTCTGTACCCCTCGCTGCCCCCTTTTTCTGTGTCCAGTTTTGCTTTCTGTACCCCTCGCTGCCCTCTTTTTCTGTGTCCAGTTTTGCCTTCTGTTCCCCCTCGTTGCCCCCATTTTCTGTGTCCAGTTTTGCTTTCTGTACCCCTCGCTGCCCCCTTTTTCTGTGTCCAGTTTTGCTTTCTGTACCCCTCGTTGCCTCTCGACTCCCGCCGCTGCGTCCCCTGCGGCCCCGCCCCCCTGACTGCCCATCCGCTGCCCCTGCCTCCCGCCTCCTAGCTGCTCCTCCCGCCCACCTCCCCATATATGGCGGCCGATGCGCGGCCGCGCTGCTGGCGCGCCGAAGGCGCGCCTAAGGCAAGCCTGTCTGCGCCCGTCCGCGCCTGGACCGCGCCCAGCGCCAGAACCCCTGGGCCGTGCGCCCCCCGCTCCAGCCTCGAGGACCGACGCCGATACGATGCCACCACACTCCACGCTCTCAACCCCGGACGGACGCACAACTGCTTCAAGTCCACCCCGAAACGCACCCATGGTCCCTTCACCTGCCGGAACTGCAGCTATACCAGCCTCAGAGCCACCGAGGCGCCCACCAAGAAGTACCTCAACCACCTCCGATGCATCCTACTGAACACCCGCTCCGCACGCAAACACGCCGTCGAGCTCTGGGACCTGCTCGACACATCATCACCAGACGTCGCCTTCCTGACAGAGACCTGGATGAACGACTCCTCCGCCCCCGACATCGCCATAGCCATCCCAGACGGCTATAAGATCACCCGTAGAGACCGCATCAACGCAGTAGGAGGAGGAATCGCCATCGTCCACAAGAACACCATCAGGGTCTCGACCAGCACCGACGACACTCTCAGCACCGCCGAACACATACACTTCCAGATCCACACGGACCCCAACACCACCCTTAGAGGCACCCTTGTCTACAGACCCCCTGGGCCCCGACCCCAGTTCAGCGACTCCATCGCCGACTTCATCAGCACGCACGCCCTGACCTCTACCGACTACATCCTCCTCGGAGACCTGAACTTTCACCTGGAGAACAACAACGACAGCAACTCCACCACCCTGATCGACAACCTCGCCAATCTCGGTCTGAGCCAGCTCGTCACAACACCGACACATTCCGCCGGCCACACGCTTGACCCCATCTTCTCCTCAAGCTCCCACGTCTCCTTCAGCCACACCACGGAACTCCTCTGGACCGACCACCGCTGCATCCATTTCACCTTCCAGAAACCCACCACACACCACCGCACCCAACAGATCCCACGCCGCTGCTGGAGCAAAGTCACCGAAGACCAACTACGGGCAAACCTCGCTCTCAGCCCTCCCTCCGACCCATCCAACACCGACGACGATGGATAGACGACTGTGCCAACACCCTCGCCCCGCTGAAAAAACTCACCTACAGTGACACCACCAAAAGAGCCAGCTGGTTCACCTCGGAACTCCTAGCTTCCAAGCGTACCTGCCGGAAACTAGAGAAGAAATGGCACAGTGATAAGACACCGGACAGCCACGCAGCCCACAAAGACGCCATCCGTAACCACCACCACCTCATCAAGTCCGCCAAGAGAATCTCCTTCAAAGACCGCCTCGACAACAACGCACACAACAGCAAGGAGCTCTTCAACATCGTGAAGGAACTCTCCAACCCCAGCTCCAACACCAACGACATCCCGCCGTCGCAAGCCCTGTGCGATTCCCTCGCCACCTTCTTCCACCGCAAGATCGCCGACATCCACGACAGCTTCAACACCCAGACAGCCCCAACTAAGATCGATGCACCAGACCCGCCGCACACCATCGACCACGACCCCCTGCCAGCCTGGGCCAGCGTGAACATCGATGACACCATCAAGACCATGAGCACAATACACTCCGGCTCCCCGTCAGACCCTTTCCCGCACCACATCTTCAACAAAGCCAGCAGCTCCATCGCACCCCACCTGTGCAACGTCATCAATCTCTCCTTCAAGACCACGACCTTCCCAGAGAGCTGGAAACACGCAGAGATCAACGCCCTACTCAAAAAACCCAAGGCGGTCCCGAGAGACCTCAAGAACTTCCGGCCCATCTCCCTGCTTCCGTTCCCAGCCAAGGTCATCGAGAAGATCGTCAACAAACAGCTAACCCGATACCTCGAAGAAAACAGCATCCTGGACCCATCCCAATCAGGGTTCCGCAGCAACCACAGCACTGAGACTGCCCTCATCGCCGCCACCGACGACATCAGGATCCTGCTGGACAACGGTGAGACCGCAGCCCTCATCCTGCTGGACCTCTCCGCCGCCTTCGACACTGTCTGCCACCGCACTCTACGCGCACGCCTCCACGACGCAGGGATCCGAGACAAGGCCCTGGAATGGGCCACCTCCTTCCCTCGCCGGCAGAACCCAGAGAGTCCGCCTCCCACCATTCCGATCCGAAGCCTCCGAGATCATCTGCGGCGTACCCCAGGGATCATCCCTCAGCCCAACACTGTTCAACATCTACATGGCCCCGCTCGCACGCATCGCCAGACAGCACGACCTCAACATAATCTCCTACGCCGACGACACTCAACTGATCCTCTCCCTCACCAAGGACCCCCTCGCCGCCAAATCCAACCTCCATGAAGGAATGAAGGCCGTCGCCGATTGGATGAAGATCAGCCGACTAAAACTGAACACGGACAAGACAGAGGTCCTCATCCTCGGCTCCAACCCCTCAGCCTGGGACGACTCCTGGTGGCCAACGACACTGGGAGCAGCCCCGACACCCACCGACCACGCACGCAACCTGGGAGTCATCCTCGACTCAACGCTCTCCATGGCCAAGCAAGTCAACGCAGTCTCCTCCTCCTGCTTCAACACCCTCCGCATGCTTCGCAAGATCTACAGGTGGATCCCGACAGATACAAGAAGAACAGTCACCCAGGCCCTCGTCAGTAGCAGACTTGACTATGGGAACGCCCTCTACGCGGGAGCCCGGCCAAGCTCATCAAGCGACTGCAACGCATACAAAACGCCTCCGCACGCCTGATCCTCGATGTACCACGCCACAGCCACATCACCCCCCACCTGAGGAACCTGCACTGGCTCCCCGTCGACAGGAGAATCTCCTTCAAACTCCTCATCCACGCACACAAGACATTCCACAAGACTGGCCCAGCCTACCTCAACAGACGACTCCTCTTCTACGTCCCCAACCGCCAGCTCCGCTCCGCTGACCTCTCCCTCGCCACCGTCCCTCGCATTCGAAGAACAACCACCGGCGGCAGATCCTTCTCCCACCTCGCCACCAAAACCTGGAACACCCTTCCACTAAGCCTACGACAGACCCAAGACCTGCTGACCTTCAGGAGGCTACTCAAGACCTGGTTGTTCGACCAGTAGCAGCACCCCCCCCCCCTTTTTTTTCTCCCCAGCGCCTTGAGACCCTCGCGGGTAAGTAGTGCGCTCTACAAATTCTGTGATTGATTGATTGATTGATTGAGCTATACCGGCTATTAAAGTCCCGCTCCCTTGTTAAAGGCCCTCGCCTTCGGCTCGGGCCTTTAATGCTGGATCGGGCCTTTAATAGTCGGTATAGCCCGCTACGGCGGGCTATAAGGCTATATTACTGACTGCAGCTCGGAACTATTAACCTTATTAATAACTTGATGTTAATTGCCCATCCTATTATTAAGGGCCTTCGCCTTCAGGTCAGGCCTGTATTTGCGGTACAAGGCTGTTAACAGCAGTTAAAACACACTGCAGAGGGTGCTGACCACTGTTACTGCTTATGAAGAGAGTAATGAGGTTTAATTAGTAATGTCTTTCCTGAATGCAGGCTAGATAGGAGCTATGGCTTCGAGTCATTTGGATTTGCACAGAGCAGCCCAGACCAAAACTAGGCCAGTCAAAATAGTGGCTGATGGGTGGGTCCCCGATTCCCAAAGGGGTCCAGCTTATTGTGAGCAGGCAACCTTGTGCTGCCTAAGTCTGCAGTCAGCCGCCTTATGAACATTTGTAAACTGGGACCCTGCATGCACATTGACTGTTGTGCCCACAGGGGGGTAGGTATGGAGGATTGCTGGTGAAAGCAAGTGCCTGTTCATGAGGTGACATATGTTAATACCAAATCGAGGCCAGGAGATGTATTTATACATCTGTAACAGGGATAAAAATAAACATAGTGCATCGAATTCTCACAAGGTGTCTGAATGCTGCTAACCATGGGCTTGCAGCCAGCGTAGTGGTGAGAACTGCCCCCCCTCCCCCATCCGCTGTGTTTTTACAGCAAATCGGTGCAAGTAAAATGCCTCTGTTGCCTAATGTCAGCAAATGACTTATTCGTGAAGTGATGTCCAGCCACTGCACACAGGGCACTAAATCGAACAAATGTGAGAACCAGGATTCAATACAAATTCCTCCTAATCTATTCATGCAAAAAAGACTTGTGCAATAAGTGCCCCTTACGGGCATAATAGGTTATATCTATAAGTGAAATCCTAAATACTATCACAGAATCAGTATTTACAGATTATTCGGAGCACAAAATTTGCTTATGACAGGGAAAATGCACAAGCACTGGGGATTTTCCGCAGTTGTTGGTTTATGATGTGGGTAAGAATGGGAACACGGGCGTCCTTACAGAAGGGTCAGGATATTGGGAAGGAAGTGCCTACCCACAAAAGTTGCATCTTTGATTTGATTAGTTGTGTTTCATTTTATGTAGAATATACTGTAAGTGAATTCCAATGTTTGTTACAGGAATACATACATTTTGTGTTGGAAGATGTGGTTGAGTTTTGGCATTTATTTTCAAGATTTGCAGCTAAGGGTCTGATTTATACTTTGGTGGGCGGAGGGCAGTCCGTCAGGGTGGTGACGGACATTACTTCCACCACCCTGATGGACTAACGCCAAATTTAGGAGGACTGCTGGCCCAGCTGTCATTCTTGTACAGTGAAGGGAACCACCATCACAAAGGTTCCTTTCAAGTACTAAACGTTTGGTAGATGACCGCAGTCAAACAGTGTTCCAAAAAACTTTTAACTTCTTTTTGTTTTTCAAAAACAAATTTCTCAAGCAAGAGTTTATTTTTGAGTCTTTATTGGTTTTTTTCCTGTCCCTCATCACAAGGTTTTTTCTGCCGGTGATGGAAAAGAATACAAATACATTAAATTGTCTATCATAAATAGGGCGGGTAGTGTAATGTCCTTCCTCTGGCAGAGGAAATATTCTGCCGAATGAGCCAAACTGGACTCCTTAATGGAATACTTAAGGTCTGCCCCTCTCTAAATGAGGAGGGCGGACCAAGAATTTGGTGGGCAGGGTACTACATCACAGTTGCGACAGAGCACCCTGTCCGCCAAACACCAAATCGACCCTTAGATTTTGGCCTTTCAAGAAAAGATTGGAAAGCTGTTGTTTTGTGAAGGCATTAGCAGGCCAGGGTGGGCTTGCTAAGGATTTGGCTTCTATCTGAACATATTTCATACATATGCGATGTGATGCTGTCTTATGTTTCCTTCATGTACTGAAATATTTTAATGAAATTATACAGAGTACATTTACCGCTGGGTATTATTTATGCCTTTTATCCAGTTCTGAATAAATGAACACAGTTATTAAATAAACATGTTTCATCAGATAAACTGAAATATATTTGTAAAGCAGCTGCAAGGCCTTATGTGACTTTTACCCGGAATATAAATAGAGGCCTGCAACTTTTAAGTAGTAAGGAATTTTGTTGCTCATCCGCACATGCAATGCTTTATCGAGGATCCTGAGCCCCAAAAATAAAGGTTGCTTTCAACATTTTCGCTCTATCACCATCCAGCGAATTTGACCTCTAGTTGCCCCATTGATTATTACCAAAAGACATGTCCACTCCGTCAATAGGGTTGTCAAAAACACAGTTTAACTATGTTTAGGTATCCTGTTTACGAATCGAAAAATTAAGC
The DNA here is from genome assembly GCA_963921515.1 of Calotriton arnoldi. Classification (NCBI taxonomy): domain Eukaryota; kingdom Metazoa; phylum Chordata; class Amphibia; order Caudata; family Salamandridae; genus Calotriton; species Calotriton arnoldi. The sequence continues at coordinate 486,618 of CAWUFW010004584.1, read as the reverse complement.
GAAATAACTGTTCTTTTGTATGCTTATTTTTACAATTCACGAAAAGTGGTCTGATCATTGTTCTTGGCCTTTAAAAAAGAATAGTGCTGAATAGTTTTAAATACACACGTGGGCACACACAAGCAATTCAAAGAGTAAAGAAATAAAAGACGATACCCAAGCAGTATAGATACATATCTAATAAGAAACAATTGCGAGCTAAAAAAATAAAAAATCAACTAATAACATACAACTGGGGGAAAAAAACACTTAAAGTGGTGGATGAAGTGCATGACTGGATATAAAAAAAAATCGATTTACAAATTAAGTGGTGAATTGCCACTTTTATAAAAACCTTAGTACAGCAAATTAGCTGTCTAACTCCTGTGTTTATGTGAATGGATAAACCACATTTATAGATGGTTTATCCATATATGCCTGTCCAGCCATGAATGACCATTTAGTAAACATGATTTTAACTGCATGGTTGACCAGTGTTATCCCGCCAAAGGTCGAGAGGACTTGATAGGTAATTTAGACCATGTTTGGGCAGCCCGTTAGCCCACGAAGGTGAAGGTCATGGCCTCCGCTCCCCTGGCAGAGGGCCACCCGCCATATTCTAAGATCTGTGTTTGCCTGGCAGGGATCTCACTGTCTTTTGTCCATTCTCCATTGCACAAGGGCAGAAAGGTATGCAAAGAAATCCACCAGGTTGTTTAGACCCTGGTTGGTAAACTTTTTTTGTTTTTTAGAACACACCCCTAGAGGAAGGGTGTTTGTTTGTTTCTGACAAAGGAAACACAAATGTCTCTATCGCTGTGTTCATTTTCTGACAGCGCTCTGGAGTCTTTTGTGCTGTTTCCTGTTTGGAACCTTTAGGCTTTTCTTGGCAGTCCCAAACAGGTAATAGGTATCTTGCAAGGACCTTAATAGGGTGGGCTTTCTCAAGTACCTTGACCAATGGCCTTTGGTGGAGTGAGGGGAGGCAAACTGTAAGTTTTGTGAGGTGGGAACCCTGGTGTCTTATGTCAGGGCTTGTACTCTACGCAAGCACAAGGAGATGATGGACGGAGCGCTGAAGCGTTTCAGACACTCACATCCAGTCACAGATCTGGGTTGAATCCATCATCGTTCTTTAGCTCACTTCGCAACACCAGTTCAGACCCAGCCATATGCAAATCAGCCTTGACCCAGTCCTCATGGGAACAGTCCAGCCCGAACTGCCAAGCCATGTCTTCCCTGAACCGGAAACAAGCATCCTGGGACCGGTTTCGGGGTAACACCCCTCATCAGCTAGGCTAGCTTGAATCCAGTGGCAAAGTGAGCAAGGTACCCACGTCTAGGCATACTTAGGTTTTGTACTCTGCCAATCTGTAAATGAGGCCCTTAACCTTTGGCAAGGTTGAAAAGGACTAACAAAGACAGGTTGGATGAATTGTAGAGCCATAACTAGCTTTGGAGCCAAATCCTGAACAAATTTAGAAAACCATCTAGTTTTTGTGCACAATCATCTCAGTGAGAAAATTTGTTTACCCTTGGATGTGTATGTATGATCTTCAAGTAAAATGGAGAGGGGTGTCATCTGGTTAGGCTTTCAGAACTATTCTTTTGCTGCCACTTTTCTTCATTTGAGAATAGCGCTAATTTAGGTGTGACCTGACTTAACTAAATACTGCTCAATTGCATTACCACTGAGGATTCAGGTGCCCCACAACTTCTCATAATTTCTTCCTGATATAGTGCTTTTTTTAACATAGATATTGATACTCCTCTTGTCCTTAGGAAACCACCGAAGCACTCTTAAAATTCCCAACCGTCCTCTGTCTAGATCAGTGATCACTGCAAATTCTCTGAAAGATCAATGATGGCGCCTGGAAGGTACTGAAAGTTTCTTTTCATTTTCAACAGCACAGGGGTTGGTGTGACAAATAACATGTTTGCAGGCAATGGTAATCCCAAAGGTTTTATGCACTATGACTACATATTGTACTTTTATACAGCAGCACTCTAACCATGCTTTAATATTCAGTAATGATGCTACCATGAGAGAGATGCACAGGAAAGTGTCCATATGTCTCCCATAGTGTGGTGTACCCTGCAGCAAGCAAAGGACATCACTGAGGTCATGAGAAATAGTGGGGTGATGCGACATATCCCATCAGAGCTGATAAGAGGATCTGCATGAGAGCTTGCTCTCATTCGTCATGGGCTTGTTAGAGAGCCATAAAACAAGAATATATTTAACGGTTTGGGTGCTGTTGTGTTGGCAAATATTAACTTCATTGATTTCCAGCGTCATGAAATAAAAGCATTGCTGAAGCAAGCACCATATAAAATACATTTTAATAATGTAAGTACACTATATTGGAGAGATATATAAGTATTTTCCTCATGCTAGCTAACAAGTGATTTGCATGGAAAAGGAGGAGCTGTTGCATGTCTTGTGGAATTGTAGAGCTTTAGCGACAATGATCTTGAACACTTCCATAACTTGAGTTCCTCACTTGCACTGCAGCATTCTCGCTAAAGTGAGTTGTAATTCCTTCTCCCACCTCGACCATTCCGCGTTGAAGCCTGAAGTTCAGCCATGAAGGTCTTCGGCTTATTTTCCGCGTGGATACCTGAGATTGCATAATGTTCCAAAGAATACTGTAATGTGCAGGTAGAGTTGCCGTGCCCTCAGCTGGTATGTAGCACTAGAGGAGCCATGAGGCATAGGTTGATAGCTTTAATGCATGTAGAGCATGTGTCCCACCTGTCAGAAACGTAAGATCCCAGAGTACTTTGTACCCTGGAGGCAGAAACAACTCAAAAACTTGGAGTCATGACAGAGTAAGAGGTGCCTTTATTGATCAATCATCATCAGGCAGTAGGAAAGTCGCGAATGAGAGGCATCTTGAAAACTCTTATATATGATGCCTGGCTTACAATTGACAAGTGTTTTGGTCAATTTATTTTTACTCAGTATTCATTTGTGTAATACCTAGACCCTCATCACAATCTTAAATAATATTTGAATTCCACAACTCTGTTGACTAGTTCATAGCGAATCTTCTTTCTTTGCATACATTCGTTTGATCTGTCAAAAAGATACAGTCAAAATAAATGGTCTCATGACATAATCGTACAATAGATATGTATTACTACCTTATTTAAAAACAATGATGGATTTGTGCATTATATTAAATTATGCATGTGCACACCTTTATTATATAGAAAGGCTGCATGGGACAGACCTTCAGATATTGAACTGTGGCTTTTTAAAAGTGCAAACAGCTCAGCGATTTGTTTTCCTGTCCATTGAAGGTGTAATAACAGATATTTATAAAGCTGTACCATTGTTAAACAGATAACACAGTGACTGCATTTTATTCTATTGTATTCTATTCTAAGCTGAACATACACAATGATTAAAAGGTTTCTTGACGCTATTGAATTCTCACTACAGAAGTAAAAAATAACCCTATAATTAAGACAGATGACGACAATGGGTGGTATCTCTTAAGAAGCTTTTTAAATGCTAACAGATTGAAAATACAACACCATTCATGAGGCAGAGAATTTCAAACAATGGCCCCTAAGAGGAAAAATAACTTTGCTTACTCTGATTTGAGGCACTTAGGGCCCGATTCTGATGCGGGTTGGAAAAGCTTCCCGACCGAATCGGTTGGGAAATGGTTTCCGACCCACTCGGATCGGGAAAGTCCGACCGGCGGAGTAGGATGCATCCGGATGCTTCCAGATACGATTTGGTTGAACTCCCATTGACTTCAATGGGAACATTTGTTCCTAACCGCATCAGAATTGGGCCCTCGGTCGGGAAGACACGTTCCCGATCCGATTTGGAAGGAGCAAATGCCGTTAGGAGGCCTTCCTAACCGCATCAGAATCAGGCCTCGTCGGGAAGCTTTTCCAACCCGCATCAGAATCGGCCCCTATGTATTGATTTTGAAACCAATAGCGCCTGGCAGCCCAGTTTTGCAACGTTTGAAGGACTTTCCTCCTACCATGTCTGTGTTTGCTGGCAATTTTGTTGTTATACTGAATGTGGAAGAAACGTCTGGTTTGTGTTGATAGAGTGTACATCCTCTCTGACTGGTGTGCTCCATTTTACTCATGTGACATTGTTGGATAACAGCTTGTCAGCTCATACATGGATCATGCCATGTGTGCAAAGTTTGATGAGGAATAGTGTTAATGTAGTGATCAATATCTTCTCAAGTTAACAGAGTTTATTTAGGAACAAAAGAAATGTAAAACAACATTGCCAAAATACATAAGAGTGACTTCATACTTTAACAAAACTAAGAATTATGCAAATCTCTTAAGCATGAGTAAGAGCTAACTTGGGCAATGCAAAGTCAACAAAAATGATTTTAAAATGAAGATAAAGAAATGACAGAAAGAAGGTGTTGGAACCGGGTTTACCGAGTCCGCCACGGTAGCATGGCGCGAGGCGGGAAAGCACGCGAAGGCAATGTGTAAGGCAGTTGTGCAGCACACTCTTACTTTGACTCAGAAATGCGAACGCAATAACATGACACCACACCAGGCTTGTGTATTTAAAATCAAGATCTTTTATATATAAATCAAGTTAGCATCAGATGAGGCAGATTAATTCAGATCTACATTTAAATTCATTGCATTACTCAACTGGTGCACATTCTTAATAAAGCATCATAGCTCATCAACATTGTAGGCCACTAAGAGGCCGCAGGAATTATCTCCTAAACGTAGCACTAATAATGATCTCAAGGTGCGTTAATAAAACATGGGCCTAAACATGCAGTTCACTTCAAGCATATTCAATTACTTAAAAGAAGGCTTTTCACTTTACATTTCAATAGGCCTGCATTAATCTAGGCGCGCCCACATTCAGTACAGTGGGCGTCGCAATTCCAGTACACCTGTAACATAAAACACTTCAACTCAATTCAATTAAATACTTTCCCCCTGTGGTAAAAGACTTCGCAGTTAAAAGCATGGCCTAGGCAGTAATTCCAATAGGCATCTGCAATAAGTTATTAAATACGTAGAGAACCCCTCGACATGTCCAGTATCCTGGGGCTTCTATGACCCTTAGGGGTTAACTCTAGGCTAGGCCCACTCCTCTCCGGGGCCTCGCCTCATGGGGAAAAGTGTACCCAATTAATTATAGGGTTAATGGTGGCCCCCGGCCCCCAGTGGCGTTTTGTGGGCCCTAGGGGCCTCCTGGGCTCACCTGTCGTTGGTTCGTTGGTCGCGCTTCCTTTGCAACTAGCACTCCCCCAGGCCCGGCCCGTGTTCTGGAGGGCGGGGCCCGGTCGGGGTGCCTCGGCCTTCAGGCCAGATTGTCGGGACGTTGCGGGGGCCGGTATCACCTTCCTCCGGCCCCGGGATCAAGGGATGCAGCTGCGGCACGTTGCGGGGGCCGGGATCACCTTCCTCCGGCCCCGGGTTCAGGTAAGGTCTGTGCGCAGGCTCGGGGTCTTGGGGAAGGGAGCAGGAGCCGGCAGTCCTCTCCGGCCGGCTCCCCGTCTCCCTCTGCACTGCCGAGGCTCTTCCGGGCTTCCGTCGGCGCTGGGGGCGTGACCGGGGCCGGCGCCCAATCGTTGCGCGGCATTCCTGGGATCACGCCCGGCGACCCCGGTTGCCTGGAGACGGCGTCGGCGGGGCCTGGAGGCCGCGTTGATTGCGCTGGCGATTTCTTGGGCCGCAACGGCGGCGGGGGCAACTTCTGTCCGGCCGCGGCGGCGCGGGGACAGTTTCTTCGGCCGCGGCGGCAGCGGGGACAATTTCTTCGGCTGCGACGGCGGCGATGAGGGCCCAGTGGCAATTTCTTCGGCCGCGACGGAGACGATGGGGGCAATCTGTGGAGGCTTCGGTGAGGGCGCGGACGGCGCACCTCACCTCACGGCACTTCTCCTCCGGCGGCGACGGCCGCAGCGGTGATCTCTACACAAAGTCAGTGACCTGGGGGTGCCAGAAAGCAGGACGCACCAGCAGCCTGTGGGCAGGGCTGACTGGAAAAGTACTTGGGGGCAGCCCAGTAGTAGGCAGGAATAGTGAGGGGGTGAAGGTCTAGCGCTTCAGGGTACGGCGCTTTACCTGGTGATCCCCAGTTGGGCAGTTTAGGCTTCAGGCCTGGCTGGACGGTCAGGCCTCCTCAAATTAAGGCGTCTTGTGACTGCTCCAGCTTGGTTGCTTCTTAGGCGCTTCTGGTGATGAGTTTCTTGTCAGAAGTTCCTTAGTATAAGTTTCTTGTCAGAGTTTCTTGTCAGAAGTTTCTTGTCATGAGGGGGGGGGGAATGAGTTGGTGGTCTGGGAGTGCTTGATGTTCCTCCCCGCACGCTGAAGGTGGTTCCCTGAGTCCCCTCACACTGGGCAAGGTCAGTGGGTGGTGGGCGTTCCTCAGCTATCTTACTACAGCAGGGCCTCAGCCCTGTCAGCAGCAGTAGTGTAGGTCTCCCCTAGGCCCTAAAGCCTATACTCCGGCGGAGGTTCTCCCAGGTTCAGTGGTGCCTCATCAACTGACTAGAAAGTTTTCCCTCCAAGCCTTTTATACTCCTAGGTCAGGTGACTCTCCCAAAGGCGGCAAAACATAACTCCTCCCACAGGCCGGAAGGTTCTGGAACCTTCTACATGCCTGGCTATGTGGCCCAGAGGCGGGGATGGAATGGATACTGTATCCCTATACCCCAGCCTGACCCTGACTACTAGTGTGTATGCGTGTAAGGCCCCTCTGCAGTAGCAGGGGCCTGTGGCAGCCATCTTGAGTGAGAGAGAGCACCTGCACCTCAGCACTGGCTAGCAGTGGCAAGGTGCCCAGAGACCTAGGTCCAGTAAAAATATGGTGGCAAAAATGTGGCGCAAAAGGGAAAAAAAACAGGGAAAGACCACCCTAGGGCTGACAGGTCTAACACGCGTCCCCCAGCCGAAAGAGGGGAGAGCTTCCCAACCTCTAGGGAGTTCTCTTCGCTAAGGCGGAAAAACTGGGAGAGACCGTCAGCGTTGGGGTGGTCTACACCGGGTCGATGTTCCACCCGAAAGTCCATCCCCTGGAGGGAAATGGACCACCTCAACAATTTGGGGTTTTCGCCTCTCATCTGCATGAGCCAGCGAAGGGGTCTGTGGTCGGTCTGGATCAGGAAGTGACAACCAAAAAGGTATGGCCTCAACTTCTTGACAGCCCAAACCACAGCAAAGGCTTCTCGTTCGATGGTACTCCACCGCTGTTCCCTGGGGAGTAGTCTTCGGGAAATGAAGGCCACTGGCTGGTCTTGGCCATCGTCATTCAGCTGCGAGAGCACAGCTCCTATGCCATGCTCAGAAGCGTCTCTCTGTACAATAAATTCCCGTCCAAAGTCTGGAGTCCTGAGCACCGGTGCGGTGCACATTGCACGTTTGAGGGTCTCAAAGGCTTCCTGGCAGGCAGCCGTCCAGATGACTCTGCGTGGCTGCTTCTTTGAAGTCAATTCCGTCAATGGGCCCACGATGGTTCCATATCCCTTGACGAACCGGCGGTAATACCCTGTGAGGCCGAGAAAAGCTCGGACCTCTGTTTGGGTCTTGGGGGCTCCCAGGCCAAGATGGTCTCAATCTTGGCTTGGAGGGTTGCACCTACCTCCGCCCACCAGATGTCCCAGGTACACGACAGATCCCTGTCCAATCTGGCACTTGCTGGCCTTGATGGTTAAACCAGCCCGTTGCAAAGCCTGTAGCACCTCCTGGAGATGCTCCAGATGGTCCTCCCAGCTGCTACTGAAGACAGCTATGTCATCCAGGTAGGCAGCAGAGAAGGCCTCTAGGCCAGACAGCACCTGGTTCACCAACCGCTGGAAAGTGGCTGGAGCATTTTTCAACCCGAAGGGCATCACCCGAAAGTGAAAGTGGCCCTCGGGGGTGGAGAACGCAGTCTTCTCCCTTGCTCCTTCCGCCATGGCTATCTGCCAATAGCCTGACGTTAAATCAATGGTACTCAAATACCGGGCTGCTCCCAGCCGGTCAGTGAGCTCATCCGCCCGAGGGATCGGGTGAGCGTCGGTCTTAGTGACTGAGTTGAGTCCACGGTAATCCACACAGAACTGAAGTTCTGGTGTGGTGCCCGGTGGGGCCGCTTTCGGCACCAACACCACCGGACTAGCCCAAGGGCTACTGGAAGGCTCAATCACTCCCAGTTCTAGCATCTTGGTAACCTCACCCTGGATACTAGCCTTGACTTTATCGGACAGCCGGTAAGACTTGGTTTTTACTGGCGGACTGTCCCCTGTGTCCACATCATGGGTACACAGGTGCGTGATTCCAGGCGTGAGGGAGAACAACGAGGCGTACTGCCCCAAGACCTGGCGGCAGTCCCTCTGTTGCTCTGGGGTCAAAGATGGGGCGAGGACCACTCCCTCTACCGAACCATCCTTCTCATGGGCCGCCAGAAGGTCTGGAAGAGGCTCACTCTCCTCCTCCTCACTTCCATCTGTTATCATTAGGAGAGTGAGTTCTGAACGCTCCTGATGGGGCTTCAGGCGGTTGACGTGGAACACCCTGTGGGGTTGACGTGGGGTCTTCACATCAACGACATATGTGGTCTGGCCTCTCCTTTCCAAGATCTCAAACGGCCAAGTCCACCGGTCCTGGAGGGCGCTAAGCTCTCCTGGCTCCATGACCCACACCTTGTGTCCAGCGTCTAACTCTACCGTCCGCGCGTTCCGGTCATACCATTTCTTCATGACGGCTTGACTTGCCTCTAGATTGTCCGAGGCCTCCTTCCACAGCTTGGCCACTTGGCTGCGGAATGCCAGCATATAGCTGACCACATCACGGGAAGCTTCGAGGAAGACTTCTCCCACCCCTCCTTGACAAGACTGAGGGGCCCCCGAGCAGGGTGGCCATAGAGCAGCTCAAAGGGGCTGAAACCGACCCCCTTCTGCGGCACCTCTCGGTAGGAGAAGAGCAGACAGGGTAAGAGGACGTCCCACTTCCTTCTCAAGTCCTCGGGTAGGCTCCTGATCATCCCCTTCAAGGTTTTGTTAAAGCGCTCCACGAGTCCGTTCGTCTGGGGGTGGTAAGGAGTGGAGAACCGGTAGGTCACTCCATACTCCTTCCATATGGCCTGCATGTAGGCCGACATAGAAATTCGTGCCCCTATCTGACACCACGACCTTGGGAATCCCACTCGGGTAAAAATCCCCATCAGGGCCGCGCCACCACCGGTGCAGTGATGGTCCTCAGAGGGATTGCCTCCGGGTACCGGGTGGCATGGTCTACCAGCACCAAAATGAACCTATGTCCTGCAGAAGTCGGCGGGTCCAATGGCCCGACAATGTCAATCCCTACCCGCTCAAAGGGGTATCGACAACTGGGAGAGGTTCTAGAGGGACCTTCACTTTAGTCCCTGTCTTGCCGCTCGCTTGGCAAGTGGTGCAAGTCTTGCAAAAAGTGTCAGAAGTGACGCACATCCTGGGCCAGTAAAAATGTGGGACCAGACGCGCAAACGTCTTGTCTTGGCCCAGGTGTCCTGCTAGTGGTATTTCGTGTGCCAACTCTAGCAGAAAGGCTCGGTAGCATTGGGGGACCACCACGGCCCTTGAGGACACATGCACCGGAGCCTTAGGCTCACTGTAGAGGAGACCATCCTCCCAGTAGACATGGTAGTTACCAGTCTCTGTTCCAACTGCTCGGGCTTCGGCCTGTTGCCGCATGCCTTCAAGCGTAGGGCAATCCTTCTGCGCCCGGCAAAATTCCTCCAGGGTAGGCCCTCCTTCCACCTGCCACTCTGCAGGGGTCGGCAGGTCCCCCACGGGAACACCAACCACCTCAGCGGACTCCGGGGTCACCTCCGCGGGCTCCCCATCCATCTCACCGGGTGTTTCCTCCTGGACATCTCCTCGTCCAGCAGTGGGCTGGGCCATTATTTCAGACTCCAACCCCAGCTGAGTTCCTTGTCGGGCAGCCATGGACCGCGTGACGACGCAAGTCCATCCTGGTAATCCCAACATCTCAGCATGGGCATTGAACTCTACCTCCCTCCAGGCAGTATGTTCCAAGTCGTTGCCCAGCAGACAGTCAACTGGCATGGCAGGGCTCACCGCAACCTTCAACAGACCTGATACTCCTCCCCACTCAAAGGGAACTTGGGCCACGGGGTAATGACCCAGGCTATTATCAGCCATAACAACCGGGTGGAATTCCTCAGGAATCACCTGCTCTGGGGACACCAACTGACGTCTCACCATCGTCATGCTGGCACCTGTGTCCCTCAGAGCCTCCGCCTCCTCCCCGTTCACCAGGACCCTCTGCCGATACTTGGCAGTGTTCGCGGGTACCTGAACCCGTGGAATGATCTCTCTATCCCCCAGGGAAACTAAGGTCAAGCCTGTCCACTTACCTCCCCTACCTAGGGACAACTCCTCCCCAAGCGCTACACTGGCCACCCGGGGCTCTTACCTCCTGTGGGGGCTGGGGTTCTCTTGCGACACTGGGGATCCCCCTTGTAATGTCCAACCTCCCCGCACTCGTAGCACCGGACAGTTCTGGGCTGCTGACTCCTGTCAGGATAAGTGGGTTTCTGGGATCCAGATTGGGTTGGGGAACCTACCCCTCTCCCAGGCGGTCTATTTTGGGGGCCTTTAAAGAACTCCCTCTTTTTATCTCCCCCCTCTTTCTTCTGGGGGAGCCCTGTCCACCTTCGGGGGGTCCGCCCCGGCTCCCTTGTGGGACACCCGAGTGCTGACCCACGTGTCTGCCTCCTCTGCAAGCTCCTAGGATTGGTCAGCTTGCGGTCCACCAAGTACTGGCGCAGCTCCGGAAAACATTTCTCTAGGAGGTGCTCTCTCAAGAACAGGTCGTACAGCCCTTTGTAATTGTCAACGTTGCTGCCACGCACCCAACCCTCCAATGCCTTCCGGGCATAATCAAAAAAATCCACCCAGTTTTGTGTGTGAAGCTTGTGGCTGTTGCGGAACTTTTGGCGGTACTTCTCTGGGGTGAGGCCAAACTTCTTGAGCAGGGCCTCCTTCATGATAGGGTAGTTGGTCTGCTCCCCCTTATCCAAAGTTAAAAGTGTGTCCCTTACTAGTGGAGGTATGTACCTGTAAAGACCTCCCCCAGTAGCTCTCAGGAACTCTATGGGCCACCAAAGCCACCTCGTACGCCGCCAACCACTTGTCGATGTCATCACCTACACTAAAACTGGCTATCACCTCTCTTGGTAAATAGAATTTGGGCTCCTGTGGAACCCCAGCAGGTACGCTGCCACCATTCACTTTGCCCTGCATCTCCATCTGCAAGGCTCGGAGCTCTAGTTCCTTCAGGCTAAGCTCATGCGCAAGCTTCCTTTCCTCCATGGCTAGCCTTGCCTGTTCTCGCTCCCTTTCCATCCTAGCAAGTTCTAATGTTAATTGCCTCTCCTCCCTCCTGTCCTCAAATTCCTCTGCCGACAAACTCCCCCTGACGCACTACTGCCTGCCCTGGAACGTCTTCCTGGCAACACATTCTCGCTAACATCAATGTGCAGTAGGTCCAGTTCTCCCTGGGTTGTCTGCCTCCCCTGCTCCTCGTCCCCTCTTCCCTCCGGGTGAGCCATTACCCATGCCCTCAAAGCTTTCTGAAGCACCTCCTTCCTGGCGCCTCGCTTGACGGCCACCCCCCTCTCTAGGCAGAACTCCTTGAGCTGTGTCACCGTATACCTTTCTAGGTTGGCTAACTCAAACTCCATCCTCCTAGGTGGGGTCCCAGACAATTTAGGGAAAGGGTTCTAGACTGTAGGTAGCAGGTCTAACGCAGGAATGTACACAATCGGCAATTACAAAAAGAATTCCTAGCACTTGCATTACAATAGGTGTCTAATTGCGGCGCACACTGAGTCACTGTAGGGTGCTGCACAAACACCAGTCCTTATCCAACCGCTGAACACCAAATGTTGGAACTGGGGTTTACCGAGTCCGCCACGGTAGCATGGCGCGAGGCGGGAAAGCACGCGAAGGCAATGTGTAAGGCAGTTGTGCAGCACACTCTTACTTTGACTCAGAAATGCGAACGCAATAACATGACACCACACCAGGCTTGTGTATTTAAAATCAAGATCTTTTATATATAAATCAAGTTAGAATCAGATGAGGCAGATTAATTCAGATCTACATTTAAATTCATTGCATTACTCAACTGGTGCACATTCTTAATAAAGCATCATAGCTCATCAACATTGTAGGCCACTAAGAGGCCGCAGGAATTATCTCCTAAACGTAGCACTAATAATGATCTCAAGGTGCGTTAATAAAACATGGGCCTAAACATGCAGTTCACTTCAAGCATATTCAATTACTTAAAGAAGGCTTTTCACTTTACATTTCAATAGGCCTGCATTAATCTAGGCGCGCCCACATTCAGTACAGTGGGCGTCGCAATTCCAGTACACCTGTAACATAAAACACTTCAACTCAATTCAATTAAATACTTTCCCCCTGTGGTAAAAGACTTCGCAGTTAAAAGCATGGCCTAGGCAGTAATTCCAATAGGCATCTGCAATAAGTTATTAAATACTGTAGAGAACCCCTCGACATGTCCAGTATCCTGGGGCTTCTATGACCCTTAGGGGTTAACTCTAGGCTAGGCCCACTCCTCTCCGGGGCCTCGCCTCATGGGGAAAGTGTACCCAATTAATTATAGGGTTAATGGTGGCCCCCGGCCCCCAGTGGCGTTTTGTGGGCCCTAGGGGCCTCCTGGGCTCACCTGTCGTTGGTTCGTTGGTCGCGCTTCCTTTGCAACTAGCACTCCCCCAGGCCCGGCCCGTGTTCTGGAGGGCGGGGCCCGGTCGGGGTGCCTCGGCCTTCAGGCCGGACTGTCGGGACGTTGCGGGGGCCGGTATCACCTTCCTCCGGCCCCCGGGATCAAGGGGATGCAGCTGCGGCACGTTGCGGGGGCCGGGATCACCTTCCTCCGGCCCCCGGGTTCAGGTAAGGTCTGTGCGCATGCTCGGGGTCTTGGGGAAGGGAGCAGGAGCCGGCAGTCCTCTCCGGCCGGCTTCCCGTCTCCCTCTGCACTGCCGAGGCTCTTCCCGGGCTTCCGTCGGCGCTGGGGGCGTGACCGGGGCCGGCGCCCAATCGTTGCGCGGCCTTCCTGGGATCACGCCCGGCGACCCCGGTTGCCTGGAGACGGCGTCGGCGGGGCCTGGAGGCTGCGTTGATCGCGCTGGCGATTTCTTGGGCCGCAACGGCGGCGGGGGCAATTTCTTCGGCCGCGACGGCGGCGGGGACAATTTCTTCGGCCGCGACGGCGGCGGGGACAATTTCTTCGGCCGCGACGCGGCGGCGATGAGGGCCCAGGGCCCAGTGGCAATTTCTTCGGCCACGACGGCGGCGATGGGGGCAATCTGTGGAGGCTTCGGTGAGGGCGCGGACGGCGCACCTCACCACAAAGCTCGAGGGGCTTCCCTCACCTCAGCGCTCCCTTCGGTGAGGGCGCGACGGCGCACCTCACCTCACGGCACTTCTCCTCAGGCGGCGACGGCCACGGCGGTGATCTCTACACAAGGTCAGTGACCTGGGGGTGCCAGAAAGCAGGACGCACCAGCAGCCTGTGGGCAGGGCTGACTGTAAAAGTACTTGGGGGCAGCCCAGTAGTAGGCAGGAATAGTGAGGGGTGAAGGTCTAGCGCTTCAGGGTACGGCGCTTTACCTGGTGATCCCCAGTTGGGCAGTTTAGGCTTCAGGCCTGGCTGGACGGTCAGGCCTCCTCAAATTAAGGCGTCTTGCGACTGCTCCAGCTTGGTTGCTTCTTAGGCGCTTCTGGTGATGAGTTTCTTGTCAGAAGTTCCTTAGTATAAGTTTCTTGTCAGAGTTTCTTGTCAGAAGTTTCTTGTCATGAGGGGGGAATGAGTTGGTGGTCTTGGAGTGCTTGATGTTCCTCCCCGCACGCTGAAGGTGGTTCCCTGGGTCCCCTCACACTGGGCAAGGTCAGTGGGTGGTGGGCGTTCCTCAGCTATCTTACTACAGCAGGGCCTCAGCCCTGTCAGCAGCAGTAGTGTAGGTCTCCCCCTAGGCCCTAAAGCCTATACTCCGGCGGAGGTTCTCCCAGGTTCAGTGGTGCCTCATCAACTGACTAGAAAGTTTTCCCTCCAAGCCTTTTATACTCCTAGGTCAGGTGACTCTCCCAAGGCGGCAAAACATAACTCCTCCCACAGCCCGGAAGGTTCTGGAACCTTCTACATGCCTGGCTATGTGGCCCAGAGGCGGGGATGGAATGGATACTGTATCCCTATACCCCAGCCTGACCCTGACTACTAGTGTGTATGCGTGTAAGGCCCCTCTGCAGTAGCAGGGGCCTGTGGCAGCCATCTTGAGTGAGAGAGAGCACCTGCACCTCAGCACTGGCTAGCAGTGGCAAGGTGCCCAGAAACCTAGGTCCAGTAAAAATATGGTGGCAAAAATGAGGCGCTAAAGGGAAAAAAAACAGGGAAAGACCACCCTAGGGCTGACAGGTCTAACAGAAGGAAAGGGGGAGATAAGAAAGACAAAGAATATGCATAATGAGTCAAATTGTTAACAATAAGAAATATACTTAAGTGAAGAATATATATTACAAATACAGCAACTATTACACGGTTAAATATTCAGTACAATAAGAGAATAAAATTCGCTGGGAAGGGAGTTATGAACAGTCATGTGAGACAGATAAGTGGTAAGTGGCATCCATAAATGATTACGTTTAACTGATAACTGTAATGAGCTGAAATTGTATCTGCCCAGCCAATGATGGTGACACACTATGTTCAACCAGCATTGAAGTGTGATCTTGTCTGTTGATTTCCAGTTGAAAGCAATAACCTGAATGGCAATTGAAATCAGAAGATCAATGAATTTCCCAAGCATTCTGTTAAAAGACCAAACATCTTGCAGGCTGTCCAGAAACAGTAAAGCATGTGTAGGGGTTTGTGGACTTAAATAAGTGCTTTAATTTGTTTCCAAACGAGCACCAGAAACTGGAGAGAGCTTGACAAGAAACAAACATGTGAAAATATGTTCCTTGGTGAGTATTACAGTGCCAGCAGGTGTCGTCATGTATACGTTTAGCCTTAAAAGGACTAACAGGAGTATAGAAGAATCTAGTGTAAAACAAATATAAAGTTTGAATTAGACCAGCAGTACGAGCTGTGGAAACGTGGTTTGCACCAAATGCTATCCCACAAGGAAATATCCATAAGTCAGATTCCCACATTATAAATTGTAAATGGTAGCTGCCTTAGAGTGCATAGTCGATAATATCGACTGAAGAAGTGAGCTGGTATGGGAGGAAACAGGAGTGGTGTATTGTGAGAAAGCATTTTGTACCAGGGCTGTGAGCTCATTATACTTGGTTTGCATGGTATGTGGGAGATGGTATGAAGTAGATAACTCAGTAAATTAAACGAGACAGCCAGAATGGAACACTTGTGAGATAAGGAATAAGTCCTACTTCGGCCATGGTTTCAATCACAAAGTCTTCCCATTTTTCTTAAGTAAATTATTATGCCAAATAGGGCTGATCAAAAACTTATGAGAGGGAGTAAGAGGAGAAAAGAGAAAATGTTTCAATAAGCTGCAACCATGTGTAACAGTAACAGGCAACCAAACCTTATGAGGGTTGGAGATAAAAAAGAATATGTTTGTGAGTAAAAGGCAATACCTTGGCGGCTTCCAGACCGATCCATAATTTATGAGAGATGTCGTAAGATTGGGGCAGATAACATTGTATTTGTCAATGCCAAAAGCTTTATGACAGGTAATAAAATCAAAGTAATTAATACCATCTATGACCTTATGAAGTTTTAATGTTTGCAGAGAGACTCTCAGTACCTTACCATTCCATAGGAATTTAGAAATAAGCTTGTCAATAGACCCAAAGAATCTTTTAGAAATCTTAAAAGGTAACATCATCAGAAAGAAGTTACTAATGGGGAGAAGCATCATTGTAATGGTATCTAAACGACTCAAACATGAAAGTTATAATGGAGACCATTTCTGAGAGAATTTATGGTGTTTACTTAAAAGGGCGTCTAAGTTTGTTTTCAGAGTGTCCTTGATAGTTTGGACAATACAAATGACCTAAACATTTAATCTATCTGGATAATTCTACCTCAAGAAAGGGTTGTTTGAAACAGTATTTATTAAGTGGCATTATTACTGATTTGTCAATGTTTCATTTGTAACCCAAACCTTCAGAATAAAGATTAGATTCATGAACAAAGCAGGAAGAGAATGTTTTGGGTGTGACATAAATAAAAGAATGTCAGATGCATGAGCAGTGAACTTAATATGAAAATCCTTAATTTTGAACCTGGAGAAACTCTCGGAATACCTCAGTTGATGAAGGATGGGTTCCAAAACTGAAACGAATAGCAGGGGAGTCAAGTGGCAACCCTGCCTAGTTCCTCTGTTAAGAGAAAAAAATAAGGGGACTGAATACCATTAGCTATAAAAGATAAATGTGGTGAGGAATATAGCAGATAAATAAGTTGTAGAAAATTAAGACCAATTCCATGCCACTGCAAAGCTTTCATTAAGAATCAACAATCGACCCTATCAAAAGCTTTCTCTGCATCCAGAGATAATGCTGCCAAGGAGTCTTTTATTTTATGGGCTTTGCTAATAATATTTAAAAAGATACGAGAATTGTTCGCAATATTCCTGTGAGGGATAAAAAAGATTGTTCAGGATCAATTAAATCAGACAACAAAGGAATTAATCTTTAAGCTCAAACCTTGGTGACTATTTTACAATCAATATTAATTAATGAGAGAGGTCTATAATTCTTACATTAGGTCAAATCCTGATCTTTCTTAGGGATCAGACATATCATGGCTGCCGCAAAAGAGCCATAAAAGATATCCATAATAGTGAAGTGTTGGAGTAACTTGAAAAGCTTGGGGAAGAGGATTGTCAAAAAGGGAAGGTAATATTCAACAGTAAAGCCTCCTGGGTCTGGTGCTTTGCCCTTAGGAAGATGCTTAACTTCCAAATAGAGTTCCTCAATATGTAACTGTTTTCCCAGAGTTGAGAAAACCAGGAAAGGTGAAGTTTTGGGTTTAAGTTTGGAGAAGTAAGTGTTAAGAGTTTTCTCTGATGGTGTGACTTCCGGGGTATATAACTCTATATTATATAAAACAAAACACGCTGCAATGTCGACGTCATGGAACAGCTTATCATCAGAATTATTAATAATGGATTGAATAAAATACTTTTCTTTCCTACTTTTTAAGTAATGAGCCAAAAGAGTACCAGCTCTGTTGCTTCCACTATAGTATCTGGCGTTAAGTTTAAGGAGTGTACCACATGCCTGCTCAGTGCTATTTTTGTTAAATTCAATCTTGTTTGCCACCAAAGCGTCTAGATGTGATTTGTTATTTTTGGAAGTGTAAGAGTAATTCTCCAGTTGTTTTATGTGAGCCAAGATGGAGGCAGACGTCTCTTCCGCAATCTTCTTTTTGGTGGAAACAAATCCTATAATAAAACCCCTGGAAGCTGCCTTAAATGCTTCCCAGACAAAATTAAATGGTGTTTTTCCGTTATCATTAATCAAAAAAAGTTGTTGACAAATGCTGTGTAGGAAGTGAGAAAAGATGGGTCAGAAAGCAAAGAGTTTTAAAATCTCAAACAGGATTTAGTGGGACTACCAGCAAGAATCTCCAGATCTGACCACACAAGGGCATGATCTGAGATTAAAATGGAACCTGTCTCTGAGATAACTAAATGTTGTAAAGGACTTTTACTCAGGAAAATGTAATCAATACGAGATGGAGAATGATGAGCAGGTGAAAAGAAAGAATATTCATGCAGGTCTAGGTTGAAAAGTGTCTAAGAGTCAGAAAGTGAGTGTTTGGAAATTCTGTTTTTAAAGGCTTTATGGGAAACATGAGGAATAAACCTTGATGTAGATTTCATATTCATGAATGGATCAAAAATGTGATTACTGTCTCCTCCCGCCAGTAAACATGCTAAGAGATGGTGCGAGAGAGATACTGCCAAAAAGCAGCGTCAGGATTCAGTATGGTGAGAGTGGTATTGTCTATTTTGAGTGTAACTAGTAACCAGCGGCCCTCTGAATCCTGATGTTGAGAAAGTAATGTAATTTTAAGAGACTTATCACAGAAAATACACATGCCATTTTTATTGGTGGTGGAAGGAGAGGAGAAGATTCCACCGACCCATTGCTTTTTTAATTTAGTAACTTCAGACTCAATAAGGTGTGTCTCCTGAAGTAAGGTTATGTTACATTTCATCCGGGCTAAGTGAGACAATACTCGCTGACACTTTATTGGGGTTTTCTACCCTTAAACTTTCCATGTTATTGTTCTAAGTTGCATAATAGGAAACAGAAAATAGCAGCAAATGACTCATGATAAATGTATGCAAGTATGTACTTAGAGGGAAGAAGAGAAGGGAACAGAAAGAAAGGATAGAGAAAGAGGAGGAGGAAATCCTCCATAAAATTGACATGAATAAATGAGGCATTACAGGGGCCAGGGTCCACGAACGCTGACGCAACAAAAATAAGAAAAGAATACCCCAAAGTGTGAGAGAACATCGGAGCACCTGAGAAAAGTGGACATGTTGCAACTCTGATGAGGAGAACAAAGAAATTACGTACAAAAAAGTAAAGCCAGTAGGAGAACATATGAGAAGAATTTCCTGTACATTGACAGAAACATATAAAGTTCATGTGATAAACAATAATACAAGGCTTACCACTGAAGACAAGGAAGGGTTTGTTGGGAATGGAGTAAAACATTACATGAAGGAGGGAAACGAAACAAGGAATCCACATAAGGTCCAAATCTATAAGAAAATGGGAGTAAAGGGAAAAGAAAAAACCTTAATCATATGTACAACAATCTTCTATAAGCCAGGCACCTGAAATATAAAACAAAGTATTAGATAGCAAGTGTGCACAATTTAAGAGATCATATAGTGAACGGCGGCCCTAAGTCCATAGCCTTGGCTCTGTGCTGGTTAATGAAGAATTGTCGTTCTGCCGGATCTTCAAAAGAATATGCTTTGTCTTTGAAGGTGATTTTAAAGAGACAAGGATGAAGTTGCCCATGTCTGATGTTCATTGATCTCAATTGAGAATGTAGAGCCAGAAATTGCTCCTGTTGCGCTGCTGTAGTGGGTTAGACATCCGGTGTGAAGAAAACCTTATGAGCAGACCCCTGAAGATTTCCAACTTTTTATGCAGCTGAGAGGACTTGCATAAGCTCTGTGAATCGGAGAAACAGGATAATAGTTCCTCTGAGATGAGATTTTGAGGGTAAGAATGATCTGGGACCAAGACAATGAGCCCGTTGGATAGAGAGAGAAGGCATAGCTGATAAATGCACAATTGTAGGGATTGTCGTTTGCAAGAAAGTCATCATGTTGGAGCCCTCGAAACTTTCTGGGACACCAAGGAGTCTGAGGTTGTTCCTTCTGTTCCTGTTTTCTACTTTTTCTGTCAGACGTTTAAGCTGATCAGTGTCTTTAACCATTGAGTCACATCAGGGTTGGGATCTTCAATATTGCTCACCCGTTGTTCAGGCATAGCGATCCTTTGGTCGAAGAAGGATCATTTGTACTCAATTTGTTGCAAGGAGGTTAGTGTTGACTATAAATGGTTTCAAGGCTCTAATATCTTCCATAACATCCTCCAACGGGGGAGGTGATTTAGAATTGAGATCTTTTTTAGGCCGCTTGTCAGGAGTAGAATTAGTGGACTTCTTTGAGATGGCTCCAATGGCCTGAGAAGAAGGCACTCACTCCCTCCCATGTTCGAAGCACCCACTATGACTTCTGAGGAGGGAGTAGAGACCAGCGGGCCATTGAAAGCAGATAATATTCACAGATAGAGAAAGGTGTTTCTTGCCACCTTGTGCATTGCAGGATCTTCCCATGCAAAGGTTCCAAATAAAACTGAGATATGAGGGGAGACCCAATAGTGCTGCACTGTCCAGGATGGTATAGCATCTAATTAAAGGAAAATATCAACTAAGAAAACTGTGCAGCAAACTATAATAGAAGCAGAGCATGAAACTGTACTCAACAATAATAGGTGTATTAAACTATTAAAAAAGGCACAATTTCAGGCAGCAAGGTTAGAATTGTATTGAGTGGTTAATAAAATGTCCTCATATATTCAGCAATCATGCAGGGGACTGAAGAGAAAGAAGATATAAACATTAATTGAAGTCCCTGTGAGAAAAACATGACCCACCAGGAATCCTAATGTAGTGCACTGCAATTACCTTAGGAGAGGAAAATGGCGGCCGATCGGGACATGCATCAACACTGGAGTCCATAATGATGGAAGTAATGCTGCCAGACCAAAAACAGCCCGAGCTCCGACGGCACCAACAACAAAAAGCTCAGGTAGGGAAAAAGCGTAATCAGCCTTTTTCCCCAGATAGACGTTGGAGCCGCTCAAGAGCTCTAAAGAGATGCGGACATCTTGTGTGGCATCCAGCCACGCCCCCATTGTGATCAACCTCTTCTGAAGGCATATGACTGGCAGCTTTGGGGGATACCTATTTTACCATAATGACAGCAAGGAGCCAATGAAATGTGAGCACAAGTTAGTTTTTCATCTCTTGATACAAGTTAAATGCAAATTAGGTAACAAGTAGCCTGTGCTCAAGTCCCCTGGACTAGCTGCAATTTCTCCTTATGTCAAATAATGCTTCAGTCTTTCTAGCCATCACTTATAAAGAAATCCCTGTGGTGTGCCTAAAATCCTAATGGGCCTCAGCTGCCAATGTCCTGAAAATGCAGGATGGTATTATTAACCTGTTTGTGCATACAAACTACCCATATGTGTGGCAAGTAAATAAAGAATAGTGGGGAATTCAGGGCATCTTTTTAGAAAGTGGACAAGTTAGGGACAGTGGACCAGATGTACAACCTTTTTTAGCAATCACAAATGGAAAATCGGGCCATTAGCGACCGCTAAAAAGGGTTATAGTATGCACAAACCCTATTTTGCAAGTTGGTAACCTATTACAGACTTGCAAAATAGGGTTTAAGAGTCGCAATTAGGAACGGGCATGCCTTCCTAATAGGGAGTCGCAGGGGATGTACGATTGTTTTGCACCCGCAAATGTGGTCGAAAAACAATCACAGTTTACCACCTACTTCAAGTATGTGGCAAGCCAGTCGCAAACAGAAAGGGGTCCCCATGGGACCCCTTCCCATTTGTGAATGTATGCATAAATATGCATAAATATTGGACCACTGCCTGCTCTTAAAAAATGAAAAGAAAACTTTTCAACCTTTTCTTTTAAACGCATCCCGTTTACCTTTAAGGAAAACAGGCTGCATTTGAAAAAAATAATTGCTTTATTGAAAAAGCAAACACAGACATGGTGGTCTGCTGTCCCCAGTAGGCCACCATCCCTGTGATTGTAGCCCATTTCCAATGGGTCGCAAATTGCGACCTGCCTCATGAATATTGATGAGGCAGGTCATTTGCAACCCCATTGGGAATCGCTAAATGCGTCTGGGACACAATAGTACATTCCGTTTTGCGAGTCGCAATAAATCGCAATTTGCGACCCGCAAACTAAATGGTCATACATCTGGCCCAGTAAGTATTGTTAAAAACAGGGGTGTTTGTGACAACATTTACAAAATTCGATTTACACCAACGCCAGAATGAAGCAGGAAATAAAACAATGTCAATTGCCAAACACTTTGAAGATACCTCAGGTAATTAATAGCACAGACTTCAATGTCTATATTAAAATAGGTCGCAAGCATTGTTTCTGAACTACGAGGAGCTTGAATCATAAATGAATTCAAGAAAATGCAGGTAAGTACCAATGGCATCAGAATCTGGGCCTCAACTCGACACCACATATTTGTCAAATGAGATATTCAGAGCATAGTGTTAAATAACCTACTTGCTCACAAGTAAAACCAATGGAATTGGTTGGCTTTGCATGCCCATAAAAGCTGTATGTGATAACTAGATGTTAAGTTAATTTCTGAATCTCTAGAGTTTAAATTGCAGTTTTGAGAAATATGAATTAATGTGAATGATCCAGTAGATCTATGTTATATCACCATACACTACGCGGTTTTTAGGCAGTGCCTGGTTCATTTGTCTTTCTTTGGAACCCTCTCCAGGAAGGTTGATGACAATCAGGTATAGCATTTCACACTTATTTTGCATATGTTACAGGAACTCCTACTTAAAGCCAACCTCATCACCACCTGTTTAGAAAGGCATGGTCTCACACAAATACTGCATCTGTGCTTCTGCCAGAAATTAAATGTGAAAAGGAACCACCACAAACTGGTTCCTGGACTTTAGACATCTGCTGTCTGGAAATTGTGTACAGAAGTGGGAGCCAAACTTTATCTCTTAGTTCCAGCTCCACGCTTCTTCACTGACTGGGGGTGGAGGGGTATTCTGCTGAATACTCAGAAAGCTGCTGTGAACCAGGACCCACATCATTGATAGCCAGTCTCCTGGAGGTGAGGGACATCCCCTCAAGTCTGTGCATTATACTGGAGAGCTGTGTTTCTACCTGAGATCTGGGAGTCTGCCTGCCCATTGACAGGGGAGGAGTGACATGCTGAAGAGGAGAAACTCTGCTGCCAAGTCTGGAGAGGCAAGCTATCCAGGAGAAACAGATTGCTGTGGGAGTCTGCCCAGAGTTGTCCCGAGTGTGTCCAAGGGCTTCTCGGCCTCACTGCATGCCCAAGATAAACCAAAGTGAACATGGAAATCACCAATGTCCCCACTGCAGCGACCACCACAGAGGAGAACCAGTGGACCTGTGCTGACTCGGTCTTTGCTGTACCCCTTGGACCGCCACCCAGTACCGTGGACTGAAGGAAAGAATCCCCTAAGATGTGAGTGCCAGACTTGCCCAACTGGTTTGAAGAAACCACCCTTGGAGATCCTGAGTGTGCTTATCCTGAGGTAATACTAAATGCCTGAACATTGACAGAGAACTTGACTAATAGATGTTGGTAGGACTTTGGTGAGATTATTACAGAATGCTTAAGAGAACTGTCTAGTCAAAACATACTTATGGCTTATGGGTCATAGAACTCAGGAAAACTGCTCATTTTCACCATAGTGAAGCTGCCCCTGTGCTTAAATCTAAAGCTTCTGTTTGTCTTTGTAGTAACCTCCGTAGTATCCATAGACCACCTTCCCTATAGAGTTGCATATTCCTTATGTATGGTATGGAGTTGTGGCATAAATAAAGTACTTCTCTTTTTATTAATAGAAAAGCACTAGGTTGGACATTCACATTTGTTTGTCTATTGTTTTACTGCTTGAGTTCTGAGAATCTACCTCCCACCACTACCTCCCTGAAATACCTTGAAGTACTTTATTCAGAGTCAAGGATAGCAGGGGTATACCTAGCCCAGTTTCCAGCTGCAAAGTGCGAAAGACCCTATGATACCAAAGGCAAAGAATCCCAACCCCATGTTGTGGCCCTGTAGCCCTTGTCTGCCCCATTGCCCCCGAACCAGGTCTGACACCAGAAATTTGAAGTAATTTGCTATCACTAGCATCTGCTTCCTTATAGGGAATATGTTAGACCTGGCATCGTTGGCGTGGTTCTCCCTTAATGTTTTGCCTTCCATCCCCCGGTTATGCTGACTTCTTTTTTGCTGGCCTTAGCATTCTGCGCACTTTACCACTTCCAGCCAGTGATAAAGTGCTTCTGCTTTCCCATTAAAACATGGTAGAATTGGCTTATACCTAATTGGCATATTCAATTTACTTACAAGTCCCTAATAAAGGGGCAATACATGTGCCCTGGGTCTGTAAATTAAATGCTGCTAGTGGACCTGCAGCACTGGTTGTGCCAGCCAATTAAGTAGCCCTTTCAAACATATCTCAGGCCTGCCGTTGAGGCTTTTTGCCTGTGATGTTTTTAACTTCCATTTCGACTTGGCAAAATAAACCTTTTCCTGGGTCCAAACCATCTTTTGTAATACATAAATGTCACCCCTAGGGTAGGCCCTGCGCAGCCCAGAGGGCAGGGTGAAAGTATTTAAAATGTTGAACATGTACTTTTGAGTTTTATATTTCCAGGTAGTGACAAACCCTTAAGTTCATTTTTCACTACTGCAAGGCCTACCCATAGGATAACGTTGGAGTTACACTGTTACATTTAATAAGCTGTAACTTCCAAATGGGGCCAGGTAGATGGGCCAATTTTGATGTCTAAAAATTGAAATTAGAAGCCCTATTAAATGCTAAAGTCAGATTTGTAATCACAATTCTAAATATGCCACTTCTAGAAAGTTGCCAATACTGATTGTTCTTTGTTCATCAATTACCTAGAGGTGCATTGATTCGAATCGAAAAGGCACCTAGATGAATTTTTATCCAAAAATAATTTTATTTAATCTTTCATCAGAGAAACAACATATCTTTGTTGATTTGGATGTGCATCTCATGTTTAAAAAAAACACACGCGAAAAAAACATTAAATAAGCATTGCAAACAACCATTGGTGAAAACATACACATTGACAGTACATTGAAATAATTAATATCTTGGACAACATTTAGACTCAATGTAGACAAAGACTAAGACAACATGTAACAAATAACATAAAACAAATCTAAATCCATAAGAGAAACATTGATTTGGCAGAACGTTTCTATTAATAAACAAATGTCAAACAGTGTGAATGTTCAATAGTAATATACTTCTGCATGAAATCAATCAAGTCGATTTAAATATTTTAAATTAGCAGAAGCACAAACTTAAGGCATAATTCAAACTGAATTTGATGTCTGGTGACCTTGAATTAAGCCAGCCATAGAATTGTTTCAACTGATCTTCATCTCCTGTCCATACTAGAAAAATATCGTCTATATAGCGCACCCAATTCGAAATGAATTGGACGAATGGGTTGCTATTATAGACGAACATCTCTTCGAATTTGGCCATGAAAAGTACTGCAAATTCTGGGGCAAAAGGACACCCCATAGCCACTCCTTTGATTTGATAATAGAAATCATTTCCAAACTTGAAGTAGTTTTTGTTTAATGCGAACTTAGCCAATCTTAGGATTAAATCAGTAGGGACTCTTTCTGGTTGAGTTCTCTCACTGAGAAAACATTGAATTGCTGCTAATCCATCTTCTTGTGGTATTTGGGTATATAATGATACCACATCCAATGTGACTAGAAAATTTGTAAAACCAAAGGGGATGATGGATGGAGTGTTGAACATTGCAAGCACTCACCCCCAGTCAACTGATCTGGGTTTAATCCATCATCATTCTTTAGCTCACTCCGCCACCCCAGTTCAGACATGGCCATATGCAAATCAGTCTGACCCTGTGCCTCCTGGGAACAGTCCAGCCCGAACTGCCAAGCCATGTCTTCCCTGGACCGGAAACAAGCATCCTGGGACCGGTTTCTGGCATTCTGTCCATCAACTGTTGTTTTTGCACTAAAAAATTAGTGCCTGTATCAAAGTCCATCAATTTGACTTTATTAATAAAATCGGTGGTGTCCCGAATGTATGATGGAACATCTTTGAGAAATGGTATTAAAAAATGGTCAACATATTTGGAGATCGGCTCCAGCAAGGAGTCGCAACCAGAAACAATTGGCCTGCCTGGGGGGTGCGTTTCGTTTTTATGTACCTTAGGCAAAATCAACTGTTGGACATAAGTAAGTCTCTTTGACTCTAAATGCTTCATTTCATTTATTGGCTGACATCCCACTGATGACCCATCAGAGTGATTTTTCCAATTTCTTGTCTTTCTCCATCTTTTAATGCTGTTTGAAGAAATTGAACGTTCCATTAAAGAGATATTTGAGATTGGCTGATCTCTACTATTAGGTAAGCTTTCCTGGTGTCATTTAGTGTTACCCCTGCTGGTTGCAAACTTTGGTAGAGTCGAGATTCATTCTAGTTTTTTCTTTTTGTTTTAGCAATTGGTCCTGAAGAGAACCTCCATTTTGACTAAACGTGGGGTTCGAAACTCGTCGACCAGTCTTTCTTCTTGTTTTTCCAAACAAGTGTGGCTATATATTTAAGTTTGTGCTTCTGCTAATTTAAACTATTTAAATCGACTTGATTGATTTGATGCAGAAGTATATTACTATTGAACATTCACACTGTTTGACAATTGTTTATTAATAGAAACGTTCTGCCAAATCAATGTTTGTCTTATGGATTTAGATTTGTTTTATGTTATTTGTTACATGTTGTCTTAGTCTTTGTCTACATTGAGTCTAAATGTTGTCCAAGATATTAATTATTTCAATGTACTGTCAATGTGTATGTTTTCACCAATGGTTGTTTGCAATGCTTATTTAATGTTTTTTTCGCGTGTGCTTTTTTTAAACATGAGATGCACATCCAAATCAACAAAGATATGTTGTTTCTCTGATGAAAGATTAAATAAAATTATTTTTGGATAAAAATTCATCTAGGTGCCTTTTCGATTCGAAACAATGCACCTCTAGGTAATTGATGAACAAAGAACAATCAGTATTGGCAACTTTTTTTGTTTATTGCGTTGTTCGGCTCAGCCTTACTAATTAGAGCCTAACCATTCTTGTTATATACTTCTAGAAAGTTGGCATTTTCTTGTCCTAACCATTTGGTGCCTGCAGCCGGATCCTGGGTCACATGACTAGGGGCCAGATGTACGACCATTTTTTACAGTCGCAAACGGGATATCAGTCCGTTTGCGACTGCAAAATTGGTCTGGCCCTATTTTGCGAGTTGGTAACCAATTATCGACTCGCAAAATAGGGTTTGCGACTCACTATTAGGAAGGGGCGTGCCAAGGGTGCCCCTTTCTATTAGCGAGTCCAAATGGTATGTACCATTGTTTTGCAACCCCATTTGCAAAACACTCGCAGTTTACCACCTACCACTCGCAAACGGGAAGGGGTCCCCAGGGGTATATGAGTACGGGGATAAGTCTAGCAAACTACTCTACTGGCTGACAACCCGGGAAGTCTCCAACAGGATAGTACCAGCCATTGGCGACTCCACCGAAGCCCTCTGTGAGGAGTTACCTGCAATTGCGAAGGTTTTTGCAGCCTATTACCAAAACCTCTATATGGGGCTCCCTGCCCTCCTGTGTGAGGTTGAATCCCCACTAATTCAGGGATATCCCGTTGCCTCCTATTTCCGACTCTTTGGTCTGGAACTTGATCAGCAATTCACGGCGGAGGAAATAGGATTGGCTCTATCTGGCAAGACTTCTGGCCCAGATGAGTTCCCCATCGAATTGTTTAAGCACCCATCTGATACCCCACCTGTTCGCCCTCTACACTGAAGCGTTGAAGCGAGGCTCTTTCCCCCCAGATCTAGACAATGCTACTATTGTGGTTGTGCCAAAGACGGACCAGTCCACTGACCGCAGCTCTTCTTACCGCCCAATTTCCCTTATTGATGTGGACATCAAAATATTCACTAAAGTCTTAGCAGCTAGGTTGGGCATGAGACTGTCCTACTTAATCCTTCCGGACCAGTGTGGCTTCATGCCAGGCAAGAGCACCCGACATTACATTTGGAGGGTGCAGCTGGCCCTCTATCAGTTGAGCCGCCTGGGAGGATCCT
This sequence comes from Calotriton arnoldi, assembly GCA_963921515.1. Classification (NCBI taxonomy): domain Eukaryota; kingdom Metazoa; phylum Chordata; class Amphibia; order Caudata; family Salamandridae; genus Calotriton; species Calotriton arnoldi. The sequence continues at coordinate 459,100 of CAWUFW010004584.1, read as the reverse complement.
TAGCTCTACTTATTATTGATTTTCAGAAGGAGTTTGACACCATTTCATGGTCGGTTTGGGAGGCCGTACTCCAATGGGACGACTACGGATCTGCCATCTGTAGACCTGTGCATCTCCTGTTCAGTGTCCTCACCGCCCAGGTCCGTGTCAATGGAGTCCTCACCTGGCCTTTCTTGATTCACAGAGGCACTCACCACGGTTGCCCCCTGTCCCCTTTACTGTTTGCCCTGGAGCTCCTGATTAGGTGTGATGCTTGGATTCGGGAATGGCAGTGGGTGGGACGCATTGAGGACCGCCTTGCCCTTTATGCGGATGATGTACTGTTTTTTCTCAGAGACCCTTGGTCTTCGTGCCCCTGGTGCCTCAAGGTCCTCCGCATCTATGGGGAGGCCTCCGGTCTGCAGATCAATGTATGCAAATGAACCTTGGTGCCGGTATTTGGTGACACTACTGGACATCTCTGGTGCCCTGTGGTACAAGTGAGGTGACACTCCTTCAAGTATCTTGGAATTCACACCTCTTGCCTCCCTGACCTCGCCTGGTCCCTCGGTTTTCGACCCCTCACGTTGGCTTTAGATAGGAACTTGCGCAAGTGGAGTCTCCTGCCGCTGAACCCAGTTGGGCACATTGCCTTATTCAAAATGATGTGTCTTTCTCGCTATCTCTATGTTCTAGCAAACTCCCCCCATCCGATCCCTCTGACATAGTTTTGATCACTGACCTTAAAGATGATGGGCTTCTTTTGGGCAGGGGGGCGGCATCGAGTGGCTTTTGACTCTGCAAGAAAGTCGCCATTTGACGGGGGCCTTGGTAGGACTGATATGTATTGGTATTACCCTGCTGCGCACCTGGTCCTGATAAATGAGTTGTTTAGAGGGGGATGGGATTATCCTGCATATTGTCTTGAACTGCACTTCATGGGCCTCGATGGTCTAGTTGGCCTGCTCTATGGCAATCCTATATCCCCTGCTAAACCCACCTGTAGCCGGGTGACGTTGCTTTGCTGGAGAGCGGCCCTGCCCTATACCCATTAGAATTGTAACATTTCGGGCATGACACCCCTGCGTCAGGGGACCTGGCTCCAGCAGGTACCTGATCTTCAGAGGTTCGACCAATGGGACAGGATAAGAATTACTTACTTGGAGGATGTTCACCAAGCGTAGGCATTGATGTCCTTTCAAGAGCTGCGGGACCAATACTGCCTCGCCCACATGCAATTCTTCTGTTACCCTCAGCTATGTCATGCCTTGGTTCTCTACCTCTCGATGGATCCCCTGATCCCTGAAGACAGTCCTCTTGAGGGAAAGCTGTTGATGGGAAGATTGGGCAAGGGAGTCATCTCCATGATTTATTGCTCCTTGATAATTAATGCGCCTGATCACTTCCTCAGTCTGAGGAAAAGGTGGGAGGGCTGGGTGGGTGGGTGAGATGGACGACGAGGGCTGGACGGAGGCATGCTTGGCCCAAAGAGAGCTGACGATTTCCACGTGGTTTTGGATGGTTCAAATCAATAACCTCCATGTGACATGTCTGCCCCCTCAGCGATTGCAGAGGATGGGCCTTGTGGTCCAGGCCACAAGATGTTCCCTCCCGGCCACTGACTTCTCCCATATGGTCTGGTCCTGCCCGGCTGTATTATCCTTTTGGAGCAGGGTAGAGTGTGAGATCTCTGGGGTGTTTCACCACCACATTGACTTGGGTGCTCAGGTGACCCTACTGGGTCTCGTGGAGAAGTCTGGGTGACCGAGTTCCTAAAGGGCTTTCATAGGAGTGGCCTCCTTGGTGGCCAAGCGGGACATTGTCCGAGCCTGGAAGCAGCCGGAACCCCCTTCACTGGCACTCTGGAGGAAGGGAGTGGACTCACGTGTGCGCCAGGAGAAAACAATTTATGAAGCAAGGGGTTGCCCGCCAAAAACATGAGAGGATATGGGTTGGGCGGTGGGCGTATCATGGACTGCCAATGTGATGATGTTGTTACTTACCAGTGTGAATATTCCATGCTATGGTCTGATACGAAAAGCGATATTGTTCCTTGGAATGTTGTTGGATGCTGCTATGACCTGTTAAACCTAATAACATTTGGATATTTAAAAAAATTGCATATCTCTGGTCCTACTGATTGGATTTTGTTGTATTGGTCTTGTTTTATGTATTACAAGTTACTCTAGTTTTCTAATCTGGTGTGGGATCCCTTTTGTGTGGTGTTTTCCCTCTATTACTGTTTGAAGTATTGCACACATTTTTACACATTTCCTCTAAGTTAAGTCTGACTGCTCTGTGCCAAGCTACCAGAGGGTTGGCTTGTACCTCATCCAGACATGGATTGTGGTTGTTTCATGAGTAGGTTTTCACCCCCCTCAACCATAACCCATTTTCTTATAGAATAGCTACTGGGCGTTTTTATTCACTTTTCTAATGGCATTAATATGTTACGTTTTTCTAAGTTTAAATTCTCCAATGGTGATCCGAATTTTCAAGAGGCCAAACAACATGGCAAAGCATGTACAACTCATTTCACATTTAACATTGTTGATCCATTTGTTCACATTCCATTTGTTTAGAGAAAAATTATAAACATGGCCCCTGACATATTTATAGCCTGATGTAACCAGTTATTATAATTTACAAGATGGTACAAATCGTCTCCAAATCGATTTATCTCCCAGATTCGGTGCCCTTTAAAAGGTAACCGACGTTTTCTCTGCAATTCTTTCCATAGCCATTTATCACTGCATAAAATATGCAAATGTTTTCACTCTTCAAATTAACCTGCCATTTTTATTTCTATATTGTGTCCAAAATCTCATATTCTTTCATTTAGCTTGTTCATCGAAATCAATATTTTAGCCTCTTTTTCTCCATTAGGGTACATCTCTCTTTTCCATCAGCTCTGTTGCGAGCTGCCAATAATTTGGTTTTCTGAAAGTCCTTCTTTCAAATCTATTCATCATGTCATTCACAAAATTAATGTAGTATTCATTATTCTTGGTTTCTTTTTGCACACAAAACCTCTCTGCATGGAATACTGTGACTGCTTTTAGTTTGACTCATTTCCGCACGATGAATAGGGTCGCTAAAGATTTATTTCCTCTAAATGAAAGCATTGATATTTTTATGGACCACATTACAACTCAGATACTAAAACTCAACATAACACTAACACAAAACAAGCATTTGCAATTCAATAGGTCTCGCATTTATGAGAGTTTGAGCTATTGTCGCTGCAATTGACAATGTCTTTTACCCATGAGTTTATTTTTTTTTTTTTTTTTGTGGATGTATTTTATGTCGAGAGTAGAATTATGTGGGTTGATTTGGAATTGTTAGTTGTGGAATTGTGTGTTATGTAGTGTATTTGTGTAGTGGAATTATGTGGCATGGCCAATAGATGGGATGAGAGCTGCACAGAATAGATAGAAAGGAAGATAGAGAGGGATAGGCAATTTGTGGACAAAGTGGTGAACGAACTCCAGACAGAGAAGCACAAAGAGTATGTGAGAAAGAGAGAAAGAAGGGCTGAACAGGTCACAGACCCATAAAGAGGGTGTGCCTGTGTACGCAGAAGACACTCTAAGAAGAGAAGGAGAGCGTGGGTTTGAGGGACGGAAATCTTGAAATGGCATGGGAAAGAAACCATGCTCAAAGACCTGAAGTGAACCATATGAGAGAGGCGGGAAGAGTGCGTGAGACAGCAAGAGAGGTATGTGTGAGAGGGAGAGATGATTGGGAGCTTACGTTAATGAGCTGTAAGAAATGGTAAACAGACATAATATCGAAACAAAAATATCGAATGGACAAAATATCGAGTCCAAAATATAGAATGGACATAATATCGAATGGACATAATATAGTCATTAAAAATATCGAAATTAAGGTAAGTAATATCGATTGTTAAAATATCGAAGTACATAATATAGGCATTAAAAAATATTGAATTTTTAATAATATCGAATTTTTTCTAAGTGTATTGTATGTTAGTATATGTGTTAAAAGTGTATATTAGTTGTTGTAATGTTTGTTTAATTTTTTAAAAGCAATGAATTTTATGTTATTTAATTTTTGTGTAATTTAATTCCGTAGCGGGTAGTGGGTTTATAGGGGAATAGGGTGGGAAGTAATTTAATTAAAATTAAGTACATATTAATAAATATTAATTGGTATTGATAATTAATTTATTGTTAATTAATTATTAATTGGTAATTAAATTTTATTAATTAGTAAAAAAAAAAATTGATTAATTGGTAATTATGTTAATTCTATTCATTAAATAGTTGTAGCGGGATGTGGGTTTATAGGGGAATAGGGTGGGAAGTAATTTAATTGAAATTAAGTACATATTAATAAATATTAATTGGTATTGATAATTAATTTATTGTTAATTAATTATTAATTGGTAATTAAATTTAATTAATTTTTTTTTAATTGATTAATTGGTAATTATGTTAATTCTATTAATTAAATAGTTGTAGCGGGATGTGGGTTTATAGGGGAATAGGGTGGGAAGTAATTTAATTGAAATTAAGTACATATTAATTCATATTAATTGGTATTGATAATTAATTTATTGTTAATTAATTATTAATTGGTAAATAAATTTTATTAATTGGTAATTATTTTTTTAAATTGATTTATTGAGTAATTATGTTATTTCTATTAATTAAATATTTGTAGCGGGATGTGGGTTTATAGGGGAATGTGGGAGGAAGTAATTTAATTGTAATTAGTTAATTATAGAAAATACTTTTTTGTATTGATACTTAATTTACTGGTAATTAAATATTAATTGGTATTTATTTAAATATTTATACAAATCTGGTAATGATTATTAATTGGTTGTTAATGATTTATTAATAGGTAATTGATTTTTAATAAATAATATGTATTGTATTTATAATAAATTAATTATTAAACATTTTGTAATTGGTAATTAGTGTTATTAATAATATTTATTAGTATTGATAATTCTTTTTTAGTAAAATATTAAAATATTACTTTTCCTACTGTTGCACTCACTGGAGTGGGAATAGTAATTTTAACCCTCCCGCTATCCTACCCTGTCCCTACTGTTGCACTCTCTGGAGTGGAAATAGTAATTATTACCCCTACGCTATCCAACGCTTTCCCTACTGTTGCACTCACTGGAGTGGGAATAGTAATTTTAACACTCCCGCTATCCAACCTTTTCCCTACTGTTGCACTGTCTGGAGTGGGAATAGTAATTTTTACCCCTACGCTATCCAACACTTTCCCTACTGTTGCACTCACTGGAGTGGGAATAGTAATTTTAACCCTCCCACTATCCAACCATTTCCCTACTGTTGCACTCTCTGGAGTGGGAATAGTAATTTTTACTCCTACGCTATCCAACGCTTTCCCTACTGTTGCACTCACTGGAGTGGGAATAGTAATTTTTACCCTCCCGCTATCCAACACTTTCCCTACTGTTGCACTCTCTGGAGTGGGAATAGTAATTTTTACCCCTACGCTATCCAACGCTTTCCCTACTGTTGCACTCACTGGAGTGGGAATAGTAATTTTTACCCTCCCGCTATCCAACACTTTCCCTACTGTTGCACTCTCTGGAGTGGGAATAGTAATTTTACCCCTACGCTATCCAACGCTTTCCCTACTGTTGCACTCTCTGCAGTGGGAATAGTAAATTTTACCCTCCCCTATCCTACGCTAAAAGTAGTGATTATTATTGTATATTATTACGTTAATATATGTATGTATTAAAAAATAAAAATGTATGTATATTTTTTTTACTTAAAATAATTATTTATTAATTTTAAAATAATTTAACTAATTTTAAGTATGTTTTACTTTATTTTATTTATTATTTCATTAATTTTACATTACTTTTAAATTTATAAAATTCGATATTTTGACTAACTATATTTTTAACGACGATATTTTGGATTCAATATTTTTGTACTTACCTGTTTGGAGATAGGGAGTCGATATTTTGACAGTCGATATTTTGTCCACGATATTTTGTCTACTCGATATTTGTGAGATCGATATTTTGTCAGTGATCCGTAAAAAATGAAACTGTACTGTGCTGAAGCCACCAATAGGACAGCTCTAGCTTTCTTAGGATGAGTGATACCTGTTCGTGGTAATATCATGGAAATCGACAGACCATAACACAAACCTGCAAACTGACACAGAAAACAGCCCACACACTGACCTGTCAGACCAGCCCTTCTGGCATTGCCAGGTTGCCTATAGGTCAACTTGGAAGGTGTTATAAGTGTATTTTCTTCCGGACATCCTCCAAGGGCTTAGGCTGGCAATGCTAAGTATCTAAGGTGGGTCTTCTAAAGGGGTGTGATTCAGGTCAGGGCTATGGAGGCTGGAATCAAACCAGTGTCCAAATATAAAAGCCATGGGCTTCGTGTGACCTCAAAAGTACTTCAACGGGCAAAAGGTATGTTACTAGATATTGAAATCCTTCAAAGAAGTGAAGTGTCGCACATTGACTTCCTAGATGGGAGAGAAGAATGCGAGAAAGCACTTTATGCTTCAGATAAGGGTGCTACCTAACTCTCGGTTGTCATCTAACATTCCTGAAACCAAGCATGCAAACAGGTTCTGCTCCAAGCAAGGTGCTCGCTGTTAGTTGATGCGCATTCTGTCGTGTAATTAAGAGTTTTTGTTATAACACAAAGAGACGACCCAACTATACACAAACCATGCCTTGGTGGAAAGGCACCAGGAAATTAATGTTGCCAAGCCCCACTGCTAAAGTGTTGCCATAAATGCTGCTATCTGATTTAATGGGACTCTCTTATCAACCTTGATAACAAAGACAGAATAGACGGAATGAGGATACAAAAAAGTGACAGCTACCCAGCATACACAGACACCAACATAAATAACTATTGCATGGAGGATTGAGCCCGGCACATTATTGATCAAAAGGGGCAAGAGGGTGCGAGTACAGGCTGAAATTCTAGGAAGGATGAGTGAAATAAGCAAATGCTAAAAAGATCAGGCAAAACTGAATGTTACAAGGAAACGGTGGATTATTAAATGGTTATACATGTGGATTGGGAACATTAATTGACTTTTCTGTGCTGGACATTGGACAGCGTATGAAGGATGGGGCGCTGTTGCCAAAGGAAGGCACGTCCACGGCAGGCTCCTTTGTGGGTGTGGGCTAAAATTAATGGTGCAGGAGCAGTCGCTCTTACCTATGCCGGGGGCCACTTAGATGAAATAGAGGCAGGAGGAGGAGAGCGAAAAGAAGGTGAAGATGGAGCGATTGGACACGTGCTGGTGGGAATTAAGAATTCCCCACCAGGATTAGTACCTAACCTGCTCACCACGCCTCTCTGCACTGATCTCTCTTTGCATACACTATGACATCTCCAGCATGGCACCTCCAAGCAGATACCCATTACACGCTAAACCATTCGCACCGAAAAGAGGTCTCTTAGTCTAATGGGAGCCGAACTAGGGGCATATCTTAGGGTTCCATTAATAAATGTAATAAACAATTGGTCATTTAATGTCAACATAAAGTACTGCTCCACAGGGTGTGACATCTCTACTTGTTGGTTGCATAGTGGGATAGCTGTACTATTTCGTAAACACTGGTTGTCTTACCTTTCGGGGATTCTGCCTTTAATCGTGGGGTTCTCAAAACACACATTCTGTTATGATGGGAGGGAAGCAACAAGACAACTTAGGGGGTTGTGCGCCTGCTGCTGAGCTCAATGGGTAACGTACAAGTTACTGGTTCAGACCCTGGCACAGACAACACAGCCTTTCATCCTATTGATGTCCCTAGAATGAGTAGCACTGAGATGGGTAATGTTTGTGCCTGATACAGGTCATTTATAAAGTATAAGAAGCCTAACGTGTGCCACCTGTGCAAAAAGCTATTAGCAGGTGTGGTGGCAGGTGGGCCTATGCACAAAGTGGGCAGTTGTATAGAGGTGCCAGATGACTCCATGTCCCTGGGGACACAACCCTTCCGTTCTTCCCTTTCTTTTCACAAACCATCGCATTTGCGTAGGTCCCATTGCTTCAATCGATGTTACCCAAAACCAGCATCCACGGTGCAGTCTTAACGAATTGAGAGCCCAGGGAGTTTCTTTCTTTGCAATTTGCCGAACCTGCTGCTACTGGCGAGCCCGTGCTGACCCCAGAGGAATCCCTCCAATCTTGACGCCAACACCCTGGGAGAGGACTTCAACCCCCAGGGTGCAACACCTCTGCTACAGCTGCCGCGAGTGAGAGGGAGGCGTGGTCATCGCGCATAAAGCGCTGCCTCTCCCCCGCGGCGTGGGAGTTTCTTTCTTTGCAATTTGCCGAACCTGCTGCTACTGGCGAGCCCGTGCTGACCCCAGAGGAATCCCTCCAATCTTGACGCCAAAACCCTGGGAGAGGACTTCAACCCCCAGGGTGCAACACCTCTGCTACAGCTGCCGCGAGTGAGGGGGAGGCGTGGTCATCGCGCATAAAGCGCTGCCTCTCCACCCGCGGCGTGGGACGCGCGCGGGACGTAGCCCGGACGAAGCCCGGACCAAGGGCGGGCCCGTCTGAGCCCATCAGAGGCCGAAGGAGGTCGGGTTGGGCTACGTCATTTGGTCTTTTGATCCCGGCGGGACCCATTCCACTTTGCATGGACCCTAAATGCGAAATTTAGGAACTTGACTCGTGACTCGACGAACTGAGAAACTGAGGTACAGGGGTACTTGCATTATTGTGCGCCAATATCTTTCTTGGGGTCATGGCGCAGAAGCAATTAGCCAATAGGAAATCGCTAACGGGTCAAGGTGTGGTAGGGACTCTAGATGCTTTCCTTCAAAGGGCTGAGTCAGTCCTCATTCATCAAATTGCTCTCACTGAGCGTAGACTTTCTCTGGAGCCCCAACCCCCCAACCCCCCTTCCCACATCCCGAAACATCTGGACATACAGACTTAGATGACCATTCTAATCCTGGTCCCTCTGCTGGATCTCCCCTACCCCTAACTATAACAACCTTGCCTAACCAGGTACTCGTGCCATGTGCTGCCCCTAAGACAAGCGAAATAGTCACTAGACCGAAAGTGCATACTAGAAGCCAAAAAAGCAAGTCTACTCAAGGGGATAGTTCTTTACTCCAGTCCAAGAAACGGAAAGGGCCGGGTCCTGGTAAACAACTCTATCCTTTACCCAAAAGAGGGTGCAGAGGTGTAGCCAAAGAGGTTGCTGAGGAAGCAGATGACTCAGTGGTCAATATTGCCTCTTCTCCATCTTCATCTCCCTTGCAGCTTGGTGATAGCGAGGGGTTTTGGACCAAACTAGGTGACGTTGTATCAGCTTTATTGAACCCGCTGATGCAAAAGTTATCTAGATTAGAGGCGGGTATCGACAAGCTTGGAAAGCTCACAAGTGCTGCTTCTTTAGATCAGCAGAAGCAGCCAAGCAATAAGAACACTCATTTTCTTCAGCTAACTCAGGCTAGCCGAGGCAGCTTTAAATCTGCCCAGCCTATTGGGCTCAACTGCCGTCCAAATGATAAGTCCATCAATCCTGGTCCAGACCCAGTACCAGCTCCCCCCATTGCTCCATCCAACAGCCTAGCTAATAATTGTACGGGGGTAACTTCACCGGGGGTTACTGATCTAGGACACACTCAAAGTACCACTCAAGAACAGCTGTTAAATATTCAAAAAATATCCCTCCCTAATAAGGTCAAACATGTACACGTTGAGGAAGCACAGCCCCTGAGGAATAAGGGATTCTATAACAAATCAGGGAGAGAACCGTTAGGTAATGACATACTTCACTTACCTCCGGAAGCAACACCTTATACTATAGTGCTAGCCAATGTCCCCAAATTGCCTCCGGGAGTGCCGGAACACTGGACTAAATTGAAAAATAAATCCTTATACGAGTTAAATATGAGGACACGGATAGGAAATCCGCTCTTTTCAGAGTTCAAAATGGTGAGACGGGTTAGTTGGGTAGGGAATTCGAACAAGTCTCGAGAAGGTGACTGCGTAGTAGTTTCCTTCGGGTCACCATACTTAGTTCATGCAATATTAGAAAGGGCGGGTAATTGGTCGATGGCACAAACAGGGATCAGCATTTTACCCCTGGATATTTTTTATAAACATCACTGTGCCACAATGTTACCATTTGGGGAGTTTCCAGTGGGGGGGCATAAGCAGCATAGATATGCTATTCCAGTTAATAACCATTTTGATGGTTTCAATCCTTTGGATGATAACGATTGACTGACCCCCTTGACCCCATTGAATGGAGGAAGAGTCGAGAATGTAGCCCTGGCAAGGGGAATCTTGTCTGTACCGCTATCTGATATTTGTTTGGAAGATATGGGGACATTGGACACTAGAGAGGCAGTAAGGGGACCTATTGAGAAACCTACCACTGATAGTCTGTATATAGAGCTACGGCATACTCTGGATATAAATATTAATGCTCTGCCTGTGGATCCATCGAGCACTGACACTGTTTTAATTTTAGGCTCCCAGGGTGTCAATCTCCCCACCGAATGGGTAGCTGGGAATCTCCCAATTGTAGGTACTGAGGAGATAACCAAAAAAATAATAGAAACAGTCACATCTTTACCCCAGTTGCAGTGCTCGCTCGCCCAAACCATTGATAGTGCGCCATCTAGTTGTATAGATACTCATGGAGGTGTTCCCGCCAGTAGACATGAGATACACAACAGATTAACTATAATATCCTGGAACCTAGCAGGGATTTATTCCAGGCTCCAAGATCCTGAATGGTTTACTACTATAGGAAATACTGATATTTGTGTATTCCAAGAGACCTGGGCTGTAGACAAGGTGCACATAAATGGTTATACCACATATTGTGTGGATGCTGTTCCCCCAAAAACGACAGGTAGGGCCAGGACTGCTAATATTAGTTAAAAATACTCTAGCTTGTAGGTATAAGCAACTACTAATACATTCGCTTGACCTTATGGGTATTCAGCTTATTTTCTTGTCTGGTTTAACTTTGACCTTGTTCAATGTTTACGCCAGGTCAGAACCTTTTAGCAGTGAATCTTTGGTACTTACACTACTAGACGAACTGGTGGGAGGTTATCAACTAAACTCTAAAATTATAGTTGCGGGGGATTTTAATGCCGCTTTCGAACCTTCCCCCCTACTAAGTGTTTCACTAGAGGAGGAGGACAAGATTTGGGGTATCCCCAATCTGGTTGTTGGCAAACATGGCCAACGTTTTTCAAATGTCTCTTTACAGATTGCCTCCCTAACCGCAGGTAGGAGTTTGAGGGCCTGCAATGGGAGAACTCCATCAGACCTAGGAAGACAGGCCACCTTTAAGAGGGGTGTTTATACAAGTATTATAGACTATATCCTTGTTGATGTTAGGATATGGTCACTAGTGGAAGACATGACCATTGAACCAAGGACAGACAGTGACCATAACTCTCTGGTATTAAAACTGAAGGGTAGGGACCTGGAGAGGGATGTTCACTGTCAAACATCTAAAATAGTAGAGCCGTGTACAACTAACAACCGTAGAAGAGTTACATGGCCTAAAGTCCTAGCTGATCAAGACCTCTACACCAGAATATATAAGCTCTTTGTGGCCTCATTAAATAATCTGTGCAGCCACAAGGATAGTACTGATTACGCCGAATTTTCGCATGTTATTGTAGTACATAATGAGCTCTTTAAAGCTTTACAATCAGTCTTTTCCAAACATAGTCTTGGTGGAAGGCCTGTTAGTGCAAGGGATCGCAATTGGTTTAATGATGACTGCAAGAGGGCTAAGAAGTCACTACAAATAGCGGTTAGAGAGCGTTCTAGATCTGACATAATATCTGCTCGTAATATTTACAGAGTCGCGCTTAATAAAGCTAAGCGCGATTATGCCGATACAAATTGGAACGACCTGGTTTCAGCAGCCCAAGTTAGAGACAGCCGTATGTTCTGGCACATTGTATCCAGGGGCAGTGTGGAGAAAGATACCTCCAATAATTACCATAATCAGCCGGAGGCTTGGGTGGATCATTTTTCGCGACTATACTCAGAAGAGGAGGTCCTTGTCAGTCCACACTTTGACCAGGTTGCCCCAAACGTAGAAACTACTATCTCTGAGGTGACTATAAACAACTTACCACTAGTTTTTAGCACAGAGGATACTATGTCAGCAATTAGTAAATTGAAAGCAGGTAAAGCCCCTGGCCCTGATTTGATACCGGGAGACGTGTACAAATCAGAACCTATGATATGGGCTCCGTACTTAAACCTTCTGTTTAATTGTATAGCGGCAGGTGGGGATATCCCGGAAACCTGGAGGGGAGCAGAGATAATAACTATCTACAAAAAGGGCGATGCTGCCATCCCCTCCAATTATAGACCTATCAGCCTGATAGACAATTTACAAAAGGTTTTTGTCAGGCAAGTTTTAGACAAACTCCAAGGATGGATGGACGATAATATGATATTGTCCTCAGTCCAGGCGGGATTCCGCGCAAAAATTAGTACATGCAATCAAGTTTTTAGATTTTCCCTGCTAACATGGAAGTACGTGCTACTCAGGAAACAGCGGCTCTATGTAGCCTTTGTGGATCTGCGAGCTGCATTTGACCTGCTACCGCGTGATTTGCTGTGGAAGACCATGCTTGCCCAAGGTGCCCCAGAGGATCTTGTGTCCGTGATTGCTAGACTGCATAAGGATAATTATGCTCAGGTCAGGTGGGGAAAAACGGAGAATTAACAGAGAAGATACCGATACAACGTGGAGTGCGCCAAGGGTGTGTTCTTGCCCCCACGCTGTTTTCCCTGTTTATTAATGATGTGGTGTGCTGTCTAACGGGTTGCAAGAATGATGCCCCCACATTGAATAATGCAAAAGTCCCCATCCTGCTTTTCGCAGATGACTCTTTATTAATATCTACAACACCTATGGGCTTGCAGGTCTTATTGGATACATTTCTGGGTTTTTGCAAGGAGAGGAGATTGGAACTGAACTCCTCAAAGACGAAATATATGGTGTTCGGTAAAGTACGGGGTGGCCTACGGGAGATTAAGATCTTACAAGAACCCATGGAACGGGTAAATAATTTTGATTATCTAGGCATAGGCTTGAATGATACACTATGGGGCTGATTCCGATTCGGGCAGGAAATCTCTCCGACCGAGCCGGACCCGGAGAGATTTCCGACCGAATCGGACCCTAGCAGTCTGACCGAACGAGTACGATGCGTTCGCATGCTATCGGACTCGATTCGGTCGGACTCCCATTGAAGACACGGACCCCCAAAGTTCGGCTCCGACTGCTCTCTCGAGCCGGACGGCGCCAGTCGGTCGGACTGCTCGCGGCGCGCATCGTACTTACCCGGCTGGGGAACGTCTCCATTGCGCGGTGCGAGTCGTGTCCGTGCGAGTCGGTCGGAGCGGTTGGGTCCCGCGAACGAGTCGGTCGGCGATTTCACGTATGTTCGCATCGTACTCGCTCGCCCAGACGCACGTCCGACTCGGTCGGAAACAGGGCGTCCGAATCGGATCCGGTAAAGCCGAATCCGATTCGGAGCCCTACCGGCCGAGATCGGAATCGACCCCTTAGTTGGGATTACCAATTGAGGAAGAGTTTCCTAATACTATGCCAAAGATCTAAATCAATATTAAGATTTTTTAAACAATCTTATACCCAACCCCTTTCTCCGGCTCTAGAAATTTATCGTGCAAAAGCCCAAAGTGGAGCCCTGTATGGAGCAGATATTTGGGGGTACACCTCTGTTAGTAAATTAACGATCTGTGAAAATACTTTTGCTAGGGCTCTCATTTCGCTACCAATTACAACACCACTCACCCCACTTTTTTGTGACCTTGGGTTAAAGAGAATTGGCGACCTGGCTGCCTTGAGACCCCTAATTTACTGGTTGCGCCTATGGACCACTCCTCAATTAACTGATTATCGCAATTCCGTACGGGAGGCCCTGGCGATTAACGGCGCAAAACATCTACCCTGGTTTAAACACATTGCTAATTGGTGTAAACTACTGAATCTGACAGGTCTGTGGGAGCATCCAGATAGGGCCACTAGACGTGATACTCTGACCCTTAAAACTATGTATTGGAAGGTAGTGGGGGAGCATTACACTAATAATCAATCATGTGGCCAGTTAACTTCTAACTTCCTAAATATAAAATCATGCTCATTATTTGAACCCTTCTTTGATTTAATCTCGCCCCCCCCCTCGCAAAAAGTTTGTATACTAGGTTTAGATATGGCAATTTGCTCCTGAAATTTCCTGGGAAAGAGGCGGTTGGCCTAGTCGTAGATTTTTGTCCTGCCTGCACTGAAGTTAATGAAACTGAAGAACATATTCTGTTTTTCTGCCCCAAGTATCAGCAGATACGTAGGAGATGGATTAGACCAATATGTCTCAACATGGGTGCAAGGCAGTATCAGATTGCGCTTAGAATTTTCAAAACAGATACTTCTGGGCCAATAGTCTTTGCTCTTAGTCGTTTTTTATTCTCCTTCTGGATAATTCGCCAACATTTTTTATTGCCGTGTTGTCACATTTAACTTTTTCATGTTGTATATGTATTTCAAATATTAAGTTTTATAATCATGGTTTTGTATTTTTTAACGCACTAGCTCTTGCTTTTGCATCTTTCATGTATGATTAGGTCATTCATATCTATGCATTTATGTTATTTTTAAACTTTGACCTGGGATTGTCATTTGTACTTGAGATAGTAATGGTTTAATACTTTTTTAATTGTAAATATATTTATGTTTTATCTCTGCATACTTTGATGGTTTTTTTGTACAATGACCAAATAAAGTTACATGATGATGATGATGATGATGAGTAGCACTGAGATGGGTAATGTTTGTGCCTGATACAGGTCATTTATAAAGTACAAGAAGCCTAACGTGTGCCACCTGTGCAAAAAGCTATTAGCAGGTGTGGTGGCAGGTGGGCCTATGCACAAAGTGGGCAGTTGTATAGAGGTGCCAGATGACTCCATGTCCCTGGGGACACAACCCTTCCGTTCTTCCCTTTCTTTTCACAAACCATCGCATTTGCGTAGGTCCCATAGCTTCAATCGATGTTACCCAAAACCAGCATCCACGGTGCAGTCTTAACGGATTGAAAGCCCAGTAACACAGCACTTTGTTCAGTGACACTGAATTATAGGGTATCTTTAAAAAACCTCATTGCTATGGGCACAGGAATTAAGTGGCGGATGGGAGAGGGGGTGGGGGCGTTATGCGGCAGGATTATTTGTTTAACATCTAGATTTAGCAATTAGCACCTGAAAGATTGCCTGCCTCTGGGCCTGCCACTTCGTGGCAACACGCGTGGTAGCGGTTTTAGTAACTTTTGATCCATTTGAGCTAGAAACATTTTGTTTTGTGTTCACATCTGAAAAATATCCAGATGATGTATTATGTGGCAAGAGCAACAATACTTAGTCGGAAACCACAGTGGCCGAAGAATTGCATATTTCCAGTGGCCTTGCCAGTCTCAGATTAATCATGACATCCTTCATGGTCACTCGGTCGAGCAGCACGAAATCCGCCTTCCCAAACTCCAGGCTCTCCTGGTCGACCATGCCCGCGACGAGGTCTAAAAGTTGGTGACCAATGATTAAAAACCTAAAAGAGCTGAGGACGCCCGGTGGGTACAGAGGCGAGGGCAGCTTCCGTTTGAGTTTGTGGAGCTAGGGCATGGTAGGAGCCTTTGAGAAGCAGCAGTGAGCCGGGTGTTGGCTTCCGGAGTGTAACCATAGAGTGCGCGTCATCTTCAGCGCTGTGACTGTGTGGGGAAGGAGAAGTGCGCCAGGCTCCTGCGGTTTTACTGATGAGCTGTCATTGAGACAGAAAACGGCTGCAGAGGGCCAAGGTGACTAGACACAGGGCAATGGACAGAACTGGATGTGACCGCAGCCAACCCAAAGGTTTCGGCCTCTGGAAAACCACAGGGGCTGGGGTAGAGTCACTCCAATGTCAAACAGAAGACACATACTGGGGATAATGCTCTGGCAGCAATTTCTGTGTGTCTAATCTATCACGGTTATAAGTCTACCTATGTCAATGTTTCTGTTTCCTGACAGATAGGGACTGCTGAAGGGCTGGTAGTGCTGGACAGAGTCAGTCACATAAAAGGCAGGTCTGCTGCAGAGCACAGGTCCCCGGCTCTCACTTCCGCCAACATGTACTGCACCACACAGACCCACAGCAGGATATGGCCGCTGCTATAACATATCATTCACACCAGACACAATGCTCACAGACCACCCAGAGGGCAGTGATAGAGAACCGTAGAACTGAAAAGGACGCCCTGCACCAGGAGTCAGTAGCAATGCCCTTTACACACCCCGCACCACAGTGTAACATGGACGAGAGTTCATCCTTCACGGGCCTTGACTCACTGTCTGCTCCCTTTATTTCCGCTGTTCTTGGAAATCAGGTTCCTCCGTTCTTTATCAGCCTGTGCCGCCATGTTTATCGTTGCCACAGACATGACCTCTCCTTAGCTCTGCTGCGAATAGATAACATGGTGTAAAATTATTTGATCGACGCCAAACTCAATTTTTTCAATATTCTAAGTTTTTCGTAGGCAGCGAAGCACGCCACCTGTGCAGTGCTGGTTACTAAAAGCATACAATATTTAAAACAAGCACCCGCCATTGTCCTGGCTGCGCACGCCATCCTGCCTGCAGTAGGAAAAAAGAAAATAGGGCTTACAGACTAATGAACATGTACCGTGTGACAACAGAAGTAAAGGGGCCAGTAGCCATGGGAGGTTACAAATGAAGAAAAGGGGGTACTAAGGAGGGACTAACAAACCGATTACTGAATCAGAAGCCCACATTTACGAAGGACAAAGCCAATAACAAATATAGGCAGAGAGTCTGCGGGGCTTCTCTTCCATACTCCACTACAGCAGCTTGCCAGAGCATCGCATGCGCGCTGACTCAGGCTCGACCTAAAAATAAGAAGACTGTGTAGTGGCAAAAAAATCAGAAAATATTAATATTTTCCATTTGATGATTTACCCGTAAATAAGTCTATCACAGTCTCCAGTGGCACCTCCTCCACTAATGCGGATGAGCGTCGCCCCACTGCTTTTCAGCAGTGTAACGAAAAATAAAATGATAATAACTCAATGTTATTATCATTTTATTTTTTCCTGTTGCAGGTGCGGCAGCATTGCCAGGCAGGGTGGGGTGGGGCTGATCTGCTGACAGAGGAGAGAAGTAGTTTTCACTCCCCAAGTGCGCATGAATGTTTGGCCGGCACTCTCAGGCCGACCAAACATTTATGCGCACTTAGCATGTTCTCCACCCAGGCTGCATTACAGCCTGGGTGGAGAACATACCCAGGATCCCAGTCCTCGTCTGAGCGCCAAAACACGGCGCTCAGACCAATCACAACACTGCATGGCATGCTTCCTGTTCCGTGTTCAGGCCGGAGAGACGAGGAGGTGAGATGCGGCGAGGAAGTAAGTTGAATTTTATTTTTTATTATTTATAGAAGACATGGATTGGTGCATGATAGCAGAGAAGATAGTATATGAAAGTCGGGGCTGTCCGAGGAAATAGGGGCAGATATAGGGCAAGTGGAACTCATACCAGGGGGATATATGTACGACCCCCTTGCTAGGTACCCACTCCATGGCCAGAAATTAGTAGGAGGTCATTACTGGGTAGGAGGGTCAAAGGTCAACATTACAACAAACACTGCTGTAAATGTGATGTTTATTGATTCTGCAAATGTCGACCTTACATTGCTCAATGGAACAACCATATCACTGATGTACCCTGCTTTGTTATCAATAAAAAGAGTTAATAAGAAAATTTAAAAAAATCTATTTTAACCTTTACCCCCCACCCGCCTCCACGCCTCACCACCCCGATCTGTGCCAGCCACCACTGACAGTCTCTGATGCGGTTGACCCAGCCGCAGACAAAGCCAGGCTGGTCATCCACGTTTTTTAAAATAGCTCTTTATTATTTTTTGCGGTACATAGCACAGATTATCTCAGTAATATCCAGCAATATGACATGTACTGGTCAAACCCCCACCTTGGTATACCTTCGCGGGATCGTGTAAATGTAACTTCCGGTCATAATACTGGATTAGGAAACACTGGGCCATAGAACCACAATAGAATAATAACTTGACAAACAACTGACCGCTGCTAGTTCACAATAAACAGTAGGCTATTAGGGCTGTTATGTGTTCTCCAAAGATACACTAGTGGGAGGGGCCCAATACCCATTTCAGATGGCATGACTGCCTATGTGCCTGTCTCACAGAGAAAGCCATCTCTGTTACGTAATAACCGGAGTCTCGTCTTTCTTACGTGGGGGTCCCCGTCCAGCCCCACCTCACGTCCAGTTCCTGTCCTGCCTGAATAACCGTCAACCTGATGAAGGACCAGGTCACAGCCCTGAACTCTAAGCACAAGGTGGTTTGCCATCAGTTGTTGCTTCCAATTTGATGATGAAGAATTCCCAGATAGCTGTCCTCACTGCCTGCCCCCCCCCTCTCCTTGCAGTATGAATGCCAGTTTTCTTAGTCACAGCCCAGTTTAGCTGCCCATCCAAATTGAAGATGTGTACTGCCTCCACTCCCCAGAAGGGCAGAGCACTGGGTTCAAGAAGTTTGTCTACAGTAGTTTCCTTCGTATTCCCATGACTGCAAAAAGTCAATTGTGGAAATAATAGAAAACGAATTTATTGGGAAGCACATCAAACTAACCTTTCACCCATACTTTAGGCTTTCTCGAGGTCAAGTTTTTAAAATGTGCCAACAATACATATAGCCTAGTACTGAACCAGAACAGATGGGGCATATTGTGGTTTAAGTGCATTATCACAAAGCGTTACACATCTTAAGGCTATTGAGTGATTGCATCTTATATAAATCTGGAATAACTACGACAACTGTCTTGTTTAGCCAGATCCAGGATTAGAAACCCTCTGGTTGGCGTTTTTTAGTATATCTGTGGACAACTGATACATTGATAGTTTAAAAGGATATGACACAATCACAATCCCTATTAAGTGAAGTTTTTAGAGAAATATGAG
Source organism: Calotriton arnoldi (assembly GCA_963921515.1). Classification (NCBI taxonomy): domain Eukaryota; kingdom Metazoa; phylum Chordata; class Amphibia; order Caudata; family Salamandridae; genus Calotriton; species Calotriton arnoldi. Next base: position 440,041 of record CAWUFW010004584.1, on the reverse strand, counting down.
GTCCCTATTTAAAGTGACCAGAATGCCATGTTGTATTATTTTCTATTATATCATATGCTAAAGCCAGAATCTTTTTTATGAAAATGCCCTAGAGTGCAAACCACAGATGAGTAGGCTTCAATGAGTACAACCTTGGCTTGCCTTTGGTAGCTTTGACTTAGCAGAAAGGCAAATCTTAGTGCATATATAGATGTAATGCTTAACAAATACAAATTAACAACTACACAATACTTTAAGAAATAAACAATTCCACTATCCAAACTAAGTTTAAGTAAAAGGATAACAATATAATGTGGAACATAAAGAAAAAATGAGTCAAAAGTAATAAAAGGTTCAAATATTATCAAATAATGGAACATATCACTAGAGAAATCCAACGACAAAAGCATTACATTTTGAACCATTGTAAAACCAGAAATAACACACAATGCCACCATAAAAATATAAAGTTGCATTATTTATAAATAGACGAAAGAACAAAAATATTGAAGTATAGCGAACAAGTTTTAAAGTTCCCAGCGCAAAGTAGACCAGGACATAGGCACCCCTTGTCGCTGACATTCTAGTGCTATCATACAAATTACATGGTAGGGTTTTCTCACAATAAAGCATTTTACGTTTTCAGTTAGAAAGAAATAGGTAGCTGAAAAATCACTAGTGCAGCCAGCCAGGAGGCTATATCTGATTTTGGTTTCAGTATGCTGGATGATTATAGTTAGAGGCGAAGAATGTCCATACCAACGTTCTGGGTGGAAAAATTCAAGATTACTAGATGTCAGACATAATTTATAGTAGTTGCAATTCAACCACTGACATCTAGTATGTGTCAAACCTAGTGGTAAAATATATTTTCAGAAACTTCGGTTAGAAGCAAGGTGGTCAGGCTTAATGTTCAGCCACACCATTGTTCAAAATTGAGTTCTTGGTGTTATGTTTTTAAAGGATGTAAAGGCAGTCTTTCCTTTGTCAGTCTTTCTGAGTTCTTCAGAACAGGACAGGATGAGAACCAAAGGCAGAGGGGGATGAGGACATTTCCTGTTAACTAATCTGTATAGGGGCCAACACACGTGAAAAGGGAGAAAGCCATGGCGGATGTCGCCAATGCTGCATGCGCTTAAGGCCCACCTCTGCGACCAGCGTCACAAAAACACACACTGGTGGGTGTCCATCAGCCATTTAGTGAACTCATTGACCCGGCTATGGCTGCGCCCAGCTGGAAGACTTGGGTTTGATGCCTGAAAAACAATGTAATTGCCACTCACGAAACTGACGGTGGTGTAAAGCGCTCTTTGTTGCTCCACTATGCTGGGGGAGAGCTTTATAAGTTGTTTGAACATCTCCAAAATAGAGGTGCCCCAGACAACTACGAAGGAGCGGTGAGGGCCCTCAACGCTCATTTTGACCCACAACTAAATCCTGATTTTGAGTGTTTCAAACGCCACCAGGCTCGCCAGCACGCCTGTCCAACTTAGCCAGTACGTGCACGGCCGACAATCAGACTATATAAATTAGGGTGCAAATCATCCAGGGGTGCTGGAACAAAACTCTGAGAGGCCTGATACTGCAGCAACTGAATATCGGCCTGGATGACATCCTCATCAATGCGATGTCGAATGAACAGTAATTCATGAGAGCTACGGAAATGGACATGGCCATGTCATAATCGCCTAGTATGGCACACACTGTGAAAGTGGAGCATATCTACCAGACCAAAGATAACCAGGCCCAAACAGAGCACACTGATACCATCAGGGTCGAGAAGAACACTCCCTGGAAAACTGCCCAGCACAAGGGAGAACCTGCTCAAATTCATCCCCACCCTGGCAGCCACTGCAGACCCCATAAGGGCACTGACAAAAGCAGACACTCAATGAGTCTTGGCCCCAAGGAGGAGGAGGCATTTCAGAGAGTGAAGTCGGCTCTCTTGAGCAAGGCAACCACGGCCTACTTTGACCCCCAAAAAAGGACAGAACTTGTGGTGGATTTGAGTCTGGTAGGTGTCAGGGCAGTGCTCACGCAAGAAACTGAGCTGGGACGTTGGATGCCTTTGTGTTCCAAAAGCAGATCACTGAAACCAACTGAGGCCAAGTACGCCCAAATAGAAAGGGAGGCACTTGCAATAAAATGGTCCTGTGGACACTTCCACTTATACCTATGTGGCTGCTCATTACGAGTGATTACGGATAATCAAACACTGGTGCCACTGTTCAGGGGCATGGCGCCTCATCCACCACCGTGGCTTGAATGCTGGGCGATACAATTGCAGCCCTACCAATATGATTTCGTGCAAAGACAGGGATCCCAAGAACCGCTGCACCCACTGAAAAGGGACAGGGAGCTGGAACAAGAAGCCAGATACACAAAAGAATACATCTGATTTATTTTTTTCCTGAGTTTTATATAGCGCGAACTTGACCCGATGGTATCGGGTATCATAGCACCAGTTGTGTTAAACAAGGACACACTCATTATTGTTAGGCATGGGGAGATTAAGTGATTTGCCCAGAATCACAGGATGTTGAGCATCATTGCCGAGACTCGAACCCAGTTTCCCAGATTTGAGGTCGACCGCCCTAGCCACTAGACCACATCCTCTGGTGGGTCAAGGCGCTTCTCCCAAGTTAATGAGTCTCCAGGAAATCAGTGAGGTGACCACTAGGGACGAGGTGCTTGTGAAGGTCCTGGAGGCACTGCAACAAGGGTCCTGGGGTTTGTTTGTAGATGGTGCAAATGACTGGTGTGGTCAGGAAAAGATGAGACTCGCACAGTTCTGGGGGGTCCCCCACGACTCAGTGCCTCACAAGATGGCCTAGTTCTCCAGGGCCACAAGTGGATCATTACAGGGAGCCTGATAAAACAAGGGACAGCAAAAACTAAATCCCATCTGAGGGAGAAGGTGTGGTTCCCAGGGCTGGAGGCAGTAGTGGATGAACTAGTACTGCAGTCTGCCTCATGTCAAATCACCAACAGCCCAGAAGTACCTGCACCGGTCATCACGAAAGAGCCATGTGACACCCCACGGATGAAAAGTCAGCATGGATTTTGATAGCTGTCTGGATTGGCGGATGACGATAGTCCTAGTGGACAGCCACTCAAAGTGCCCCATTGTGGAATTTGTGTGATTTGTAAAAATAGCCCCTGTGCTGGAGAAGATACTAGCCCTGTTTGTCCTCCCAAAAGAAATCAAGACTGACAATGGGCTGCCATGTCAAGGCAGTGAGTTCCAGGACTTGCTGCACAGACTGGGGATTTGACATCGCTGCATCACACCACAGAGGGCGCAAGCAAATGGGGATTTTGAGAGGTTCATGCGGATGCTAAACAAGGCCATGAGGATCGCCATGCATGAGGGGGTTGACCCAGAGCTCTCCCTGCACCTCTTCATGAGGGAGTACAGAAACATGTCACATTGCACCACCCAGTGCCCCCTACGGACACTCATGCTGATTGTTCACAGGCGCGACTTGATCCCGGTGTACCACAACTGGCTTCAACCGGAGTATGATTCGGAAGGCACACAAACCAGGAGGTAACACAACAACTTGAGGGTCAGTGTCAAGAGCAGAGCAGCTCACTGCCAAATTAAACCAGGAGATAAGGTGCTGTTAAAAGACCACAGGCCAGGACGGAAATTCAGAACGCCATTTGAACCTGGCTTATGAAAAGTGATTACAGTAGAAGGCATGATGGAGTCGGTTTGAAAAGGGGAAGAGACAGTAACTTGCAATATATCAAAGTTCAAGAAGGTCGACACCTCCAGCAAAGGGGGAGTTGAAGAAGTGGAAGCTCCGGAGATAGGAGACATCACTGTGACAGAGGGGACCCAGGAAAAACAGAGAGGTGAAGGATCCTGTGAATGTGACATATCTGATGGGTGCCAGATGGAGTCACAAGAGGAAGGTTCGAACAGATCCCAGAACCAAAGGTACAATCTGTGTCCTCACCCAAAGCCAAATCAGGGACTGACAGACTTTGTCTGCAACATCCAGGTGAGGGATGCGGAGCAAAGTGGGGAAGGGGTGTAATGAACCACAAGGCCACAGGGCCACTGTGCGGGGACCTGTGCCCCGGATGTAGATGCTCACATCACCCTCTGGCCGCGCCGGCCGGAGGTTATAATTAAAAAGGTCGGGGACTGAACAGGGTCTTCCACCCATACCAGTGACCCTGTGTACATGTGTATTTATTCTCGACACATAAGGCCCGGTCCACGTGCACAGACTGCCGGCACACCACTGGTAGCAACCCCTTTACTTGCAGAGACTTAGTGTGTTCTCTCTTAATTTCCTAACTTATCCCATAACAGAGGATTTCACACCATTAACCCTTCTATCGCCTAATGAACCGCAAATATGCAGCACTTTTGTGCTTTGATGCTGGATAAAGAATATCAGCAGAAAACAAACATGCACCATCAGTATATTTTATTGTTAAAAATAAACCTAGAACATTTTGTTTACACTTTAAGCACAATTTAAATACATTAAACTCCATATGTCTGCTTAAAATTAGTGTCCCTTTCAGATGTTTCTGAGCTCAATTAAACAATGAAATTTGGAAAAACCAAACTTGGGATTTATAAAAAAAAATAAAACTAATTATGTTAATTTCATGTTTTTGTAAAATGGGCCCATTGGTTTCAAATGAGGAATATTGTAAGAGTATGAGATTGCTTATTGGGCATTACTTCCTGTGATGTCACTGTGAATTATATTTACTAATTAATAGGCCAGGGCGGAGAACTCCGGTCCGTTTGCTGAGTTTGTGGAGGTTTCCGCACTCTGCGGCAGCTAGTTTTTTCAGGCTCACACTCGCCAACGTCAAGATGGCGAGCGCGAGCGAGGAAAATCCACCTCCTGGTGAGATTTCTTAACGAGGGCGGACGGATTTCTCAACGCAGGCGGTCGCGGATGGTCGCGACACTCGCTTTGAGAAACCTTCAGTTCGCGTTGAGAAAGCTGCAGCTCCAGTAGAAAATTTACTCGAGCGGCAGAAAAGAAGTAGCGCCCTCTTGCGCTGCGCATGGTGCACCCGGCGCTGACAATCAACGTGAACAGTGTGACCAAATGCACTCTGCTGCTTGTGGAACTCCACCCAGGCCTACTAATTAGATGACTCCACTGTTTTTCCATAAGACATGCCCTGGCACTGTCCCTACGAGATTTTGATTTTTCTGTCAAGTAGGGTGTTGTGTTGGAGCCAAATGTCTTCTAGGTGATGTGGGCTAGGAATATAGTAGAGTTCCTGAAGTATATGTGTGGTTCAATAATACTTCTTCTTCTCCTTCATGATTTAAAGAGCCATGTGGAGGATACTCTCCAGTGGTGCCAGCAGTCGCGGCTTCTGCCTGGAAGCAGCAGTGGGGTGGGTGGGGGGAAAGGGGCGGGGGGGTCACTTTAAAGAAAAAATCACTTACCTCCCCGCCGGCTGCTGCCGCCTTTCCTGAATCCTCTTCCTGGCTTCTTGTGAGAAACAGGAAGCAGGTAGCACCAGGGCTCCCACGCTCCCCGCAGCCAATCACAACGCTGCAATGCAGCGTTGTGATTGGTCTGAGTGCCATGACACAGCGCTGAGTCAGGAGCTGTTGGGGTGGGCATGTTCTCCATGCAGGCTGTAATGCAGCCTGCATGGAGAACAGGGAAAGTGCGCATGACTGCTTTGGGCGGCCCAAGAGGGCCGACCAAACAGTCATTGCGCACTTAGGAGGGATGTACCACTCCTCCCCTGCTCTTCAGCCCTGCCCTGCCCCCTCACGCAAGCTGCCGCAGCAGAAGGACTAAATAAAATGATAATATTAGTTATCATTTTATCTTTTCCTTTCTTTTGCTGCTTTGAGGTAGTGGGGCCACGCTCCTCCGCATTTGCGGAAGAGCCGCCACTGGGTGGCAGGTAGATTTCTGGGGCCAGTACCAGGCCTTTAATGGCTCTGCTGAAGGCAGACTCCATGATGTACCCTCTCTCACAGCGAGGATGGCGGGTGATCTAGGCCTTCTTAGCAATGTGATTGCTGAAGTTAAGCTTGGTGCTGATGTGAAAACTAAACACCTTTTACCAGTTCATTGGTCCAAATAAAGCTGTCCACCGTCACTGCCCTGTGTCATCTACCCCCATAGGTGGAATTTACTGATTTGACATTTTACTCAGATATCTGGTAGAATTGGCCGTGAGTACAATCATTTTCTACTGCAAGGTTACCTTTGATGAATTCCTTGCCACCGTAAACGCAGCAACTCACACGTGTAAATCACACTCACATAGACCAACGCCTTTGTGAACCAGGCAAAAGTAATGGCCCGTGCCCAAAGTTCACTGCTGCCAGGATCATTGTCTGATGACACTGCAGCTTAAATCCACACAGAACTGAACAAACCAGCATATGCTTACCTAAAAATGCTCATATAAATAATAAATGATGTATAACTGTATCAATCATGCGAAACGAGTTCATGGAACTCAGACAGAGGGTTGAACAACACACTGACCTTCCCCCTCTACTCTGCTGGCCTATGAAGCAACCCGCCTTGTAATCCACTGCAGAAGCAAGACACTAGGGGGCCGATTCCGATCTCGGCCGGTAGGGCTCCGAATAGGATTCGGCTTTACCGGATCCGATTCGGAGCCCTTTTTCCCGACCGATACCGTACGCGGGTCCGGCCGAGCGAGTACGATGCGAGTCGCCCGACCGACTCGTCCGGGCGACCCGACCGCTCCGACCGACTCGTACCCGGATCGTACCGCTCCGACCGACTCGCTCGGACCCGATTCGCACCGCGCAATGGAGACGTTTTCCGGCCGGGTAAGTACGATGCGCACCCCGACCGCTCCGACCGACTCGCGCCGTCCGACTCGAACTCGCTGTCGGAGCCGTACTTTGGGGTCCGTGTCGGACCCCCTGTACGCGTACCCGTGCGAGGCGCACACAGGGGGGACCCATGGGTCCCCCTACCTGTGCGTGTACGCCGCGAGCGCCCGCGGCGTACTCGCTGTAGGGGGCGCCCTTGTCCGCCTCGCACCCATTGAGGCAATGGGAGACCGCGTACGCGTTGTACGACCGGCTCCCATTGACTTCAATGGGAGTCCGACCGACTCATGTCCGGTGGCATACGAATGCATCGGACTCGTTCGGTCGGACTGCACGGGTCCGATTCGGTCGGAAATCTCTCCGGGTCCGGCTCGGTCGGAGAGATTTCCGGCCCCAATCGGAATCGACCCCTGAGTCTCTGGCAGAGGTTTCCGGAGAAGCAAATCCATTATTAAGCTGGCAAAAGAGAGCACATTGGAGGAAGAGTACAGTGTAGCAGAGAAAGGTATTTTACATTGTTGCAAAACAGAGTGATTCTTCTTTGTGCTGCTCGGCTTCTGTAACACCAGTCAAGTTGTCCACTAATTGACAGTGCTTGTAATTAAAATGTAGTGGTGCAGCCACTCACCATCCCAGAGCACCTGTTTGCCACTGAAGAAGTGCCAGCACTCTCCCGTTGATAGTAATGCACCCCTACTGAGACGTTCAGACACTCTCCCACTCAAATTAAATAAGTGCAGGTCCTCAGTGCTGGACAGTACCTTTCCGCTTTACGCTCTGCTCGCAGGAGCTGTGCAGAGTGCACAGAGACAGTAGGTCCACTGTCTACGTTGCAACCTTCTGTCTTCATAAGAAATCATACACGTTGGTAAGCTTTAGCTTGTGAGTGAGCACTCAGAGGAAAGGAAAGCTGAGGACACCAGCCAAATAAGAGTGAGGTGGGAAGTATGAGGGGGCAATGGGTAAGATGTTAATTGTACACACGATCCTGCACACTACTTCCCAGTTCAAGAAACCTCTCATATAAATGCCATTTTAAAATGTACTACCTTTGACTTTGGGACCTGCAGACCTTGGTTCTCATCCCAATTTCAGCACAGTGTTTGGCTGTGGGCAAATTGCTTTATAGCCCTGTTAGACCTGGCATCGTTTGACATGTTTGCCCTGTCTTTTTGCTTTCTGACCTCCTGGTTTTTGCTGGTTTAGTGTCTCTGTGCACTTTCTCACTGCTGATCAGTGTTAAAGTTTAAATGCTCCTATTGTAAACTGTGTTTGTGGATTGGTGTTTCCATAGTTGGCTTATTTGATTTACCTTTAAGTCCCTAGTACAGTGCACTGTGAGTGCCCAGGGCCTGTAAATCAAATGCTGCTAGTGGGCCTGCAGCACTGGTTGTGCCACCCACACAAGCAGCCCTTAAGGGTTCTCAGACCTGTTGTGACTGCCATGTCGACCTGGCAAGTGCACCCACTTGCCAGGCCCCAAACCTTCCCTTTTCTTACATGTAAGGCACCCCTCAGGTAGGCCCAAGGTAGCCCCATGGGCACGGTGAAGTGGATGTGAAAGGTGGGACATGTACTGGTGTGTGTGACATGTCCTGATAGTGAAATACAGTGTATTTAATTTCTCACTATTGAAAGGCTATCTGTCCCATAGGATAGAATGGGAAATATTTTGTAACCTCTTATAAGAATAACTTCCCCCACCAATTCTAGCACCATGTTTTTTAGTTGAATATGCCATGGAGATTGGCGTCAAATATCAACCACTGGAATCTGGTGACTACCTCCTCTGGCATTAGGCAGCTGATAGCCCATAGCAACTGGTGACATCTCCCCCAACTAAGTTAACCTTGCGCAAAGGGGCCCTCCTTGGCATATTTTGGTCATTCTAGCCATTATGTTGGTCCTCGCAGAGATGTTTTAAGGCATGGGCAAGATGGATAACTGCCCAGGGCCCTCACTTTCAAAGGACCTCCAGGGAAAGTGAATGTTTTCATGCACATAAGTTGAGATTGGGTACTCAATTTTTTTCTTTTCTGTTCACAAAGTGAATCTGCCAGACTGGTGTATTTTTTGCATTTGTAGATGCAGGTGAAGAGACAAGGGTTTGGGTATTTTACACCCTGCAAGTTTAAGTGAACACCCACAAACTTGTTGATTTGTTAATCATTTACACTTTGCAGGTAGCTCCCATCCTGTAAACACACATAATATTTGTGTTGCGCAAGGCAGGGGTATGAGAATTTTGAGGGTGGGAATGCTACCAGATTTAATGTAATGTAGTTTTCCAAAAGATTTTTGTGAATCTCATGAAAATTGGAAATATGTTCTAAATGTTGGAGTAATCCTACAGGAATGCAATTTTAGATATTATATTATAATTTTAGATATTATAGTTTATATTTGTTTACCATGCTACATACAGATGGGATGTTCCTTCTGAGTGTCCATGGTCCAAGAAACTTAGATAGTGGTAAGAAGAAGAGAGGTTTGTCACAGCTTTAAGAGGGATAGTAATATAGGGTGGTAGACAAGCAGGTGTTGCACGTTTAAGAGACCCTGTAACTAGCTTTACGCAGAAATTATGTAACTATTCAGCAGTAGAATTAGTGTAACGTTTACTACACCTCAAGATATGCCTTGTGCTGTGTAGATGTTGTGCTTATTGATTTACAAACGTTAAGGAAGCACTGGCTGAGAAAAGCCATCCTACACCAACTCCACAGTGTAGGCCAGTTCGAAGCAACGTAGGAAGACCAAAGTAGGAAACAGACATTAGAGTGTGGTGCTGAAACTCATCAGATGACAGACTCTTAAAAGAAACTAAGTCCAAAATAGTGTGCTGAGAACTGATACCTTGGCCAATAGACAAGGGTTTTTACCAGAATATGGAGTTTTAAACATTATGCTACCAAAGTTTTGTAGCTAGAATATCGACTACTAAAATATTATGAAGGTAAGTATTTATAGGTAAGTATGGATTTAAAATGTACTATTTTTAACTCTACATATATGTACACTGACAATATATGTATCTTCCAGGTACGTAGATGTGGAGTTAAGAATAGTAAATCTCAACCTACCTATATATACTTAACTTCGCAATAGTTTGATAGTTGATATTCAGGCTAATTTATATTTGTAGCATGATATTTTGTGCTCAATATTCTGACATAGACCTCAACAGACACTGTCAAGCCTTTCCAACAACAGAGTGTCCTCATTGGATGCTCGCTTCAGCTGTCAAGCTTAAGGACTCCGACCATGCAAAAACAACTGCCCCGGACAACCATAGCTTCTATTGGCAAGCATTATACCCTGCTTCGGCTTCAACCAGCCCTTGCTTTCACCCGAAGAGTTTTAATCTTCCTCTGAATCTTCCTGTATCCATCAACAGACTGTGTCTGTGACCTGTCCTCAGACTGCCATCTATCTAGAAACTACTAGTGAAAACTCCACTCTGATGTTTTGTTGTGTTCCTTCTGTATAATGTTATTCCTCCTCTCTGAACTGTAGATGAGTAGTGTTAGCAACATGCAGTGGTGACGGCTACGAACAGAAGTGGTGGGGCGGGGGGGGAAGAAAAGATCACTTACCTGCCAGCCCCCACCTCACCTCCGTCCTCTTCTGTTACTGTCGACTCCCGGCAGCACACAGCCTCCCAGACTCCCCTAAGCCAATCACACCCCTGCTGTCATGCTGGTAATGGTATTACCAGCATGACAGCAGTGGCGTGATTGGTCTGAGTGGCCTAATTTGCCGCTCAGACAGTGCCTGGGAGCCTGGGACTCTTCTCCACCCAGCTGTGCAACACAGCCGGGTGGAGAAATGCTAAGTGCGCATGTCGGTTTGGCCGACCTAAGACGGCCGGCCAAACCGTTGTGCGCACTTATGGTGCCCACCACTCCTCCTCCCTGCTCCATGACAGCAGCCCAGCCTTGCCCCACCCTAAACTGGCTCAGAACTGAGAAATAAAATGATAATAGCGTGTTATTATTATTAAATTTTTCCTTTTGCACTGCTCAGAGAGTAGTGGGCAACGCTCCTCCGCCTTCATGGAGGAGCCGCCACTGGCAACATGACTGAACGAGATAAAGGCTCACTGCTGCCACCTGTTGTGATATGTAGGTAATGAGTTCACATTTCTCCAAGGGCAGCTCAGATTTTTGCCATTTCAAATTGGTAAACTATGCATAATTAAGCTGGGTAATAACACCACTTTTTTACACACTTAGAAACGCCAGGAGTGTGGAATGGAGTGCTATTTAAAAACAAGTTAATATTTCATTAAATGCCTGTTAATTGGAACCTCGCAGAGTGAAGAGTCAGGTCTTCGGGTTCTTACAGAACTTCAAGCGGCTGCTTCTTTTCAAATATATGTGAAAGGGAAGAGAGTTTCAGGGAGAAGTGGCCTGTACCCTAAAATCAGTCACCATCCTTCGCCCAGTGAAAGAAGAGAAATATTTGGCATTCTTGAGTCTCAGAATGAAGAGCCTGCTCTGAAATATACTTGAAAATGTATTCCTTGCTACATCAGGGACCTGCAGTGCGTGGTAGGCTGTATGTGTAATACCCCGAACATTGAACTGAATACACATGAGAACAGGGTGCTAGTGCAGCAAGTGTAAGCCTGGCAATATGTGACGATATCTTCTTAGCTACAGCAACAAAACAGCTGGTGAGTGTTGGCCATCTTGTTGATGGTGTTGGCCCTTAGAAAGAAACCAAAATAGACAGCAATGCTGTAGTGAGTTCAAAAGGAAACAATCATTGGCAAGGCCAAGAAGTCTGGTGTTGGCTGCCAGCATTTTGGATGTTTCAGTGCTTGTTTATTTTGTCATGGCTTTTGCTAATCTTTTTTGGTGGGATATCTGCAAGGCTCTCAACAACCAGAAAAAAACTTTGGTTAAAAGCAAAAATACTTTTTATCTTAAAAAGCACACTTTGGTATAGTAGTTCCTGCCACTTAAGGGAACTACTTTGTATTGTAATGTAATGTGTTTCTCAGGGATGGGCAAAATGCAGCCACTCACAGTAAAGTTAGTTAGCCTCTATCTGAAGTGGGTTGACCAACTGCCCCATGCTATAGCAGGCAGAAGAAACATTTTAATAACATAATAACATGCCAATGAACGAAGAGGGCAGGCTCAAAGCCCTTATAAGTATGTATATTTTACATATGATTTTAGTAAAATCAAAAGTTCTTGGCTAATGCCAGACCTAACAAACGAGCCAAATATGTTCAGGCAGTGATGGAAACAAAAAACAGACATGGCTCAGTGTAAGTTTTATGTTGAAAAAGGAAGCCTTCCTGAAAGCTGAGATTTGGTCTTCCAAGGTCAGCACAGGAATCCCAGCTTTCTCGTGGCCTTTGAAGGTTTGGGGCTCTCACCCATAAACATAGGTCAAAGAGCCAAGTACCTCAACCCACAACCGGCCCCGACAGACCTCACCAAATGCCTCCCATTCCTATCCAAAGACCCAATGCTAAACACATGGTCCGTCATCACCCCAGAAGAAACTGACGCCACCATGAAGTCTATCCACTTAGGAGCCTCATTGGACCCCTGCTCCGACATCGCCAACTCCAGAGGACTGCAATCCATCCGAGCCATGCTCACACCCATTCTGATTTCCTCCACCTCTTCTGTGACCTTCCCAGATGGTTAAAAACACACAACTGTCCTCCCATGGCTGAAGAAACTCTCCACAGACCCTTCAACGCTCGTCAACTACAAACCGAGCTTCCTGCTACCATTCCCAGCCAAAGACTTAGAGAAAATCAACAACAGACTCCTCACTGAATACCTCAGTGACCACCAACTCCTCAACACTACTCAGTTTGGTTTCAGACCCAACCACAGCACAGAAAATACCCTTATTGTCACCATGGATGACATCCGCATGACTCTGGACAGAGGAGACACGGCGGCCCACATCCTCCTGGACCTCTCCGCAGCATTTGTCACAGTCTCCCACCCCATCTTCTTGAGAGTTCTGCAAGGATCCTCCCTGAGCCTGACTCTCTTCAACACATACACTATCCCTCTATCAGCATCATCTGCTCTCACGACATCACCGTCCTCTCCTACACTGACAACACGTACTTCATTCTCTCCCTTATGGACAAGACGCCCAGTATTCGGATCAAGTTCAATACCTGCATGACTGAAAATGCCCACTGGATTATAGACCAACTGTCTAAAGCTGAACACTGACAAGACTGAAATCATGATCTTTGGGAAAATCACTTCACCGTGGGACTCCACCTGGTAGACAACAGAGCTAGGACCGACAACCATCACCACACCAAGATTCTCGGGATCGTCATCTACAGAAAACCCGGCATGACCACATAAGTCAATGCCTTCACCGCCTCATGTTTCCGTGCCCTGAAGATACTGAGGCAGATTTTCAAATGGCTCCTAATCAACACCCGGAAAACCGTCATGCACGCCTTCAACACAAGCAAGCTGGACTATGGGAACACCCTCTATGCTAGGATCAACAAAAAAATTCACCCGAAGGCTGAAGACCATTCAGAACTTGGTAGCCAGAACCACGCTCAACCTCCCACGCCGCACTCTCATTACAAAAATACCTGAAGAAGCTCCACTGGCTCCCCATACACAAACGAGCACCATTCAATCTCCTCACCGACACTTTTAAGGCACTACATAACACTTACCCAGCATTCCTCAACAATCACATCTGCTTTCACAAACCTTCCTCACACCTCCACTCATCCAGACTCCTACATGTGTACATTTCACGCATATGGAAAACCAGATCTGACGGCCGAAACTTCTCCTACATCGCTCCTAAAGCAATGGAATGACCGTCCATTACACATCAAAACCTCTTCCTCACTTTTTGAATTCCGCAAGAAGCTGAAACCAGGCTTTTCGAGTAGTACTAATAGGCCCTAGGTTTGGCTAGGCTCATTCCTGCTCAGTGCTAGGATACCCTCTCGGGTCATAGTGCGCTCTACAAATCTGCATAACATAAATGACTTCAGCTGTGTAAGGGTTTTGGTTTAACAGGCAAGCTGACACCCACCATAAAACTACAGGCGTAGACAGTTCTGGAAGGGGAGAACCCAAACTGATTCTTCATGCTCAGAAGCAGTGAAATGGCAGGAACCTGAGGGATTTCAAATTATGTTTGCCTGGGTAAAGAATGAATAGATGGGATAACTAAACACTGGGAATAGTCGTCCATGAAACAGACATCTCATTTAGGGCCAAACCACTAATAGCAAATTACCACTGGCCACTCCAGTGCAAGTGGATGAAATGGTGTGAGGTCCAGGCCCAGTACTATATCCACCCTTCGATCATCTAGCGCTGAGAGTATGACAACTTCTATGCTCAAAACTTTTGATATAAAATTATATGAATATAAAGGCCAAGAATAATAGTTATATAGAAAGAAAAAAGCATATTTTTATTATCACATATACAATTTAAAACCAATTGGATATATACTTAAATTATTCACAGTAGTGTATAGTATATAGACATTATTTTTATCCTGGTGAAAGTTTTATTCCTTTTCTATTTCACGTCTTTGTAAATATTCACTTGCGGACACATTTTACATAACTGGCACCGGAGATTGGTAACCCAATCTTTAATCTCTTTCTATCCTTTTCTTTCCTCAAAAATGATTGCTGATATCCAACTGATAGGCCAAGAACATTTGTTATATATTTCCAAGTAATTTTGGTCTTACTTATGGCTTTCCTGATGAAGGGGCTTGGGTCTCCGAAATGCGTGTAGACTCGATCCTATGAAGAATCTGCAATGATCTAAGCCACTATTGTTCATTTATAAATATATACATTGTTTTGCAAATAAATGTAATAATCATTTGATTTCCTCTTTATGACACCATTTACGTACTCTATTTTAAACAATTTAAAAAAATGAATTGATGCAAGGGCCTAATGTTCTGGATTACGTATTGGATAGTATACTACTGTGAATAATTTAAGTATATATGTGATTGGTTTTAAATTGTATATGTGATAATAAAACATATGTTTTTTCTTTCTATGTCACTATGATTCTTGGCCTTTATATTCATATAATTTGATATCAAAAGTTTTGAAGTGTATAATTGGCTGCCTAGGGGTTCTCATGCAATATATTTTACCTGCCCTGGAAGTTTCCACCAATAGCAGGGGGTCCTGATTTCCACATTAAACATTTCTGCTCATACATGCCCTTGAATAAATTCAGAGTGTTGTAAATCTGCCTGTAGTATTCAGTGGTTTATTTGTAAAAATTTAAGTGCTGGGGCTCTCATCAGGAGGCAGTTTGCACCAGCCCATTTCTGCTGTTAGTGCCGCCTAAAACAGAACGAACTACTAACCATGAAAGTGGGGAGAGGATGTGGCCTAATGGCCAGAGCTACTGTTTTCTGAGCTGGGGAACCAGGTTTGAGTCTTGGCATCGGCTCGACATCTCTTGATTCTGGGCAAATCACCTAATCTCCTGTGAATGAACATGTCCTTAACTGGTGCTCATGAAAAGCGCTGGTGTTGATGGTTAAGGGCCGGTGCTGAGCACCGAAAACCACTCAAGCACCGGTAGTGTTCCACTTGTGTGATGACTGCCCGTTTATTTAACTTTGATGATTGTGGGAATCTGGATATTGATCAGAAATAAATTGGATTGACTGAATCGAAAGATGGTTTCGTCAGAAGAGGCATCATTGATGCTGACTTTGGGGTGCCTAGGATTTGCTTCATGAGCAGAGAACAGATAGGGAAGGGCTACTACACCAGGTTAAACACACATCTCCACACCTTATTTTCCAAAGACAGTCTGTGCACAGGACATGCACATTCTGCACAATTATTGCAAGCGGTGAACTCCAGCTGAGGGTCCCAGGGAGTACATTGTAACCAGAGCACGAGTCGAGGGCACACTTGGGTAGACGGCGTCTACCCACTATTTTCACAGGGTGGACGCCCTCAGGCCACCTTTTGTTGGAGTATCCTCGCTGGCAGCTATCTGGAGCGTCATACCTAGAACCAAATGCTATGGAGGGGAAACAAAAGCACACAGATTGTCATCCCCTCACAGATACTTAAGAGATGCATGCTTTTGACTTTGTTCAGTCCCTGAATACTGTAAGAATGTCAGATGTGCTGGTCGTTCCCAGTATTTACACAAATCACAATTTAAATACCACTATTTTGTTTTATTTCTTTTATAGCTCAATAATCTTACTCATCCCAGTGCAGGGTGTCAGAGAGCTTTACATCACCTGTACACATTATACATTGACAATAAATATTATATGTGTAAATCAATGTACAGGATGATGTTACATAAGGCAGTGATGGTTACATGGGTAGGAGCCACATGTCCTTCATAGGTTACTGTGTTATATTAGGAGGGTTACAATTTATGAACTGCAAGTAACAAAAAGATCTCTGTGTTAAAAGCACTAACCCACTTACCCATCTACATAAAATAATGCAAAATATGTCATCTGTGTGTTATTTAATGTGCTTTGCAGGAGACATGTTAACCCTCTATGCTACTTTGATTCAAAACTGGGACTAGACAAAACATAGATCTCTCCAGCAAATGTTAGCCTCCAGTGTTATCTTACTGTTATTGTTATTCCTTGAGATATAGTTGTCGCACAAAGATCTCCCAAGACACCCAAGGGGAGTAGAGTGCTTTATAAATTATAATTTCGTTTCATTTCATCTCTGCATGTGCCTTAACCCCATAAGATATTTTAAAATACTGACTTTGCAACCAATTAAGCAGACCAGATTTACTGGCACATTTCTCCTTGCTGCCAATTTCTTTGTGGCACGGTTTTAGAAATAAATGTATAAGTTAAGGCTCAGATATTGCATCAGTTTACCTCACTGTTTTGGTTCAACACGGTCACAAAATCTCATTTGTTAAATATTTTAATGCGCTCAAATATACTAATGCTAGACCTGCTAAACATATGGGTGAGGACTTAAGATCTGATGTCACTTCTTGTGAGATCATGGGTTGTGATGCCACTTCCTGTAATGCCAGGTGTGATGTCGCGCTCTGTGATGCCTCATACTGAGAAATCACGTGCCATGATGTCACTTGCTACTGCCTAACTTGGTTAGCACCCCCTCCACTTCTCTTTTTAGGTCGAGCCTAGCGCAGTGCGCATGCGCTGCTCTAGGAGAGGGCCTCTTGGAATCGCTACAGCTTTTCTCAGCTTTTCTTGAAGCTCGTGCGTGTGGTGCTCACACGCTATTGGGCTCTGCGTGCGTCTTCCTAAAAAGACAGCACGCAATTGGGCAAAGGCGGGTGCATGTCCCACCTTTGTATCCGCCCACGGCCTACGGCTTGCGAGCAGCAGCGCCATCTGTTTCCAATTATCGCGCCCGCGTCTCGCGGTCGCATTAATTGTAAACAGATGGCGGTCGGGCTGGCTCTGGCTTTTTTTTCCCCTTTGTCACTCGTTGCTATTCCTCTGCAGAAGCCCCGTCGCTCACCCTCTCTCTGCCCCCCATTCTCTCTTCCTCCCTTTAGATCACTGTTGTCTATAGCTCTCCGCTTCTCGCCCAACCCCTTATCGCCCGACTTTGTCCTGCCAGCTCCCTGGGAGTGCCCCCCACCTCTCTATTCTATTGCACCTTCATTCCTAATTCTTTTCCGTTCTCTAAGTCGTTCTCCGTGTCTCGCGCCCCATCACGACCCCCACTGCTTTCTGAACGATTCTCTACTCTTCTTTCCCCCTTTCTTGCTCCTCCAATCCCCCGACCCCCGCCGATTTTATGCCCGGGCCGTCTCTAGCTCTCTGTCATCTCTTCATCATCCTCTTTTTATGCTGTTTCTAGCTCAGCCTCTCAGCGCTACGATCTGACGGGTATGCTATCAGATGTTTGTGTAGCGCCCATTCCACCTAGAGGCTGTCAAGGCGCTGGGGCTCACTTTTAGCAATAAAGAAGAAGTACGTGGTTCCTCGGTGAATACAGAGTATTTATTGCAGGTCGTGAAAGGAAGGGGATTCTTCCTTTCGGAACTGGTGCCCTCACACCCCCAGCAAGCTAGGTGTCATGCTTCATCATCTGGGCCTGCTCCTCGTCGGGTCGGCGCTGCAATACCCGACGGGCACCCAAAAAGGGGCTCTTTATCGGAGATCTTTTGTTCCTTGCCGGTGGGTGCCATGGGTGTAAGGGCCCTTTTGATTGTGTGGATGTAGTAGTATGTGAAGTGAGTTAAAACAAGTCAGGGTGCCTTATGGAACATATTTTATTCTTGGTAGGCCCCCTGCCTGATTTAAAATAGAAAAAGGAGAGGCGTCTATCTGACTATAATGGGTCAAGATCAGGGCGCTCTATTCCTAGTGGGTCAACATGTTTCTCGCCATTGTTGTCTTAAGGATCAAAGGCGATTGATTTTAGGTCTCCGCCCCAGTCATAATAACTTGTTTCTGCATAGCGCTTAACAATGAATCTTTCAGTTTCTAAACGCTGTAGTTGACCCAGTGAAAAGGAACCAGACCCCCTGTCGTTCGGTGTTGCGTGGGCTGAACAATTTAAAAAACAGTGTGTTGTTCCACTTTCTGTGACACTCAAAAAATCCGTACTAGCCAGGCATGTGGTAGGAATCATGAAAAAACACTTTCCTTCTTTGATTTTCTCTGCACCCGTCTCCCAGTGGCAAAACGTGCAGGTCTCGCCTGTGACGCTGTTTGGCATATTAATGTATATTACATGTTTTGGTGCTTGTAATTACCCAAAGTCGAGGGTAATATGCTGCATGGGCTAAACACTTATAAGGTCCCAAAGGCGAGACCTATTGGCTATGCCAATGCTTGTTTATAACTTGTGCCCTGACTGTAACGTTGCAGTTAACATAACCACATATAAATTATTGCATTGCAAAAAGGGGTGCATACCTCATATTTTGAAGTGGTGCGCCTCAATATTATTCACGAATTCATCTTTTAAGAACAATTACAGCAGTTCTCCCCAGTATGTATCACGGAGTTGAACAAATGCGCACACCGGTCGTTTTTTTTTCCACTTTTTTTTTTTAATCGCTCACAGGCGTGTTTATCAGCCAATAAAGCTCCAGCGTCATTTGAGACTTTGCTGGGGGTATTGTCATTTTGATTTTCAGGTGAGTCACTTTGCCTAGTGCCCCTTCCCGCCCCCAAGGGCCACTTCATTGTGATTCAGAGCACGGCAGGCTGGGGAGCTGTTAGACGTGGGGGCTCGACGGAACCAGAGGGGGGGCTTTGGCGGAGTGCGGGAGCCGCAGCCCCTCGCCTCCCTCCCATTGACACCTTTGATGTAGCCCGGAGCCCGCACCTGCACCTCCCACTGCCGCGCGGCAGACGTCAAGCTTACGCAGAAAAGGCATCTGCCTATGAGCCCCCCGCATCTCATTCACCTCCCTCCGCCAGCAGCCCCTGCCGTCCTCCCGCCCCTCTTCCCCACACTTTTCATATTGTGCCTGAGACCGGGGAAGGGACGCTGCCGCTTCACGCGCTGCCCGGCGGAGCACGGCCACCTGCTCAATGTTAGAACTCATTGAAGGTAAGTTCAAGGCGCACAGCGGCTGCTCGTGGCCGGCGCGCACGTGCCCTCCAGGGGCGCAAGAGTTAGTTCTTACTGAGGAAGCGCACAGCCGTGTCTAGGGTCTATCGTGGATCAAAGCCTAGTGTGACCATGCTTTAGTCCCGGTCTGCAGCGTGCTTTAACTGCGGAGGCTTCTGAGCGCTATATTCAAGTCTAATGGTGCACATCACCAATAAAAACCGTTCTGAAGATGTGGAAGTGGTGGTGAGGCCGTCTGTTTCAGTGGCTGGTGTTAGGTTCGCAAGGGTATCTAGAAATGTTTAGTAAAGAGTGATATTTCGGCGCCGTTTTTTTTGTTTCTTAAATTGTGTCAAGTCAAGCCTTTGTCTTATACAGTCGCCCAGTAGAGGGGGTGGGGAGGGACTGGTGTGTTTGTTCGTTGACAGACTTTTAGTGGTGCATCTTGTTACCAGGGCTTGGGGAAGATTTTAATTAAAGGAAATCCAGTTTTAAATGGGTGGTAATTGAAGCGAAGGTGCTTTAAAGCGGACTGGGCTAAAATCAGGCGCATGACTTTGCAAAGCAGGTAGGTAATCTATTAAAAGTGTGTTTGCAGGGGGAAAATGGGGGCTCGCGCAATTCACAATCGTCACCCCCGTGCACACATATGTAATGGATGGCGCGATGCACAAACGCGCGCGTAATGTAGGACATTACACAGTATAGCAATACATTTCTTCTCATGCCTTATTCCGTTCCACAGCACCTGACAGGAATCCGTGCAGCTGCCAGGGAAGCCGGCACAACGCTGCATGCACACGGCACTGGTTCTTTGTTTGGGAACCAACCACCAAGCCTGTTCTGTGCGTGGTTCGCTGTACATAAGAAACGATGACAGTGCGCTGATTCATTTTCACATGTTACCTTGGCGCTATTTCTTTAAACGCGCTAGGCACCTATCTGACAGATATTGCAAAAAAAAAAAAAATACAGGATTGTGTCACGACCCCGGTGCCTGTGCCATAGTATTCAAGTGCACAGGCGTGAGATGATGGGGGTGCAAGCCTGCTCTGTTGATAAGACGTGTGCTCTGGAACAGAATGCGCTTTGCTGTTGCCATACCGATGCAGCGTCTGACAAGTGCTGTGTGTCTTCCTCTCCTTCTAGTCAATGGAACCCCAGGCAGCCAGCTGTCTACGCCTCGCTCTGGAAAGTCTCCCAGCCCGTCTCCAACCAGCCCCGGAAGTCTGCGCAAGCAACGGGTAAGGACAATGCCCGCCCCTGGAGACGGGGGATTACAATGCCAGCCAGGTGACTCCAGGCAGAGTCTGTGCTACTTGTCGGCTAACATAGGGGTTAAAAATGTCACAAGATGCCACGATTTGATGAAGGGTTTCATTTTTTAAAGGTTTAAAGTACAGAACAGCGAACACATTATCGGAGTTTGTGTGCACTTTATCTATCTATCTATCTATCTATCTATCTATCTATCTATCTATCTATCTATCTATCTATCTATCTATCTATCTCATCATTTGATGACCTTGGAAGGGTGCTGGGGCATGAGCCTGTAGCCACGAGGTGACACAAATTGTATTACCTATTCCTTAAGTTACAGAACTTTCCTGCTATTGATAGATACACGAAGATTATGATGTAAAGGAACAATGTGATGTAATTTTAATATCAGAGCCTCGCCCCAAATGACATGGTGTGGCTAATTAAGTCAGGTCCTTCCCCTAGTCTTCCCTCCTTCAGGTGCTTTCCTTAATATGTAACACATACATTTGCAACTTCTGACAACACTTTACAATCAAATTACCAGAGATAATGCACACAAAGTAAAGTCTTTCAGGTGATGTCATTTCACCAAATCCATATAATCCAGCTCAATAAAAAATTGCTGTCCAGAGATTTTCATTTTTGATTTGTGTATTTGGATCATTAGAGGAGTCATTTAGCTTGGGTGGACATTGCTGAGCCGGGCTGAATTTTCCTGGCCGACATTTAAAAAAATAGCAGATGTGTTGCAGTGATGATGTACTATTTCAGGAGCCATGAGACCTATATACTTCCTTTTGGTATGAAAACATAGATTTTGGGAGTCAAGTAGTCTTGTAGAGACAGAAAATAGCTCCTCAGAGCAACCCTTACGCCATTTTCCAAAATGGCGGCCATAATAGAGGCAGAAGAGACATATATAGAAATGAAACAAAAAATATGGTTTTTAATCCTTTTATATATACACACCAAACAACGTTTATGATCTGAATATGGAAAAAAATAATGTTTATCACCCCTGTTTTAGACTCATTTTCATAGTTCACTTTATGTATTTGTTTCGACAATCGCTCGTGGTACATTTGCGGAATGTTGAATATTTGAGAAGAGCATATCGACAGGCACATCTTTTTTAGCACAGGTTTTGCAAGTGCATGTACGTGTAAGTTCTGTGGGCAGAGGCTTTAGAAATTTCATAGGTTTTAGCACCCAATTAATATCTTCCCAACCAAAATCACATAGATCTTTCTCTACATATGCATGATTCAAAACATTCACACATATTCTAATCAAGTAGAACGCTCTTTTAATGTGTCCACACACAGAATATGACGTCAGTGGAAGGGCACTTAGTGGGAGTGATCTCTTGAACTCACTGTACCGAACATCATCAAAAGTGTGATAGTCAGAACTCGTTTTCCACACACACAAGGTTATTTGTCTATGTCTTTATAGTAACATTCTTTTTTTGTCCCAGCAAATTCCTTTATAAACTTCACAGGTTCAGCAGTTTGTTCCAATTTTGCTCATAGTGTCATCAACAGTAAGAATATGTGCCTTGATAAGAACACTTGGCGTCTCTGGGTCAAGTTTCGTGTACAGAATATGAAGTAGGATTAAGTGCGTTTTCTCGCCTGTTCCATAATGCATCCATAACTCTGACAGTCCTTGACTAATGAACATTGCAACAAATCTAAGTAGCACAATAATAACATCTGTGTCATTTGACAGTACAATGACTTGATTGGAACCATTTCGAACAGCCCACTCAACATGTGGCTCAACACGAAGGTCAGCTTCCTCCAATTTGCTGTTAAGTTCTTGAACAATATGGCCCGTTCCTTTTGAATATATCTCTGCAGGCACCAACTCCTCATTGACATTCATTCTGCTTGCAATAATTGGAAATTCAGTGCTCATTGAAGGATCAGCAATGCTTTGGTGAGCTAGCATCTCCAAGTTCATCTTGTTCGATGTTGATGACCAGAATTGATCAAATTGCACAGGTATAGGTGTCAAATTCTTGATGCAGGCAAGGTCAATTGTTCCACTTGTAGACATTGTCTGATTCTTTCGCATTCTTTGATAGATCGTTCAAGATAACTGTCGAAGACAATGTGCAGTTCTTGCAAGGTACACACTGTCTTTAATATCTGTAGAACAGTCTGAACGACCTCTCTGAAGTTTTGCATGGATGAAATCTTGACCATTCGCAAAAGTTCACAACAACAGCAGTTTTCAATGAGGACACCTTTTTGAATTGAAATTCTTCAGATTAAAGTTTTTTTTTCCAGCTCCTGTACGAGTTTGTGCTTCACTGGTTTGGTTGCAGCATCTCCGTCAGATAATGCGTTTGTTAGAGGAAGATCATGTAACAGAATGTCTTTGATACATTCACCCCTTTCTTTTGCTACATCCATCTCTCTATGTGCTTGCAAAAGTTGTTTTTTGTAGCCTGTTTTGTAGTGGCTGGTTGGATGAAACTCTTAGTATGGCAATTAAAGCGTGGAAGTTTAGCTTTATTGATTATGTCAAACCGCTTTTTCTCTTTCAATACAAATACCTCCTGCATCAGTTCTGCGTATAGTTTCGATCCATGTTTAGGAACATCTAGTAGATATGTTTTTATATCGTTATCCACATATTGTTTGGTCTCCAAGTTGTGTAGTCACACAGGCTCAGTCATTTCAAAGGGGTTTCCTTGCTGCTGCATGAAATGAAGCAGGCTGTCAACGTGTTTATTAAAATGTTCCCCTCTCTTTCTCACAAGTTCATGGTGAGGAACAGTTTTACAATGGTCCATTAATTTTTGAATTTGTCATCTCTCTGAAAACATTGTAAATAGAAAGGACTTCATAGTAAACTAACTGCCATTGAGCAACATATTCACTTTTATGTGTCAGACCAACAATTCCCTTGGAGCTTTTCTGTGATCTCTGGATCTTCTGTTCCAGTTTCATATCTGGAGCCACAGCAATGAACCTTCCCTCTATGTCTTTCACCACAAAATGTCTTTGAATGAATTTTGGGTAGAGGTATGGTTTTCCATCTCTAGCTTCTTCACTCTTTCCAAATACCAGGGCCCATATCTCAGTTAGTTTATGCAATCAAATTTGCAAAACACAGTAATCAGTGACTCCACAATCGTCACGTGCAGCTCCCAATCACCTTCTCGATCAGCGTGAACCATGTTTTTCACTAGAGAATCATGTGTAAAACATTTCTCCAGTACTTGCAAAGTTCTGATTTTTCTTCACATTCTTTGACAAACTCTACGAATCTTGGTTTTCAGGTTTTCTGATTTTGAACTGTGTATTGAACATTGCCTGGCTTTGCATTATGTCTTTTGAATGAAGTGCGTCCTCTGCCTTGTTCACTTCTGAAATAAGATATGTAAAATCTAATTTGTCATTCTTGTTCCAGAAAGCATTCCAATGTAATGTTTCTATAGCCTCAGATATGATGAGCATACCTTGTAACGAACTAACATAATGAATTCCACTCAATACTGACTGGACAGGTATGCTCCCAAAGATTTCAGCCTCAATAAGGGCTTCGTCTATGCCACATCCACTGAGATAACTTCCTGCACACCGCAACGCAACTTTTGTCATGTAGAAAACGCCCAGCATTGGATAAAGATCATCAAATAGTACTGTATTGCTCATAAAAATGTCAGCTACAATACGGAAAACACCTTCATCGTAGAAATTTGACAGGATAGGCTGGTCTTCAAACTGAGCACGCACAATTTAGATTTTTTTCTAGAGCTGTGTATACTGTTGCGCAGTTTGTGACTGGTAACACCCAACCTTCTTCAGTAGGACGGTATTCTAGGAGATCAGAGCATGAATTCCAGCCCACATAGGAACTGGCTTTTCTTCATCCTTCAGTCCACACCCAATAAGCAATATGATAAATTCAGTTAAATCAGCTTTGCGGACGGCAGCATCAGGTAGAAGAAGATCCATGTCCTCAGCCACTTTGAAATTTTCCGGTAGACTGGGATGTGTTGCTGCGTGTAGTGATTTTACACACGTTGGCAAGGCAGTTGGGTTATAAGTTTGCAGCTTCGTTTGTTTATGCCTGCAGCTGACTCCTTGTTTTACAGCATCTACTTCATTGGTACAGTCTTGAAAAAGAAAAGCACCATGGCAATATCATGTGTTCTGGATGTTCCAGGCAAAGAAGAGCTGTCTTCAAATTCAAAATTATCAAGAGCAGCAATTGTAAATCCTTTCCTGGTAAAGTGACTTGAAAGTGGTGTGCTGTCAGATTTACAAGATTGTACAGCATAAGCTGCTAACAAGTTCCTGCTCCTTACTATGTCTTTATAACTTGTTGATACACCAATCTTATTAATTGAAGTGATGAGCTCTCTACTTTTGCACTTGTCATAGATTGCGTGGGCAGTCATCATGTGTAGCAGGTATTGCAAAACTTGAAGGGGTAATGGATCCAGTTGTTTAGCCCTCCTGCGTGCTAATGAGGATTATTGTAAGGCCGCTTGTCCTTAGTAATGGGAAGCCCTTTCCCCATTCGTTCAATAGTAGAAAGATGTACTAGGACAAGTGAGAGTATTCATAATAATAAGGAGAAATCCTGATATTGAATCTGATATTTATTTCGCACAATCAGGGATGTGAAACACGACTCTTTCACTTTCTCCGAGCCATTCGAACAAGATGAAACAACAAGGATTGTTTAAGGTACAGCCAACACGTGTTTCACCCCCTCACGGCCCGTAAGCCTGGGGCTTCCTCAGGGCGTTGTTACGTAAAAATCAGAAGGCTAGTATCATTCCAGGATCTGTAGGAATCCAAACTGACCTAGTGGGTCCATCGTATTCTAAATCAGCAAGGAGGTTCTTACATCTATGGTCGGACAATCTTGATCGGTCGGCGTAGGCCTTTTTCAAGATGCCATCAGGTGGATTCTAATCTGGCTTCGTCTTTAAGTTCCAAATGGTATTTACCTCTCAGGGGCAGTTTACTGGAACTCGCAGTAAGTATTGCAAAATTTGAAGGGGTAATGGATCCAGTTGTTTAGCCCTCCTGCGTGCTAATGAGGATTATTGTAAGGCCGCTTGTCCTTAGTAATGGGAAGCCCCTTCCCCATTCGTTCAATAGTAGAAAGATGTACTAGGACAAGTGAGAACATTCATAATAATTAGGAGAAATCCTGATATTGAATCTGGTATTTATTTTGCACATTCAGGGATGTGAAACACAACTCTTTCACTTTCTCAAAGCCATTCAAACAAGATGAAAAAAAATCTTAATTTCATTAATATGGATCAATACAATTTAATCAATGTTGACCATTATTTCTCTGATCCCACTGAGTGTGAACCCGTAACCCAGCACTCAAGAGTGGCTTTGAAACTTCATTTGCTTTTTCAAAGACTGCAAACTTAACTGAAAGCTGGGAGTTATGTTGCTGCTGGGAGCTCATTGTACATTAATATTTTCGAATGTATGCATGCATACTGTTTTGGGTGGGCATACAAATCCTCTGCAAATACATTCACCTCACTGTTTAGATCAGCTACTCGACTGTAAACTTCATCTTGGAAGAAACTAACTGCAGATAAAAACATGTTTGCTCTTTGAGACTCACATACTCTGTATTTTGTTCTATCGTCAAACCTTTTGGCCCTTGCTCTGGCTAAACCACAGATAACACATTGAAGATCCTCTGCTTTCTGATCAGTTGTTGGAGGTGGATGAGGGGTAGCCATTGGTCTTCTAAGTGGATGGGCATTGGGTTTGGTTGTTGTCGCTTTCTCAGAAGACTCGGATTCTTGCTGTGATTCACTGGTTTCTGCTATTTTTGACAAATTGTTTCCAGGCTTTTTTCCATTGAATATGGCATATAGCACTTGTTGTTACAATGATAAAATATTTGATCCTCTTCACCCATCAGTTTCTAACTTTTGTGAACTTCGTCTTGCCTTGTTTCTGCAGCATCTCAAACTCTCTTCTGTCCAGCCACAGTTGATGTTAGCATATGACACATTTATTTTTATTGAAGCAGTTCTCAGATCTTGTAGTCGGCAACGCTCTGTCTGGAGGTAAAGATCCTCTGCTCCCGCTTGCTTCGCTCATGTTTAGGAATTCTTAATCAAAATCAATATTAAAATAAGTTACCAATGCGATAACTAAAACACATCCTATAGAGCCGTCATTTTGTTAATAGGTGGAAGGGTTGCGCTGAGGAGTTATTTTACCGTCTCTATAACTACTTGACCCCCAAAATCTATGTTTTGACACCAAAATGAGGTATATAGGTCTCATGGTTCCTGAAATATTACATCATCACTGCAACAAATCCGCCATTTTAAAAAATCTCGTCCAGAAACATTTGGCGCGGATTAGCAAGGTCTACCCAAGCTCAATTACTTTTTTATTGATGCAAAAACACAAATCAAAAATGAAAATCTCTGGACAACAACTTTTTATTGAGGTATATCAAGGGTCCTGGACTACTAGGGGTAGCGGAGATGGCGTCACATGACCATTGAACCTCGACATCACAGGAAGTGAGATCGTATCATTTTTAAACGTACAGAGGGGACATTGTGTGTGTTTATTAAACACACTTAACTGGCTGTTGCTAAATGGTGATTGATTACAGGCATGCACACAAATAAAATAAAACTAGTAAAAGCTAAATATATATTTCATTAATATAGTTGACTCACGATTTTGCAGCGTAGTAGGCTAGGGTGCCGGCAACATTACAGGGGCTGTGAATGACGCCACCTAGCTGCCTCCACATGCTAGTGGCGCGTTTTTCTATTTATTCGCCAAGATCTTCCCCTATTGGTGACTTCACTTATTTATTTATAAGCAAGGGGCACGTGGAAAGGAGCAGCAGAGCCTGGCAAGCAAGCACTGGCAAAACCAGTAGGTCTTACTATTTTAAAATTAACCATAATACATAGAAATCTTTAAATGATAATAGATATATATGTGTTACAAATTGTAGTGTTATGTCAGTGCAAGCATAACACCAATGGTGGGCTCCATTGTTAAGCACCCCATGATAGTTTAACATCTGTGGCAAATCATAAATGAAGTCAAGGCATGTTTGCATCCCAGCAGTATTTCCAAATGTAAAATAAAGATACATCCAGGAAAAACAAGAATACTGTTTGAATTCCTACTAAGGCAGGCATTTAGATGCACCCTATTGACTGCCGCACTGATCATGTCATATCCTTGCACATGTGAATGATCCCCACCCGGTGGCTCATTCCTGCATTCAGCTATTCACTCAGCCAGAATACCACACAAAGACAACCTTCAATGAAAAGCCATTACATTGTCCTTTCTGTTGCAGTAAATTCAAGAGTGGGAACTAATGCACCTTGGGTCTGCCCAACGAGCCTCTACACATCCTCCATACACAGGTCATTCCAAAGCACCTGCCTGTGCTGCTGTAATCCACAGTGTGGTTAACATACATTCTTGATTCGGTTTCAGCATGTTCCTCGAGGTTAACCTTTTGAAGTCCTACATGTTTTTTTTTTTATCCAACCTCACTTCTAGACTCAAGTCGTTTTAATTATCCTATATAATCAAATGTCCAATAAAAGTATTAGATGAATTACTTCGGAATGCACCACTTTCAGACTGAGGGCAGGCGGTTGAGGGTACAGATCAGAAACGTCACCCACCTACGAAAATGCACAGGACACAAAGTGAATTTCCAGAAGCAGGAAGCTGATGTATAAATATGTAGGTCTAATCCCAGCTCAACATCTCCTCTGAAGCATGGACTATCAGCAATGAATGCATTTTACTCTGTAACTACTGTGTCAGGGGGTACTGTGGTATTCAAAACAATGGGTTTGCAAAATTTCTAAATGCAAGTGTGAAACCCCATAAAACAACACTTATCTCTGCTCTAAATGCAAATCGAATTCTAAAGTGCTAAAGCTGTCATGTGTGTTCTTGTCATGCATAACATATTGGCTCAGACCTATCTTTTAAGCCATCACGCATTTGCACTCTGTGATTTGTAGTGTTGCTTCTAAAAATCTAATGATTGACTTTCAAGTTCCTGCAAGCAAACTATTAGAGAAAAAACACAGAAAGGCTTGGAGAGGAGTGTCAGAAGGGCTCACAATAACATCTCCGGATGCAACAGATTTAAGTTGATGACATGCTCACAGTTTGCTGCAGTGCAGGGTTCCCCAGAGGTGGTTGTGGAGGGCCTGTGTTCTAACTAGATCTGCTCCCCCGTCGGTTTGTGCTCAGCTCTAACCTGTATGTTTGTGCCTGGCCGTATGTCTATGCCTCCCCTAAAGCATCGCAGCTGTTTCTGCCTGCGATTCACCCAAAACTGTTATGGCATTCGTGAAGTTGGCAAACAAATACTGTTTTAAGCAATAATTTTGAATCTATTTTCGTATATAGCATTTGCAGACGGGAAAGTAAAAAGTTTGTTTTCACAAAATCTTTGGTTTTAAAGTATTTAAATTTGGCCAAAAGAAGCTTTTTTTGTTTGAATAATAACATATAAATATGTATATATTTGTACCTAAATATATATATATATATATATATATATATACATATATATATTACAATACATATAACAGTGAGAAAGATGAATCCAGCAAAGTACAATCAACATTCTATTTTTCAAATGTTGATAAACTGGGTACCATTAACCCCTTCGCTGCTAGGCCTTTTCCCCCCCTGTGCTAAGCCTTTTTTTGGCTTTTTGGTGTAGTTCGTACTTAGGCCCCTGTAACTTTTTGACCACATAAAGTATCCACGCCAAATTTGCGTCCTTTTCTTTCAATATCATGGGGATTCTAAAGGTACCCAGGGTTTGTGGATTCCCATGGAGGGGACCCTGAAATTAGCCAAAATGCATACAAATTTTGTTTTTTTTGGGAAAATGGGAAAAAAGTGCTGCAAATGAAAGCGTCTGGTTTTTTCCTGCAAATGGTATTAACAAAGGGTTTGTGGGGCTGGGGTCAAAAACCCAGGTGACCCCCCTTGCAAAACCAGGTTGTTTTGCGATAGGTCATTTTGATGTCTCCTCAATACGTTTTGGGCCCTTGCCTGTCGCGGGTACTTGACCCACCTACGCGAGTGAGGTACCATTTTTATCGGGAGACCTGGGGGAACGCTGTGTGGTAGGAAATTTGTGGAACCATGGAGATTTTAGAACTTTCCCGCACAGAAATTTGAGAGACATCTGAGTTTTTCAGCTTAATTTGAGGTTTGCAGGGGATTCTAGGTCGGAAAACCTTGGCGGGTCCTCTCAAGCCATACCTCGCTGCACTCCCCTGGGTGTCTAGTTTTCAGAAATGTGTGGGTTTGGTAGGTTTCTCAAGATGGCCGCAGAGCCCCAGGCCAAAAACCCAGGTGACCCCCCTTGCAAAACCAGGTTGTTTTGTGATAGGTCATTTTGATGTATCCTCAATACGTTTTGGGCCCTTGCCTGTCGCGGGTACTTGACCCACCCACGGGAGTGAAGTACCATTTTTCTCGGAAGACTTTGGGGAATGCGGGGTGGGTGGAATTTTGTGGATCCACGCAGATTCCAGAACTTTCCACCACAGAAATGTGAGGAAAATGTGTTTTTTTTTAACAAAGTTTGAGGTTTGCAAGGGATTCTGGGTAACAACCTGGTGAGAGCCAGACAATTCACCCCATCCTGGATTCCCCTGGGTGTCTAGTTTTAAAAAATGTATAGGTTTGCTAGGTTTCCTTGGGTGCCAGTTGCTCTAGGACCCAAAATCCACAGGTAGGCACATTCCGAAAGAAAGTCTGTGCCTAGTGGTCTTTCTGCCGCCCTGGGGAGGGGGGAAATCGGGGTCTATTCCCCCGATATGCCCCCAAGGGGGGCAGAAAGACTGTGGCTATTTTTTTGGGTGGGAACATTGGAATGCCCATTCTGGGCAGCCCACACCCCTATGTATAAAAAAGCCAGCATAATCGCTGGCGCCTAGTGGGCTCTCTGCCCCCCCGGGGGGCCGATCGGGGGCTACTGCCCCCATCTTCCTCCTAGGGGGGGCAGAAAGACTGTGGTAATTTTTTGAGGGTGGGGGCATTGGCATGCCCATTCTGGGCAGCCCCCACCCTACGTATAAATAAAAAATGATATATTCCCTGTGGCCGAGTGGGCTTTCTGCCCCCCGGGGGCAGATCAGGGACTATTGCCCCCATCTGCCTCCTGGGGGCGCAGAAAGACTGCAGCATTTTTTGGGGGATTGGGGCATTGGCATTCCCATTCTGGCCAGCCCCCACCCCGAACTTTGGAGAAAAAAAATCCCTGGTGCCTAGTGGGCTTTCTGCCCCCCTGGGGGGCAGATAAGGGCTATTGCGCCATCTGCCTCCCAGGGGGGGCAAAAAGACTGTAAAATAAATTTTTGTGGTGGGGCATTGGCATGCCCGTTCTGGGCAGCCCCCACCGCTACGTATAAATAAATAAAAAATATTCCCTGGGGCCTAGTGGGCTTTCTGCCCCCCCCTGGGGGCAGATCATAGACTATTGCCCCATCTGCCTCCTGGTGGGGCAGAAGGTCTTATGCCTTCTTTGGGGGGGGTAGGGTGGGGGCATTAGCATGCGCATTCTGGGCAGCCCCCAACCCTGGCCTATAAAAAAAATCCCTGGCATCTAGGGTGCTTTCTGCCCCTTGGGGGGGGCAGATTTGGGGCTACTGCCCCCATCTGCCCCCTAGGGGGTGCTGAAAGGCTGTCTTGCAAAATTGTATGGGTGGAACAAAGACCCTTGCCCAAGGGGCCGCTCCACCCTCCCTGGTGGCTAGTGGGTGGATCCCTGCTTGGGGATCGCCCTCCTGGAGCGATTCCCAAGCAGGGATCCAATAAGGAAGGGTACCATTGGAAAGGGGAGATTCTCCCCTTTCCAACGATACCTCTCCCATGTTTTTCGGTGCTCTGGGTGCTGAGATAGCCCCACAAGCACCGAAACTGTGAAACTTTTCATAAGTTTGTTTTGTTTTCATTATAATGATGACTGTGTGCCATGCGCGCGATCTTCATTGCAATGAAAACCCTAACCACCTCCCAAAGCAAAAAAATAATAATTGGGAAACCCCTCTGCTGTTTACAGCAGAGGGATTTTTTTCAAAGTGTGCTCATGACGAATGGTTCCGTCATGATCACACTTTAACTTGTGCTCATGACGGAACCATTTCGTCTTGAGCATGGAAGGGGTTAATTTGATCAATCGAAACGTTTTTTAAAAGCACTTTATAAGTGTAGCGTGAAGCACTATGTACAGATCGGAGCAGTTATATTTTAACCCCTTCGCTGCTAGGCCTTCCCCCACCCCCCTGTGCTTAGCCTTTTTTTTGCTATTTGAGGTAGTTCGCACTTAGGCCCCTGTAACTTTTTGTCCACATAAGTTATCAACGTTAAATTTGTGCCCTTTTTTCCAACACCCTAAGGATTCTAAAGGTACCCAGGGTTTGTGGATTCCCTTGGAGGGGACCCAGTAATTTTCCAAAATACTATAGATTTTAGCTTTTTTGTAAAGAAATGGTAAAAAATTGCTGCAGTAGAAAGTGTCTGGTTTGTTTCCTGTAAATGGCATCAACATAGGATTTGTGGTGCTGAAATCACCATCTTCTCAGATTTTAGGGACAGGTAGACTTTTGACAGAAAACCAAAATTTTCTATAAAGTTTTGTAATTTCACTGGGACATAGCCTATTGTTGCATTTTTTTTCTTCTTTCAACCTCCTTCCAGTTAGTGGTAGAAATGGGTGTGAAAACAATAATGGATCCCAGAAACATATACATTTATGAAAACTAGACAAAATTCTTAATTCAGCAATGGGGGCATTTGTGTAGATCCTTTAAGGATTTCCTATAGAAATTTACAGTTGACAATAAAAAATATTGAAATAGAGTTGAAAAAAACAGCCATTTGTGCCAACGTTTTCACCTGTAACTTCTTCTAAGTATGCCAAATAATATAACGTTGAATCCGCAGGACCCTTCAGTTTGTGTGGATATATAGGACTTGTAGGTTCACCAAGAACCCGAGCTACCCCGAGCCAATAACTGAGCTGCGTCTTGCACTGGTTTTTCATTGTGTACTGGGTTTATTGCAATTCATTTGGTAAATATAAACAGAGAAAAATAGGTACAAAGGAAACCAATATATTTCTTAAATAAAATATAGAGTTTAGAAGCAGTGTTTTTTGCACATCTCCAAAATTGTGGCTACCCATACAAGCATGTGATTTAGATGTTATTTTTTAAAATGACTTCTTATTTACAAATTGTCTTACATTTGGAAGGCATAATTGCAAAGAAAGTTAATTAGTAATAACACTTCTTCTACTATTCTGTGTTCCCCCAAGTCTCCCGATTAAAAATGCTACCTCACTTATGTGGGTAGGCCTAGTGCCCGTGACAGGAAATGGCTCAAAACGCAACGTGGACCCACCACATTTTTAACATGAAAACGGACCCATTTTTTGCCTAGCTATGGATTTTGAATCCTAGCTTTTCCGGCACCTTGCGAAACCTAGCCAACCTATACATTTTTGAAAACTAGACACCAAGGGAAATCCAGTATGGGTTTACTTGTGTGGCTCTCTTCAGGTTATGTGACCCAGAATCCCTTGCAAACATCAAACTTCTAAAAAAACAAAACAAATTTCCTCACATTTCTGTGATGGAAAGTCCCGGAATCTGCGTGGATCCACAAAATTCTACCCACCCCTTATTCCCCAAGTCTCCTGATAAAAGTGGTAGCTCACTAGTGTGGGTAGGCCTAGTGCCCGCGGCAGTAAACGGGCCAAAATACAACGTGGACACACCACATTTTTACAGTGAAAACTGGCCCTTGTTTTTCAAAGTGCCTAGCTGTGGATTTTGAATCCTAGCTCTGCTGGAACATAGCGAAACCTAGCAAACTTATATATGTTTGAAAACTAGACCTCCAGGGGATCCTTGATGGGGTGACTTGTGTGGCTCTCACCAGGTTCTGTTACTTAGAATACCTTGCAAACTTCAAACTTTCTAAAAATAAAACATTTTCCAGCACATTTCTGTGATGGAAAGTTCTGGAATATGCGTGGTTCCACAAACTTCCACCCACTCCGCATTTTCCAAACTCTCCTATTAAAAATGGTACCTCACTCATGTGGGTGGGCCAAGCAACTAACAAGAAGTAATAATCTGTAGTTGTGTAGGTGATGTGGTCTACATGTTTCAGCCCGATAAAAAATTGAAGTGGGTGTCGGTATACTTACTGACACCGTTCAAAAACTATGGAGGTAAAATTAGGGCAGCTAATCAGGGCATGGGAGGGGTCTCTTCCGATATACCAATTTGGTTCCGTGAGGATTCCCGCTGTGCAACCTACTGCGGTCTCCCGATGTCCCGGCTGGTCATCGGGAGACCGCAGTAGGAACGGTGTCAGTAAGTATACCGACACCCAGTCCACACACCTTAGCGCGTGTGTTGGTACCTCACCATTTCACGTGGCCTTCACTTTGCCATTCACGTTTTTACTCTTGGTCCTGAAGAAAGCCCACTTCAATTTTTTATCGGGCTGAAACATGTAGACCACATCACCTACACAACTACAGATCATTACTTCTTGTTAGTTGCATCACATAGCCTTTTAACCATACCCTGAGCCGCCACTAATAAATTTACTTGGCAAGGATTCTCAGAGGTATTTTTAACACTCACATCACACATTCACACCACACCTGCTCCGCTGTAATCAGGCGTCGTAGCACAACCGGGCGGCATTAGGCCACCCGGTTGGGACCCCATTGATGAAGCATGACACCAACCAGGTTGGTGTGTGAGGGGTCTTTTAAATATACCTAATGGGTCCTTGGACTTACCACACTTAGTGATTGATAGATTCACACTATAACAGGGTCCGTCCACATTGTTTTTGTAATTTTACCCAGGGGATCGGGACGTACCCCTACATCCTCGCTCTCTCTTTTGTTTTTCGCACTATATATATATTACTCCTGGTCCACGGTGCAACTCCAACAGCTGCCCTCTACCTGCCACGCTCGGACCTCACACTCTAAGAAACACAAAGCAGCAACACAATGTAATACAGGCAAGAGACAAATCATCAACTCTTAATGTATAATGGGCAAAAGAAAATTTTATGTAAGAAGTTGAAAATACGCATGTTTAAAAACTTAAGTTGGATGAATTTTGAAGATACATCATCTGTTTTTCATGTGGATTCTGCCCGTCACGCTCCACTCTAAAAAAGGTGCAACCGTTAATGTATAACGGGTGGGGGAAAATCAAAGGAGGTGAAAATCTGCTGCATGTTAAAGAAATGCGGAGAGAAATACAAAAACACGAAATTATTTGCCAAACTCACAGTGGACACAAATCAGCAAGAAATGTGGTTATATGAATTTTGAAGAGACTTCACCTGCTTAGCATGGCTTCTGCCTGCCACACTCAAACTTCACAAAGCAGAACCCTCAATGTTTAACGAGAGGAGGGAAAACCGGATATCCAAAAGGTAAAAATAATAGACGTTTCAGCCGCATGTTTTAGTACACATTTACATACATGCTTAAATACATGTTTAAACCTCAATGCAGCATCCTTCAATGTAAAACCTCGGTACTGGACTGAGGCCATCTCTAAGGCTGCAGGAAATGATGGCCTCCAGCACGTCAAGTGACAAATGTGGGGTCTGGAGCGGGATCGGAAGTCTCTGTGGGCCCAACATCAAGGGGACATCTCAGACTAAATTCATATTTTGGAAGAGACTGCAAAAAATCTGCAGTGGTTCTTACTGAACTGCGATTGAGTCAGCGGCAGAGCCCTCTTCTCTTCACTACCCAGAGCTGACAGTGACCAATGCGTCGCTTCTGGGTTAGGGGTGGCCATCTGTGAGAGGTGGAAATAAGTGGCCTCTGGTGGATTCCCAGCCCCAAATCAACCTTTGGGAGTAGAGGGCCAATCTATCAATCAGGGCTGGTAAAGCGCCACTACTCACCCGAAGGGTCTCAAGGCGCTGGAGGGGGGTGGGGGCAGCTCCTGGATGTTCGCTCTGATTCGTCTAAGAGCCAGGTCTTCAGGTCCTTCATGAACTTGGAGAGTGTTGGTGTCTGTCGGAGGTGAGAGGGAGGGTGTTCCATGTTCTGGCCACTAGGAAGGAGAAGGAACTGCCTCCTGTTCTGGTCTTCTTGATGTGCGGCACTGTAGCAAGGGAGAGCTGGGCTGAGCAGAGGGATCTTTGGGGTGCGTGGAATGAGAGGCGGTGGTTCAGGTAGGTAGGCCCGGTGTTGTGGAGGGCTTTGTGGGCGTGGGTGAGAAGCTTGAAGGCGATTCTCTTCTCAACGGGGAGCCAATGTAGTGTCCGCAGGTGTTTGGTGATGTGGCAGTGGCAAGGTAGGTTGGGGATTAGTCTGGCGGAGGCGTTCTGGACGTTCGAGTTTGTGGATGAGGTTTTTGTTGGTCCCGGCATATAGTGTGTTGCCACAGTCCTGTCGGCTGCTGATGAGGGCATGGGTGACGGTTTTCCTGTGCTAGAGAGGATTCCAGTTGAAAGTCTTTTGTAGGAGACGGAGGGTGTGGAAAAAGGAGGAGACGGCATTGATTTGGCGGTTCATTTTGAGTCCAGGATGATTCAGAGGTTGCGTGCGTGATCAGTGGGGGAGGGAGGGTTCCAGAGGGCAGGGGGCCACCAGGTGTCGTTCCAGGCGTCGGTCCATGATGAGTACTTCAGTTTTGTCCGTGTTTAGTTGTAGGCAGCTGTTCATCAACCTGGCGACAGCTTCCATTCCTTCTTGGAAGTTGTGTTTAGAGATATTGGGTTAGTTGGATAGTGAGAGGATGAGTTGGGTGTCGTCTGCGTAGGATACAATGTTGAGTCCGTGGGATCCGACAATGGGTGCAAGCAGGCCATGTAGATGTTGAACAGGGTGGGGATGATGGAGGATCCTTGGGGAACTCCGCAGGTGGTCCGTGTGGGATCCGAGAGGAATGGTGGGAGTCTGACCTGCTGCGTTCTGCCAGAGAGGAATGAGCTGATCCAGTCGAGGGCCTTGTTCCGAATTAGTTCCGTGTAGTCTGTAGTCTGTGGGATAGGGTGCTGTGAGATACTGCGTCCGAGGCTGTGGAGAGGTCCAGGAGGGAGCGGATGTCGTCTGTCACGGAGAGCAGGGCGGTTTCAGTGCTGTGGTTTTTCCTGAAACTGGATTGGGATGAATCGAGGATGCTGTTTTCTTCTATGAAGGAGGCGAGCTGGCTGCTTGCGGCTTTTTCGATGACTTTCGCCGGGTACGGAGTAAGGAGATCGGTCTGAAGTTTTTGAGGTCGGTGGGGTCCGCCAAGGGTTTTTTCAGGAGAGGGTTGATCTCAGCGCGTTTCCAGTCGTCGGGGAAGGAGGCAGTCTCGAAGGAGCGGTTGATGATTAGTCGAAGCTCGGGCGATGATGTTGGCAGCTCTGTGGTAGATGTGGTGAGGGCAAGGGTCCGTGGGGGCCCCGGAGTGGGCTGACTTCATAGTCTTCAGGGTGTCATCGATGGAGAGGGCGTTCCAGCTGTCGAGTGAAGGCTGCGTTGTGTAGGGAATGGTGCCTGTAGGTTCCGTGTGTAGGTGGTCGAAGTTGTCATAGATGGTCCTGATTTTGTAGTGGAAGAAGGCGCTGAGTCTGTTGCAGAGGTCCTATTTGGAGGGGGGAGTGTGGCGGCATGTCGGTTGTCTCACTGTTGGGTTGGGCGAACTCTTTGATTATGCCGAAGAGTTCCTTGCTGTTGTGTGCGTGGGTGGAGATTCTGTCCTGGAGTGCTTTCTTCCTTGTGTATCTGATGAGCTTG
The DNA here is from genome assembly GCA_963921515.1 of Calotriton arnoldi. Taxonomy (NCBI): domain Eukaryota; kingdom Metazoa; phylum Chordata; class Amphibia; order Caudata; family Salamandridae; genus Calotriton; species Calotriton arnoldi. The sequence goes on along the minus strand of CAWUFW010004584.1, from coordinate 402,596 downwards.
TGGTGGGCGGCAGTGGCTGCTTTGAAGTTGTCAAGTTCGGCTGTGGTTTTGGAGTTCCTCTATATCTTTTAAAGGCATCTGCAGGTTCGTCTCAGTTCTCGGAGTTCTATAGAGAATCAGCTGGCTCTCTTGGCGTGTGGGTTGGTTGTTTTCTTGAGGGGGGCGATGGTGTTGGCGAAGTCAGTGAGCCAACTGCAGGGTTCGGGCGGCAGTGGCTGGGTCGTCGTCCGTGTTGGTGGGAGTGGAGCTGCTGAGGGAGGCGGTGAGCTGGTCGTTGGGGATCTTGTTCCAATTCCTGTGTTGGAGCTGGTGTGGACGTTTGCGGGCGATGTTGGTTTTGAAGGTGAAGTGGATGCAATGATGGTCTGTCCATAGGAGTGCAGAGGTGTGGCTGAAGGTGATGGAGTTTCCTGCTGTGAAGATGGGGTCGAGGGTGTGTCCTGTTGAGTGAGTGGGTTCTGGTATGATCTGTTTGAGTCAGATGTTGAGGAGGTTGTCCAGGAGGGATGAGGAGTTGGGGTCTTGGAGGTTGTCGAGGTGGAAGTGGAGGTCTCCCAGCAAGGTGTAGTCCGTAGAGGTGATGGCTTGCGGGATGATGATGTCGGTGATGGAGTCAGAGAAAGGTGCGCAGGGTCCGTGGTGTCTGTAGATGAGGGTGCATCGGAGGGTGGTGGTCAGGTTGTGGAAATGAGCCTTTTTAGGGGCCCACCAGTGCAGGGGTCACCCTTATTTGTCCACTTGGTCCTTAAACCAACAAAGTAGAGATTGGCACGGAAGCTGGAATATCAAATAACAAGTTTATTAATCTCACATGAGTTTGGACTACATCAATACAGCACCCTCAGGCACTGTAGGAGGTAGTCCACAGAATACAGAAACCAAGGGTCTTTTATACCCTGTTAACAGTTGAGTAAGCATGGAGACTCAAAGGGGAGGTACAAGCATACACAGGAATAGTTATTGACTAACATGGACAGATAGAAACCACTTTGTCAGCAGAGTGGGAGGAGAAACAGAACTGCTTACATCAGTTGGAATAGCCTAACAGTTACATTCTAAAACAGGTGCATTCTAGCAGCTAAAGGCCTTTCTGAGCAGACATTGCTTTGGCTCAGTGCTGAAGGAGTTAACTATAGTTGATGACTCAAGCAGAATAAGTGAAGCAGGCAACAGTGAAGACGGGGAAGAGCACATGAGGAGCACATCGCTTACAAATTGGATGCCATAATCAAAATGGCTTCAGCTCATGCTAACAGCAATTTCTGCGATTTCCACAGACGGCCCTTTTAGCATTAGCTGAAGACATCTCTACGACCTAGAAGGGGCATGGAAGATATTCTGTACATCTATTCTCATGAGTTCATTAATTTCCTGGTCCATTGCTAGGTGGGCATTTGCATCATGGATATAAACATTTATTGGCACGCAAGTAGCACAGATGGAGATACAAAATGAGCAAAGCATTGGTCCATAATGAACACATAGACAGCAGTAGAAAATAGCTATGATCATAAACAGAACTGCCAGTATTTTCCAACCCCAAGCAGAAAGCAAATCCCAAAACCTTTCAGTCCAAGTTCCAGAGTTCTTCTTTATGAGGGCTAGAGTACCAATGATATGTTCAAGGGGGCGCAATAGTACTTATCAGAGTGTGCCAAATACGAAGATTAAAGCAAGCACAATTATTGTCACAAAAACAATCTCTGTTTTGAGAGACCAGGAAGACCAAACAGAGCCATGAGAATTAGGGCGAGGAGCCGCAAAGGGCTGCTCCTCCTCAAAAATGGGATGACCAAAGGGGTACATTGCTAACACAAAAATATTTGGGGAATTGAAGCCACTGTACAACCAGCCAGAGGGGAGTATTCTCCCTGTGTCCGTCTGAGCCTCACAGGCAGGCTCTTATCATTCATCAAGTGTTCACTTCTCCCACGGTGGAGCTGCACAACTTGCAACCTGGAAAAACAATTTTGGCCCAGGCTAAGGAAACGCTTCTTTCAGGATAGGGCAATCACCCTCCAGGGCAAACACCCTCAATGATCCTGTCCAGTGTCTCAGGCAGTACACCAGTATTCTTCACTCTAATCTAACAGGCACCAAAGACACAGCACCTGTACCCTAAACTCTAGTCCTTCCCTAACTCTTGTGTTTCCCTGCTGGCGCACTGCCGTTTCCGTTGGGGCCGCAGATTGTACCTAGTGTGCCCAGGCACCTCCTTATCAACAAACAAAGGTGCAGGCTCGCATTCACTTGGGGACCGGGACTCAGAGGCCTGATGCACAAGAATTCGAATATCTGAAGCAACCCTTGTCTCAAAGGGGGTCACCTCAGGCAATGCCTCCTTGCTCTTGTTGTCGATCTGTGCCTTTTGTAGCAAAGAAAAGGAACAAAGTGAAGAATCAGCTCTCCGTCCTGATCTGCGATCCAGTCTTTCACCCAAGAGTTATCCAACGGCGGTAGGGGTACACACTTCTTCTGGCCTTCCACCTTCACCGCTGTTATAGTGGCTAGCAACACCTGGGCTGGGTCGCTTCACCGTGGCTCCAAGTTAGACTTGCGCTTAGTCTCCTGGCTGGATCTCATATCCCCTCTGGCAATGGTTGTAGGGCAACAAATATCTATTAGTGAATCAGAACGGAAATCTTTAGACAAGGCATACAAATAATCAATCAAAAGAGGATATTCAATTTCAGAAACACCCCTATATTATTCATCTTAGGAACCTCAAAGAGGGAATTTTAAAAACAACTATTCTTTGGTGTTTCTTGTGTTAGCAAACTTGTGTTCCATAAATCATATAGTTCACAACACTTCTTCTACTTGTGATTTTTTCACTACTGTACAGGACTGTGGACACTTCTAGAATTATTTTCCTTACGTAAAAACAACTATATGTTTCACTTATGACCATGCTCTCATATTATAGGTGTAGCGGGAAACTCAAACTATGAATGTAACAGAGATCCATATTACATAAATAACTGATCAATTAAACATAACCTAGTAGGTACATACATTTTCCAGCAGAACTTGTTGTGACAAACAAGAAAAACAAGCAAAGAAAATTTTTTCTTCAAAATGTGTGCTAAGGGCATATGGGCATCTTTCCTAGCATTGTGCATATTCAGGGGAGAAACCTATTCACCAGCTCTAGCAAGGGCTGTCAGCTTAATTACATAGACTAACTGATAAAATACTAGTGATGCCTCTGCGACTTATGTAATATTGCAATAACATGAACAATAATAGTGTTATCACCTGGGAATTTGGAACAAAAATCACCAACCTATCGTTCCCCTTAAGGGTCAAATAAGGGAACATCAGTCTATTCTACCCAACTTTTCATCCTTATCCATTTCCCACTTTTTCAGTTCACAGAAAGGAGGAGCAGTAATAGTGCTTAATTTGAGCCAGTGCTTTCTGGTGCTCAGCACTGGCACTTAATTGTAAACACCATACTTAAAACAGTCTACCACATGGTGGCGCTGCTCATCTAATTTAGAGACGAGCAGAACAACGGTTGTTTAGGAATACAATATACATTAAAATGGTGCCAATACCTGCCTCCCTAGCCATTCCTTTAGCTTTGGGGACCTGGAATAATCTGAACTGTCGCATTTACAAGTGAGAGAGATGGTTAGTAGTTATTTTGGCAGCGATGACGAGGGCGATGGGTGGTGCAAGCTCCAGTGGCCTCCTGGTCAGAGCCCCAGCGCTTAATATTTTACAAATTAAGCACTAGGCAGTAACATGGCGTATGTATTTATTCTTTTTGTTAATTCTAACAATTCAGGCAGGACACAATACCTTTCAAACTAGTGACTAACAGACCTGATCATTGCCGGACTTTTCCCACTACTTTACTCTCTAACCCATGCCTGCTTGATATGACAGATATTATTCTAGGAACCATGCAACTTTCTTCACCTTCTGACCAATTTATGACTAAAAAGTGCAATTTTAAACAGAGACTTGACTACATCTGCTTCTTCACAACCATTTTCAAAATCTGCAAATCTTTTGTATGGCTTAGCACAATAACCAGGTCTAGACGTGCTTCCCCATGTTTCTTCTTGAAACCACCAGATATTCACACAAGTTGTATTTGTGCAGGCTAATAGCAACAAAAAAAAAAAACATCTTGTCTTCAGGGAGGTTTTTCTTACTAGGACAAGAAAACTGAGGGCGCAACATAAAACCAAATTATCCTAACCAATGCTTTTTATTGGAAAAGAAGGACAAATCAATAATGCAGCACTAACAGCAGCTTTACAATGTTGACCAATTTATTAAAAATCTAGAGAGAGAGAGAGAAAAGCCAAAAAAAGGAAAAAGAAAACGGTGTATTATCTAATCTGCTTATTCTTAATTTGCCCAGGAGCTAGTCTCCTATCCCCCCTTTCGACAGTAGGTAACCTAAACAGGTGACCTCCTGTCGACAATACTTTCCAAAAATAATAAGCAAAGCTTCTTTCTCTCTCTCTCTCTACATTCTAGCCCCCTCCTTTGGAATATCTTCCAAGGTCGAAGTGCCAGCGCAAGCCTATCAGGAAGAAACCCTCCTGTGTGGGTATTTTGCTTTCAGGCGTGCTAGTCTGCTAAATACAGAACTTGGCCTCTGACCCTAAAACCTGTTGTCCCTCGTCTGAGCAAGGTTTTTCTCATGTGGCCCTCTCACTTCAGAATAACTCTCGAGAAGCCTGACTGAGGTGACTTTGTGTGATATTTCAAAGGTAGGATCTATCTTTTGCTGTTTTTATTCTTATTGGTGTGCAGTGTGCTTTCTGGCACCTAAAGAACTAGCTCAAAATTTTAGTTTTCAGAATGCCATAATACGCCCAGAACTCTTGTGCATAAAGGCGTGCGATGTAATTCACATGTCTCTAGAGCTACTCTTTTGATTTAACTTTTAATAGCCTTTGTATTTAACACTGCAGCCATTAGGCCATACTAGAAATCATATTTTAAGTTTGTTACTAAGATACAGTAATATTGTCATTGTTAGAGAAACTAATATTCACCTTTTTAATTTGGTTGCACAATATATTTAACCATTTAAACATTGAAATCTTAATGCACACTTTGCACAGGGTATTTTCTACAGTGCTAAATATCATTGAATCTGTAGTGTTATTAGACATAAAGATCATAATACAAAAACAATTTTAGTGCAATGACTTAATATTTTTTTTTTCCATGTAATTATTTCTTGAATAATGATCACTAACCCTTTTATTGTTTCTACATATGAAAAGAAAGCCTCATTCCTTTCCTTTTGTCCTTAAATGCATTTATTAATAACACTTAAAAAACTTCTTTTGAAACTAAGCACAGAAGCTTTACTGAAACATAGAAAGTTTGCGTCACTTTTTAGAGGGCAGTAATTATTTACCATCAGATCCACAGATGTGCTTATTAGGAAAGCAACAAGAAAGCAAATCCTTACTTTTATCCTTTCTCTTTTATCCAAAATAATGAAGCTGTATTTCTAAGTTTTCAAAATTAGTACTCTTTAATGCATGTGCTTTTATGCCATTTTGTACTAACTTAAAACCGAGGTGCCACAGTGTTTATTTGTAGCTTATATCTGGGTAAAGCCTGTGTTATTTATTCAGCTGTGTTTTATGACCGGCAGGCGTTAGCTTCTACACTTTTTCAGACAAGAAGGCCTTATGCTCTAGGACTGATAAATCCTGTCTGACATTTAAGGGCACAGGGCCCCTTATGATGCTATCGGTTTCCAATATGACAGCAATGTGCTGTACTCTAATGTCCTCACAGAAACCCAAAACAGTTGATAAACCACTCATTACCTCCCTCTGCTCTAACAGACAGCTTCCTTCGGACAGACAGCTTAAGCAGCTGTTAAAAGCTCTCTTTCTAGTGCTGGGAATGAGGCTCAGTTCATTCTATTTAAAAACCCAGGCATTCCAAGCCAGTCAAAATCTATTGTTTGCAGTGTGGTAAAAGAAGGACCCTTTTATTTTAGCAGCAACCAATTACTCAGATAATGTGAATGCCTATTAATATTTAATATGATGTATCTTAAGGATAGTGCTGTAACATTTTTTAATTTTGTTGAGTCCTGGTTGTGTAAAACACACATTCGTTTTTCTCTGTGAGGCCTACTTTTTCCCATTGAGTTTTAATTCTAATTTATTACCATTGTGGCAATATAATAATTGAATGTCCGCACATGTATACTTTGTTACTGCTTTACTTTTAATAGTAGCGTGCAGCTACTTAACATATTTTATATAATTCATTTTTTGGAATTCTTCCAATGGCATCTGCAGAACACAATGACAACAAACCAAATTGAGCTCATTCCAAACACTTTCAAGAAGGGGCTACACACTCATAACCCACAAAACAGCTTACTGAGGCAAGTCATCCTTTCACAAAGAATACAGTCGCTACTCACTCAAACAAGTATGTCACAAGCATTACCACCGATATCAGTCCACAAACCTCATAGACACTCAAACACACAACCAAACCACAAATCAACACCAGGACAAAAACAAGAGGCAGCCCAATTGTGCATCAAGACAAACACAAAAAAAAAACACAACCCAGGCTCTAGCCCAGACCATTTCCAAAATACGCCAAATTACCAGTTGGTCTGGCAGAGTGTTTGCAAATATATTAAGTATGAGATAAATAAGGCGCCTAATAGGGTACTGGCCAGTTACCCCTAATCAACGCTTAAATAAACACTTCTCTACATATTGAATCTTTTTAAGAGTAAATGACCCATTCACAGGCCATTGTAAATCAGGATCCCTTTTTGTATATTTGTTCCACAGTGTACTATACATTTATGGAAGAAATACCATATTTAATGTGCATATGCCTAATAGGTGTCCCCTCTAGGGGAGCCGGCTGACTATTTTCTAGATCCATATTGGTACCTCCAAGACAGCAACACATTCTACGAAGTGTGCTAGGAGCAGGCATGCCAAAAATATTATAGTAAATATAATATTATAACTAAAGTAGTACTTTTCTCAAATATAGTACTTTTCCCAAATATTTCAAAATTAGAGACAAAACATCTCCTCATTACCTGCCTTTGCTTATTACAATAGACAAATTAATCCAAACCAGAATCTTGGCCAAGCAAATCCAAAACAAGAGTGTCGCTTAAGCGACCTTACCAAACCAAAGTCTCCAACCTCCACCTGCCAAGCTCTGGGTCGACCTAATGGTCACTGCAAAACAGACGCCAAAAAGGATCTTAGTCGGGACTGGCCAATACCTGGAGGGTCAGATCGGGAAAACCGGAAAAACACTTTGGTCTGCAAAGACAAAGGGTCTCCTCGTGCAGGGTACCTCCTCAGTAAGATTCCAGTCCTCTGTCAAGACCACTCCTTCAGGCGGCCGCGTCTCCGATGAGCCCCATGAGTCGGGCGCCAAAACTGTGGAAATGAGCCTTTTTAGGGGCCCACCGGTGCAGGGGTCACCCTTATTTGTCCACTTGGTCCTTAAACCAACAAAGTAGAGATTGGCACGGAAGCTGGAATATCAAATAACAAGTTTATTAATCTCACATGAGTTTGGACTACATCAATACAGCACCCTCAGGCACTGTAGGAGGTAGTTTACAGAAACCAAGGGACTTTTATACCCTGTTAACAGTTGAGTAAGCATGGAGACTCAAAGGGGAGGTACAAGCATACACAGGAATAGTTATTGACTAACATGGACAGATAGAAACCACTTTGTCAGCAGAGTGGGAGGAGAAACAGAACTGCTTACATCAGTTGGAATAGCATAACAGTTACATTCTAAAACAGGTGCATTCTAGCAGCTACAGGCCTTTCTGAGCATACATTGCTTTGGCTCAGTGCTGAAGGAGTTAACTAAAGTTGATGACTCAAGCAGAATAAGTGAAGCAGGCAACAGTGAGGACTGGGAAGAGCACATGAGGAGCACATGGCTTACAAAATGGATGCCATAATCAAAATGACTTCAGCTCATGCTAACAGCAATTTCTGCGATTTCCACAAGGTTGGTCTGTATCTTGAAGTGAAGGTGTTCCAGCAGGTCTGTGGGCCCGTTGGTGCTCCGTCGGATGGTGGATTTGTGAGCGATGGCGATGCCTCCTCCGGGGCGGTTCTTCATGGTGATCTTGTAGCCTTCGGGGATGGCGATCGCGACGTCAGGTCCCGAGGCGTCGTTCGTCCAGGTTTCTGTGAGGAACGTGACGTCGGGGGAGGTGCTGTCAAGGAGGTCCCAGATTTACGCGGCATGTGTGTAGGGAGCGGACATTGAGGAGGATGCATTGCAGGGTTTGGGGTGTGGTGGAATTGTGGCGGTGGATTGAGGTGAGTCCTGGGTCCCGGCGAAGGCGTGGCGACAGTGGCAGCAGGTAAAAGGTAAAAGGTCCGTGGGTGTCAATAGGTGAAAAACCCTTGCAGTTGTTGTCCTGGCCAGCGTTGAGTACGTAGAGGGCCAAGGAGCTGTAGCGCTGGCGGGCCGGAGGACCAGGGTCCCTGGTGCTGGCCGCAGTCAGGAGCCAGACAGGAGCAGACGGGCTTGCCACTGGCGCGCGGCCGCAGCGGCGAAAAGCAGGAAAACAAGGGGAAGAGGCGAGAAAAAAGAAAGGAACAGAAAAAAGGCAAACAGGAAAAGACAAAAAGGCAAGTAAATGGAAAGGAAAAAACGAAAAATTAAAAAGGCAAGAATAAGGAGGAAAGAAATCAGGCACAGAAGCGGAGACGAGCAGGAGGAGGCACAGAAGCCTCGAACACCAACCTTCCAGCGCTGGGGGCAGGCACTTTACGGTGGAGCTGCGCGAGGGGAAAGATCAGTATTCTGACCAGGAGGTCAGAGGTCTAGGCGGATTAATTCAGCAGTCAGCGCTAGCGGATCACGAGCAGCAATTACACCTGGAGGCAGGGCAGGTTCTCTTCTACAAATGGGGAGAACCTTGGCTCGATCTGTTTGCCACCATCAAGAACGAGCAATATCAGCACTTCTGCAGGCTGGTGTTTCCAAGGCATCTCTCACTCAGACGTGCGTTCCGCCTTGAGTGGAATGTGGGACTCCTGTATGCCTTCCTGTCGATACCACTCCTGTCTCACGTTCTCAAGAATATTAGGACCAACTCGGTTCAAGTTATCCAAGAGGACCCAAATTGGGCACGGAGGGTATGATATTCAGAATTCCTGGGTTTGAGTATCTGTCCTCTGATGAGGCTGCGTCCATGGGAGCCCGTGCTATTGCAGTGGCAGGGCTGGGTTATCAGCCCAGCCATTCGCAAAATCCATGTTCATGCATGGAGAATGCGCGGCGACAGCTGAACACGTTTGATCTTACTCCAGAGGTGATTGATCTCCTCTTGGCAGCCAGGCATCCCTCAACTAAAACTATAAATGCCTGTTGTTGGGACCAATGTGTCGCCTGGTGCAGTACTTGGAACCCAAGAGAGTGCGAACCCTCTATACAGATTGTACCAAAGACCATTAGGTGGGTGATCAGCTCTTTGTGGAGTTCACTGGAGTTAACAAGCATCAGCATAGCCAATAGGTCTCGCTTTTGGGACCTTATAAGTGTTTAGCCGTGAAGCACATTATCCTGGGTGCTGTGCCACCAGGGATTGAAGAGCTATACAATTATTACACACTGGGTCATGCAGTATGATTCAGGAATACACGCTTGCCTCAGGAAACAATTATGGACACATTCCAAGGCTTTTTACACAGAAAGACAAGTGCATTGATGCAAGTCAACCGCTCAATAAAATTCTGTGTGCGACTGAATTACTAGAGTATTGAACATCCTATGAAAAAAAACAGTGAAAAACTTTCCAATGGCGGAGACGTCACATCCCTCCTCCCCCAGGCCTCTATTCACCAGGCACCCTTCTCCAGAGTTTTCCATTTAAAACAATGCATGCACCATCCGTTTACCAGCAGGCCACGGTCCCGCCCTGTGTCCCAACCCCCTGGATACAGGAGCACTAAACATGGCAACAACATCCAAATGATCCCATTTGTCAGGCACAGGACAAATAATAAATAAACAGGGGCGGCAATGGCTGGGAGTCCTAAACAATCGAAAAGAAAAGTGGAGAATTTAGAGCAATGACAAAAATGGCTTAAAATGCCAGACAATCTACAAACATTGCAAGGGACAAGAATTTAGTGAAGCAATGAATCAAAAACAGCACACCACATAACTGCAGGGGGGTCTATGTGATCCGTCCCAGTGGCAGGACCAGTATCTGCAGTTTCACTGCAGCCAGTATACACCAGACTGTTCCAGGTGAGTGTTCCCTATAAAATCTAGTTTCCTAACCAACTTTTCCCCATTTCATCACAAGCAGCAAAGCCAACTACCTCTTTGGCAGTATACACGTTCCCACCGAGTGCAGGTGGTGTGAGATTAAACTAAAATGTGTGCGAGCCACTGAAGGCTTGAGCCAGATGCCTGGCTCTGGTGCAGAGCGAGGTCCCCTTGAGACCAAATAATACGAGCTTCCATGTGGCTTCTGGCTGTCACCCACGCTGTAAACTAAAGAGCCACAAATTAAAGAAAACACATTATTAACAATAACATTTGATGTAAACTATAAGAGGGCACGAGATGCTCATCCAGTGGTTGAACGAGCAATATAAAATCAGAAAACCTAGTATTTTTTCCTGGCTTCTCTACTTGACCAATTAGTTAAGAGTGCTTGTGCCTGAAGCGTGAAGCTTGCAAACTTAGTTTGGTGTGCGTGCAAATCCTCCATTGCCAATCCCTGGTGAGTTGCACTGCTACTGCCGAAACAATGCCAATGGAGGTACCAATGGGTGAGGCGGTCTGGCCTCAATGGTCCTGACACCTCAGTGCGGGTCACTGTTGCTCTAGGGTGTGCTGCTTCGTAGGATTACCCAGAAGACTGGAGATGAACTTCAGTATGGATTGTAGTGGACAGGCCTTCAAGGTTAACCCACACTTGCCACTGCTAGGGTCCACCTGCTGGTGCTATGACAGCAGGGCTTATAAGGTCTAGTGGGGCCTTCTAAGTTCTAGCATGGGAATGTGCTCCCTCTGGAGAATGGTCTGGTCATGAAGGCTGAACCAGGATTCCTCAGTTCCAAATTCAACAGCTCTGGCCATAGTGCCACATCCTCTCCTCTACTTAACACCATACTGCTCCACTGAGAGAAACTTGCAATGCTTTCAGCTACAACCATTTTGTGCCAGGCTATAAACACCTGGATGCGCCAAATTCAAATTATGCACAAAACAAGAGTAAGTAATATGCTGCCTGAAAAAAAGTAACATCCTCAAAAAAGCAAACACTCGTAGTGAATGCAAGATTAAGTAAAGCGTGTGAAATGTAAGCAGGAACAACAAGGTGAACTTAATGCTTTTACATTATTCCGAAATCAATGAGTATTTTTGCATAAAAGTTAAGAACATGACAGCAGTATCACATCCCTGAACACAGAGCAGCGTTACACATTTTATAAACTAAAGTAAGGAAAACAGCTGTCATAGATCACATTAAACGTTTTCCACTCCCCGCATCAACCAAGTATTGGAGTACCTTCAGGAATGGTGCACTTCCCACCCGGGGAAAACAATGCTGTTCAAACAAAAAGACCAGAAAACAAAAGTAGCGCTTCACTGACAAGCTCTGTAAAGTGATGCAAATGTATTTGGGTGTGAATAAAACCAATCTGGCCACTGTGTGACCACTCTGGCTTGCTTTATTTAATTATTTATATTTTAAACCTTTTTTTCTCTAAGTCTCGAGGCTGCACTATGGAATTCAAAAGTATCAGAAAAAGACAAGATTCCCAGCAAAAGTGCTGTGATCATTTGGGTCACTTGCAGACACTACAATGGCGACATGCAGGGACCGACGAGCCCCTGTCCCCTGCGCACTTCGCCGACTACCTCACCTGCCTTCACCTCAGGTTGCCACCTCCTGCTTCTCTACAGCAGCAACCACACTGCGCACTGCGGCGGCCACCAAGGCACTGAGAGACACCTTCCATGAGGTGGCCACGATCTGCACACCGCTCTGTGGAGGCCTCCCGAACATGGCGCGCCCACGCCATTAGCGCCTGGTATGTTCTCCGGGCCGAGGGGAGTGCTTCCACACACTCGGAGGGGCTTGTGAGCTACTGGACTCCTTGCCCAGCCCCAGCAGCCTACAACTACAACAGCAAGCACGCGGTGAGCGTAATTAAAGGCCTCAAGTGATAGGATAGCTGATTATATTCAATAAAAAAGTTAGGGCACGCCGTGCCATGCCGATCCGCCCACTTCAACACTGGCTCCATCCCGAAGGCTCTTCACGACCACGGGTAACGCTGTCTCGGGGGGCTTCTGGATCAACAAGTTACATAGCGCGCCGTACCTGTACCAGCCTCTCGCGTCCTGTGGCTAGGCTTCTGAAAGGTTAACCGCCAGGGCCTGCTCCATGCAGCATGCGGCGGTGACAGTCTCCTCACAGGCTAACCTTCAACTCTACACGATCACTGGTACCGTCACCGCGCGGAACTTCAAATTGAATGAGAAATCATATAGTGCGCATGCGCGCAATGAAACGCATGCGCACTAAAACGGCAGAATTCGGGGGAGCTCAAAAATACATGTGTTTGATACAAAGTGCAAAATGCGGTTGCGCAGCTTGATAGGCATGCGCACACACGCGGGGGGAGCGCTTACAGACGGGGAGCTGAAAACGACGGAACACCTGATCCATGCCAGATTTTGAAGATAACTACATGTATCTAAATGTGGATATGCTACAAATCTGGAATGGATTCGACCCTCCAGGACGGACTTTGGAGCACCCTGCTGTAGTGCAAGGGATGCTAGCAACAGTGTGCAGGCAGTCTGGGAGTGTTCACTAACATCTGTCTGCCACTGTAGTCAGTTACTGCACTTACAGTGTTTGTAATGGAGAAGAGTTGTGAAATCTAGATCAAGTGTGCAGGGTTTGATGTTACCCTGGCCAGGGCAGTGAGTGCCACATGCGGACCCAGAGCAGAAGAAACGTTCGCCATCGGTAGCCACGGCTCTGGTTTTTCGCCTCCTTCCTGCAAATCTTCCGTAAGCACCCTCATCTTGCTGTGCATCGTTTTTAAAGAACATTCCCATACTGGTCAGTGGCAGACTTGTCTCAATGTGCTTGGCAGAGCCCGGCAGCACTGCGCGTAGGCCTGACATTACCTCTCATGCGCTTGGCAGTGTTGCAGGTAGCAATCCCAGATTGCACAACAGGCTTCTCAGCAGTTAATTCCATGTGCCTGGCAGGGTCTGCAATATACAATCAGTGACGGGGCAGCAATCTGCAGTTGCTGGACAGTCCCCGACACAATATTCTGCGGGTACCTGCTGGGCTCTGTGCATGCTCCCTCTGTCTTAGTCATAGACCAGAGCAGCACTTCCCATGTCTGGCAGTATACCCTATGACAGCACCACCACTGCGCTTTGCAGTTTTCTGGGCAGCATTGCCCATACTTGTATCAGAACACATGGTAACAGCACTTCTGTTTTTTGATGCCTTGCAGTTCTGAAGTTGGTTTTCCTCCGTGGCAGCTGCCGCAATACTAAAGTGGGGGGCGGGACGGGGATTAGGGGGAATAATATATATTTTTTTAAACTTGCCTCGGTCCTCTTCACCAGTTTTCCTCCCAACATGCACTGGGGCACAGTCTCCCCACCCAATCCCGGTGTTCCTGTCATGCTATACCTAGCATGAGAGCATCACCATGAATTGTCTGAGTGGCGTGGTTTGCCGCTCAGACAATGCCTAGGAGCCAGTGACGTTTTTCCAACCCGGCTGTGCAACACAGCTGGGTTGGACAAACCGAAGTGCGCATGTCTGTTTGGCCAGCCTAAGACGGTCGGCCAAACAGACATGCACACTCAAAGTGTGCCTACCACTCCTCCCTACTATGCCCGGCCCTCCCCTCCCTACACTGCTGGCATCGGCTCAGTCTGTCAGCGGTCATTTTATTTTTCACTTGACCGCTGACTGACTGACCAGTGGGCTGACACTCCTCTGCCTTTACAGAGGAGCCGCCTCTGGTTTTTAGGCTATCCGTACATAGTGAATGCCACAATTGAATGCACTGAAAGTGCTTTCAAAGCACACGCATTTCATTCTGTGCACACTGAGTCCTGAATGGCCATCGGTGAAGTTTTAGAATTAAGTTCCTGTATTCACCAAAGCACCCTGCAAGGATGTGGAGGCCAAATTATAGGATTTAACGCTTACTGTACTCCATGAACACTGCATAGACCCCCACACACTTGTTACAACACAATCTCCAACCTGCACACTCTGTATGTACCCAATGAGTCCAGCCGTCTCATGTCACGAGAAGGCCTTGCACGCTCACATGCCTCTGGCATTGAACTGTTCCTACATTTGGAAAGCACACATTAACATCCTCTGCATAATGCAATCCACAAAGAGTGAAATCCCCAGTCATGTTTTGTCTCTCCCTCTTTTATGAATACAACAATAAGGAAAGGCCTAAGTTAGATATTGGTCAGGGTGTACTGGGAACCCTGCACGGGTGACTATCACTCTCACCCCCTTCGCATTTTGTTGCTTTTTAGCACTTTGGGCCTGAGTGTTGGACCAGGGTCAACTTAGGCCCACCAGTGTCATCGCTGCTGAAAAAGTCATTGATGGGCACATGTGATCCACTGTCTGGAGCAGGCTTCTCCTACAAGTAACTGGTGAGCTACTGGTAGCTCTCCAGCTACCTGTCAGTAGTTCTCCTGTGTGCACCCCAGCCTGCTAAATTAGAAGCTTTTGTTTGGTTGAATGAATATCTGTCTATCTGTCTATCTGTCTGTCGATATCAAAATTGAGAGTAGATATTCAGGACGAAACTGTATTTATTTTCAGAACTCATAAGCTGCTATTTGGAGAAAATTTGCCATATTTCCAAAATATATTTACAGCTGATATTTGAGTGATAAATCATGTGGAACTAGGGAGACTTTTTACAAATGTTATTACTTTGTTGCGCGTGACATCGCAGCGATGGCATTTATTCATGTAGAGGCATTCCGGATTGAAAAGCCTTTTTTACATTTCTGCTGACAACCCTGCCTGATGCGCTGAGGTGATCATTGGTAGTTATCTTGCATATGGTGGCACTAATGTAATGTTGTTTGATGTTGTCACTATTACAACACTAACAATAGTAACTCTGTTAAGTTTCATTAAACATAAGTAGCTTTTATTACAGAAAGGTTGGAGACCCCTTGTGGAGGGTGCCGCTTTCCAACTGCATACCTGAAGTTGGTAGATGGCAAGCCAGGGGGCTCCCTACTCAGGTTCTTGAGCATGCTGGGATGCAGTGACCCAGTTTAACAGGTCTTCTGTCGCCTTCACTGAAACATGCTGACTTTCTCCACATGCATCTGGTGATCTGGAAGTAAGGGGCCAATTAGTCAATCCACATCTCAAGGATGAGTCAGCCTTACAGAAGATGTCTCGCAACTAACCTACACTTTGAGAGAAGGGAGGGTAGAGGTCTTGTTTGGTGACCAGCATGGAATGTCTGCTGCTGAGCGGAGCATTTTGCTACAGAGCGAGAACATCCAAAGCATTGGGAAGTTGTCTTCCAGCTCAATCAGCAAACTGCTGTGTTGCGATTGGCAAAACACCATGGTCTAGATTTGCTAACATTTTGCATCGTGGATGCGCCACTTTGTTGGCGCAGCCACAACTCAAAATGTTATTTGTGATTTACAAAGCCAAGCAACTCATAGCCATGCCTTGCATTACTTTGAATCACGGAGGCATTCCATGTGTGGAGCATGGGTGTTCTTATGCATCCACCCATGGATTTTGACACAATCCCAGATTTACTAACGTAAATAAACCTGGGATTGTGCCAAAATGCTACGCCTCCTTGAACCAGGCATAATGAAGAGCAATATCTTGATTTCTCCTCTTTACTTCCTCTTTCTATGTGTGCTGCATTCTGCAGCACACATAGAGAGAGGTAAATGCCTTTAAGGATTGTTTTTGTGCACAAAGGTACCCCTTCCTGCACAAAAACAATCCTGCCTGTAATAAAGGCACCCTTGCACCATGGTGCAAGGGTGCCTTGGTGCTAGGCAGCACACAGTGCACCAGTACTAGGGGACATCTTAGTAGATGTGTCGCCCTGTTGGACTTGGCCCTTTTTGCAGGGTTATCCCAGCCGTGGTGCGAGAATAATCTCCTCGCATCGCAGCGCCACTGCTGAAACCGACGCAGCGTTGGTCGCCGCTGCAAGAATTGACGCATCGAGGGATCGCGGCTGAAAAGGTCGACGCAGCACCGCTCGCCGCCGCCGCATTGTTCGCCGACGCATCCTGGATTTCCACGCATCGTCCCTGTGCCGCAAGTTTCCCCCGACGCATCACCCGTGAATCTGGGTCGTCTCAGAACCGACGCATCACATCCCCCTACAGACCCGATGCACCGCTCCCCTGCGTCCAACTGTCGCATCGCATCCACGAAGGTCTCAGGAATCGACACATCTCATTGTTTTTTTTACGCTTCCCATCGCTGCAGCTGTTTGGCTTGGTGAATTTTGTCCCAACAACAGGTACTTTGCAAGAAATCACGCATCTATAGTTTTCTATGGACTCAGTTGCTAAAACCTTTTAAAAGTCATTTTTCTTAATACTTGTATGTTGGATTTTTGTTGTTTTGGTCTTGTTAAGTTTAGATAAAGATACTTTATTTTTCTAAACCGGTGTGATGTCCATTTGTGGTGTTATCATTGTGTTACTGTGAGTGTTGGTACAAATACTTTACACATTGCCTTTGGGATAAGCCTGTCTGCTCGTGCCAAGCTACCAAGGGGATGAGCAGGGGTTATCTAGAGTGTGTATCACCCTTACCCTGACAAGAAGCAAGGGTCCCTATTTGGACAAAGGTACCTACCTCTGCCAACTAGAGACCCCCATTTCTAACATTGGTGGCAGCGGTGGGATTTGAACTTGTATTTGTACTTGACCCACAGTGATTGGTGTACATCACTAGTTTAGCGCAGACCACTACGCAACGGCATACTGTTTTATTTTTGATCTGACCCATGAATATCCACGCACCATGTCTCTGAGTAGTAAACCAGCAAGTGAGGCTGCAGAATTGCAGTCTGACATTGAAATGTTAAGTAGTTACAAAGTAAAGCAACTCAAACAGTTCTGCAGGAGCTTTGGATGTCCCATGAGGAGCAACTCTAGGAAAGAGGAGCTACAGAAGGCCTTAGGAGCCTGGTGGGAGGCCAGAGAAGCTGGGGAGACAGATGATGCAGATGTGGATGGGGGTGTGCCAGAAGGCCGTTTCAGATCCCAGGATTGGCCTGTTGGGAGAGCAGCCTCTAGGGTTGACAGCAATCATTCTTCCAGGAATTTTTCTCCAGAGGATTTGGAGGAAAGGCAAAGGGCCAGGGATCATGAATTGGAGGTCATGAGACTAAAGGCAGAGGAGAGCAAGAACGCTCGTGCCTTGGAAGAAAGGAAGTTGCTTTTGGCACATGAATTGAGAATGAGAGAGCTTGATATGGAGCTCGAGAGGCTTGGCCATGAGTGTCTTAGCCAAGAAAAAGGAAAAGTGTTTAGCTCATGAAGTGAGCTTGGCTGGGTTGGAGGTGGAGTCCAGCTCAGATGGTGGCAGCAAAAATGTAGTGTCTAGTGCTGGGGGAGAAGTACACACACCCAGAGATGTGGCGCCTGACTTGAAGGAGGGGGTTGACATACACCAAGGGGTTCAGGGTTATGAGGTAGCTCCAGTGGTGTGCAGTGTCCCTGAGGTGGATTGGGTAACTGTCACAGGGGTTCATATTCCTAGTGGTGGGAGGGACACTCTACTGACTCTAGATGAGAGGTGCAGGGAGAGGGGTTCCCCCATGGTAGAAGCCTTGGTATGTGAGTATGGAGACCGCCCAGAAGAGTGTGGGTTGAGTGACAGAAACAGTCAGACACTGTTTTGCTAGTCTCAGGAGGGTGATGTGAGGTACTTGTGTGAGGCACTGGATGGTGAGGCAAAGAGTAGCTTGGTCATCACTTGTGTGTGGCTGTGTGATTCAATTGTTGGAGAGCATATTTTAAGTCCCTGTTTTCCAGAGCTATGCCAACAGCTGGTGGAGTGTGAGTTCTCTGACCCCAGGGAGCTTGCACAGGAGGTAGACCTTTTGGTGGATTCCAGAGGGTCTGAAGAAGCTTTTGGGAGTGATCCTGAAGGGGGTGATTCAGGTTTTCCCCAACCAAGTGAGGTAGGGAAGGTTTGTAGTAGCCCAGATATGTCCTGGAGTAGTGGGAGGGGTGTCGGGTCCCACGTCCTGTTTCAGAGGAGAAGGAGTGGGAGTGGGCTGTGTCCCAACGTGCCCGAAACCCAGTCTCAAGGCCTGGTTGGTTCCATGAGGGAACACCAGGAGGGGAGCCTAATGTGTACCGAGAGGCTATTCCCTGAGGGGGATTCTAAGCTGTCAGTTGAGCTGTGGGAGTCTGCTGTAACCAGCATCCCACCAGTTCTGGTGTCTGGCAGCACCTCTCCATTTGGGAGGGTTGATGAGTCCAGAGAAAAGGGTGAAGGGGGGGATGCAGTCCCCAGTGGACGGACCAGTGGGTCAGGGGTTGCCATCTCTGAGGTCATAGGACCCCAGGACTGCCCCTGGTGAGGCCACTTCTGGCCTGGGGGGGGGGTCTTCATGCTCTGTCAAGTGGACAGGAGGCTGGAGACCTGCGCCAGGCAGTCTTTCGTACAACTCAGGAGGAGTGTATTTCCCTTGGGGGGGGGGGGGATTTGGTGTACTCCCCCAGAAGTCCTGGGTTGCCAGGCACAGGTCCAGCCTAAGGGTACAGACCCTGGGTTGAAGGACCAGATTCTGGGTGTCCCCCCTGACCTGGAGGAAGGGGCGACTGGTAACAGTGCCCCTACCAAGTTGTCTTCTGGGGGTCCCACTCCAGGTGGGAGGGTGCAGAGCCCCAGGGAGGAAGACAGGGTGTGGGAGAGCCCACCCCAGTCTTTTGTCCAGCAGTAGGGTACAGACCCTGGGCTGGTGGGCCAGTGTCAGGATGCCATACCTGACTTGGCAGGAGGGAGAGTGGAGAAAGGGTGCCAGGCACCTGGGGCTACCGCCGCCCACTTTCTGATGCCACAGAGGTTAGAGAGGCCTGGCTCTCATCACTGACAGTTGTCAGTGGCCACTGGTTTCGACGCGCTCCCGGGAGGAACTCAGCCACAGTCCTAGCGTACTCGCTTGAAGAATGACGTACTGACAAGGCATGATCCGGCCTTTTCCAAGAATTGCACAAGGAACTTAGACTGAGTTTTACTCAATCGAGATGCACTTTGTAGAAAGATTTTGAACCCCAAGATTAGAATACCTCGACAATACCACCAACTGGAACTTCTCAATAACCTACCGGTTAGGACCGTATACCGGTCTTTTAGAATCACTTACTTTTCTCATTACAAGGATCCTTCGGTTTCAGCCGTGACCGGCCGGGTTGGAATTATCACCGGCTTATAGGTCTCAGTTACTGTGCTATTACATCAGCCCTGAAGAAGTCAGTCCAGGGATATCTTCCTTCGGACGAAACACGTGTTGGCTGGACCTGTTGTTCGAATAAATCAAGAAGAATCATTATACAAATTCTCATGTGCTTCCTCATGTATACTCTATTGTAATGATATTCAACACTGTAGCGTGTGCATAGGCTTTGTGTGTACTATTGGGACCTCGGTCCATTTGTCAGGGGGCTTTTTGTGGTTTTCCCTCACCTTGTGCACCACTTAGATAATTGCATAATTACAGGACGATACTCAGCGCGCGCCACCAACCTCCTGCGTTTTAAAAACTACCACCTTTGATATCACTGTGGCTTGCTGTCCTGGTGGACAGAATTGCCCCTGGGAGGGGGACAGGAGTCACACCCCGGGGGTGGACTGGGCTACACCACTGTGTTGGATATGTGTGTATTGTCTGCCTGTTGGGACACCTCTGTGAGCAAAGTAAGTTTAGGCGCTGCACATATGGGGTCCACAGCTAAGGAGAAGGGTTCCCCATGGGTCAGCTCAGTGGGTCCTGAGAGTATGGATAGAGGGATCCAACTGGGTTCAGGAAGGCGTAGAACGGGAATAGACACCTGCTGTTGCGGGCCAGGTTCCATGTTCTATCGCCGCAAGCAGGGAAGCCCATCGAGGTATGGATTGGTCTACCCTGGCTTTAGGCTGGAACAGGGTTGTGTTGGACTTGGCCCTTTTTGCAGGGTTATCCTCAAACTTTTTGCTTATTCCTCCTATTTTTTCCTGACCTGTGTTTGTTGGTTTTAGGACTTTGGGCACTTTGCCACTGCTGATCAGTGTCAAAGTGCATGTGCTCTCTGAGTAAATTGTTATTATGATTGGTTCTCCCTGATTGGCATATTTGATTTACTGGTCAGTCCCTAGTAGAGTGCACTGAGTGTGCCAGGGTTGGTAAATCAAATACTACTAGTGGGCCTGCAGCACTGATTGTGCCACCCACATGAGTAGCCCTGAAAAGATGTCTTAGGCCTGCCACTGCAGTGCCTGTGAGTAGTTTGCTAACTGCCATGGTGACTTGGCAAGTGCACCCACTTGCCAGGCCCTAACCTTCCCTTTTCTTACATATAGGACACCCCTATGGTAGGCCCAAGGTACCCCCCTTGGCAGGGTGCAGTATATGTGAAAGGTAGGACATGTACTGATGTGTGTAACATGTCCTGATGGTGAAATACTGCCAATTTCGTTTTTCACTATTGAAAGGCTTTCTTGCCCCATAGGACAGAATGGGGAATGCTTTGTAACATTTTACAAGCATATCTTCCCATAGAGATAAGATGGAAAAATAAAGTTTAGGCTCTCCGAACTCAGAATTTAATAACACAACTTTTACTAAAGATGGTTTTTAAATTGTGTTTGAAAATGCCACTTTTAGAAAGTAACCATTTTCTTGTTTAACCATTCTGTGTGCCTCTGCCTCTTTGTGTATTGACTGTCTGGTTTTGGAGTGACCGGGGCTGGGGAGGTGCATTCTCTCAGACAGCCACCGGGGTGGTTGATGTGTGTCCTGCCTTTCCTGAATGAGTCAAGGCTGGGCTGAATAGACCTGGGCTGCATTCAGACTAGGGGGAGGAGTTCTCACTAGCACCTGAATAGGCCCGGTCTGCATTTAGAGTGGTGGGAGGAGATTTCCCTTGCACCTGAATAGGGCCTGTCTGCCTTACACAATGCTGTCTCCACCTCCTGCCAGGCAGCTGCACCAGAGAGGACAGAACTGGTTTGGACTGTGCTCAGAGACCCTTGCACAGAGAACAAAGACATATTGGGGTATAAGTATTGGACCTAAAACCCCTGAACTTTACACTACGTCTGGAATCAGAGGAACCTTTTCCAAGGAGAAGAGCTGGAGAAACTGAGGAGAAGTACTGCCCTTTCTGTGTGTCTGGGGTTGGCCTGCAGTTGCTGTTTCTGCCAAGGAAAGGAGAAGGACTTTGCTCTGTGCTGTGTCCCCTGCTTGAGGAAAGTCTCCAAGGGCTTGAATAGAACTTGCCTCCTGTTTTGAAGTCTCAGGAACACAAAGACTTCACCCCCAGCTCCCCTGAACTTCCTTGCTGGGAGTTCTGACCTGCCAGGAGTGCCTGTGACTGTGTGGGGCCTCTGGAGGTTGTTTCTGCTGCTGGGAGCTGGAAAGCAACGCAGCAAACAAGGAAGTCGACGCATCGCTCTTCTGGCGACAGTTTTCTGACGCAATGCCGTGGTGCAAGAAGAATTTCCTCGCACCGCCGCGCCGCTGTTGAAACCGACGCAGTGCTGGTCGGCGCTGCAAGAATCGATGCATCGAGGGATCGCGGCTGAAAAGGTCGACGCAGCGCCGCTCGCCGCTGCATCGTTCGCCGACGCATCCTGGATTTTCACGCATCGTCCCTGTGCCGCAAGTTTTCCCCGACGCATCACCCGCGGATCGGAGTCGTCTCAGAACTGACGCATCACTTCCCCCTACAGACCGGACCCGACGCACCGCTCCCCTGTGTCCAGCGGAACTGTCGCATCGCATCCACGAAGGTCTCAGAAATCGACGCATCTCATTGTTTTTTTGACGCTTTCCATCGCTGCGGCTGTTTGGCTTGGTGAATTTTGTCGCAACAACAGGTACTTTGCAAGAAATCACTCATCCATAGTTTTCTATGGACTCAGTTGCTAAAACCTTTTAAAAGTCATTTTTCTTAATACTTGTATGTTGGATTTTTGTCGTTTTGGTCTTGTTAAGTTTAGATAAAGATACTTTATTTTTCTAAACCGGTGTGGTGTCCATTTGTGGTGTTATCACTGTGTTACTGTGAGTGTTGGTACAAATACTTTACACATTGCCTTTGGGATAAGCCTGTCTGCTCGTGCCAAGCTACCAAGGGGGTGAGCAGGGGTTATCTAGAGTGTGTATTCCCCTTACCCTGATAAGAAGCAAGGGTCCCTATTTGGACAAAGGTACCTACCTCTGCCAACTAGAGACCCCCATTTCTAACACGCCCTAAATGGGAAAGGTATGCCCAGATGTGGGTCCATACACACTGTATCACTGGAATCAAGCTAAACCTGTCTGATGAGCCCTAATTAGGACAAACCCTGTCCTAGGTTGCTTGTGCTCCAGTTCAGGGAGGACCTGTTCTGGTGGCTTGGGCTGGACTGTCCTCCCTGGAGCAGGGTCAAGAATGATTTGCATATGTTGTGGTCCAAACTGAGGTGGCATGGTGTGCGAAATAAAGACGAACTGGGATGCGGCTCGAGTAATTACCAGTGGCTGAGATTTATCAAGCATTCCATCCATCACTTATTGTATACGTTAGTGTTTTGGGGTTTTGTCACAGAAAGTAAATTGTGGCTAGGCTGAAACATCAGCTGTGCTTGCCATGATTACAGAACGCAAAATTATCAATTAGTCACAGAAAAAGAGGACGAAAAAGTTTAAATACACATACACCATAAACACCACGTAGGGCATTTGTGTTATGGCTGATAATTTAAAGTACAGAACTGTTAAACATGCAAAACAGTCAAATGGTTCTAGGAACAAGGCCCTATTTTTAAATACATAGAATTAAAAGAAAAACATGTCAGTCTCTCTTTAGTTGTTCGCTTAAATTTCTCAAAGTTTCACCCAAAATATTTTAACACACCTGAAACAAAACGCTAAGACTTTCGAAATGGTTTTGATTATTGAAAGCCCAAAAAAAATGTAAAAATTAATTGTTCTGATCCCCTCAATTGTCAGGGGTGAAGTGGAGATATGTTACTCATTTGATTAATATGACAGGACAAACAAAAGATTGTAAGTAAGGGGCTCACAATGAGCGCCCACAATCGACTTGCCTTATCAGAGTTGCTTGCTCTGTTTCAATTTGCGACAAACCGTAGCAGTAGCTGCTACGTCCTCAGTCGCAAGCATTGCTGTCTCACATTAGAATCTAAATTGCTTAGTGCCTGTAAATCATAGTGTCAGCATAAGGCCAAGCTAAGCCTTCAACCCCAAGTCATGGAAGCTTCCCTGTGAAAATCATCACTGCCTTTCTCGGTGGGGGGGGCTTTTCACACTTGTATTTGAAACAAAAACATTGCACACGTTTAGAGAAGCAGGCCAGGCCTCAGTGTTGGAGCTGAAAAAGACAACCATTTTTGTTACTAGAGTGCTAAATTTGACATTAGGGAAGTCAACCGTGATTGTGCCTTGCCTCAGTTCCTGAGCAGCGCCGGAGAGCTACTGAACTGTGCTGCCCCATTGATGTGATTCATCACCATCAAGGACCTCACTACAATCATTTCTTTGAATCCAACCTACGGTGGACCATACCCTGAAGACTTTTCTTTCTTTCTTCAGATCGGGCTGTCCCTTGGTTCGCTTTGTCCTGAGGAAGACCCACTGTGCCTACTAATCAATCACGCACTTCTCTGGGTCGTAACGTCGACGTGCCTGTCATAAGCCTGACCCTAGTCTCTCCGCCCCACGTGAAATGGAAATTTAAATCCCAAGCGGAGACTTATGTACCCAGGGATGGATGTTCTTTGAATGACCAGTTTTTAACCATCAGTACAGCACTGTATATATCTCTTGCACACTTAGCGCTTTTTGTCACTTTTTCACCATATCACTTGCGCCGTTTGAACAACTCATATGTTCATGAACTGTGACGGCCTCTGTTATCTTGACATCATAAAATGTAAAAGAATATATTGAATTATCACTTAATACAACTTCAGATTCACGCAATCTTTTGGTATGTTGTTTGTCCTTCCTTCTCTTACATTTTCATTGATTATTATTGAAGAGTTTGATTACTTTTTTCTATTGTTATTATTCAGTAAACTTAGAATCAATTCTGTACCTGACAGAGCCAACATTTTCCACATTCTTGTACACCCAGGTTCTGAGGGGCACTGGGTCACCCCATTATACTAGATGTTGCATCAGTGATGCTCGGCAGTATAGTGTTAATATTTAAGCTTGTAAGCTGGACTCTCACATACATGCCAATAGAGTTGGACTACAGGGCCATGCTACGAGCTAGGCTGGAGCTTATTTTGGTAAATGTGTGCAGTATTAAAAGACTCATTCTTCCAATTTTGGCTTTGAAAACAATAGGGGCACCATCTGTGCACCATTAACTAATTAGCAAAAATAAAAAACAGTCAACATGGATTTTTATTTTTTATGTGACTAAAATGACTTTTGAAAGTGATGTTCTATTTCTGCCTTTTTAGTAGCCAGTATTATGCCTGGTGGCTGTCATTTGCTTCCCTGCCTGGCCAAGCAGCGATTAAGGTCTGCTGCACACTTTTGCCACCTAGGAGAGTTGTGAATGGGTAGCAAGTTTGAACCTCTCCCAGGACAGTAACCTTCCTGAGCCTCGGCCCCCTCCTGTTTGACAGCTGTTTGCCAAAAGTAGAATGTCACTGATCAAAGCCGTGTTTAGACAAAAGACTAATCACTTGTCACTGCCTTTGGTTCTGGCAACCTCCCCAGAGATGAAGGTTGACACTTCTCATCAGCTCCTACAAATAGCATCCGGCCCCCTGTTTTAGTATCTGGACATCAAAGAGGGCGTGAATATATTTTGAAGATGTAAGGTTTTAAAGACAACCAGAGTTCTTTCTTCATAAGAGAAGTAGGACAGGAGTGACTCTAATGGTTTGATTCACTTTCATCATGAAAAGGATACAAAAGGTGGAATGTGGGTGGAGCTAGAAGACAGGAAGAGGGAAGCTAGACAAGCTTCCCTAGCACTATCTTGCCAAGCTGGGGAATAAGGCACAGTGGGATAGATTTTTACAGTAAACCACAAAAACTGGGCCACATCGTTGAGAAAGGCAGGTGGAGATTGTGTGGAAATTGTACTATGGTTTATTTTGAGATTTCAGCCAGACATTAATGGGCCAATCTCCCATCACTCACAACTCAGAGTGCGTCTGGAACGACGAGCAGATAATGGAGGATGTTTATTGGAAAATTCTTGCCCGCCTGCAGAAGGACTGAATAGTGCTATTTCTGCTTTTCTGTGAATCTGTGAGCCTAAGGCTACTCAAATTGTCAGTAAAGCTTAGCTCTTGAGGATCCACAAGGAGAAAAGTGCCCAGGGCATCTCTGGAAGAAGAATCTGCAAGGCCAGCTGGAAATAAACATTTGGCTGTGATCTTGACTGGGAGTAGAGTTAAGCAAACCCTAAATTTTGGGGGCATCTGAGCACCAGTAATGAAGATCTAGCACTGCAAGTTCTAAACGTTGGGGCTCAGAAATATTTTTATCTCTGGAGGCCTGAACAACGGGATGAGGTTCCCTGACACCGACATGAGCTTAGAGGGCAAAATTTGCAGGCTTATCCCGTCTGAGCTTTTTAAAAAAAATCTAATTTTCTAAGTAAGGGAATCATTTCTGCTCATTTAAGCATGAGGTTAATATTCTTGGGTCAAAGATGGGCTCAGTATCTTCAGAAGAAAAGGGACAGAGGCCATAAAACATTTACTTTAGCAGTGAGTCTAGGACAGTATATTTTGTGGAGTAAGAAGAATTGTTAGCAGTAAAGATTGGTAGAAATTACATAACTGAGGGCAGGGAATTGAAGACTTCCCCTAGAATTAATAAAATCGTGCTTAACAGATAAATATAAAGAATAATATTATTTTAATGCCTTTCAAGGAAATATCTAGCATAGAGGAAACACCTGCACTTCTTTCTAGGAACATAAAGAACATACCTGCAAAAAGCACAATCATGTTTAAAAAATGATTGCATCACAGGAGGTCCATTCAAAATAAAAATTGAAATAAATTCTCATGCCACGCCTTTGTTCTTTTGCACTGGCTGTCACCAGGAGTCTTCCTTGGATATCTCTACGTGGTACAGAAAGATAACTGCATGCTCAGCTACAGAGGGGGCCTTATAAAAACAAGGTTGCATCCCTGGCCTCCTTTTCAAGGCTTGTTCAGTGCAGATCTTCACTAATAATTACTTGGCCCCACTGATTGCACGTACAGAAGATAGCTTATAGTCCATCTGGTTAACATTTTGAGGACAGATCACATGCCCTATCAGATGCAGAACATACGCCTGATGCTGGCAATGGCACAGGCCACGATTACAAGTTGTGTGGTACTGGTGGGGTGCAAACTCCGCACCTGTAATTACCTGCATTTGTTGTAACTCTCTGCCAGTATTTGTGCAATTACAAGTTTAAAGCCCATGGAATAGGGATTAGCTGTGTCGATTAGGATTTGCTAAGCAGTTTTTCACACTGTATTCCCTTTTCAGCGGGGTTTAATGCACCCTGAGCAGGTGATAACAGAGCGGGAGGGTGCTGAGGACATGCAGGTGTGGAGAGGCTGGGACAAGGAAGAGAAGAAGGGTAAAAGGATGGCTGGCGGGGAGACTTTTACATGCTGCCGAGGGCCCGGTTGGGGCCAAGGAAAGAGCTCCGGGCAGCAATGCAGCACTTTCAACAGTGGTTTTACAGGCCACATGTTCCAGCTGTTAAACTCGGACTGGTCTTCGGGCACCGGCCCATTATATTTCTGCCAAGTGGAACTAGGCAGGGGAATTCCACTCAGCACGGGTCGTAATCGGTGCTTTGTAGTAGTGAAAATCAGATATCGAACCCTCAGTCCACTTAACATCTAATGCAATTGCCATGAATTTACTTCTAGTTTTCAACACCTTTCATACCGTTTGCAAACCACGCAGTGACAAGCACGCTTATTTTTAGGATCCACTGATAGTCAATATGTTTTCTCACCTAAAAACCGAACATGAAACGTTCAATCTCCTTCCTTTGAGGGTTCTTGAATAATAAATACATAAGCCTCCCTGAAGGTGAAGTTGGCCTAGATAGCCACATGCCAGCGCACCGATAAAAAACTATTCTATAAATGCAGAGGATGGGGAACATTTAGGAAATATGCAAGCATTGATTTCACAGAAAAGCACGAGCTTTTCTTGGAAAAACATTGCAATTTTGAATTTCATGCCTACAGTCACTTGCATACACATTTCATCAAGTATGCATGAACGCTCTCAGAATAATAACATTATATGTAGGAATGCATTCCATGCCCTTCTTTAATGTGATTCCTCCTTCATATGAATATTTATAGAGAAGAAGTTGTCTTCATTAGTGGAATTCTTCAGAGTCCCAGTAAAGTGATTTATTTTATGCTCGTTAATAGCATTTTCTGGCACTGATTTAATACACAGATACACTGATTTAATACAATTACTGTGATTGCTCCATATGCAGCACTTTACTGCAAGTGACAAGATGTTTAAACATGGCAATGTGCTAATCTGTACTTTTCACGTGTTTATACCCGCCGTGGTGCACCCTTCTGCAGGGATAATTTTAATATACAATAACTAGTAAGAAGAAACACTCAATAACAGTTGTGCACTCAGAGAGAAAAACAATCTCTTACAAAAGAATCATTATTTTGCAGTTTTTTGCACACGTCATTGCTGATGGGAATCCAGTGTGTGCATGACAGAGGGTCAGATCTACTAAAGTATTGTGGTCGCGTCACCTATGATTGGATGAAACTCTTTGCGTTTCATTTAGCGATTCCTAGTGGGTCGCAAATCGACCTACCTCATGAATATTAATGAGGTAAGTCACAGTTTGCCACCCATTGGGAATAGCAGCCATCAAGGTCATCTGGCATGAAGTCATTTAAGGCTTTGTAAATTTGCCTGATCCCGATCCCCCCCGTCCAGTTCATCTAATAACAGGACACGCTCCGCTGTTAAATCATCTATTTTCAACAAGAAGTCCCTTATCTGTAAGTGCTTAAAAAAATTCCCCTTTGCCAGTCCATATCTAGTTTGTGATTCTTTAAATGAATTTATTCGACCCTGTGCGAAAACATTCCCTAGTCTCTCAACTCCTGCTTTCTCCCAGGAAAGACAAGTTTTATCGTGAAATACTGCTGCGGCGATTGGTAAATGCCAGAGAGGGGTATATTAATTATACCGACCTAGATTCAACTTCCTCTTTACCTGCTTCCAAATCTTACAAGAGGCCTTTAGCACCTTAAACTTTACCTTCTTATAGTAGCATGGTCGATATTTCTTAAATAACAAACTCTTACTTCGGCACCACATGACAGCTCATAAGTAGAGGGCAGACCCTCGAACCCTGACACCTTGCCTTGTTTACCCGTGATGAGCTATCCCATGTGCTGTAACATTGCTGCCCAGTGATAATCCCTGAAATTAGGTACCGCCCAACCACCTCTGGCCCCGGGGAGCGTCAGGTATTTTAGAGCTCTCCTCACCCTTTTATACTCCCAGATAAACCCGCTGATTATCGCATCCACTTTTTTAAACCAATTTTGTTTGTTTTCCAGAGGGATTGCTCTAAAGAAATAAAAGTAATAATAACATCTTGACTACATTAGAGCAGCCGATCAGTGTTAAATGTAAATTATTTAACCGCATGAGATCTCTCCTACTTTTTTAAATCAGAGGGAGAAGTTTAACCCTACAATATCTCCCATTCTAGCCATCATGTTTACACCTAAGTATACTGCACTATTGACTTTGCGTTCTTCTTCCCATCGTATTGCTCTATGAACTATAGTCTGGGTCTTGCTCCTATTCAGGTGGTACCCAGCTATTCTCCCAAACTCTTCCGCCTCCTTCTCTACCTCCCTTATAGCCCCTGCAGGATCAGGCATTACCAGAGCAGTGTCATCAGCACACGCCAATGTGTTAGTCTTTATACTACTTACCACCATAGGACTAATTAGAGCATTCTGCTCCACTCTTTGTAGCAATGGGTCAGTATATAGGGCTAATAAAAGGGGTAAACATGGGCATCCCTGCCTAGGCCCTCTGCCAATCCCGATCTGCTCAGATTCCCTTCACATTATTTGCAGTCTTGCAGTTGGTTTGTTATATTGTGTCTCGCGTGGCAGTAATGAAGCCAGGGCCTAATCCCTTCCTCTTAAGTACCACCCATCAATAGTCCCATGCCCCCCTGTCAAAAGCCTTTTCGGTGTCTGATATTATCATGGCTAGGGGATGCGCCAATGCCCTGGCTGCATCGAGCAGAGAAATTGCACGTCGGATATGGGGATATGATTTGTAGTCCACCTGCCAGGGATAAAACCGTGCTGCCAGGGAGATAAACTTGGCTATTACCTTGCCCAACCGTGCAGCAAATATCTTAGAGTAAATCTTTGCATCAAAGAGATAGGTCTGTATGAATCTGGCTTTAAAGGGCGCTTTCCCTTGTTCTTGAAGACCACGATATTAGTCGCTGTCCAAGAAGCCCACCCAGTTTCTGTGAACATTGTTAGCTCAGCAGTGTGGCTGCTGCACACATCAAGTTTCATAGTTTCTGCAAGATATTTACAGCTCAAACCAAGTGTCCTGCAAAAGAAAAGAAAACAATTAATGTAAGCTTTAAGGAAACAAAACTATGTGTGACAAGCATGGCCTAATATTCGGGTATATACAGGATTATGATTGTGTAAACAAACTAATGCAGTCAGTCCTCAAGGGACTCAGAGTCGTGTCGTGGGGACTCTGAGCGCTTTTGCATGCCCCCTGTGAAGCTGCACTGATGCTCCACGACATCACTTCTTGACTACATTCAGTTTTATATTTTGTATTATCAAAATTGTAATGTTGCCTTTTGCCTGATGTTTGTATTTTAGCCACTATGAGGGTTATTCTGCTGAATCCGACCCATAGAAACGAGAAATGTATGCCTGCTCACTTCGGCAGGTCACACCTTCTTATGGAGAGTACCAGTCAAAATGTAAGATCTGGGCTGCAGCTTTTTCAGCAGAGCTGGCCCTCTTTAAATTTGCAAGCCCTCTGACAATTGAGGTAACTACACATTGGGAATGGATTCTACAAGGATTGGACAGTGACCTTGCTTTATCAGAATTATACACGTAGCAGAAGTCGTATCACTCTCGCCGTCACAGTGAGCTCACCCAAACTTTGAGGCTGGTGATGGGCCAGTAGAAAGGACTCGGGCCCGGATTTACAAACATTTCACGCGACACTGTGCAGCAGGTGGAGTTGCTGCACTGTGTTTCATGAAAGTGGGAGGGCAGAACTCTGCCATATCTTCAACGAAATGGTGCAGTTCTGCTCTCTCCTTGTGCTGGCGCAGTGTGTGCTGCCTAGTGCCAGCATAGGCACCCGTGCGCCATAGTGCAAGGGTGCCTGCATTATGGTAAGAATAGTTTTTGTACCGAAAGGGGCATCTTCCTGCACAAAAACTATAAGTTGAGGCTTTTTCCTCTTGTATGTGTGCTGCAGAATGAAGCATACATGCAAAGAGGAAATAACAGGGAGAGAGAGATCTTTCTCCTTGTTACACCAGCCTCAGGTAGGTGCACCATTTTGGCACAAACGTATGTCTAGCAGTCTTTGTAAATATGGGTTTGCATCAAATTCCGTGGGTGGATGCTCTGGAACGCACAAGCACTAACCATGTAATGCCTTCCTGATGCAAGGTAAAGAAAGGCAGCGACATTTGACATTTGCGTAGCTTTGTAAATCCCAAAAAGGATTTTGCATCGGGGCTATGTCAAAAAAGTAACACAACCCGATACAAAATCTCTGTATATCTGGGCCTCAGTGAGCAATGATTATCAGTTCTTTGAAGAAGAAGTAAGCTTAATGTAATTTAAAAACATGTCATAGTCCTTCCTGATTGAGACATCCACGCCTAAAGTTGTTCCTTTGATTCTTCCTAGATAGAGACTAAAATCTGACTGATTGAAATAAAGAGACATAATTTTGTAAGTTCACTTTGCTTGTGTTCTTCATCTCAGCCCTCTTTACTGAATAATAGACCGTGCAATCTTGTACCAATGTCAGTGAATTGACTATACCTGACACTGATACATCGTTTGCCGTAGAGTGGCTGGAAAATGACGGTTCATTATGGGATTAGTTAATATTTGGTTTCTGCAGATGTGAGTATATTCATATGCAGGTTCATAGACTGGACTGAGAGTAAATCAACATTCAGTCCTGGCAGTAGTGAAACTGAATTATTAATGTGCCTGAGAAAGTTGTCCTGTTGTTCAGTGATGAGATAAATGTAAAAATTAAAAAGCAGTGAATGCAATGTGGCCAGGGCACATTTTCAGGCGCCCAGAAATTACAGCCCTGATCCAACAATAGGTAATATTTATACTGTATGAAAAGGGAGGAAACATTCTATTGAGCAAAGGTGATAATGTGACTGAAGCATCAGAATGACAAGCAGACCAGAACTGTTTTCAAAAAATGCATTGCTTTTCAAGGTACATTATACATGCAATGTAAAATCTGCAAAGAGAGTGGATTGATTGACCATGAGGCATTTTAGCTTTTCCCACCACTCCCACCATTTACCTCTTGCCCAGAAGTGGAAAGTTCATCATTGCATACACCAGTTAGATCCATTCTTTTGGTCTGAGTTGTCTTCTGAGCACCTGGTAATGTACATAGATAGGCTTCATACACCACAAGTAAGGACTCTCCCCTCGTAAGTGCACGCCACCAATGATAACTGAAATAAGTAATTTTGAGCGGCATATCTGCATTGCATCACATCCACAGCAAAATGATTCAAAAATCACTTCTTTCATTATTAAAATTACTTTCTTTTCAATTATTCATTTGAATTACTTGTAAAGAATGATAGCTGGGTAATGTTTTTTCTCATGGTACTCGAGCAGGCTAATGGATCTTTGAGAGTATTCAGTGGCATGGAATCTTAGAGATCCATTTGGAACAAGCAAGGGATTCTTTGAGAATGTCATATAATGGCTTGCTCCAATTGTTAGATGGCATCACCTTGTTACCAGAGCAATACCTGGCAGCTTTAAAAATAATTTTACATTCAATTTTTGTCTTGAAATGCAGATTTTCTGGATATGTGACTTTTTATATATAAGGATGGTATGGAAAGTAAGATGAATAGGAAAAACTCCTGTACTGATAGCACCCACCTGCTAGTATTTCACAACATCAAAAATAGGTCAAAGTTCTTGCCACCGGGGCAGTTCAGTTTGGGGGCATTTACATCTGCTGTCAGGGCAATTCCATGAGAGTATGGGAGTACTGCAGTGGCCTGCCCTCTCAACACCACTGTTTAACATTTAATTGGTGTAGCAAGCTCATCTTCTCCATGGGATGGGAATTACCTCATTCACGTATGTGGATTATACTCAATTAATGTATATCGGGGGTGGAGGTAGAGAATCCAGCCTCGTCAGCACTTCATTGGGTTCTATAACTTTCGAATTGATCAATGAATGTTAATCTTTTAAGGCTCATTCTCTCATCTCTCAAAAATCTGAGATTTTTGTAATGAAACATGAGGTGGACAAGTGGTACAAGCCTTTCTGGTTTCATTCCATTGGTATAGCTCCATATCCCACTGGTATAGTGAAAAATGTAGAAGTCTTGCTTTATGTGGACCTTTCACTCAATTCTCAAATTTCTTCAGTTTCAAGGGCATGCTTCTTTCATCATGGATGCCTCTGGAAGATTCCCTGTTTCCAAGTATGCCTTTTAGAATTATAGTAGTTCCTGCTTTTGTCCACTGAAAACTGGATATGGTATATGCAGGTGTGTCTGCCGAATCGCCATGACATCTGCAGCATACTCAAAATGCCCCAAGTCCTTTTCTTGGCCATAAAATGTTCAAACCAGTGGCAGCCAAGGCTAAATCTTGACATTGGCTGCTAATTAGAAAGATAACGGTTTAAGCCAGCATATGTGATGCGCCATATCCTTCATCTCAGTTTAACCTTATTCTTTGCCCATATGTTCCAACACTCCTTTTCTTCACTCAAACTGCAGTCAGTTGAAAATATGCTTTTCACTATTGCCTCTCATCAGACTGGCCTGGTGCAGAAATAGATCATTTCTTGTGCCAAGTTCTAACCTGTGAAACTCTCTTCAGTGTAAAATACACACAAACCTCCTCTTCTTTTGTTGAAAACTAAAATCCTAGCTCTTTGACAAGGATTTAGATTTTTATATCTGGTGATTGCTCAGTTTTGCCTGATGTATCTCTTCTACTGCACCAAGAGACCTACTTCTGATTGTAATTTCTAGCACTTTAGAATAACCATTTAAATGGAATAGCGACTCCTATTTCTTAATGAAAGTTAATGCTACTTCAGTAAAAATGCTGTCATCTTTATCACATCAAGTGTTTTCTTCAGTAGGTTTTTTCAGTCCCTGTCAGTTTGTGCTTCCTGCCATCATTATTCATGCATTTCATTTAATATATTAAATTATGTGAACATTATTTCCATAGAGCCACCAGGCTGAATATTTTCAGTTCTCATTTCTTTAGCAGCATAACACCTTGTTAATCTATCTCCATGTAGCACATAGCTTTCTGCTGAAATTACTTGGCATTAAATGAAAAATTGCCACTAGAAATGCCTCTTCCTTGAAAATCTGTATGCACACTCAATTTACCATGATTAATTTGGGGCTTGAAATCCCATTTTGCCTAAACCTTGTTTGCTGCCTGAAAGTCTCTATAATGTGTTTATACAGCAACAAGCCTCTCTTACACGTCAGTATGGTGTGGCTTCTGGTTCAGCTCCTGCAGCTCTATGGTATGTGATTGTGAGAGAGATCAGAAGATAATTAGCTGGGGGGTCTCAAATGTTCAATGCGGGCACCCTGAACCCATGGACTTGCCGGTTGGGCTTTACCCAGGCAACTTTCTCACGGTACAATCACCTTTGTAGTATCCTTCTCTTAGGGGTGGCAGTATGGTAAGGAGAGACCTTTAGGAGTCAGGGTAAACCCGATGATGAAGCATACCACTTCTAGAGTGGGTGAGGGTTGTATATAAAAACGTTTTTCCTTTTTTCCTGCCACTGAGTATGATGGAGTCAAGGTGTAATTAATTTTTCTTCCTTACCCTACTGCCACCCCTAAGAGGAGGATACTACACAGGTTATTGTACATTTAGTAGGGAACACACATCCCCTTACCTTTTATATATGAAAGGACCTCTCCACCCTCCCGGGTCCAGGAGTTCAACTCCTGCTCACACGTGTTTTTTTTTTTTTTTTTTAAACACTTTTTATTGGTTGCCATAACAGTATAATGTTGAAAACATCTGCAGTATACATGACAATTTCAGTTTTTGTTGACATCTCTCAAAATATTTTCAAATCATACCATCATTAAATACCATGAACACCAATATTACCAATTCAGTTGTTTGTGGGCAGACGGTCACCCCCGTCTACCTCACCAGGATACACCTAGGCCACGTAGGCAATGTCCATCCGGATTTGTTACCAATAACATGTGTAAATATTAACCTTAACATCTAAACTTGTGAAACAGCCCCCCACCCCCTCCTGGTCTGGCTTCACCCTTAGTGCTTGTTGTGGCCCAGTGACTATAGTCGCATGCCTGTGTGTGCTCTACTTCCCTGCTATCGCATAGGGTCATGGTTGTTGTGTGGGCAGGGAACTCTCGGGGAGGAGATCAAGTTGTTTAAAGTTTTCCATCAGGATGTCCCAGCTCATAGAGATAGGGTGTTTCCGTAACCCTCTTGCCTCTTCCCTTCGGATCGCCGCACTCTCGGCACTACCCCATTGTATCACATCATTCTGCCATGTAGTCATTAATGGGCTTCTAGGGGACTTTCACCTCATAGTGATTACCCTCACAGCAAGCAACAGTGCCAGGTCTATAAACCTCAACGGTACCTTTAATGCAGATGTGCGTTTGCGGAGACCCGCCAAGCATTCCAGTGTATCATTTTGGACAGGTAGATGAGTCACCTCATGAAGTGCCCCCTTATTCCGACCCAATAATCACTGAGGCGTGGACATGCCCATACCATGTGAATAAAGTCTGCCTCATCTCCCTGACAGCGGGGGCAACAGTGGGGGCCTCCGGGTACATACGATGGAGTTTCTGTGGGGTTAAATAAGACCTGTGTAGGATCATTGTCTGAATAAATTTAAATTTAACATTACGTGATACTCGTTTGGGATGTTCTAACATGCTCGCCCAGTCCTTGTCGGTAATTTCAGTATGCGCGTCCGTCGCCCATTGTGTCCTGAGCCCCGGGAGACCTGTTGATACCTGCATTCTAATGCCCGCATATAGCCATTTGACTAGATGGCCTCCTGTTCCCATATAATACAATAGGTGAACCAGTTCATGTTGTGGGGGCTCTCTACGCTGCGGAGCCCATGTCTTCCTAATATAATGTAGTACTGCCGCGTGTGTTAGATACAGGCGGTCTGACGCCCCAGTAGTCTGCACGAAGGTTGCATGATCCAGAAGACTGCTGTCTCCAAAGAGCTGTCCCACCTCCTCCACCCCAGTCTCTGTCCAAGCCTTTAGTCCGGCCTGCGTTAGTAGCCCTCCAGGGGTGGGTATGCCTAGAAGTGGAATGTTAGGCGCATATGGGATGGCCCTGGAGGTATATAACAGTGCCTTCCTCCAACATTGTATCGCTGTCGTAAGTAATGGGGGTCTCCCAGGTGTAAGTTTGGCTTTTGGTAACAGTAAGGAATGTAGGTTGCCCGTTCTATGTCTTGAGAGGTAAACCCTATTTCTTGTAAATTCCTGCCCGCTGTCCAGTGAGACAGCCATTGGAGTTGACTGGCGAAGTAATATGCTTTGAAGTCTGGGACGCCCATACCTCCCTTATTGGAATCTAATTGTAATTTCTGAAGGCTGATTCTCCTGCGACCCTTCCCCCATATAAGCTCTATGAGTATAGTGTTCAGGGTGCAGAAAATGGATTGCGGAATCACCAGCGGCAAGTTCACAAAGAAATATAATAAGCGAGGGAGCATCACCATCTTGGAGATTGCGACGCGTCTCATCACCGATAATGGCAGTGAAGTCCAAAATGTCACACTTGAGCGTATAGCAGTGATAGCCTTTACCAGGTTTCCTTCGAGTTGGTCGGCCCTTGTTCTGTATATTTGTATCCCGAGATATTTAAAAGTAGTGTGTGCTACTAGAAGGGCGTAAGCGCCGAAATGTGTCGTATCTGGGTGGGCACCGTCATGGAAATAAAAGGCATTAGATTTTCGCGAGTTTACCGCAAGCCCCGAGATTTGTTCAAATGTCGAGAAAATAGTAGGGAGGGGTGCAACATCAGCATTCAGGTCCTTCAGATACAACAAGATATCATCCGCATATATTGAAATCAAGTGTGTAGCCCCATCAATGGGTATGCCCAGTTGTTGTGTTGACCGCCTCAGGGCAATCGCCAGGGGTTCCAGCGCCAGCACAAACAACAGGGGGAGAGCGGGCATCCCTGTCTTGTACCCCTATGTACCGTGTATTCCCGGGAGATGTGTCTTCCAGTGCGTGCTCTTGCGGTAGGTGAAGTGTAAAGTAGCTGCACCCATTTAAGATAATCCCTAGGGAGGCCAAACCGTTGCAACGCCGCGAACATGTAATCCCAGGATATGGAATCAAAGGCCTGGCGCAAGTCCAGTGCCAAACAGCCAGCTCCCGGGTAGTCTGCTGTGATGGCTGACATGATAGAATGTAGTCGTCTCGTATTGAGGGACGTGCTGCGGCTTGGCAAAAAACCGCAATGGTCCCTATGTATTAGGGTAGTCAAGTATGGCTGTATGCGGTTTGCCAGGGCTTTGCTTAAGATCTTGTATTCGGTTGCCAGCAACGACAGGGGTCTATAATTTGAAATTTCGGTGCCATCTCGTCCTGGTTTTAACAATGAGACGACCAGTGCCTGCATGGTGGATTGAGGCAGATGGCCAATCTCTAATGCTGTCTTATAGACTACCTCCAGTTTTGGAACCAGGGCTACAGCATAAGTGGCATAAAACTCCACAGGTAGGCCATCTAGACCAGGCGCTTTGTTGCGATTAAGGCCTTTGATCGCGGCTCTAATCTCCTGTTGTGTAATGGGGCCTGTGAGTTCTTGTTGTACATCCTCCGGTAGAGAGGGGATAGGTAAATCTTGAAAGAAATCCGCTATCTGCGCATCCCTATTATGTGGTGGGGCTGCGTATAAGTGTCTAAAGTACTCATAAAAGGCTTTGTTTATCTCGCCTTGTGAGTGAACTAGTCCTGTCCCCGGTGCATTAACTGTCGTAATGAGTGGAGGTTCTGGGCTGTCTCTTATTATGCGAGCTAATAATGTCCCGGCCTTATCTGCATCGGTATGTTTCCGTTGTGTATAAGCCCTATTATCTATCACTCGCAGAGTTTCGAGGACATCCGCGTGGTCAATGTGGGCCTCCTGCAATGCCTCCTTTTTCGCCTGATCCGTCACCGCCGCGGACTCCAGCTTGTGCATCAGATTTTCTATCCTAAGCAAACGCTGGTGTATTTCTTGTCTGGCCCCTACCGTTTGGCCAATAGTGGCCCCCCGCACCACCACCTTAAACGCGTCCCAGTCTATAAGGTGAGTGGAAGCAGTGTCCCAATTGTCCGAAAAATAGTTAGTAATGGTAGTGGATAGAGCCGACCTGAAGGGGCCGTCCTCCAGTAACTGGGGCCGTAATGTCCAGGTCGGCACCGGGGTCGGTACTCGCCCCCATGTGAGTGTGAGCTCCAGGGGGCTGTGATCCGAAAATGTCTTGGCTAAGTATGTGGAGTGTTGGGCACGAGTAACAATGGAGTGTGAGCACAGAACCCTGTCTATCCTGGTGTGGAGGTGGTGGACCGGTGAATAGAAGGAGTATTCTCTATGGGTAGGATGCAGCAGTCTCCAAACATGCGTCAGCCCCCAGCCATCCAGCCAAGCTTTAAGTAGGTCTGCTTGCCTGCGAGTGCCAGCACCATGTAGTGGGGGGTGGGACCTATCCAAATCAACATCTAGTGCTGTGTTGCAGTCCCCTCCCAGTATCAAGGGCAGGGTATCCCACCCAACTAGCGCTGCGCCTAGTCTATGGAAAAACTTGTCCTGTTCGAAATTGGGGGCATATATACTGCCCAGGACCACGGAGACTCCGTCCAGGGTTCCT
The DNA here is from genome assembly GCA_963921515.1 of Calotriton arnoldi. Lineage (NCBI taxonomy): Eukaryota > Metazoa > Chordata > Amphibia > Caudata > Salamandridae > Calotriton > Calotriton arnoldi. The sequence continues at coordinate 364,105 of CAWUFW010004584.1, read as the reverse complement.
TTTAACAAGACATATCTCCCCTGGTCATCTATGCGGCGGTCTAGTTCCAGGAAGGGAACCCCATGCCGGATCCAGACAGCCGCCCCTCTGGCGAACACCGAGTAATCAGTGGAGAATATATTGCCTCGCCATTTCTTACGGGTCTTTGCGGCCTCTGATGCAGTAAGATGCGTTTCCTGTAGGAACGCGATATGAGCATTGCGTCTGAGTAATTGGGCGTGTATACGGTGTCTCTTCTGAACTGCCCCCATCCCCCGTACATTCCAAGTAAGCAGGTTGTATGAGCCTATGGTGGTACGACTACTAGGCATGAGTTAGTGTGGTGAATCTTACCCCTTTGACTAGGGCGCCATTGAACCGTCCCAGACCAGGAATACCCCGTCCCCTTAAAACAACTAACTAAACATGGCTCAACCGACGAACAATGCTGGGCCCAACCAAATTTCCAACAGTTATGTACCACGTTACTGTGCATTCGCTGAGTGGGGGGGTCGCCGTCACCTTTCATCTCGTGAGTGGTGCATCTGCGGAGACCCGGCGTCTCGACAGAGCCCGGGGGGGGAAAAGATGCACATATCAGTACCAGGACTTTCCAATCGCTTCCCTCCTGTCCACCCGCACGTCTCTCAAGCTAGGAGATCACCCAGCCGCCTCCAGTAGGGTCGACACTATCATACTGAGCATGCCTAGCATTACAATTCTTACAGCTGTTGTGGCTCCAGAGGGGAACAATTCCGGTACAATTATATTCTATACACTGTGGGAGAGAAGGAGGATCTATCTATAGGAGCATAAGGCTATTGTAACGGTTCTCAGGATCCTTCTTACTATCCGCTACGTCGTTCACTGATGCCATCAATTGTCCACCAAGTCATCCACTGTCTGAGGAGTGACTGAAGGGAACAGCGTGATACTGTGGTCGGAGTCCGACTGGACGGCACTTTCTTCCGATTCCGGCTGAGATATGGCAGGTTTGTCTCTGAAGGAGCCGGCCATAGCCAGGGCCTTAGCCCTGTCCTTCTGTTGTTGTGCCCGTGACGGGCCTGTCCCAGGCTTGCTCTGTTTGTGGCCGGAGGGGTGCCGCTGCCCCCTCCCCTGCGATCGGGCGGAACTCCGGTTGGTTCTTCCCGATAATCCGCTCTGGTTTGGGTCTAGGTTCATAACTTCCAGCCATTCCTCTGCGTCTCCAGGGCTATCAAAGAAATAGGTTTTCTTGTCGTGGATCATTTTAAGCCTCGCTGGGAAAAGCAGAGCATATTTCAGGTTAGCCGTCTGTAGCTTCTTCTTGATGGTTTGGTACGAGGATCGTTGTCGTTGCACTAGCATTGTATAGTCCGGGTACAACGATATGCGGTGGTTTTCGAAATGAATCTGCCCCGTTTCTCTGGCTTTTTGCAGGAGAGTGTCTCGGTCCCTGTAATTTAGGATCTTAACTATTAGAGGCCTTGGGGGTGCTCCTGCCCTCGGCGGCCCAGTTGGAATCCGGTGCGCCCTCTCTACGCAGAAGTATGGGGAAAGTCCTTCCTGCGCCACATGATCTCTGAACCATGCCTCCATGAATTCTGCCGCCCTGTTGCCTTCACTGCGTTCCGGCAGGCCAATTACGCGTACGTTATTGCGCCTATTTCTGCCTTCGGCATCTTCCATCCTATCACGCAGGCCCCGAACCTGTTGTTGTAGAGTCTGTATTTGCGCAGTGTTGTCTGTGATTTGAGGTTCGATGGTACACAGCGTCTGCCCTTGGTCCTGGATCTTCTCCGCCAGTTTCTCATGATCGGCTCGGAGCAGGGTGAAGCCCGTTGTTAGGGTTCCTATTTGTTGTTCAATTGCCATACGTGATTCTCGGACTTCCTTAAGGATTAGGTCCAGTTTATCCGGGGCGCCCTCCACTGTGTCCAGGGATGGGGCCCCAGGGGATGGGGGCCTGCTGTTCACATCAGGCGGAGGAGCGGTTCCTCCTACACACAGGTGGCCCTCTAGGGTCTTCCCTTTGGTTCTCCCCATTGTCGCACTCTCCGGTCTCTAAGGGTGTCCCTGTTCCGGGTACGCCTACCGTGGGAGCCCGTGTGGAGGCCTCGTGTAGTCCAGCCCCCCTCTGCGGCCCAGTTCACCACGCACCGCCTAGCCTGGTAGTGCGCCGTGGCGTGCAGGGTGCGGCACCCAACCGGTCAGGCGCAGCCCCTGCGTCGCAGCCGGGAGATGTAGGCGCTAGTGTCCTCCGGTTAATGTGGGACTCAGAATGTCCCCCCTCGAGGCATGCGGCCGTCGTCGTATCGGGGTTCGTCAGTGTACTTTCACCCCGGGCCACGAATGAGCACCACTCTGCGCGAAGTCTTGTGTCGGCTGGATGCAGTGCCCCTCTCTCTGTTTCAGGGCGAGCACGGCCTCTCCCCGGATGTCAGCCAGGCCAGAACCCAGCAGCCCCATTCACCGCCGATGAAACATGCACCAGCCCCCACACGCCACCGGGGGGGGCCCCCGGGCCAATAGCTCCTCACAGCCGACGCTGGTTATGGGCGCGTGAGGCGGGAGGGTGGGTACATGAAGCCGGTAAGTCCCGACCCCCCCTCCCGGTACTCACCGCCTCGTGATTGCTCTGTGCAGACTCAGGTTCCGCGCCCCCTCCGTGGGCCTCCTGATCACCGGCGCCGGGTGCCGAATCTCCGTCCGCTACGCCACCGGAGCCCCCAGGAGCCCGCTCTCGCTTTGCCGTCACTTCGCGTCGGACGTTCTGGACGCTGGCGCCGGCCCGACCGCAGCCGTCCCGGCCTCCGTAGTTCCTTTCTGGTAGGCCCCGCCGTTGGACACTGCTACAGGGCGTCAGCTCAACGCCGCGATGCCGAGCGCCAGGTCAGACCCAATGATCTGTTGTCGGGGACCTCCGCAATAATGCCCTGCCGTGTCCAGAGCGTGGTTCCTGGATTTCAGGGCGATTTCACATGATTTAACCCCCCCCAGGGTCCGGAGCCTCACCGAGGTACGTCCACCATCTTAGGCGGTTAGCCACGCCCCCCCTGCTCCCACGTGTTTAAGTAACTTTCTCACAGTTCCAGTTCAGCCAGGCTCTTTTTGAAAAGGTATAGTTTTCAGGAGCCCATTTTCTGTGCTCTTGGGGGCAAATAAGGGGCATTCTATAGCCTTGGTGTCAGACAATAGACAACCCACGTGTTGCATTTCAAAGAAAGAGCTCAAGCCTACTTGCATGGGTTAATATTTAGATATGTCATCCACACCATAAATATATCGGGTAAACTCTCGACTCAAGCAGCTCAGCACATTTGTCACAATGATGTGCCTTTTCTAATCCCTCCTCACACCAACAGTCGCAAATAGTGCCAAAGAATCATCATGAGCACAGTCTCTTTCTTGCCATCCTTTCTATTCTTCAATGGAGGTTGCCAGGGAAACTGCACAACAAAGGCTCTGTTAAAGTCACACATTTACTATCAAATGAAGCCTTGTTTAATTATAGGTGCTTTCTTACAAAATCGGTCACTAGTAAAGTCATGCTGTAAGTTAGATCTGATGAACACCCAATGCTATATGCAAAATGAGTAATTATCGCTTTCAACAAAATCATACAGTACCGGTTCACAGAAAACAACTGCATAGTAACCTCAACGCAAATAAAAAGACACCTCAAAAGAACGTTCAGAGTCAATTATTCAATTTTTTATATTTTATAAAGTTCAGTGTACTTAATAAGTAATTAAAGTAGTTCAGTTAGTTAATTGCAAACTTAGAAACCTCTCAAAGCTGTCTCAAAAGAAGATGTAGTTCCTGACCAAGAAAATGGCTGCTTAGCTCTCAAGCTCCGCCACACCAAGTAGGAATGAGCTTGCAACCAGCATGCTAGAGACTCAACTTCACTTACCCAGACCAGTCTTGTGATCCTTGAGATCAGGGGACACCAGATGAATCCCCCATTGTCCTGAGGAAGCGTCAGAGAAACGAGTTCTCAATGCCGTACACAACCCCGGACTTCGTACTGCGTGATTCCAAGATGGCGTCTATGGAGTACTTGGTTCTCTGACCCCCAGGGATCCATCCCTTTCTACATGACTACCACTGCCACCGCAAAGAAGGTATTCCAGGACGGAGGTCCACATCTGAGCTACTGACTGTGCACAATGTCCAGGAGGTTGCCTAACTTCGGGATGGCACCTGTGAGCTTTGCGCTGTTATTTCTGAGTGCTACTTCCCACCAGTAAATTGCACAATTTCTTTACTACATTTTTTTCTCTCTATGGGTACAGTTACGCTCATTCTTGATCAGCATTGAATCTTTCCTTAAACATAAATTTGGGCATTGCTGGCAGTCAATATCAAGAAATGTCCCACTTCTAACATGCTCCTCCCTTTATAGTAAGTTTGATAAACGCAGCTTTGTGGGATTACTTATGTAGCTGACAGTGGCGGCTGCCATCAGTGGTGGCTGCTACCTGGAAGCAGCAGTGGGGCGGGGTGCTGGGAAGGGGGCGGTGGGGAACGGGTTGAAAAAAAAATAATAATCACTTACCTCCTGGCCGGCCAGCTGGCCGGCCCCTCTCCTACGTCCTCTTCCTCGCTTCTTGGGAGAAACCGGAAGCACCAGGACTCCCACGCTCCCCGCAGCCAATCAACGCTGCAATGCAGCGTTGTGATTGGTCTGAGAGCCGTGACACGGTGCTCACCAGGGCCTGGAGGGGTGGGCATGTTCTCCATGCAGGCTGTAATGCAGCCTGCTTGGAAAACATACTATGTGCGCATGACTGGCTGGCCCAAGAGGGCCGGCCAATCACTCATGCTCACATAGGGAGTGCAAATCACTCCTCCCCCTGCTCTGAGAGCAGCCTCGCCCCACAAAGATGCCGCAACGGGAAAATTTAAAATGATAATAACTTTGAGTTATTATCATTTTATTTTTGCTTTTTTTACACTGCATAAAGCAGTGAGGCGACGCTCCTTCTCCTTAGTGGAGATGCCGCACCTGGCTGCCATGTTCCTAGGTTGGTGGGGCGGGTGGAGTAAAAAAATAAAATTTAATTAAACACTTACCTTGAGGCGTGACGCAATGTCCTCCTCCACCGGTTGCCTCCCTTCCAGGCAGGCTACAACGCGGGACCAGGAAACTGCACTAACCAATCCTGGCACTGCTCTCACAGCAAAAGTGGCCTCTCTCAGTGCTCCTAAGCTATCTAAGGCAGCTGGGTTAGAGAACTTTAAAATGCGCACGTCTGGCTGGCCATAGCAAGATGGCCGGCCAAACAGACGTGCATTTTTAAGTGCACAGCTCCCAGCTGCTGCCACTCAGCACAGCAGCACTGGCGCCGCCCCCGGTTGCTCAAAAATAAAACGGTAATAAATAAAATTTATTGCCATTTTATTTTTCAACTGTGGCCTGTGGGGCGACGCTCCTTTGCTCAAATGGAGAAGCCGCCCCTAGTAGCTGAGTGATTAGCTCCATAAAGCTATTGTTTCCTCATACAATTTGGCATCATAGTAGTCAGTGTAAAGAGAAATGCTATGTATTTAAGAGATCTCCCATTTCTGAAACATGCAAGGACTGTTGTGGTATCAATATATACTTTGACTCCAACTTGTCATCTGTTAAGCTATGGGATCAAAAGTCATATAGCAGAGCATGTCTGGCCTGGTGGTTCATCGTATATACTCTATCAATGAACATCAGTGTATACTTCAACAACTTATAACTGCACAAACTTTAAATTGAGGGATCATTAAAACACACAACTCGAAAGAAGCAAAAATGAGCCACAAAGATAAGAAAGCTGGACAAAAACGCTCTAAACAAGAACCACCAATCCCTGATTTACCTATCAAAGGCAAAATAGATACAAACATAAGTGTGGATCTGATTATGCAAAAACTTGAAACTTTCCATGATCTTGCGCAATCTACAAAATCTAGTACAGACTCCATGCAAAAAGACTATTCTGTATAAAAACGGATCTCCACTCTCTCTAGTCAACACTGCAAAATATTGCTCTCTACTAAGTCAAAAAATAACAGCTTTAGAGAGAAATGTCACTGAGCTGGAGGATCGGAACTGGAGGGGAAACCTTCACATATCCGGTCTACCCAAGGGAGCTGAAGACCATGCCCCCTCTTTTAGTGTGTTTCTGCAAAAAATCGATTCCACAAATGTTAGGCCTTGACTTTTACCATGACTTCAAAATCATAAGAGCTCACAGAGTTTCAGCCTTTAAACCTAAAACTCTCAAATACACTAGAGCACTCATATTTAGACCCCCTCCACTAGGTGCATACAGAAAAGATAATCGCTCACATGAAGTATATACAGAAAATTATTTGGGAAGGCTCTACAATCAATACAGCCCATGACTACTCTAAGGACCTTGTACAAAAAAGTAAAGCATTCATTTCCAGGAGGAATACACTCCGATCTCTTTCTGTACAATTCTCCTTCATAGATCCTGTAAAACTACACACAATACTGAACAGAAAACAAACTGTCTTTGAGGACCCAGTGGCGCTGGACAAATATGTAGCTGATCTCAAGGACTCAGAAATGGTCACCTGAAAGATCTATCTGGCACACTACAGGACAAGTCTGCTCAGGGATTACTTACACAAAGTACCGGATAATTTGAAAACATGCCTTGTAAATTTCAGCAATAAGCTCTGCAAAAAGAAATGCAATAAGAGCTGCACTTCTCTTTTATAGTGTTTAATGTACTACTCTTCCGAAGGTACTAACCCTACTAACTTGGCTACTATACTAACTACACCTTTTATTCCAAACCTATTATTCTCTAATATCTTTGTTGACTATAGTGTTCCTCGTCACCATAACTGCTCACTTTCCATTCAAGATAGAAGTTAACTATTTCTGACATGCCCTTAACCTTCATTCAGCGAAGTAATGTGTAATTCCAAACAAGCCAAATGTGTATGATACTTATGCCCTCACATCCATAGACTACTCTTCAGTTCTAACTAACCTCACTCAGTCTAAAACCAAACTTAACAAACTCCATCTGGGACTTTCATCACTTTTCTTTATGTTTAATCAGGGCTGATGATACTTCCATAGCTCTTTAGCATCTCAAATATGCTACTATAATCTCAGTTATTTATGAGTTCTTACTGTTCGTTTTCACAGTTCATAATTATTTGTGCACGTCTTATTGCTTTAAAGCTCATTCATCCCCTTTCCCTCGTCTCTATGCTATCCACAAAAAAATGTATCGCGGAGCATTCCTCACTGATACTTACAGCCACGGGTCACACGATCCGTAAACTAGATTTAAAACTAGATAAAAGGTTGAAACACTCCACCTTTGCATAGTTTTTGCACAACGACTCTGCAAACGCTGCTGAAAGCACTTTCTTGGGATGGGACTTCATCCCCCGGTGCCATTTCCACCAGGAGGCGGGGCTCAGCCTCGTATCATGCTATAAAGCGCTCTCTAAATACTGCGGCACAGGATGTGCCCGGGCGTGCGCCAACAGCTGGCTCATCTGCACCCGTCCGCGGCCAAATGAGACTGGGCTGGACCACGGCTCTTGACTTTTCCTTCTGGCTGAGGATTTATTGTCTTCTTTTTCGCGAACGGATTATCGCATTCAGCAAGGCGGGTTCATGTATTTTTGCACGCTTCGATGCTCATTGTGTGGGCTAATTATTGGATGTGACTTTCGTCCTTTTATTTTTTTTGCGTATTATTTTCTTTTTTGATGGGGAAGTAAAGCCTCCCTGGGGCTAAGGTGGGGGGGGGACAAGGGCCCACGCTATACCCCTCCATCATTTCTTATCTTACCTTGGCAATAGGGCAATCTCCTCCAAAGTGATTTTGGTAGAAGGCCATACAGAGGCAGTGCAAAAGTTGATTATCGATCCACCCTCACTACCTGAGATTCAACCGAGGGTGCCTGTTATAGAAACTAATTTGGCTCCATCTGTCAGCATCCAAAAAGATAGTCCATCACGTACTTCCCCCGATCAGTAAGCTATGAGGCGGAACAAGGGCAAAACAAAAAACCCATGTATAGTGCATGATGATACGAGTGTTATAACTCCGGATCACCCAGCCCCACTACTCTAAGGGTTAATAAACCGCAACCATCTAAAAGGAAGTAGGGAGAAGGAAACAAAATCCGTCCCCCCTCAAACAGATCATGAACTTTTAGACCTTCCTCACACGGATTGAAATGGTGTTTCTTCACTCCCTGCCCCGACAGTCGGCGGCAAATAATCCTGTAGATATGGATAATATCAACGGTGCGTTTAAAAATAGTTGTCAGCTGTGGATTTCATCTTGACCTCTTTCCGGGTAGAAATGATGGGGCGGATAAATTTATTTTCTGATAAAATCCAATCTCTGATTGAGGTATTTAATAGAGGTGTATTAATCAACATAGGGGGCCATTATGCAGTTGTCCTACAGACTCAAATAGCATAACACTCTGTCAATAACGCTTCTGTAGGCTTATCGATAGCCCTGGACTAGGAGCCAAAAAACAAACCTATACGCCACCAGGAGCATACACATTCATCTCCTTCCAGGAATGTAAATTTTTGCATGCTCACACAGTAGTCTCTACCTTCAGCCTCTAACGGTCAACTGGTCCATCTACATTAGCCCCCCGAAAGTACTCCATGCACGATTATCTTGGAGGGGGTTCCACCTCTGAATGAAGGAGTCCAAGACGATTGTCAAAGTCCCATAAACAAAGCGGCACATTGGTATAAGAAAAATGCAGGTTTCCAATTTGAGGTAGTGGATAAAATCCTTATGGCCCATAAGGTGAAATGGATGGTTACAATACCCAAATCTTCAAGTGGGGACTGTGTGGCTCTCAACTTTAAAGACCCAGGCTGTGTTTGTCTTTTGTGGTCACAATTGACTCAGCTTCCTTTCCAGAAATCTAAAGTGAGCGCCCTCCAATTAGGATTCTTCTATCGCCCACCTTTTATTAATGTCATGGACGTAGGGAGCAGACCAAGCCGGGGAAACACACAAGGAACAGTGACATTGGACCCAGTTGCTCTTGCAAATCGCTTTGAAGCATTGTCAAACCTCTTAGAAAATGATTGACGACACATCTCTGCCAGCTCTGATGGAGAAACTAGCTTTTTAGATACTGTTCCTAAATCTTCCATCAGTCTGCAGTTGGCTCCAAGTCCAAATAAAGCCCAAAACTTAGCTGAGACGCATCCAGATTTTAACTTTGCATCTTGGAGCATTGCTGGAATATGCCAGAGATTGTCCAATGAGGTTTTGCTATCCATTATTCCGAATTTTGATATAACATGTTACCAGGAGATCTAGGCCTCAGATTCTATCCATATTGGTGGTTTTAAAACTTATTGTTCTGCTGCAATTCCATCAGTTATAGGGAAGGGGGAAGAGGGCATGGTTACCTTTGCTTCTAATGCCATCAGAAACTTGAAGGTCAAGGTTCTAGTTTCCAAACCATGTTATCAAATTTTAAAGCTTTATCAGCCAAAATCAATCAACATAATGTCAATAAATGTTTATTTAAATTTTTTCTCAGTGCAACCAGTAGTCCTTAATGAAGATATGGGGAAATCTGTTGCGAAATTAGTGGACACCAAAAGAAACTATACAGCAATCATTTGGGCCGTTGATTTTAATATTGTAAAAAGCACTCATAGTAGAAACCGCATTTGCTGTGTTACAGATGGTCAAGGGGAACATATCAGCCCTTTTACACACTCAGCTTATGGGAAGTTTTGAATCAGATAGTCCTCGCCTATAGTTTGTCTTTTACATCAGCGATATGTAGTCCGAGTTCTGCTAACTTCCCCACATTTGTCGGAAGAGCAAAAGGCAGTATAGTACATTTTGTTCTACTCTCAATAGATCTGGACAATAAACAAGTGAGTTATGAGGTGTGTCCTTTACCTCTTAGTGACCCAAATCCAATTACTTTAAGCTTTTCCATTTCCCATCATTCTAGCCCCATGAGAACCACCAGTCCCCATATACATTACTCTGCAAATAAGGGGGCCCACATAAAATGGGAGCACATGGATCCGAATATGTTTTTTATAGATTGATTACTGAGGCTTATGATGATATTGTTTGTTGCCTCTCTACTAATGCTGATCCCTGCGCAATATGAAATAGTTTTAAAGCAATTTCTGGAATGGCTTCTCGTACGTTATCTAAGAATAAGCCACTTAAAGACCGCCCACTTAACTCATGATTTATTTCAGATTGTACCTTGGCACTTAAAGCCCTCAAAAGGGCTACTAACATGGCTCTACGCAACATAGATGCCATTAAGGTAGCCAGGAAAGAATACAAAGGGGTTATAGAGACCAAGAAACAGGAAATCAGACATTCAGCCTGGGAAGATCTGGGAAAAGCAGTCCAGTTAAGAGATATCAGAACATTCTGGGAGGTTATAAACCGCTCTTTTTCTCGGCTTGTCTAGCCTCTGGTATAGAGTGTCATATTCCTGAACATGACTGGATTGCTCACTTCTCTCTTATATTTGATTCATGTAATCTGGTAGTGGATCCGCTCGAAAATTGGTGTAGATTTTAATTTCTCTGCCGAACAATGGCAAAGTGAGCTGATTGATCTAGAAGATGTGACCAAAGCTATCGCGAGTGTTGCAGCTGAGAAGACGCCAGGGCCGGACAGGGTCCCCATAGACCTGTTTAAGAATAGCTCAGCTTTCTGGACCCCATTAATCACCACTGTACTCAGAGCAGCGGTAAAGGAGGACTTTATCAATTCTTGAAGGAAATCAATTATAGTGCCTATTTACAAGAAAGACGATAGGAATCTTCCAGCCTGCTACCGCCCAATCTCGTTGCTAGATTCTACTGTTAAAACCCTTGGGCGTGTAATTGTAGGCAAACTGAAAGATTGGGCTGAGGCCAGTTCATTTTTCTCGGAAGTCCAATATGGTTTTCGACCTGGCCTAGGTACTGTCGAACAAGCACTTAATTTATCTCTAATATTAGGGAAATACGTCAAAGTCAGGAGAGGTGCCTTACATATGGCTTTCATGGACCTCTCCTGCTCTTTTGACCTTGTCGACAGGCAGAAATTGTGGGAGTTAATGGAGCTATCCGGAGTCGGCCCCCCTTCATTGGACCTCGTTAGGCACCTGCACTGGGACACATCTACGAGAGTGCATAACACACAGAATGGGGACTCTATACACCCTATCAAGGTTACCAGAGGGGTGAGGCAGGGCTGTATATTGGCACCTTTATTATTTTTATTTTATATTAACTCTTTAGATGCAGTCCTAGGTTTCCGTGGATGTTCCCAAAATTGGCTCCCGTCTGGTGCCGGTGGCCTTATATTGATACGATGCAGTTCTTATAACACAAACAGCTAACAGTCTGCAAATTATTTTAGATGGTTTTAAAGCTTTTATGATAAATTTCAATTTGACGGTTAACCACCAAAAATCGTTTATTTTGACCTGTGGCCCTACAAATACCATATCATAAAGCATTTTTATTGGGGAAACCCTATTGCTAAGATATCCCATTTTAATTATTAAGGCATTCTATTTAAGGCTAATTTGCCTTGGGACAAGTTAATTAATCAAAGAACACAGAATATGGTGGCATCTTGTGCATCAGTTTATAGTTTTATGAAAAAGTTAGGCCATTAGCCACTCAGAGAGATGTCCCAGCTATACAAGAGCAAATGCCTCTCAGTTGGAGCGTAACGAACATGTGTGTGGAGATATGCTGCACTTAGCAAATTGCAGGCTGCTGAGAACAAATTTTTGTGTAGACTCTCATCTATCTCCAAAACCATGCCAAGTTTTATTTCACACCTAGAACTGGGTGTAGGCTTTTTGGAGGCCCCTCTATTACTGTGGTTAAAATTATGGGGCACTCAGTGCTTAATTTGTAAAATATTAAGTGCCAGGGCTCTGACCAGGAGGCCACTGCAGCTTGCACCACCCATCGCCCTTGTCATCGCTGCCAAAACAACTACTAACCATCTTTCTCGCATGTAAATGTGACAGTTCAGATTATTCCAGGCCCCCAAAGCTAAAGGGATGGCTGGGGAGGCAGGGATTAGAAATTTGTAATGTATATTGTATTCCTAAACAACCGTTCTTCTGCTCATTTCTAAATTAGATGAGCAGCGCCACCATGTGGTACACTGTTCTGAGTATGGTGTTGACAATAAGGTGCCGAGCACCGGAAACCAATTAAGTGCCGGTGCTGAGCACCAGAAAGCACCGGCTCAAATTAGGCACTGGGGGCACTCCTGAAGCCAGTTTTTCTAGGAGGGCGCTGAAGGATTGTTTAAAACTAAGCAATATGAGTGACTGTCATTCATTGGTTAGCATACATCAAGACCACCTTTGATGATCTGGGTTTAAGCCTCATATATGACTCCCCTCCCCAGGATGTATTGGTCCCTAACCCAAGGATTAGGTTAAACAAAGAATTTTAGCTTATAGAGAGGAGGCCAGAATAGTTAAGTCACTTGATATGACCTCAGTTTTCAGATATGTGCCAATCTCCACAACCCCAAGGATGGAACCTTATTTGACATGAATTGTGAATCCTGAATATAGATTTTATTTAAACTGGCTAAGATTAAATATGGTTCATTTTCTAGTTGCATTCCCTTTGACAGGCACTTGGTTTTCTTATCTTCCATACTGCCCATGCGATGCTGCTTCTACTTAATCTACGATGCACCTTGTGCTCTTTTGTTTTCCGTACCGCACTTTAAGACACCATTTTTTACGTCCCATTTTAACTCCTATGCACTTTACTTCACATCAAGAAGGGTTGCTTTTTTTACAATGTTTAGCTTCTCCCACAGCTTGTTTTGCTGTGCTCAATTATATTTCGGTGCTATAAAATTAAGAAGGAAATATGCTTTATAATTTGTTTAACTGCAGCTTAAGTTTAATGGTACAGAATGTATTTGTTTTTAACCAATATGATAAGATCGCCTGCTGGTTTTTTAAATCATTATTTCTTGTTTATATTGATTGTACATAATAGATTATTGATCATGCCTGTGAACGATAAGAAATGTATTTTTATCTTTGTGTTTTTATGTTCGAGTTTCTGACCGAATAAAGATTGTTGACTGACTGACAATCTTAAAATAAAAACGGGAAAACAGTTTTCTACAAAGATTTGGTAGGAAAAGGAATTTTGTTAACAAAAACATAAGCTTTTCCTACGACCCTTTTCAACAATTGAGTGTAAATACCTGCAAAATAATGTTGACTTCTGCAGATTCCTCTCAATTAAAGTCTTGTTATCTTAGAATAAACCACCACACAACCTGAACCTCCTCCCTACCCTGACTAAAATAGCTATGGCAGGACATACCACATCTAAAATGTACTCTATACTCTCATCCAAAAACCCTACTCTTATGTTTCCCTTACAATGGAAAAGGGAACAAATACTGAAACACAAGCCTGAAGACCATTGCCTAGAAATTGACTGGGACAATATATGGACAAATATGACAAAATCAAGATTGCCCCCTCTTTAGCACAAAGCAGATTGTGGATGGCATATATATTTCACACCGGACACCGGCTAACATTTTTAAACTGGGCCTTTCAAACTCTGACATCTGCTGGAGTTGTAAGAGCTCACGGGCGACCATAAGCACATGTTATTAGATTGTACATTTCTCAACAATTTCTAGAAGGAAATCAGCATACTTATTAGTCAAATTCTACAAATAAATTGGACGCCAGAACAGGCATCTATTGCTTTGGGTAATTACCTAGCTTCGATTACCCAATGTCTCCACAAAGATGACATGTTTTTCTGAGATATCTTTATAACAATTGGGCTTAAATCTATTTTACCAGAATGGAAAGATTTTGCAAAGCTACCTATTAACACTTGGTGGGCATGGACACAATTCACCAGAACTGCTGACAACTCTCTTAACATGTCTTTGGCAAATTCATAGAAAGAAAAACAACAAAATATGGAGTAAACTTGACAAGTACATGTCCTCTCTACAACCTCCATAAGTTCCTCTACCTAATCATAATGCAACTCTGTGATAACCACAGCCTGTAGATTTATGTATCTTGCAATTCTCCTGGAAATTGTTTATAAGGTAATACCACCTATGTTGCCCACTCCTTACATCTATCCTCTCTCTTATTTCTCCCACCTTGCTTAATAGTTTATTATTATATTCTCTTCTTCGCTAATCATTTCCAATTATTATCATCTGATATGGGATCACATTTTTAGTATGCACTCCACTGAAACAATACAGTATGATATTGTCAACTACATATCTCAATGCAAAATGTATGCTCTCGCTCTGTTCATCAGTTTCTTTTTTCTTTGTTATGTTACATTGCTTCCCATACCTAGAGCTTTGTATTCCGAAAACCAAATAAAATGGTTTGAAATAAAGGAATAAAATAAAACAATACACTGAAACGTCTAGCATTGGTATGGGGAGTAATAATGACCGTTATCTCAGTGCCTAGATATATAATTTAGTGTGCCGTGGGAACTATCTACTTCTTCATTATTATTAGTGGGTGGTCAGAAAATTATAAATCTCCAACAGCACAGTGTGTCAACTCTTTATATTTAATGTCATTGTGATTGTATGTATGCTACAAAGAGTTACAACACTTCACTAAGCCATATGTTTAGAACACATGACCAAGACTTGAATGTCTTTAACCCCTTGACCGCGATCGGAATTCCGCTCGTGTGCTGGACATTCCGATCGCGGGTGTGGTCGTGACGAGCTCAGCTCGTCATGCGCACAGCGCTACCGTGCAGCATGACGAGCTGAGCTCGTCACGCGCATCGAAGGGGTTAAAGGGTTATTAAGTGAGTGAATGAGTGTATAAGTCATAATGTGCGCTCAATAATAAGTGTACTTTCTTCTGTAGAGATCACTATTTTTGACACTTATTAGAAATTGGGTTTCTGGTTGGCAGACGTTTGCACCCTATCCAAGCAGGAACCACAATCCTAGTCATGGTAAGTCAGATACACACCATAAATTAAGCTGTGCTCACCCTCTGGTAACAGGCAGGCTTAACTTAAGAACAGGCAGGCTTAACTTAAGAGGCAATGTGTAAAGTATTTGTACAACACTTCAAAGAGTAACACAGTGAAAACACCACAAAAAGACTCCACACCATTGTAGTAAAATAGATCATGATTTTATAAATAAAACAAGACCAAAACCACAAAATTCCAATGAGTAGAAGTCGAGATGTGAATTTTTAAAGATTAAATGTAAAAAATGCATATGTGTGGTCTGTCTCCAATTAGTTTTTAGAGCTGTTGACTTAGAGATTGGGCTTCATATTAGCCCAGTTGAACACTAAGCAGTTATGTAAATGATGATGATGAAAAGGTATGGTGTTTTTTCTCTACCAATGCATTATATGCTTTCTGTTCTCCAGAAGGTCTTATCACAGTTCTCAGACACTGTAAGGACGCATAATATAATAATCACATGATCCTGCTATTATTGTGTATTATGTGAGAACCTAGACCCCATATTAAACAACCTCTTTTGGTTAACCATGGCTAAAACTTGTACCATTGTATTTTCATGGACCAATACTGTTTTTTAGTAACATATCTTCAACACCATGTCCTTGTTATCAATCCTGTGAACATCCGCGTGAGGTCTGCAGATAAGTATGCCTTGGTATACCATTTATGTGGAGAGCACCAAGGGCAAAGCAATCCATCTGGTATCTCACTTGCCACTGCCTTTAATCACAGAGTTGGTGCCGTTTGTGAGAGATCTTTGTCAGATATGAAAGACAATACCTACACATGTTTGCCAAGCTTGTTCTCATATAAAGGATATTTTAAACATTCAAAAGCCTTGTGAGAGAATAAAGAACTAAGGCTTTACTGAAGTCCAACTATTTTGCATTTATCATGTATCCTATGTTACTGACTCTAAGAACCGTTCAAGATTTATCTGGCGTGATTTCTCTCTTCAGGAACCTAACTAACCTATACCTTAATTCACCGATTACAAGATATATGAAGTTCTTAATTTTATAGATGCTTTTAATCAAATCCTACCCCACCCTAGCTGTGTTAGGTGTACTGGCCTGTTTTACGTGGCTTCAATCCTACTCTTACGTTATCTGACCCTCCCTAAATTTCCCATCTTGTATTAAACAAGCTATGATTGTTATTAGCACTATTCTTTGTTTGTCACACATTGCAACCTTGTCACCTATTGTATACTTTATTTACCACAAGATGTTCTCCTTCGGTTCGTGCCTTTTCAGCTCATCTTTAGGCCCCACCTTTGCTTTTTCATTTCAATGCCAAAGAAAGTGTACAATTACCAGACTAACAGATTACACAGTTTAATCTTCTTTTTCTGAATTTTCTGCTATGACTATCTTTTCTTCCTCTCAATTTTTCCTTCAACACTTTGGCCACCATTACCAACCCATGCCAATCTTAATGTGAACCTTTGGTCTCAGTACTCCATCTCTATCTTTATCTATGTGTCTGTCTCTTTCTTATTGCACTTAAACTAAGGTTCTTCTGATTCATTGTTGCCTATGTCACTTGTTAAACCTGACATCCTTGGTGTGGTACTCCTCTAAACCTTTTGCCTTCACCCCTCCTGTTTGTTGAATTCTTTTGTTGGCTTTAGGACTCTGTACACTTTACCACTGCTAATCAGTACAAAAGTGATTGTGCTCACTCCTCCAAACATGGTTAAAGTGGCCTACAGGTAATTGACACATTTAATTTACTTGCAAAATAGTAAATGGTACTACATGTACCCAGGGCCTGTAAATTAAGTACTACTAGTGTGCCTGCAGCACTCATTGTGCCACCCACTAAAGTAGCCTTTTAGAACACGTCTCAGACCTGCCACTGCAGCCTGTAGTGCAGTTTTAAACTGCCATTTCAACCTGTCAAAATAAACTTTTCTTTTTCCCTGGACTAAACCTTACTTTTTAATAATCTTAAGTCACTCTTAATGAAGCCCTCAATGCTTATAGGACAGGGTGCATTGTATCTAAAAAGAAAGACATGTGTACTTAAGTTTTACAGTTGTAAGGCTTATCTCTTCCATCGACTAACACTGGATTACCTTATTATGTTTAATAAGGGCCAACTTTAGATTGGGAGCAGACAGAGATATGCTGTTTATGCTCAAATGAATTGTAATTTAAAATCTTCCTTAATGGTGAAGTCGGATTTTTACGTTACAATTTTGAAAATGCCACTTTTCAAAAGGTGCCATTTTCTTATCCCAACCATCTCTGACTTCTGCCAGTTTCCTGGGTCACATGACTGTGAATAGCTCTGCTGTTGGGGTTTGTGTATTGCTTCCAGACAGTGGCACAAAGGGTGCTTAGGTGTGGGCAAGATGGGCCATCCTGGCAGGATGACTGGGGAGGGGCTATACCCAGCCACACTTACACTTTAAAGGGCTTTGCCTCTCGCATATACAAAGGACCCTGAGACCAGGTCTACTCTGCCTTTTGTCACCCCCAGGCAGCTTAGAACCTTGACAGGGGAAGAACTTTCCAGGACGAAATGTGGGGGTAGGACAGAGAGTCCCCACACACAAAGGCTGGCACCAGGTATAAATATTGGACCTCCAAAGCCACTCAGTACACTCCTGAACCTGTGGATGATTCAGTAGAAGGACTGATCTGCTGCTTGAAGGACTGCCTTGTTGTCTGAAAAATGAAGATTGGACCTGCTTGCCTTGATCCCAGGCTACCCAGAGTGACTCTAAGGATCAATGGTTGACTTCCTGTTTGAGCTACAGGGACACAACAAGCTTCCCAGTGTCCTGCCCTGCAATTGCCCAGCTGACCAACACCAACTTGACCTGCCTCAGCCCTGCTTCTGGCATGCTTCTAGGTGCCCCCCTGGTCCTGGATCCCTGCCTTGCATCATAGAGCACTCCTCTTTGCTTAACTGAAGGTTCCATCAGATCCAGCGCAAATGGCACAGGGCAGGCAAACCTGCACAGAGCCCACTGGAAAGCTTCACCTGATCCAATGCCAGGCGACTCGAAGCCCTGCAAAGCCTCACTGCCCAGCTGAAAGCTTCATCGGATCTGATGCCGAGTGACGCACAGCCACGCAAAGCCTTGCCACCCAGCTGAAAGCTTCATCGGATCTGACGCCGAGTGACACACAGCCCCGCAAAGCCTTGCCACCCAGCTGAAAGCTTTATCGGATCTGATGCTGAGAGCTTCATTGGAATGAACGGCGAGCAACACGAAGCCCTGTAAAACCTAGCGGCACAGCTGAGAGCTTCATCAGAACCGACACTGAGCAACGTGAAGTCTTGCAATGCACTGCCATTAAGACCTCATACCAAGGACATAAGGAACAATTCCCAGAGTGCCAAACTTGGGCCTGTCCACAGCCTGTGCTCCATCACGGTCGGCCTGAACTTATGACTTTGTTCCAGCCCAGCGGGACTAGATTCCTAAAATTGGTGCTTAGGTCCTTATGGTACTATTATTACCTAAAACTTTAAAATGCAAAATCTCCTATTCTACTGATTGGATTTTTGTTGCTCTGGTATCATTTTATTAATTAAAGTTTACTCTATTCTAAATTAGTTTGGGTTTTTTCTTGTGTTGTTTTCACTTTAACACTGTTTGTGTACTGCATAAATACTGTACACATTGCCTCTAATTTAAGCCTGACTGCTTTTGTGGTAAGCTACCCAAGGGTTAAGCACATGTTAATTTAGTGACTTTTGTGGTTCACCCTGAGAAGGATTGTGGTTATTGCCTGATTGGGGATTTCACCCCTTCTCAACCAATAACACAATTTCTTCCATCACTTCTCTGTAAAACTTTCTCTGTTTCCTATTCTTCATTCACTTCATACAGGTGTATATTAAAGAGCATATGTAGACTCTTATGACTGCCTTCATCCAATATATATGGTCCCATAACACTTGAGATCACATTTATCTTGAGCTGAATGATGTCATGACACCTTTGCAACTGGGTTTGGTTTGTTCTTGTATATTTCACTCATTTGTCTCTCCTATCACTGTTTCTAAGGTGAAGGTTATTAGACCTGACCATTTTGGCGTGATATTCCTCCAGACCTTTTGCATTCACTACCCTGTTTTTCTTGAACCCGTTTTTGTTGGCATTAGGATTCTGTGCACTTTAGCCCTGCTAAACCTTGTTAAAGTGCTTGCGTTCTCTCCTTTAAACATGGTAAAATTGGACTACCCATGATTCCCACATTTACTTTATTTACATGTCCCTAGTATAGGGCACTGTTTGTACCCAGAGCCTGTAAATTAAATGCATCGCAACACGCACTAAGTAGCCTCTTAAAACATGTCTCAGGCCTGCCACTATAGCCTATGGTCCTGTTTTAAACTGCCCTTTTGGCATGATAAAATGAACCTTTTGCCAGGCTTAAACTTTCCTTTTGAATACTTATAAGTCACTCCTAAGGTAGGCTCTAAAGGATCTCAAGGCAGGGTGCATGGTATTTAAAAAGTAAGACATTTGTACTTACGTTTTACATGTCCTGACAGTGATAATCTCCCAAAGTCGTTTTTACTGTAGCAATGCTAGCTCTCCCATAGACTAACACTAACACTCTCATTGTTTGGGAGCAGTTAGAGAAATAATCCTGCCACTCATTTGAATTGTGATGTAAACCCCTATTTAAATGGTAAAACCTAATTTTTAAATTACCATTATGAAAATGCCACTGTTAGCAGGTTGGCATTTTTCTGCCTAAGCCAAATGTGCCTTTCTGCCAATGTCCAAGGTCACAGGACTGTTAATTGCTCTCCTGTGGTGTGATGTTTATTCCTTCCAGACAAGGGACAAAAGGGCCGTGGGTGTGGGGAAGGGTGTACCTCTCCTCAGCAGGATGGCTTGAGCGTTGTACTCAGCCCTTTCTCAGATTGAAAGGGTAGCCTGAGGGCTATGCCGACCCTTTTCTGACTTCTGAAGCTGCTTTCCCTGCCACTGGAAAATACAGCTCACACCTGGGCCTGCCTGCCCTTTGTTACCCTAGGCAGATTGGAGCCAAACCGAGGGGAAGGGGAAAACTGACCAGAACCAGTTTAAGTTTAGATAAAGAGAGAGACCCCCACACACAGGCTGGCACCAGGTATAAAATATGCCTGGGAGTAATTTTAGTTACACCGGAGTGACATGGAATTCTTAAAAATAATGCAACTACGAACAATAAATACAGTTCACTGCTGCTTTCGAGGAAGCGTCCCATCGCATCCAGCATACAGGTCTTCAGGTACTACAAGATGGAAGGAGTCAGATGATCAGCAAGTAATTAAAAAGAAAGGTCTTTAGTTTCTTTTTAAAGATGGATTCTGAAGGGGCCACACATCGAACAAGAGGGAGATTGTTCCACAGTTTAGGATTAATAAATTAATAAGATCTGCCCCCTCTTCTGGTTTTACAGACTTTAGAAACTTGCAACAACCTAAGGTTGTTGGATCCGAGGACTCTGGATTGATAGTATTGTTTCAGTCTGTTTCTTAAGTACAGAGGACCTTTCTGGGCGCAGGCTCTATAGGCAAGAGTTAGTGCCTTAAATTGAGTACACTTAATCACTGGCAACCAGAGCAAATGTTTCAAATAATGAGTAACAGATTGCTGAAAATTTGTTCTCAAAATCAGTCGTGCTGCTGCATTTTGAATGATCTGAAGCCGTTGGACCAGATAGGCCGGAAGACCCAAGTAAAGTCTATGAGCATAGTCTAGTGTAGAAGTTACAGCAGTATGAACAATGACCTTTCAGGTATGTTCTGGGACTAAGTGCAGCGTTCTTTTTAAGGACTAAAGTTTGGAGAAGCAAAGAAAGGAGATATTCTGGATATGAGGTTCAAACGAAAGTTTTGTGTCAAATTTAACACCCAGGTTGCTCACTGAAGAAGTGAGCATGGGAGAGGGGCCTCACTCATCTGGCCACCTAATGCTGGGATCTGGGGAGAAATTTGTCCCAAAGAAAAGAATTTCTGTTTTATCAGTTTAATTTGAGACAATTGTTGTTCATCCACTCAGCTACTCCTCTTAGACATTGCTTAAAAGAAGTCAGAGCCTTCTCATTATTCTCCTGAAAAGACAGGAGGAGTTGAGTGTTATCTGCATATGAAATTACTTGTATACCCCAAGATTCAATAAGTTTAGCCAATGGCTCTAAGTAGATATTGAATACGATCAGGCTTAATGTTGAGCCCCGAAGGACACCATAACAAGGTTTTGGCTGCAGATGTAAAAGGCAGAAGATACACCGCCTAAGTTCTGTCCTCAAGGAAGGCCCACTTTCATAATTAAGAGTAATGTAAAGGAAAAATCCTACAGTGAGAGCACATTTAGTGAGTGTGAGTGGCTGCTCATACTGCTGTATCCATTTTGGATGTGAGGATGCATTTTGCACTAAGAATCTGGCTCTAAATTCTGGGAGTAAGTTGGAGGAAAATCCTACCCCATGTGCACATTTAGTAAGCACAAGCAGCTGCTGACACTGCTATTCATGTTCTGTTGCATTTAGCGTTATTTCGTAGTGCAAAATGCATCCTCTCGTCCATTTTGGATGTGAAGGGTTATTGTTGTGCTAAGAAAATAGCCTAAATACAGAATTACTCTTCTCGCGTAATTCTACGTAATCTCGCAGATTTTTAGGTAATTAGCTTGATTACTCTACACAGAATTATGCAAGTTACGCCCATCCCTAGTATAAAAGTGGCACTGTCAGAACCTCTCATCAGAACACTCCTGGACTTGTGAAGATTCAGAAGGACTGCCCTAATGTCTGAAGAAGGAAGACTGGACCTGCTTGCCTTGAACCCAGGATCCCAGAAGTGAATGCAGGGGTCAGTTAGCTGACCTCCAGTTTGAGCTACAGGGACGCAACAAGCTTCCAGAGGACTCCCCTGCAACTGTCAAGCTGACCAGCACCAAATGTGCCTGCCTGGACCCTGCTACTGGCCTCTGCTAGATTGAGTCCTAACCCCCAAGTGCTGACTCCCCAGGTCCTGGACTCTGGCTGGTGTCAGTGAGTACTCCTCCAACCCGAAAACTTACTTACTCTGCAGTTAATCACTGCAGTGTGTGTAAGGGTGCCGAGATGTAAGCACTGCAGTGGTTTCTAAATAGGACCACAAGAGGGAGCAGTCCCTCTATGTTTAAAAACAACTGCAGATTAAACTTTAACCTGAGGAGATTTGCAAACATAAAGGGACTTCTCCCGCTTCCAGCCCTCTTTAGAAACAAATTCACTGCAGATTAATTCTGCAGGTGGAGCGGCAGAGTATATCAATAATTCTGTGTTCTTGTCACAAAGAGTTAACAAAGTCCACCAATTCTGCCCAAGCGTACTGATTACCCCACATATTACATCACTCATGACATCATTCTTCTATGACATCATTGGTAATATCACTGCATCATTTGCAATTAAATTATTGAAGAGAAAACTGTGCATGGGGGTGCGAGTTATAGTTACTTGAGATAACTATAACTGGTGATTTTTTGTGTTTTGTAGAGTTTAAAACGTTCTCCTTGCATGTAGTGCTTGCAATAATAAAACCTTGGTCGAATAAGACATAAATTTAGTCAATTTTACTTCTCCATATTTTGATTACATGCACTGGAAGGGAATTCGATTTTCACAATGCAACGATTTATACTCCACACGTTGTGAAATCCAAACGATTTCTGTATTTCTGTAGGGGATATGAGAAGAGATTGGTTGGCTATTTGTTATGCTAAGCAGTAGACAGATAGCATTCATGCATGCCTGACGGGTTACCTAGCAACCGAACGCAAAAATTTATTTTTCCTCCTTAAGCATTCACGTTCGGATGTTAGACTGCTGTAGTAAAGTCCCCCCTTCTCTCGCCTTAACCTTTAAATGTCTCGCCTGGCTGAGTGCTCTTCTGACATACAGCGTTGTATGTGAACAGCGCGTTCTTAAGTCAGCTTTTTTTTATATTGGTGCCTATTCACTCCAGCAGACCTTTTTAGGGGAAAAAAACACTTGTTTATGTTTATTTCACATGCACTTGAGTTTGGCACAAGATGTCCTCTCCGAATATTTGAAAACAGACTGTTTTGATGACAGCAAAGCGTGGGGGCGGTAGTGACTCAGCCGCGCCGAGGGGCTCTGTTCTCCCCTCTCTCCCCGGATCATCTTTACGCATTGATTAATTCATGCACCAGCCGGGGGTGGATCGAACAAACTGCGTGCGTTATGCGCCCCTCTGCCGGGAACATTCTTTTCCCTGAGTCAGTAGCTGGGGCCGCTATTGTGCTGAGACTTCATGGGCAGCGAGCTCCCGCGTCCCCGTCCATTCATAGAGTGCAGATTCTGAGAAAGCAGAGAGTGGGCGTTCTTTAACGCAAGAGCGCCCCCTGCCCCAGTGTGCATGCGTTTTTCCCTGCACATGCTGCCGACCCATGAACCAGTTGCCTGGTTACCGAGAGAGAGCCAGGGATGGAGTCGAGTACAGCAGCGCAAGCAATGTACACAACAATTAACATGCCACCAGACCAGTGTTTCACCGGCACCACCGGTAAATTCAAGTCTGATGCCAGTTCCCGTAAAGTCTAATTCTCCTTGTTCTGTATCTGAGACAGAGCCGGCCTTTGTTAAGATAGCGCCCTGGGCGAAGAGAAATTTGGCGCCCTTGCTGATGCTAAGAAATTAAATGAGGCAGCAGGGGGGCCCTTTTGCGTTCACTGGTCAGTACCGGGATGAGGAGGGACTGGCCCCAGAACACAAGCGTCTCCGGACCTCCCCCAGCTCACCCAAATCACCCACAGCGGAGCTGCCTCACATTGTTGGTGTGTGTCAGCAGGGGTGAACCAGTGAGGGGTGGCAAGGAAGGGGACAATGGGGTGTTAAAACATTGCCCATAGTATAATAATGAGGGATTAACGCCACTTGATGGCAAATCAGACAGAAAGGAGCATGCAGGGACACGGACGCGGCTGGAGCAAGAAGGCTGGAGCCAGCTGCTGGCATTAGCTTAATGCACTCAGCTCTGTGCGCCCCTCGGAATAGTGGCGCCCTGGGCCTAGGCCCAGCTCGCAAATGCTATAGGCCAGGTCCTGATCTGAGAACTAGTGCCAAGGGTAAACAGATGCGGTAAACTGCGGCACTCGGCTCGGCAGAAAACCCAAGCAGCATAGTCTCGAGGCGCACACACAGCCAGTGATGAGACCCGGGCAGGCAGGTTTCTCGTTCCTGCCACTACTTCTCGCTCACTATATGATGAACAATTAACCGTTGTCGCATTGAATATCCTTCATGTAAATTTCAGTCTGCAAGGCAGTAGTCTAAAGGCGATTGACAGGAAGCTCTTGAGTCTGTCTGCAAGATGAGTCAAATTAAAAAAAAATGCTGTTCCGTTTCCTCACCAGAAAACAACGAGCACCTGCAGATAGGGAACGGCTTCTTCTAGGTGCTAAGGGGCAGTTAGGATTGCTAGAAGGAACAGAGAGAGAGGACTAGTCATCGAACTAGGTTCATTCATTATATTTTACAGGGTGAATAGCATTATTGAACTCTGGTAGGTTTTGCCTCCTCACGGTCACTGTTAATTTACCTCAAATACCTCCATACTTGCTATTCTCTGACACGTGAACTGTGATGAGAGGGGAGAGGTGCTTTTTTGTACTTTGCCCCAGGATTAAATTCATGCATGAAACGGGCATCTTAATCCCATGCAATAACTCTTTTTTTCCTGATCGTAAAAAAATATTGTTTACATAGCGCTTTTATGTTGAGCGCTTTACATGGACCCTGATACCCAACATACACTGGTCCTTACTTCCCTGAACTTGGATGAGAGAATGGCTTAGTTAGCCATTCCATGATTTGAACCTCTGATTCTTAGGTCAGATCCAAGTCTCACCAGTAAGTGCTTCACCCACTGAGCTTTATTGAAACCCGTGTGGAGGATTACAAACCTGACTCAGGAAGAAATCATATTGTATGAAAGGTAATCTCATTCAAAGAAAACGGTAGGAAAATGGAAGGTGGAAACGTGGGCCTTATTCGAGACACGATGCATTCTAATTTTGAGAGTGATAAGCAACCCTATCAAATTGCACATACAGAATATTTTAAATTGGAGTTTTAGAGTTTGTCTTTGAAACTTTGAGCTATAAAAACGCTGTTGATCTTGGTTTTTTAAACGTTTTTGGGTTGAGAAGTCTCCCCAAAAAATACTGCGGAGGATCACAGAGGGCTGTGTTTGCACGGCAGACCTTGGAGTACTGAATAATTCCAAGAGTACCTTATCTTAAGTACCTATCAAACCCAAGGCTTGTTAGCCACTTTCTATTGAAGATGCTGCTGAAAACTGCACTATTTTGTCTAATCTTTTTTTCTGAATTTTCCTAGCGAGCGAACCATTTCAAAGGGTTCAGACTCCCTTTCTTCTCTCCCCAACCATTTCAAAGTTCATCAGCCGCCTTTTGGTCAGGCTGAGCAATTTTGTCACACTTGCCGTCAGTGCAACTGGTATTTGTTTCCAGCAACGGTGGCAACCCTAGTTCTGATGGGTATGAAAATTAAATTGTAGCGTAAAGGTCTTTTTCGTGTTCATATACTACCACCCTATGTGTTCCAGCACATTTCATATATTGATGCATTTCTGTGGAGAGTCAGCAGACAAACGAGTGCCCCTCTTAAACCATGGTGCTTGGTCTACAATAAATGTCTAGCATAGGCTTTAGCAAGGATTATTCTTTTCCAAGTATACGTGGTCGTAAAGGAAATTTAGTATTTTTAAAAGTAGCTGCAGAAGACATCTTCTATATTTTTATTACACTTACACAGGGAATAGGAGAGCGGTTCTTAATAGATGTGTGTGAACTGATGAATCTTGAAAAGCAATATTGCTCAAATAAGGTGAATTTGAGGTGGCAATAACGTGTTATGGAGACCTTTAACATGCAAAAGAGGTGTCTTGAATGATTTGTTTATCCTCTAAAAACTTGTCTCAACCTCTTGTAGATTATGCACATTTCCTTCTTGCATCTCCCACTGAGTCCTAAATTCGATCCTTAAAAGTTGGTTTCTTAGCGGTTAAATCTTAATTGGTGATGTGCTTGTAATATAATAAGGAAACGAGTCTTTGTGTATTACGTCTTTATTGGTGGATTAATCATGTAATAATCAACGGTGTTTAGAATGAGGGAACTGTTCATGTATGGTGCTAAAGTAATGCAGGCATAAATGGATAACATCTATATGTTGTTCTACATTCCTTTTATTTGATGTTTTTATGCTTGCATTTCTGAAGCATTATTCGAGACACATAATGCTGCATTGATGATATAACAGTAGGACATTAACCAGAAGAAGTGAGCAACAGTCTGCCACCATGTGCGGCACTGGATTTGAAAGGATGAGTCTTCAGGGTGCAGCCAAATGAAAGGAGAGAGGTAAAGAGAGAAGTGGGTACAGAGGCCCAGAAACCTGAAGTACAACAAGATAAAGGTTGAGATGGGGTTTTGGTTTCTTCGTTGAAAGTTATGCCAACTAGTAGTTTCCAGGGCTCAGCACTGGCACTTAATTGTCAACACCTGCACTTAATGTCAACACCTACACACATGGTGGACCGCCACATGGTGGCTCTGTTTGTCTAATTAAGACATGAGCATAACCATAGTTATTTATTCATTCAATATATACAAAAAATGACTAATAACTGCCATCCACGTCATTTTTATAGCTTTGGGAGGCCTGGAATAGTCTGCATTGTCACACTCGTAGGAGTGTGATGGTTAGCAGTTGTGTTGCTACCATCATTGGCAGCATGTCAGGAGCATTGGGTGGTGCAAGCTACTGTGGCCTCCTGACGAGGGCCCTGGCACTTATTTCTTTACAAATTAAGCACTGCCCAGAATGCAGTATGATTTACTTCTGGTTGCTTCTTCTGCCCTGTGCAATGGGCAGTTTGTTGTGCAGGTGTAGAGGTTGTCATAGAATGGGGACCTCATAGCTTATGCATACATTTTACTATGCTTTTAGCTTGTAGGAAAGGAGAAGCAGAGACGTGATCACATTTTCTAGCACTGAGCTTAAGTCTGGCTCTAGATGAAGAACCTCTTTTAACAATGCAATGGTATGCCTAAAACTCCAACTAGCAGGATATTTTCTCTAAGAAATTATCAGTGCTTCTGTGGGCTTAGGACCTTTACTTTCTATAGGAGATGGAGTTTATAGTGGGATGATTCTGCTAGGCTGGTAATGTGGACTTGATGAGTGTCCAAGAAGAAGTTTATAGATTTGTCTGATCAGATCAAGCTTGTTAAGATTCCAAGAGGAGAAAGCTGCATTAGCCAGGATTGTGTTTGTGAGGGATGTTTGCCTGAGTGGTACAGAAGGACGGCATCTTGATAGATTTCCTGGTCTGCAACAGTGAAGCCTATGGGCTCAACATAAATATTGAACAGTATAGAGGTGGGACTGTACCCATGAGGCACTCCACAAACAAATGGTTGTGGTGAGGTTCTGGCTGATTCAATCAGTGCTGGCGTTAGGGCGGTGCGGTCTGTACCGCCACACCGGGCACCAAACTTGGAAGGGGTGGGCTGTATTTTGAGAACTTATGGAGTGAAAGGCAACCACTGCAGAGTTCCTTATGTGCCAAACAGTTTTCAGATGATAATAAAAATGTCAAGATAACTCTCGTGAGTAATGTACCTGCTGGAGAGATCTCAGCTTTGTTTAGTTGCAGTTTAGATTTTTCAAAAAGTAGCCCAGTGGGTAAATGTGCCTCTTGCAAAGAACATCCCGTAAAAGGCAGCGCACAGAAGTGTATTTCATGTAGCTATCTCAGTGGGTTACTGCTTTTGCCACAGAGATCTTTTAGTTACTTGCAGTTCACAAGTTACAATCCTAATATAGCACAATCAGACATGAACTGGCATCAAAGAGCTACATGCAGACTGCAAGGCATAAGATTAGAACCTCGTGCTTTTATCCCCAATCTTTCATTATTCTAAGGTTGCTGAAAAGGGTTCATTTGGACAGAAATATATTCTTATTACTAAAGACAAACCGAACCACTTGTTACAATTTAAATCCTGAGTTTGTGGTTCTCCAGGCCAAGCACACTGAACATATAATGACTACCAATATAGATGACATGCTGCTCCTGCGCCTTCCAAGCCTCATTGTCTTATGTAACATTTCCTATTTACACATTTATATGATTCACTCTCTCTGTACAATATATGTGGGATGTGAAGTGCTCTGATACACTACATAAGGATGTGTAGTGCTGGAAAATAAATTAAATACTTGTTAGAAAGGGGCTATGGATAGACGAGGGGCACTTTTAGCAGGCTGTAGGGAGGGAATCCATGGAGAAGGAGGTCAGTGGTGGAACACCAAAAAAGATTGTTGCACCAGGCACCACCAGCGCAAAATCCGGCCTTGGATTCAATCCTAAACCGTGATCTTCCAGAGCGGAAAGAGAACTGTTCCAAAGCAGTGCCACCCATTCCCATCCACAATGAAAGAGTGCCTGTCAAGGCCGCATGGCCCACTGTCTCAAGTGCGGCTAGGAGATCAAAAAATGCTAGCAGACAGGGCTGTGTCACAGATATGCAAAGCACGATCCCGTACCCAAAGAGTTGCTACTGTCGTACTTTATCAGTTCTACACACCTGCACGATGGCATGTTAGTAAAGCAAAACTAAACAAAATGTTTTTTTAAATATTTTCCCAAAAAAGGACGTTTAGTCACTTGTCTCAAGTCCAATGGGTCAGGATTAGGGGCCCAGTGTACTGAAAAACATTCACAAAGGAGTAAGTGCAATTTGCATATCAACTGGTGTTCAAATGTGTATGCTTTTTCTGCTGCAACCTATGCACTAATAGGTACGTCACAAATTGTGCATCACAAATTGACTGCCTCCTGAATATTAATTCGGCAGGTCACAATTTGCGACCCCCTACCCCGTGAATGACTCTGAATGCAGTATTGGTGCTCTGCAAGGGACAGTACTCCACCATCCTTGCATTTCCTTTCTGAAACATGAACGTTTTTTTTAAAACAGAAGCCATGTCCCTTAAATGAACAGGTGCTGCTTTTAAGAAAGTGTTTCCTGTTTGACAACACATCAAGGGGAGCAGAACATTGACTGCTTACCTCAAGGCTGCCTGGCATGATTGCCAAAGGGCAAGCCATTGTCTAGCAGCAGCTTTCCCTTTTTGAATCAGTTACCACCGCCTTTGAGGTGTCCATAACATTGTGACTGCAATTGCGTTTGCAAAGCATTGGTACATACCATCACGAATAGCAATTAGGAGTGGATGCCACTTTCACACCTTTCTTTAGTTGCATTTTGTAAGGATTGGCAACACTTCTTTTGTGAGTCAAAACGGTTTTTCAGACTAGCCAGAGATGTTTAGTACATGGCCCAAAACTATTTTACTGGTGCAAACTATGCGATTTTTGTGAATCACGTGGTTTGTGAATGCAAAACTGTTCAGTACATCTGGCTCTAGGTTTTTTAACGAGAGGTGTAATGTGTCCAATTAATAACAAAAGTCAGGATGATTCCCTGTGCGATTGACAATTTTGAGATGCTGTCTTATAAGTTAATCATTAATATGTCTTAGTAGCGTAGCAAGGATGCCTACCATGTGCCTTGGTGCAAGCAAGGAAATTGCCCCCTTTGGCTACTGTTGGTGTAGGAAAATACTAAAGTAACAAAAGAGTGTCAGATGGAATGCTTGAATTAATCTCAGCCACTGATAATTACTCAGGCCGCAACCCAATTTGTTATTGTTTTGCACACCATGTCACATCAGTTTGGACCCAGCTATATGCAAATCAGTCTTGACCCTGCTCCAATGAAAAGAGTCAATCACGAACTACCGGGCCAGGTCCTCCCTGAACCGGAACACAAGCAAAGCAGGACCGGTTTCGCCTATTTAGGGCTCATCGGCCAGTTATAGCTTGGGTCCAGTGACACAGTATGCACGGGACCCACGTCTTGGCATACTTCGGTTGGAAAATACAGTCATTATCAGGGTTAAAGGAGTCCCAGTGCCAATTCACCTGCTGCACTAATGGTAGCTACGCCCCTGATGTGGCTGAGATGGTGTCATCGGTGAATGAGACCGGGATAAGAGAGAGTGGAAGTTTTGCCGTTCATTTTCTTCAACGTGGGTTCATGTAAGGATTCTGCACTAATGTAAGCAATTACAGGCTTGATTTTGTTCATTTTGTCTGCGAAAGATTATGCAATGTCAGTAACAGTTTCCAGACACTGAGGAATAGGAGTACACTAAAAAGGATTAACACCAATGAGTTCTCCAGAGTTGATTTAGTTGTTATAACATGGAGCTTTTGTTTTTTGAACCGGAGTTTATGATCTGATCACAGTTTGAGTGCTTATGAATCCTGAAAGTATGGTGGAGCATGAGGTTTAGAATTAACATTTTCGATTTTGATTGTGGCATTGTTGTCCATGTTGTTTAGAAGACAGTTTTTCAAGAGAATGTTGGTTATATTATGTCATCTTACCTCAATGTTATAGTGCTGCTGGCATGTTGAACCTATTTACCTAGGAACAGGTACAGGTCACTGGCACAGTGTGTGGTGAGAGTCCCTCTGCTTTTACCTCTGTGGAGAAACCCTATCCTCTCCTTTTTTCAAAGCCTTACTTCCCCATTCCATGTCTGGAAATGTACTTCTGTTTGCCTTTGAAATGTGCACATGTTTGCAGAGTGGAAAAGCATAGGGTGGGAAAGCTCTTGCAATACTTGTGTGAACACCCACATACATGTACGTGCATGGGTGCTGACCCATTTTAGATGCATAAATGCTTTATCAATGGGACTTATTTTTACAAACGTGGTGGACACTACACCTGACTCTGTGTCTGGAATCTGGAGGAAAACAGTATGTACAGCGGCGAGATTCTGGTCTCTAGTTGCCTCAAAAGTCAGCAAGAAAGGGTGTTTTGAAAAGAGGGGCACAATCTGGAGACTGGACATAGTTGCAGGACATAATCTGGGAATGAAAGTGGATGCACTCTTTGTTGAAGAAGGCCGGTGACACATATGCAAAAATGGTAGAAGGGGGCCTGGAAAGGGACAAGTCCAAAAAAAAGATGGCTATAGCATGGTTGACAGAAGAAGGTGACATCAGAGTTGCCACTAAAAGGACGCTATTCAATTCTCAGGAAAATGAACAGGCCGCTAGGCAGGTAATTCGCTGATAAGTGCTGTGAAGTGAAGTGCTTGAACCTGGTGGCCAAACTGTTGTCAAGAAATTAAGCAGTAATTATATCATATCCTATCCGCTTCTTAAGGTGGCCTGTGCTGCCATTAGAGGTGGTGAAAAGAGGATGATGGGTGCCTTTCAACATAAGTGTAACCACTGTTGATTGACTGTACAATGAATCAAATTTCAATATCATGAATAGGGAGAGTTCAAAATGAATCATAATTTCCTAGAGGGATGCAGGTGTTAAAACTATGAAAGGAGTTCCTACACATACAGGAACTGCATTCCTAGCAGAGTAACCACAGTCCCCTATGTTGCCACAAAAATGGGCAAGAAAGGCCTGTTTGAAGAACTGAAAGTATGAATGTTCTGGAAAGTTCCTTAATTGGAGTTGAGAGTGAAGGCTCTCTGACTCCCAAAAGAGGTGCCAAAGATAACTCAGATGGATGCACATATCATGGACACTGTGAGAAAGTGGTTTATTGGTTGGTAACAAAGTTACTGTATTGTTAGGTGCAGTCAAAGGTTTCAGTAAAATAAAGCTGGTAGCTGTGGCATGGAACAGACTGACATAACGTAAAGAAAATGTGTAAAGCAGTTAGAGGCACCAATACAGTTAAAAAGTGAAGAACACAACTTTTTATAAGAACACATTAAAATGTAATAAACAAAATGACACAAAAATGACAAAAATCCAATAAGGAAAACCAGAGATATGAATTTTTAGAGATTTAAGAAAAGATAGCGCCACTGGTAGCCAATGGTTGCAGTAGACCCCGACCTAGGTGCAATTTGAGGCTGGCCACAATGGAGCATGGGTCAGATACACCAAGTTGATCGGTCCCATGAGGTCTTAGATGTAGGGAGTTTTAAAAGTTTTAAAGTTCCAATCTGAAAAGGACTTTGTCATTTTTCTGAGGAAACATTCTTCTCAACATGGGGCAAACCTACATTTTAATCTGAATCTGCAGAACTGCCAGCCAGATACTTTTCACAGTCAATCTCCTTGAAGCTCTTTTGAAAAAGTTCCTGACCTTCTTTCTGTTTCCAAAAAACGACAGCACGTCATGGGCCACTTAGAGAAACTTGGGGTATCGAACAGACCATAACAGCACAGTACAGTCTAGTTGTCATTGGTCAGCTGGGATTCTTCTTAGAAATGTACTCTTCAGCTTTTTTATGTTCCTGGAGCTACTCAAGAGATCTGCCTTATGATCCTTGGAGATTGCTCTGTTTTGCATTTCAAGTGGAAGGGGGGGTCCAACCTCCTCAGATACTTCTCACAGGTCACAGATGACAAGTGCAGCAGGTTCAGTCCACCTGGTATACTTTTGCAAGTCCTGCATTGTTCTGATGAATGTGCCTCGGGTTCCAGATTTATGCTTTGCATCATTAGTGGTTGGGGATTACTTCTGGGCGCTCTCTTACCAATTGGGTAAAAGTTCATGGGAGCAACCCTACCCACTTTTCAGTAGTTCCTGTTTGCCTTACTGCAAACAGGCACAAAACACCATGTGCCTGGGCATTTGTAGGATGGTAAAAGCCTTCAGCCAAACTAAACGTGGGCTCCAACATCTGACACTAAAATCCAATTTGAAGCAGGCACTGTACCTTCAACAAACTCGGAGACAGAAGTTTGGTAAAGCGAAAGCAGGGTCCTTCAGCAACCAGACAGGGGACACACAACAATTTTCTTGTCATCCTGTTCTCTCCCTTTCAAGGGTGCCTCAAGTATTACATGTGGCTCAACAGACTTGTCAAGCAGGATTTGCAATGTGGTGTACACAGAATGCCCACAGCCCCTACTCTGAATATTCTGTGGAGTTCGGAGGAGTCATCTCTCCCTATTCAGGTCAGCCTATTGTTTGCTTGTAGGAGTCATTTCACATCTCATTCACACCTATTCCGAGGCTTGAGCTCAGGTTAGGAACTGCCAGAGGCTTATGCAACTTAGCCTTCTGTCAGTTTAGGCAGGTAAATGCTAACTTTCTAAAAGTTACTTACCCTTAATATTTAATAAAAATCCAAATTCACCTTTGAATTAGATTTTTAATAACTATT
This sequence comes from Calotriton arnoldi, assembly GCA_963921515.1. Taxonomy (NCBI): domain Eukaryota; kingdom Metazoa; phylum Chordata; class Amphibia; order Caudata; family Salamandridae; genus Calotriton; species Calotriton arnoldi. The sequence goes on along the minus strand of CAWUFW010004584.1, from coordinate 330,822 downwards.
AAAAATAGTGGGTTAATTATTTTTCTACGTAGTCCCATACTCAAGCTACGTAGTCCCATACTCAAGCTACAGTATTAGTATTTTAATCTGGTTTTCTACATGTTACAGCTAGATCTGCCACAGTGAAAATAGCTTGTAGGGCCTTGTCACTGTAGGGACACGATCACGTTGATTTTCTACATGTCCCACTTTTGTGAGCTACAAGGCGTGCATAGAGTTGACTTACTAATATTTAATAGGGAGCTTTTACTTGTCATAAAGAGTTATTTTAACAGGCTGCACTGCAGTTTTTACACTGCAGCAGTCAGGCTACAATAGTAGACCTGAAGCAATGTTTTGTTTTGTCACACTAGTGGATTGCACAATAAGTGCTGCAGTGCAAAGGTGACATTTACATTTTCATGCCATGGGTGTATTTCCTCTCCATATACTTTGGCCTTATGGAAAAGGTACATACCTGAGTCGGGGAATTAGCCAGTTTCAACATATTTTAGTGGTGCCCAAGTGTGGAGAGTCTAAAAACCATCAATACATTTTGCAAAAAATGGGGGGTGACCACGCAAAAAGGGGCATTTTCTCACAGACATCCAATGTAGTACCTATGTGACTGAGCTCAAGAAAAGTGTAGGAAGCTTGTGAGGAAAGTAGACAATGTCGACAATGTTGACTATTTGTGCAATTTCAGTATACTGGGTTTCCCAACTGCACAGAAAGGCAGATCATCTTTTGGAAAGCGTTAGGAAGACATAATGTTGACTTCAAAGACTCTACTTGTAAGCTGTTCTAAGATCTCTCTATACACAATCTAAGCAAGAGAAGAGAATGCATACCATCGAGCCACTTGCTACACGAACAGAGTGATATTTTTATTGGGATTCCTTTTGCCCTCACGTAGAGACCTGATAGAACATGAGATACTGATTTATTCAATGTATATCGGAAGGGTTTTAAGCATGCCACAATAAACATTAATAGGCCTTGTAATGTTTTAAGATTTCTAAGGTGTGTTATGAGATGTAATTACGCATAAGCTAAATCACGAAAAAGGGTGAGAGGGGCCTGAGATGGCAGGGGAAAATCCCTCAATATTATCACGTACAGTTCAAAGTTCCAGACTAACCAATGCTCTGATTGGAGCTAGCCTACTTTTAGTTATGAAGATGCTGCCCATTTTAAATGAATAGATTGACAAAGTGGTTACTGGGTAGATGCCCACCTTGTCAGTTGATGGCAAAGAGGAGACCCCCAGGGAGAGTAGAGGTGGGAGAGTACGGATTATTTATTTATTTAGTTATACAATTCACATAGCACGTACCGTTTGGGGGGATATAAAACCACTTACCTTGCGCTCGCCACATCACCAACTCGCGGTGCAGCGAGCGCAAGGAAAGTGTTTTTTAAAAAAAAAATTATTTTACTTTCCCTATCCCATTGTCTGTCGCATCCCCCCTGCCCCACTGCCTCACCGCTGTTACCTGTGCTGGCCGTGCCTGGCATTTTTATGCTCTTGCAGGTTCAATTCTTTATGAAACCAAGGGATTTTGTACATTCAATTAGTTTATTTTTACAATTCTGTGTAACAATCGTGTCAAACTGATTGGATTGAGATTATACTTTGCTGTGGAGAGATGATTAAGAATTTGGTCATTAATGGATTTCGCTTTAGCGGTTAAAAAGCCATAAAGGATTGTTTCTCCTCTTGTGTTCAACCGGAAAGAGCCATGTCTTCAGTAGGGTAGAGGCTTCATTTTGGTATAATTGTGTATCATCTGGTGGTAAGTGTTTGAGTTCACTAGTTTGTCACTTTAATTAGCAACAGTTGAAGAAATATATTTTGGCATTTAAAAGTGCAGAGTTAACTACAATTGTGTGGGCAGCTCACAGTGGTGGTAGTGAGTGAGAGTGATGCATTTTTGATAACAGTAATTGAGAGGTTTCATGAGTGGAGAGCTCAGAGCGAGGCCTGAAGAGCTCCTAGCCCCGGGAGACACTCTTCAGGTAGAAAAGGAGTCTATTTAATAAAATACAAAAGTGTCTGGTGGCTTCAGGAGAGGGTGTGGGTACTTCTAGTGAATCAAGACAACAAAATTAATACGTTTGTGTGTGGAGGCAGCATACCCTTCTTAATGGGGTGGTGTGGTGGAACATTTCAGAATTACCATAGAAATTGCTTAATCCCTTACCCAGAGTCAAACTCATTTCCTTTACAAAACCTGCTAACCATTACCAGGTTTTCAGAAAGATAGGGCTGTCTGAATGGGTGATTGTAGTGTAGTTATGGGCACTATGTAGCTATTATGTGAAGAAAACCAAATCATTTTCAGGAGAGATAAGTGGAAAGTACAATGGTGCTAGAGCGCGATTTCCCTCTTTCGTTTGTAGGGGTGCCTTATAATCATGGGTGGTTTGCACCCGCATATAATCCTTTATTGTGTTAACATTTGTGTCACTAGATCGTGTACTGTAATAACGTGAAAAGTGAAGTGTTAGGGGTATTTCAGTATAAACATGAAAAGAGCAACGTTGCAATTACGTGTGGCTAGACGCAAACCTTAATTTGTAGAACTGTATATGTGGCTAACGAAAAGTTCCATGATAAATATACTTATGTAACGCACTGATTTGAATGTGCTCAGTAATGATGTTCACTAATACGTGTACTTTATGAAATTACGTGCCATTTCTTTTGTTGGCTGATTTTGGTAGGCCTGAATTGTATTTCTCCCTGGAAGCTCTCATATTGGAATCGCTAGTGAATTTCATGTGTGTGTGGAATTTGTTCTTTCCTACGTTTCTGTTGCAGGTGGAGAAATTCATCCTTGTTAGTTAGAATAATGTCTTTGTTTTAGGAGTTAGGTTTAGGGAGGAGAAGATACATTGAACGACAATGCTGATAATGAGGGACTGTGTTCTTTCTCATCGGAGACAGCCTGGGAACCAAGGTAATCGAGCCCAGGTCTGGGAGCATCACTGCCTCATGGACAGTTACCTACAAGGAGGTTTCTTGCTTGGATGGGGTGATGCCGCTGGGTGTTCTGGGACGATATCTGAAGTTCTTGTATTGTTGTTAGGGACAGAGTCCGGGGACTTCTGCCTTGCCTTGAGAGAAGAGAGCATCGTAGAACCAACTCTGTAGCTTTATGCTACCTGACCCATTCAACGTGAACGGACTTCTTAGGAAGCCTTCATGATCTGACACCTTGATGGAACTTGCCTGGGAAACGTTAAGTAGGGATGTCATGTTAGCAGTAGTGTAGGGATAGATTAATCCTTTACACCTACGAACGTCCAATGAAGGGTAATTTGGACGTTGGAGCTTTCATAGTCTGTATCCTGATTCTGGAACTGGTTATTCTGTGTATGCTGCACAGACTAAGTTTCACGCGTAGGTTTGGCTTTGTATTAGTTCCGATGTATTTCTATACCCTCGTCTTGAGGTGCTTGTATGTCCAATTGTTCTTGGCTTTGTAATAAACTAACTAAACTTTAGTTCTGGAGTCTGTGTTTGTTCCGAGTCCCAGTCCATTGGAACAGTAAGGTTTGTTCGGCTAACGATTTTCCTCCCCTCCACACTTTCTTGCAGACAAAAAGAGACATCGGCCGGGGGTTCCAGAGTAAATCTAGAATGTGGAACCCGGCTCCTTCAATGGCAAAGCAGCACATCCACTCAAGCATAAATATGTGCTCGAGTCCACACATTTCCAATTGCAGAATGTATTTGTGTGGGGGCCATAATTAGCCTGACACTCCAGTCAGAAGGGAGTAATATCCCATATGGAATATCAGGATATGGTGTCATTCGTTTTCCATAATGGCCCGGCAACAAGTATAGAGGGAGATGCATATGTAATAGTAACTGCTTTTGAGGGACTATGTGATAAGGGGATAGAGAGCAAACGAAATAGAACAATATTTTTAATTCAATTCTGGAGGAAAGATGCAGAATGAACTACTTTTGGAAGTTGTGAAAACCAGCATTAGAGGCCATTTAATCATGAAAGAGGCTAGGATGAAGCACATTTGTCACTTGAGAATAACAAGAGGTTTAGCTGGGCATGGGGACGTGTAATGCCCTCTCACTGTAAGTCTGAATCCTGACCTGTAACCTGAAACTCAGAGCACTGATGACTGGGTGGAACACGATGGAAAATACTTTACACGAAACGAGGTATCGTAAAAAAGGTGAGTGGGCCAGAGGATAAGGAAGACAGGAGAGAGGTGAGGGCAGGTGGCAAGTGTGTACTGAGTGTAATCCACCCATTTCTACCTGATTCAGAATTTGCCAATTCGTGTGGTGATATAGCCCCACTCTGCTCATGGGCAGGGGTTGCTATCTGTTACAAAGTAACTCCTGGGCTAAAGATGGTGTGCATCTGAGTCCCACCCCATAATATTAATGAGGCAAGCGGTGTGTGTGCCTCTCTGTGCACAGCTCCTTCGCAATGCAAATTATAAATGAGGTGCCTCTTTGTGAAACATGTCCTGGGAGTCTATGCCGCCTTTTTAGCTAGACACTGGGAGTGGTGCCCGGCCATGACGTCCCTCAAATCAATAGGGAAACAGGACATGCACAGGAGAAGATGCACCAGTTCTGCACAGTGGATTCGACCTAATTAGGGACTAAACCGAGATAATGCAAACAGTTGACCAAGTCAGATCATGCTTCACAATTGCATGATGCTGTAGGGGGCATTTAAATCTGAACATACATGTTAACTGTGTCCATGTCACTGGCTAAGTGGAAACATAGTTTCTTATATTCTGAAACAAAAGTACAAAGATCAGACTAGAAAAACATCCACGTCTGACGTCTGTTGGTTTGAGTCTCTGTAGGTTAATGTCCTTTAAAGCGAATACATGTCCTTTAAAGCACAAAAGTGTCTCTGTCAAGTAGAAACTTAAGGAAATCAACAGTTTAACAGTGTGAAGTTCATGTCTTTTTTGTAATTATAGACATAACATAATTTATAAAGTTTTGGCCGGGGCACAAAGCGATGTCTGTATTAATGACACAGCTTGTGATGTCGGGGTGTGTGCGTGATCCATGTTTATATAAATAGCTTGTGTGTAAATTGTGTAGCCTAGAGCCACAGGGCGTACAATACACAGCATACAACAGTGGTCCATCACTTTTTTCTATCGTTTAAATGATTTTCTTGTGTCATGGGTAATCAGGACCTCAAAATAGCTACAATCACTTCTTATGCTGCCCAGAGTCTTCCTGGACCACCAAATGATGACCTGTGGGCTAGAACGATGGCTGGTTTGGCCGCCAGCCAGCCAAGAAACAGCTGTGGCCCAATTTCCAGTGTCACCCGGGCACATGCCACAGAGCAGCGCTTCTTGACCTGCAGTCCGTGGACCCCTGGGGATTACATAATGTTAGTTGATTAATAATGTACATATATATATATAAAATAAAATAAAAAATAGAAAGTTTTAGAATGCCCTTTATCCCTGAAGGAATTTGAAATTAAATTTAAATATTGTGAGTATCCTTCTCAATATTTTCTGGAGCAGCAGAATTACAGCACACAGAAACTGTATGGACGATTGCTGGCCTCAATTGAAACAGCACAGGTGTAAAACAGGGTATGCACTAGTAGCAAAAAGACAATGCTAGAGTCTAGCATATCGCTTCATCTTTTCAAAATACATCTAATTTTTTTGAAAGCTTCAACCTTTATATTAAAATTTTGATAATTTCGCAAAATATTTTTTTTAGGAATGAAATAAAATAAGACATAATTTGCGTATTTGTTGGATGTGTTTTGTTTCTGTACTTTTGTTTTGAGATTCAAATCGTAGAAGTTGCTTATTGCAGACATCCCCCGCTTCCAGTAGTGATTGAGTGAGGGTCCACAGAAGTCAAAAGGTTAAGAACCGCTGCCAGGGAGAGCCATCCATTTGGTTTTAAGAGTCATTGCAAGTCAAACGCGCTGCAGCATAGGAGATGTCATCACAACTCAGTCCTTTAAATGTTTAGCCACATGAATTAACCATTTAGTTATACTAATAAAGCATTTCTGTACTGTTGGAGTCTTTCAGCTATTAAAAGATGGAGGCAGTGTAGGTGATCCCCTGCGGGATTCAACCCTAAATTGTCAGGGGACCAGCACTGGAGGCTTTGAAAGAGCGGGAGCACCGGGCCTTCAGTTCATCTGATAGGAAACTCCTATATGTGAGCAGCATCCTTTATCCAAAATGGAAAATTTTAATGAATGATAAAGTTGTTGATAGAAATAATTATCTTTTTATCTCCTAGTTGCAGTTTCCACTTGTATCCACCGTAGGCAGTTTCTTTCTTCCCCCTGAAAGACCAGCTCCAGCTGCCCACTGCCAGTAATGTCTGGGTCCAACAGCTTCCAGTCCCCTATGCTACTGGCAGAGTGGTACTTTAACCTGTGAAATGTGTAGAATGCCCCAGACATCCCAGCGACTGGCAGAGTAAATCCTTGTTAAATAATTTCACCCTGCAGAGTAATTTCACCGTGACAGCCCATAAACCCATCCCCATCAAAAGGACACTGCATGCCTCATCGGTGTCCATAGTTATTGAATCCAATATCTGTTCCTGGTCGAGAGCCAACTTAACAGGTACACAGATTAGGGTCAAGTCATCAGTGGAAGGGGAACTATAAAATGCACTGCTTGTAGGCCTGTCCTCTAGTGTAGGCCTGTCCTGTCAGTGCTACTTAAGGAAAATGTAATAATATAGCCTTATAGCCCGCCGTAGCGGGATATACCGGCTATTAAAGACCCGCTCCAGCATTAAAGGCCCGAGCCGAAGGCGAGGGCCTTTAACAAGGGAGCGGGACTTTAATAGCCGGTATAACCTAGCTACGAAGGGCTATAAGGCTATTAGAACATTCTGCCACTAGAGGGCAGAATGTTCTAACAAATAAAACAAAGGCCTCTCGGAGTCCGAGGGGGTTTAAATCCCCTCGAACTCCAAGAGGCCTTTGTTCACAGCAATAGCTGTGAACAAAAGCAACATTGGAATGTTGCTCTGCGGGCCTTTACTGGCCCGTAGAAGCTCTGAGCACTCCATTGTATTCAATGGAGTGCTCCACATTCCAATGTTCTAATAGATGTTACATATGGCTTAAAAGTTAAAGCAGATACTCTCCACCCCCAGTTCCTGTGTTTGTTTCTCTCCATGCATTGATCTTTCCATGCTTTTACATATTAGACACCAGCGGTAGGTCTTTGCCGCAACTCTTACCTATTTTATATGTTTCACGTTGCTCCTGCAATATCGCGCTATTTTGGAACTATTTCCATTAAGAAAATTGAATTTTATCGCACGTTATACTTTGTACTCAATGAGCCAGCCAGCTATATGAATTTTTTACCAAGGAAAGCCTTTTTTAAATCTTTTGAACGCTGATCTGTAACTCTTCAACAAAGATAGTTAACGCTAGCTCACTTACGGAGTCTTTCTGGTCCCGGCCTCGTTCCATCACGGCTGGTGCCGCTTGTGTGGAGGGCTTGGTGATCCGGAAACTCATTGGGCTGACTTCCGGTTCAAAGGAGGCAGTCGGTCTCTGCGCGCCAGCTCTCCTGCTGCATTGTTATATAAGCAGGACGCTGGAGCGGACGCGCGCAGCGGACGCGCTGCCGGCACGCCAAAGGCAAGCCCGTCTGTGCCTGTCCACGCCTGGACTGGGCCCAGGGCACACAACCCCTGTCCGTTTCCTACCATCAACAGGGCACATACTGCCATACTCAAAAAACACTCTTTTGAGTCTCAAATCTATTACGGAGCCCACCTGCCAACTGCTTGACCTATATAAGGAACCCAAGCTATGTCTGCACTGCAATTCAAGATTTCTTTTCACCAAATCAAAAATTTGCGCTACAGCGAAACATAAACCGCACCAACTACCCTCACCAAAACGGTCTCAGGCATGCTCATTAACACACGTTCTTTGATTAAACATAGCATAGAATTTGCAGAGTTACTGACAGCACACAAAATAGACATGGCTTTTGTCACTGAAACCATTGGCAGACAGTACTTCTGATCTCAACCTGTCATTAGCCATCCCTCCAGGATTCACAATAATTAGAAACGATAGACATAATAATCTAGCAATTATTATTAAAGATACTTTGGCCATCAAAGGATCCTCTGTAGGAAGCAGCACAGACTGCGAAATGCTTTCCTTCAGAATTACCGTAGGTAAAAACTACACGTTCAAAGGCACACTATTGTATAGACCTCCAGGTATGAAAAGCAAATTTGAAGAAAACATTAGCCCAATCATTGAATCATGTACCGATTCAGAGGATTTCTCTATCTTAGGTGACTTCAATTATCACCTAGAAAATCTAGAAGACCATAATACAGCATCCATAATAGAGATGATGGCTAATGCCTCGATGGAACAGATAGTTAAGCAGCCCACACATAATGCCGGACATATTCTAGACGGAATTTTTACATCTAATCCACGTCTGAAAATACAAGAGGTTCTGCCAATACCATGGTCAGACCACAAGGCTGTCCTGTTTGAAGTAACCACCATCCACCATATCCCTCGCCCTCATAATCCACACAGGACAACTAAAGGGCGTAATTGGAAAAATATCAATCCTCACCTGTTACAAACCACTCTAGCATCCCTAAAACCGGAACCAATGTCCGAGACAAACACGGCAACGGGCAGTTTCACCAATTGGATGGAAACTGGAATAAATATATTAGCACCGGAAAAAAGATTTGTCAGTAAGCGCATGAAGAAATCCGAACCCTGGTTCTGTGACGCACTGTGCGCACAGAAACAACTTTGTAGAAAACTAGAGAGACGCTGGAGAAGGAATTACGCCGAAGTTGATAAAACCCTATATACACAGTCACTGATTGTCTACAAAAAAATGATTTTGGAGAAAAAAAGCAATTATTTCTCAGAAAAAATCCGAGAGGCAGGCAACTCCAGCAAAGCACTCTTTGCAACCCTAAAGCGGCTAGTAAAACTACCTGAACCACCAAAAGAAGACGGCAGTGTGGAATTCTGCAATCAACTTGCAGGTTTTTTTAAGGATAAAGTGCAACTATCTTTGAATCTTTCACAGATAAGGGCACTGATTACACAGAAGACACTTCCAATCTAATACTCTCAGGCTCTGACAATGTTATGGATGCCTTTGTTCCACCGACGATGGAACAGATTCTGCAGGCAGTCAGGTCAATAAAATCCGGAGCACCTACAGACCCTTGCCCGCCAAAAATATTTCATATGGCCCCCGACAGCATCGGCGAGCAACTCAGTATACTTTTCAAAGAAATTATCAGTTCATGCATCTTCCACGACGTGTGGAAAGTGGTCTCAATTCTCCCTCTGTTAAAAAAACCCAACTTAGATCCTAGCAACACCAGCAACTATAGACCTATCGCCAGGATTCCTTTTCCCGCCAAGGTCCTGGAAATTATTTTAAACTCTCTGCCTTTATTTCCTCGGCAGACCTGCTGGACTCCTCACAATATGGTTTCCGACAGGGACACAGCACTGAGACTGCCCTGGTTGAGGCAGTAGAGGAGCTACGGGCAATATTGGACACCGGTGCCAAGGCCGCCCTGATCCTTTTGGATCTGTCGGCGGCCTTTGACACCGTTAACCATGATATCCTAAACAAAAGGCTCCTAGAGGCAGGAGTCAAGAACTCTGCCCTGAACTTGATTAAATCTTATCTGAACAATAGACTCCAATATGTCCAGATTGGTGACTCCTGCTCAGAGCAGTTTTCGCTTCCTTGTGGGGTGCCGCAGGGCTCTTCCTTGAGCCCCACATTGTTCAACTTGTATGTGGCCCCTTTAGCTGATATCATCAGGCAGTTTGGCTTTTCATTGGTCTCCTACGCGGATGATACTCAAATAGTGGTGTCCATCTCAAACAGTTCGGGGGAAACCGCTGAGCGTTTTAGCCAATGCTTGTCCCGCGTAAACCAATGGATGATAGCAAACTGCCTAAAGCTTAACGGAAGCAAAACAGAGGTTCTCCTATTGGGATCCGATACCTCTTTTTGGTCTCAGAACTGGTGGCCTCCTGGCATGGGAACTCTTCCAGTCCCTGTATGCAAAGTGAGGAATATGGGCATCACATTTGGTGATAGATTGACCTTTCAACACCAAATCAACAAGGTCTCTTCTCTGGTTTTTTAACTTTAAAATCAATCAGGAAAGTACGCACGTTCATTCCCTGCGAGGCAGTTAAAACACTGGTGACGGTTCTTGCCATGGCCAGACTCGACTATGGAAACGCCCTATATGTGGGCCTTCAAAAACAGCACATGATCAAGCTCCAGCGGGCGCAGAACGCAGCCGCCAGATTGTTGCTAGATATCCCCAAATTTCAGTCCATTTCCTCAGGTCTAAAAAAACTCCATTGGCTCCCCATAAAAAATAGGACAGAATTTAAATCTCTTTGTCTAGCATACAAAGCTGTTCATGGAATCGGACCTGCATTCCTGAAACAACATTTCATCTGGTATCATCCACCCAGAAACTTGCTCATCTCAGAGTAAACTCCTCCAGATACCCAAATTTAAGAATGCTCGATGGGGAGGAAGAAGTCTCATTCTGAACACAGGGAAACTATGGAACACGCTTCCTATAGACATTAAAAATAGCCCAACGTTATTCTCCTTTAGAAAATCTCTAAAAACATGGCTATTCTCCAAATAATAAGCATCCTATCCACCAAACCTCTGGCAGACACCTCCGCACAGCGCCTAGACGCCCATGGGCATTCGTGCGCTATATAAATCTTTCAATCAAATCAATCAGATAGATTGTGTTTCATTTTGGATACCCATACTGTTGAAATCGGGCACTGTGCCGCAAAGTGAGATGCACAGAGCAAAGGCACAGCACAAGATGAACTTCCCCTAGTTGAGGAACACTAATTTAGAATATATGTATGTATGTAGTTCTCTGAGGACAGAAACCGTGCTCGTGCACACATTTAGACTCCTAGTCGCTGTTGGGATATCAGCGAGCGGTGCCAGCACAGAAACACTAGGCAATGCTTCTCTTCAGGCGAAAGATGGCTCAGTCACAGAGGACTGTATCGTACAGTACAGTTTGTATCACTACCAATGCTTTATGGAATTGAAACGCATGCAGTGTTAGTATAGCACAAATTAAAAGAAGATGTCAAAAGCAGTTTGATGAGATGCACTACATCCGTAATTGCCTTCAAAACAGCCTATATGCAGGGCTGTTACAGTGCTTAATTTGAGCTGCTGGTTGCCGGTGGGGTCCACTGGCACTTACTTTTGGGGACCAACGCTTATTTTTTCTCATCAGATATTGACTGAGAGCAAGAGAGAGAAAAACATAGAAACAAGAAAGGAGGAGGAGAGAAAAAGAAAAACGGGACAAAGGGACAAAGGGAGAAAGCAGGGACCAGCAAGTGTGAGATAAATGTGTCTGGTAGTGTATTAAAGAGTCTTAAGGTGAAGTGAAGACTTTGCAGCCTTGGAATTCAGCGCCCAGATTTTTAAGTGCAACGCCAGAGCAGAGCTTTGAGCACTGGCAGTCATCCTTCTACAGATTAGACACTGTGGGGGTAGCTATCAATGATACAACAGCTGCAATGTCATCGGGGTCTTGTGGTCGGGAGGGGCCAACTTCACTATTATGAAGGCTATCTTTACTAAACAGGTGAGCTGGCGAAGGCAATATCCTTACTTGCTCGGGAGCCCATGGCACCCTTGACTCCAGTACCTAAAAGATTGGATACAAATTTATTTTTAGCTAGTAAAATCCCTATTCCCATGTTCCACTTGAAAATGCCCCCCTCACTCAGGACCGCGGTTGAATGGAGTAGCTGGCTGTTGGTGGCGTACAATTGTGTACAATTTCACTTCCAGCTATCAAGGCCTACTTTCAGAGTGGCATGGCTGGCCACATCCTAATGCAGCATCCTGCAGAATTGGATCCAGAGGAACTTTACTTTGTAGGAACTGCATGTCATCAATTCCTAACAGAACCCGGTGCTCTCAGAGTGACATGGACAGATACTGTGCCTTTCACCGCTTCAGTGAAATCGAGTGGCAAAGACAGCCAATTGAGACCCACTTTGAAAAGTGTGCCTGGCTCAAAGCCTGCTGCTGGTGCTACTGCAAATGTAGTCTCTGAAGGACTCTCATTCTTGTAGAGCTGGCCAGGAAGATCTCCAAATGCAGACCCGCTTGGTGAGTTCCCTGGAAGTTAGATACTGAACAGCAGCTTTTCCTGATCGACTGAGGTTCTAGAGTGCTTTTGCCTTTTCACTTTTTATTCATGATTTCTAAGAATTCGTTTTTGGCACACCTTTGCCTCTGCACATTTTTTTGTTCTGGTCTGTGCTGAGACAGTTACCAGCACCAAGGGGCCATTTGGTGGAAGTACTCTCTATAAGACCCTGTAACATAACATAACATAACAAGCACTGGTAGGAAGCACTGGTAGGAGTAGTAGGTCGATGCCAAGCAATGAGGTTGCTGAGTTTAACAGTAATATCTCTGTACTTCTCTGCAGCAGGTAGTACCTGAATTCCTAGGTGTCTAGTGTGATTGGTGGAGGGCGTGTTTAGGTTGATAGATTTCAAATTGTTTGTGGAAGACCTTTATCCTAAGCTTCTAGTGGTCAGTTAGGGAACGTAGCTGCACTGGAAGTATTTTTAAAGTTTGAGGGCCTTGTATTTGCTTCTGTCTCCTTTAACATGGCAATATTCGCATCATGTTATAATAGCCTTTTGGTACCATTGGTGCTAGTTGCCCAACAGACATAGTGAGAGATTGTGCAGTGATTTTTGCCACCCTGTGCCATTGCTCCTCTTTCCCCACAACAGCCTCTGCACAACTACATGTTTTTCTGATTAATGTGCTGGCGCCCTTTGTCCCCTGCTGCCCTAATTGGTTACTGCATTGTCTAATGCTGATGACACCCTGGACTTTATGCACCTTAGAGCGGAGTTGGAGATCCAGTGAAATATTGAGTGGGTCGTCAGATTTGTTCCTACCTTGCAATAGTTGGTGAACATAATCTGGACCATGTGATTTTGAGTCTGTCATAAAATCTGCTGGGAGTAGATAATTGTTTTTCACAGCTGCATAAAAGATTGTCTCCAATACCATTGTCTAGACCCCAAACAAGCTTAAAGGCTATCCACCTGGTTTCACTGGATCAAATCATAAATCATGTGCACTGTACACAATGACCACTGTGAAACAGGGCCAGGATACGCGCAGAATTTCACACTCAACTAAATTCCAGCAAAACCCCTCAGATCATCCGATTCCTACTCAAACCATCCAACCAAAATTGTAGGACCCTCAATTGTAAATAAAGATCAAATCTCAAGCATGGCGGATGCAGGAAACTCCTAAAAGCTGATTTTTCTCAGGGATGCCCTCGACTAACTATTGACTGCAGCGTTAAAAAAAAAACATTCAATAACATACTGAAGAGAGTGTATTCCACCCCGACAGATGCCTTCTTATGGGATACCTAATAAGTACACATCTGAGTGCTGCCTCATGGTGAGCTTCTGACTCCTGATGACAGATGCTGCCTTGATCCAGTGAGATAGTTCATTCATTTGTTACCTGCCCTGCTGATGTCTTTCATTCCAGGCATCTGTCCCCTCTATCAGCCCTGAATGTCACTGAGGAAATAGAGTTTTGACCTGTTACTAAGGATAAGAAAATGTCATTTTCTTATATTCTGAGAACAAGGGATAGATTACAGCTAACATGCTTTGTAAAGTGAAGTATATACTTTCAAGACTATATTGATATATCAGAAGAGTGGTAGGACCTTATCTTTATTCTTATGCCACTAAAACCTTAACAACAATTCATTGCTCAACTTGCTTCTGTAATAGGTGACTAATCACACATCACGAAGCAGCAGCAGAAACGTTGTTGACTTTTGTTCGAACCCCTGGATGGTTCTCTTCCAATTTTAGGTCTAAGAAACCAACATTTGACATTATTTTCCGAGACTACGTTGTCCAAGCCAGCATGAAGCTAGTACGGTCTCATTTATCAGAAGCTTCATGCCAGCAGAGGTTTGGATTATACAGTCCTTTATTACATATGTGACGTCACCAGGATTGTTAAGGGTCCTCCCTGGGTTCATTGGTAACACAACAGATATTTTCAATGATGTGTTGGAACAGGTAAACATCTAGTATATGTATTTTTAGATGATTTTTAATGTCTCATAAAATTGGGATTGGATCAAATTGATTTTGGCCCACTGATCTCCCAATCATTCGTAAAGGAAAATGCAAAAAAGGTGGACCAGCTTAGTAAAATAAAAGATCATGACAACAGAATAGCCAGAAAAAATAGCCAATTTTTTTACAACCAAATATCATATCAAAGGTAATGCTTAGCTTTGGGTGTCTCAATTAGGAAACACAATGGCTACCCTTAAGTTGCTGCTTAATCCCCTGTAGGACCCATTTGCTACTTTGAGATGTAAATAATCTTTTTGTGACTAATCGTTTAGCTTATGCTAGTTTTACTTGTTGGATGTGGGCGACTCCTATATCAATTGGGTCTATCAGCTTGCTGGATCCTCCTCATATTTTCAAGAAATATCGTGTAAAAGAAATTACACTTGCCCATCACCAAAGTCAAAGGTCATGTGAAATCACTTCCTGTGATGTTATTAAGCAATATAAGAGGGCATGTGTTGTCACTTTTACCACCTCTGTCATCCTTTAAAAAAATGATGCTACTGTTGGGTCTCAGAATATTCCCTTCCTCATGAAGGCTGGTCCTGAGTTACTGTCCGATGTTAGCTTTAATACAAATTTAGCCCATAGCACCCCTAGTAGTATCTGTTCCATGCACCTACTGACCTAGAAAAGAGCATACATCTTGTAAAGACCCCACAAACTATATTCCGTCTGGCTAGACTCTAGGCACCTTTGCAAAGAATATCTTTGCACCTTCCTCTGCGGGTATGATGTACGCAAGAGGCACATTGTTGATTTGCATTCAGTGAATAAGGTACTGAGATTAGTGTACCATCAAGCGTGAATCAGCTGATCCACAGTGATACATGAAGTCAGGCACACACTCTAAGTCAACCATTAAGCCTGCAAAGCAAACCTGCTCCATCCTGAATTGACTGCGTAGCTGTGACCCGTGTATATCCAAACCACAATATCGATGGGACACAATATGAAGAACAGAATAACGAAAATAAAATATCAACAGGTAAGTAATTCTAGATTTTCTATACCTAACTCCACATATATGTACCTATGTGCTACATATATCTTCAAGGTACGTAGATGTGGAGTTAGGAATAGTGAATCTATACTTCCCTATATGCACTTACTTTTCGATATGTTGTCCCTTGTTAGCATCTCCTCAGGGCTCTTGTGCCACAATATTGCTGGTATCATTATTCAGTAGTACAATGGACTGCGTAAATTACAGCTTGAATTTTTTGCTAATGGTCGCAGAGACATTTTAAGGCATGGGCAAAGTGGGCAATTGCCCAAGGCCCTCATCTGTCAAGGGCCCCCCTGAGAAAAAAACTTTGTCTTTCTTTGTCCATTGACTATTCTATTCCTCTATTTAAAGGCTCTCTCTCTATACCTATCTCTACCTCTGACTCTGTCTCTCCACCTAGTGCCATCTTAAGGATTTTTTAGGGTCCTGGCAAAACAGATTACAACTGTTTTTGTGTGACCCTGTTAAACTTTAAAGTTATTTAGAACGTTTTGGCATCATGTGAGCTTGAATTAGCATAGAATGTGTAAAATAATTTAAATTATTTCCATATCAGGGCCCCCTAAATATCCATTGCCCAGGGCCCCCAAAATCCTTAAGATGACACTGAATGGTAGCTAGAAGAGGGCCCCTCTTAAGTGAGATGTACCCCCCATCATACCTGGAGGAGCAGCATCTGCCAGGTGCTAGCATTTTTCCTTGATTCTTTTATTCCCTTTCAATGTATTACTGAATCCACTGAATCCAGTGTTAGATCCTAAGGTATTGCCGCGTGTTTTCAAGAATACAGCAGCTACAAGGGAACATCGAATTCATGCAGCCTTCAACCCATTTTTCATGGCTATTCCTCAAATAAAATTAATGAGCAGAACCGTTTTCACGCTGATCCTTTGTAATGCACGCCGACTTTGATGGACACTTTACCTGCTTGCTTTGTGCGCTGCATGACAAAAATATAATGAGGCCGAGGGATCTTTCTTTCCAGTGCTTTGCTGAATCAGGTTAGACAGCATACTCCTCTGTGTGGACAGAGCCAACTTTCCACCCCGGCATCTCCATGGGATAAAAACATCAGTCCACAAGGTTTAATCTGCCCAGCCTGTGATTTGTATTAATGCCTAATCCGGGAGCCAGATACTGTAAAAATGTGTCATTTGATGAGAGAAAGAAAGCCCCATGCGCTGAGGTCAGTCTAAGAGGGAGACCAAATTGCTATCATATGTGTGTGTTCTTTTATTAGTCATTCACAGGTGTGGCGCCATGGCCAAGGCGACTGACGCTGGAATCTGGGGCTCACGGTTCGATCACCGGCGGCAGGTCAGCCCAGCACCATGTGACTCTGGGCAATAGCTTGCTTAATCTTCCCGACGGCCCCCAGCGCCGGGATGCCTTCGGGTAGCTGTTCGCGCTTTACAAATACTGGATTTACATTTACAAATACTGGATTTACATTGGAAGTCATTCCCCTCAATCACCTATTTACCAGAAAACTCATGAAAAACACCCTGCAGGGACACAGGCACTCCTGCATAGGGTACCAGAATGTCAACAATGCAATCGCTGCACAGAGCCTTGGAGTCGCAAGGTCAAGTGGGCGGTAATGATGGAGCAACACCGCCTCAGGTTGAAATACACTCCAGGCATTTTATGAACAGTTGGCACTAATGATGCCAATCAGTGCCAGCGAGGTGCTGAGGATGCTGGCAATTTGGGTTTTTCAGAGCTGTCACTGTCATGCTGCCCTCCTAATAGCTAACAATTCTTGAGATGGAGAGGTTCGTACGAATCACACGGCGTGCTTCGCTCCCGCACTCTCCATTACCTCAGCTTCTAATGAGACTTTAGAAAGTTTCTAATTCCGCTGAAGCCTCTCCTGCCTGCAAAGCAACAATAAGAGAGACAGAGACATTATTAATTTCTGCCAGAAAGCCAGAGGCATCTTCATTTATTTTCTACAGTTTTTAATCCAGGATATTCTTCTGGGGATAGCGTAAAGAACAACTTGTTGCCTTTCAGGAGTAAGAGGGGGAGGAAAATAAGCCGGTAAAGTCTGGAGCTTGGCTAGGCTCAGGTGCCTAAGTCTGTTTTTTAGGTCTCGCCTAGCGATGCAGCGCCATGCGCTGCTCGCGTAGGCGAGATCTATTGTTGTCGACTTTTTAGCGATGCGGGACAGGACATGTGCACACGTATGCAAGACAGGAGATGTGCACGCGTACGGCTCGCGGCGTTGTCACAACTCCTGCTCGCACCATACGTGTGCACATCTCACGGCGCCCGGACAGGCCATGTGCACGCTCACGGCGTCTTTCAGACAGCCGATGTGCACGCTCATGGCGGGTCCTTCAGCGTGCGCCTTACATGTCTCACCGGGGCTCAGCAGGTCTACAAAATTGCCCCCATGATGGAGCGGCCCGCTGTCTAGCGGGTCTGCTAAAACAATGGGTGCCGGCAATGCACCCAGCCAAGCCCTCACTCACCGGCTGGTTCAGGAGGGCGTCTCTCCTCGGTCTGCAGGTTCCCTAGCCGTCTCCTCGGCACGCCGCGGGGCTCTCCTCACCACTCGGGAGCCCCGTCTTGCCTCTGGTGCCATACAGTCTGCCTCGCTCTTCGTCCGGTCCCAAGCCCAGCTCCGCCGGCCCGACCAAGCCCCCCGCCAAGTGGAAACATGGGCACTCGCACGCTCACGGCGTCGGACAGCCGATGTGCTCGCACGCTCACGGCGTCGGACAGCCGATGTGCACGCTCGCACGCTCACGGCGTCGGACAGCCGATGTGCACGCTTCGCACGCTCACGGCGTCGGACAGCCGATGTGCACGCTCTGGCTGTGGGCTTATGTGTCTTGGCGATTTAAGTTTGCTTGTGCTGCCACCCTCGGGTGGAGCACAGAGGCGCTCTATGACGAGGCTCATCTATATGGGTTCTCACAACACACAGACGTAGGTACTCACTACCTCCGGCTGGTTCCTCCTCCCACCTCAGCTCCTCCTTCAGCAGAAGCATGAACCAGGGGCTGGGCCGGGCTTCTCTGTAGGCTGCAGCGCCTCTCCTTCTGTTAGGCTCCGTGGAGCAGACAGGCGCTCTGTGAGTGCCCGACCCGGAGCTGTGAGCACTAACTGCCAAGGAGCCCTTGCACCCCAAGAAATAAACCTGCGCATCTGGGCACCAAGGAGCCCCTGTACCCCGAAAGTTACACCTCTGCAAGAAGTCCCTGTAACATACAGACAGGCACGCCGTCGCCAAGAAGAACAGGTAAGGCTCGCCTGAGTAAGGATTTGTGCTTATTTTATGTCCGAAAAACAGTTACTTTACTGTGTCTTAAACTACAACACCTTTAGCAGGAAGGCAGCTATGTGCCTTACAGCGAGGTCATGCTTTGTGGCGCTATATAAATGCACTGATAAAGTAATTAACATCCGGATCATATCTACTTACTTTCTGTAACTGATCTCGGTATACTATCAGCATGTGGTCTCAGAGCTGGAATAGAATGGGGTGCTGCAGGTACAGTGGGGCGTTGTATATAATGGAATGGCGGGGTGGGGCAAGTTTTGAAGGAGGTGCATTGGAAAAGCAGCGTGTTGTCTCAGAGCTGCAGGTGCACTAGGGGAGCTGTATGTGGTGGAATGGCAGGGGTGGTGAAGTTAGGAAGGAGGTGCCTCAAAAGAACAGCGTGTTGTCTCAGAGCTGCAGGTACACTGGGGGAGCTCTATCTGATTGAATGGCAGGGTGGGGTAAGTTTGGAAGAAGGTGCATTGGAGGAGCAGCGTGTGGGGTCCAATTTGCAGGTAGACTGGGGGAGCTGTATGTGATGGAATGGCGGGGCTGGTGTAAGTTAGGAAGGAGGTGCATTGGAGAAGCAGCGTGTGGTCTCAGAGCTGCAGGTAGACTGGGGGAGCTGTATTTAATCTAGGTGGAATGGAGGGGGTGGTGTAAGTTAGGAGTGAGGTGCATTGGAAGAGCAGCGTATGGGTTCACAGCTGCAGGTACACTTGGGGAGCTGTATATAATGGAACGGCAGGGGTGTACGTTTTGGAAGGAGGTGCATTAGAAGAACAGTGTGTGGTATCAGAGCTGGAATCAAATAGGGGGCTGCAGTCCAGGATTGAGATGCACTGGGAGAGCTGAGTGTGGGTCTTTGTGGCATGGCATGGATGGCGCAGATCAGGATTCAGTCACACTGGCAGAGCTGTAAATTAGCCTCACAAGTACAATAGCAAGGCTCAGGATTGAGGGGCACTGGCAAAGCACACAGTGGGTCTTCAGCACTAGGATAGTACGGTGTTCTTGTTTCATTACTGGAATTGTAGGAGTGATGCAACAGTGGACTCAGGTGCTCGTTCCAGTACAAGAATAATAGGGTAAGATCGAGGCGCACTGGCGGAGCTCTACGTGTCTCTCTCCTGCAATGGTATTGAGCTACTGGCATTGTAAATAACAAACCTTTTATCTATGTGTTAGTTTTGAAAACAGATAAATAAAAGGCATTGCCATTTACAATGCCTTTTACAATGGCAATAGCTTAAAACTTTGCAAATGCGAGACGTATTGCATTGCAAATGCTTGTTTTTTTGTTTTGACGGAAGAGGCAGTTCCGCACCTTCGGGCAAATTCATCAACACTTTGCACCAGGTTTAGGTCATAACAGTGATTCAGACCAGCTGATTTTGGGATTTACTTTCCAGCATTAAACATGTTTCTGTGCTGAACAGTAACCCCAAGGTAATGCGTAGTGCCTCTTTGGGCTACTCTATGCCTAGGGGCGTACCATAGGTGGTTCATGGGCATTTCCATGTAACCATCATTGGTTTTGGCACGAGAGCCTATCTACTAGCACCCATAGACAGTTGTTTGCACAGAAAATGTACACGTCCTTGATCAGGCGTAACATTAGAGAAACCGTTTCTGTTCCAAAAACTTTCCTAACTTTGTCTGTGTGCTATGCGGTGCAACAAATATAATATACAAAGTTATAAACGTGTTCGACTACGCTAAAGCATAGTATTTTCTTCTGGATGAGTACGCTTCCAGTATGACAAGATTGTTTGACATACATAATACACACACCCTTGCACTGTAGCTGGCTAAAGTGGGCCAGCACAGAGAGAGGGAGAAAAATTCACTAAAATCACAGGGGTGGCAGAATTGACAACACACACCATATAACACCAATGACAAAATAGGTAGTGACATCCCATGACCTCTCAATATAATACCTTTACAGGAAGTGATGTCACATGACCGTTCGCTCTCATGGCATCACAGAAAGTGAAATAATGATATTTTAATTACAATTTAAGTGGAGGATTTACAAATAATGTTGTAGAAATAGGTAAACATCTAGGGCCTCATAGGGCAGCCCTGCATGTCTTTTTACTGCGCCGCCCTACGCCAAAGTGAAAAGCCAGGAAGCAGCGTATTTGTGAAATACGGTGCATTCCTTCCCATTCCCCCTGCGCTGGCACACAATATGCTGCATTGCGCCAACGTTGGCACCCGTGCACTATTTTGCAAGGGTGCTTCCGTTGCAGGCAGAATTGTTTTTGTGCAGGAAGGGGCACCTTCTTGCACAAAACAATCCAGAGAGGCGCTTTCCTCTTTCTATGTGTGCTGTCGAATGCAGCACACAAAGACTTCTCCTCGTTATGCCAGCTCTGAGGAGGCATAAGGTTTTGGAGCTGCCCCAGGTTTACGTGATTAAGTAAATCTGGGTCCGCGTCAAAATCAATGGGTGCTGCATGGGAAAACCCACTGCAACGCCCATGGAACGCTTCCTTGATGCAGAGTAAGGCCACGCAAAGCCACGCAGAGTGGCTTTGCGTGGCCTCATAGATATGATTGAGAGGCCTTCGCCACCGGACCATAAAAAAAAATGAAGTTCTGGCAGCGCAAGCCTCTCATAAATAAGCCCCTTAGATTAGTTACCACCCATATTATTACTAACGTGCTGACACGATTTGCCCAGGCGCTGCCATTGGCAATTTGTGAACTTATTAACAGGTGAAGTAGAAATACCCACAACTGTCCGTGCAACTGTGACATATTCACAAGAAAACAGAAGACTAAAGTACCCAATCACCAGTGTTACTGGTGCTCGTTTTATTGACCTCTCAAGGCTGAAAACCTAAGTCCGCTTTGCCAGGATTCTATCATGTGGCTTAGAAGTTAGCCTCTTCAATTGGCCCCTTAATCCACAAAATGGTCAAACGTGCTCGCTTTTCACTGCTATGCCATTCTATTCAGGCCAATCTCATATGTCACTGGGGAAAGGAGTGGGGACGAGGTGGATGGATGGTGTCTACCGATGACATGCTTTTTTAATCATTGAAACAATGGTCTCCTAAGCAGTTACCTTTTTTCGTGATGTACGTTCTGCATATGTTTCTCTGCACATACAAATGCATTACGATTTAAGCATCCACGTCAATTTACTTGCATAAAATGAAAATTCTTCACATATGGAAATACCTGTAAAATGTGCTTTCAGAAAATCACAGTACAGATGAGTAACGGGTCAAGATTGGCCGCAGAAAACTGAGCAGAAAACGAAGTGGAACATGAAAACTCACCGATTTTGTATTCGCAATTTACCTGTTTGCAGTAGTCAGAGACAGGCAATGCACTTGAAACTTACACCCACATAGGATCCAGTGTCACTTGCAAATGATAACGTAGATCTACTACAATGTCTCTTTTCCATGCAAAGCTTGCCCCTGTCTTGTTGGATGCAAAGAAGGAAACATGTTTACAAGGGGCTTTAACATGACCAGTATGTATTCAGGAACGTGGCTTGTGGCTGGAAAATATGTCTTTGACCGAAAGAGCATTGTGAAACGATGCAATGGACAGATCTTTGCCATCTTGCAAATGTGCCAGGTGAGCTTTGTGGAAGTTGGCACCCACCTGTCCACAGGCTGTAATTTCAAGATCCACATACATTTTAATGCACATCTTGTTCGATGTACATTTTGCAGATGATGTGCATGGAAATCACTGTGAATCATAAATGTGCATTTTGTTTACAGATATAGGCCCGCAAGGCATGTGCATGGCATGGCACATCTTGCAACGAAAAGTGGCCTTTGCAACACATTATGATGATGACGTGTTGCTGCCATGTGTGATTTTCCTCATTCAAAATGAATATTAAAGATCCATCTTTGGCGCTTTGAACTCCCGCCAATATACAAATCGAGAATGAAATAACAAATATCCTAATCACATTAGCGGAAGGGCCAGGCAAAAATCTTGGTCTACAGATACTTGGCCAGTACTGATTTTGATTATAAGAGGCAAGGCATCCTTATCCTGACTCTGAAGCTACCAGATAGGATCAAAGCTGAACTTCCACCAGTTATGGACAAAGTGCATTAATTTTTGCTGCTACTGCTTTTAATAGCAGTAACAGTGCATAGCCCCAACAGCAAGCCTTAGATTTCGACAGTACACATGGTTATGCCTATGTGTTAATGAATATTGTGTCAAGATGGATGGTCCAAGCTCCCCAGATTCACATGCCACCCTCTAGCAGCTGTATTACACATAGTGCCCCAGCGGTGCAATTGGCGTGTTTGGCTTGCTTTTTGTGCCCCAGGGGCGTGGACCCAGGCACATGAGAGAATCAAGTTGCTCTGCGCCTGTGCGTATAATGGAAGCAGGCGCAGAGGCAACCTTGCCCACAAAATCCTGGTGCACTGCCAGTGCACCTCCTTAAAGACACCCTCTGCAGGCGGGTGCCCCCCCAAACATCCCCCTGCAGGCGTGCACACTCTGCACCTGCCTGCAGGGGGATTTCTGATCCTCTTCAAGGTGCAGGCGGGTTGCCTCCTGCACAGAAAACACAAAGCGGCATGGAAGCAGTCGCTCCATATTTCAATGAATGCGCTACCCCAGGGCAGCGCACAGTTGCAGCTGCCCTGGGGGCAGAGCATTCATCATAATAGTGTGCATTGTTCCGGTCTGTGCCAGGCGGACCTTTTGAATGGTGAGCCGGGCGCAAACAGGGACTGTGCACCCTATATATAATACTGGCCTAGGTGTACAAAAAGAGCATGCCAATAAGCTGACCCTTGCAGTTCCTCTATTATGTGGCAAAATACATCACAATGCTTTTAGGGCAATTGATTATTAACTTTCCTTGTAAGATATTCTTTGAAATTACCATTTTTTGCATGGTATTTTCCCAGATGTTCGCCGTCTATTGACAAAACCTGTTTTTGTTGTCCATAGGACGGTGTGCACTTTACCCCTCCTAAACAGAAGTAAACTGCTTGTTCCCTCCCTTCCAAGCCTGTTAAAATTGGTATAGACCTGACTGGCGCATTTAATTTGCTTGTAAGCCTCCAAAAAATGGTACCACCTGTACCCAGGGCCTATAAATTAAATACTACTATTGGGCTTCAGCATTCATTGTAAACTTTGATCTTTGAATGATCATATATATATATATATATATATTATCTACTGGCGGTCGCCAGTAGATAGTTATAGTTAGGACCTATTATCCATAGGAAATCCGTAACATTCTATTCCCAATAACTTTGGCGCCGTTTGACGAATCATTGTGAAATTTTCAAAACTAGTGGGGCGCTCCGGTCCGCTCCTGTCTTGAAAGTTTCGGGGTGATTCATCAAGCGGGGGCTGAGAAAAAAGGGGGTCCCAAAAAGTGTTTTCTCCATGTTAATTCCCATAGGAAATTTTAGCCACGGCTACAGCCCGAACTGCTGAACGGAATTACACCAAATTTGGCAAAGCACCCTTTTTAAAAATGGTGTAAATCCGTTCAGTAGTTGCTGAGAAAATCCAAAATAAAAGTTTCGATATCTATGGCCGCGGTGGATCCGCGCACCCTCCCGACCACGAGCTGCATGCTAATTGGCTGTCAACACTCCAAACCAGGAAGTGTTGGCAGCCATCTTGTTCCGAGGAACAAGAACCGAGGAACAAGAAAGCAGTAAAACAAGTGCGCAAAACGCAAAAAGGGGGCAGGGTAGAAACACCCTGACCCCCTAGGTCTGCTCAGGGGGTCCCACAAGGACCCCCTGGGCAGAAAAAAGCATTTTATTTTTTTAAAAATCGGCAGGATGCGCTTAGGGTGCGCGGATCCCGCCGATTTAAAAAAAAAAAAAAAAAAACACAAGAAACAAGTGCGCAAAACGCACAAAGGGGGCAGGGTAGAAACACCCTGACCCCCTAGGTCTGCTCAGGGGGTCCCACAAAGACCCCTGGACAGAAAAAAGCAACAAAAAAAAAGACTGGCATGTGCCGGAGGCCCCGCCCCCTCCCTGCAGCAGTCTGCAAACGCGCCCCCTGGCGCGTTTTAAGAAGGGGAAGTAATTCCCCTTGAATACTGGGGGTCCCTGGGGGCCAACTAGCCCACCAGGAACCTCCGGTATGCGCCAGGGGCTGCGTTGCAGAGAGGTGTACAGAGGCCACGCCCTTTTACACCTCTCTGCAACGCAGCTCTGTGGCGCTTTTGGAGGTACATGATGGGCTAGTTGGACTCCAGGGACCCTCAGTATTCAAGGGGACTTAATCCCCCAACTTAAAACGCGCCACGGGGCGCGTTTGCACAGTGGTGAAGGGAGGGCGTGGCTTCAGGTGACATGTGTGCAAACAGGCCCCGTGGCGCGTTTTAAGATGGGGAATTAAATCCTCTTCAATCCTGAGGGTCCCTGAGGGCCAACTAGCCCACCAGGTACCTCCAGTAAGCGCCACGGAGCTGCGTTGCAGAGTGTTGTAAAAGGGGCGTGGCCTCTGAACACCTCTCTGCAACGCAGCTCTCTGGCGCATACTGGAGGTATCTGGTGGGCCAGTTGGCCCCTAGGGACCCTCGGGATTGAGGAGGAATTAATTCTCCAACTTAAAACGCGCCACAGGGCATGTTTGCAGACATGTCACTTCAGGCCCCACCCCCTTCCTTCACCATTGTGCAAATATTCCTCTAAAATCAGCCGAACTACGAATTCCGATTTACTCACCTGTTATCAGGAGAGACCTCAGTGCTGCATCTTTGAGCCCAGTACTGATCCTGAAAAGTAATTTTAACCGTACTTACCAGTAACTTGAATTTCCTTCCATAGGCTAACATTGACTGGTTTCACTTGGAAATTCTTCTAAGTGTGGAGTTTTGGAACTTTATAATATTCCTCTAAAATCAGCCGAACTACAAATTCCAATTTACTCACCTGTTATCAGGAGAGACCTCAGTGCTGCATCTTTGAGCCCAGTACTGATCCTGAAAAGTAATTTTAACCGTACTTACCAGTAACTTGAATTTCCTTCCATAGGATATCTTTGCCTGCTTTTTGCTGAAAAAGTTTCTAAGTGTCGATTTTTGAAACTTACAAATATTCCTCTAAAATCAGCAGAACTATGAATTCCGATTTACTCACCTGTTATCAGGAGAGACCTCAGTGCTGCATCTTTGAGCCCAGTACTGATCCTGAAAAGTAATTCTAACCGTACTTACCAGTAACTTGAATTTCCTTCCATAGGATATCTTTGCCTGCTTTTTGCTGAAAAAGTTTCTAAGTGTCGATTTTTGAAACATACAAATATTCCTCTAAAATCATCAGAACTACGAATTCTGATTTACTCACCTGTTATCAGGAGAGACCTCAGTGCTGCATCTTTGAGCCCAGTACTGATCCTGAAAAGTAATTCTAACCGTACTTACCAGTAACTTGAATTTCCTTCCAGAGGCTAACATTGACTGGTTTCACTTGGAAATTCTTCTAAGTGTGGAGTTTTGGAACTTTATAATATTCCTCTAAAATCAGCCGATCTACGAATTCCGCTTTACTCACCTGTTATCAGGAGAGAACCCAGTGCTGCATCTTTTAGCCCAGCACTCACCCTGAAAAGTAATTCTAACCGTACTTACCAGTAACTTATATTTCCTTCCATAGGAATCCATTGTCTGGTTTTCAGCAGAAAAGTTTCAAAGTGTCGATTTTCACAAACTACAAATATTCCTTAAAAATCGCTTGTATGACTTAAACGCATTCTTTCAACTGTTTACAGGAGATGCACCAGTGCTGGATCCAGGATCCAACACTGAGTAAGAAAAAGTAACGATAACACTACTTACCTGCTAAGTAAATTTCCTCCCATAGGATAACATTGGTGATTCTATGTGAAAAAGTTTCTAAGTGTCAACTTTTTAAAATACAATAATATTCCTTAAAAATCACTACTGTAACCAAAACGCTTTTACTCAACTGTTTACAGGAGATGTCCCAGGACTGAATCTAGGATCCAGTCCTGTGGTTAGAAAAAGTAATCCATAAAGTAACTAATTGCATTTAACTTGAAATTCACATTGAGCTCAATGTTGCATTGTGTTTGAAATTGTGTTGCCCATTGCAACAACTGTAACTACTGTACTTAAGTCTATTGCCTATTTGCAAAGTATTTAAACTAAAGTAATTCATTCAGTGAAAGTATATTTTGTAATGTAATGTATAATGTAATTACAATGTAATTTAAAAAATAAAATATGTAAAAATAAATAGTTTTAAAAAATGTAGTAAATCAGTATCAAAAAAATAAATATAACAATTAATACATTTAAAAATTGACATTTACAAAACCTTTGAAATTCACTGAAAAAAAACATAGGTTTCAGACATATTATAGTGAGGAATTAGCATTTAAAAAACCTTTGAAATTCACTGAAAAAACCATAGGTTTCAGACATGTTATAGTGAGGAATTAGCATTTAAAAAACCTTTTAAATTCACTGAAAAAACCATAGGTTTTAGGGACAGTTATAGTTAGTTGGACATTGCACTCGTACAAAACCCGTGAAATTCCCCGTTATAGTTAGTTCAGCTAACTATAACTCGCGCCTCGCAATGCACTGCTGATGACGTCACATATTACATCACTCATGACATGGTCAGTGACATCACTGATGACATCTCAAATGACATCACTGATGACATCACTGATGACATCATCCACGTGATAATCTGATGCACCTCCTCACACCCTAATATAACCTTTGATACACTCACTCTAAATTACAGACTGCCATTCGCAAAACCATAGACACTCCAACACCAATAACTACATACCCACTCACTGATTCTTAGGTCTACACACACATCCACTCACTCACCCGTACAGTCACTCATACTTACGGTCACTCAGTACAGGACTATCATATGCACTCATACTCCTATATAGACCCTCAAACACCGCCACTCATCCATAGAGGTACTCACACACCTAGTCACTCATGCAAATAATTAAACACACTGCCATTTACTCACCTATACAGTTATACACACACCAGCTCACTTACTCATACAAATACTAGCACATTCTTACGCGCTTATACAATCACTGATACAAGCACACACTCATCCATACAGTCACTCTCACAATCACACACTCTCGCTTATAGCTATTTATATACTCCAACACACATATATACCTCCTTTCACATATGTAGTTACTCACACATGTACCACTGGGACATACATTCACTCACTAACACACTCTTACACACACTTACCCACCCATACACTCTATCACAGATGCACTCTTGAAACCATCCACCCAGTGAATCACCCACTCACACATCTATGCACAGAGTCGCACACACCCCACCCACACAAACACTCAGGCACCCATACAGATACTCAGACAACGAATCAATAACTCATATAGACACTCATGTAGCTATTCACAAACCCATGCAGCCACTTACACAGCAATAGACAGACGGATACAGACATTCACCCAGTTTAGTCACTAACCCATGCATTCAGTAAGATACGTTTAATCACTCACTTATAGAGTTAGTCACGCACCTACTAAATCATCCATACAGACACTTATACACCCACTCATTCTTCAATACGCCTTTCCCTATATATATTAAAAATATTTAAACTTTACAGAAACACACAGTCACTGGATGATGTCATCAGTGATGTCATTTGAGATGTCATTTGAGATGTCATCAGTGATGTCATGAGTGATGTCACTGACCATGTCATGAGTGATGTAATATGTGACGTCATCAGCAGTGCATTGCGAGGCGCGAGTTATAGTTAGCTGAACTAACTATAACGGGGAATTTCACGGGTTTTGTACGAGTGCAATGTCCAACTAACTATAACTGTCCCTAAAACCTATGGTTTTTTCAGTGAATTTGTGAGGTTTTTTAAATGCTAATTTCTAACTATAACGTCCCTGAAACCTATGGTTTTTTCAGTGAATTTCAAAGGTTTTTTAAATGCTAATTCCTAACTATAACATGTCTGAAACCTATGGTTTTTTTCAGTGAATATATATATATATACATGTATATATATATATATGTCGGGTTGCACTTTATTTTTTAAATTCCCTGTCCAACCCTTTTGTCTGCTTTTCAGTAGCGTCATTTCAATGGGCATGCATGAAAAAAAGGAAACAAGTGGGCCCATAATTAGGATTTGGGACTCTTACCTTTTTATTTTTGACATACTTCAACATTGACTAACTGATATTTTAACTGTATTTTAAACGGACATAAGTGTATATGTATATGAAATGTTTTATGAATTTATTGGGCACTTTCTTATCACTAGTAACTGGGACTGTATGTTAACTGTTGTTGTTTATGTATACTTGTTTTTATGTACTTTTATGATCTTAACTGGAAAGATCGAATAAAGTTTCTAAAGTAAAGAATGATCATATGTACGCACACAGGCAACATATTAAAAAGCAAGTTAAACTTTATAATAGGTGCACTAAATGAACATACATACATACATAGGCAAAACATTAACATTTACCAGACATCAAGCCAGAATGAACATGCATGCAAAGGCAACAAGTAAAACTTTACAGCAAAATCAGAAAGAATGAACATATGTATGTACACAGGCAAGACATTCAACTTCACAAGACAGGTGCTGCAAGAATTCACATACAAAAGTACATAGGCAAAACATTAAAATATACAAGAGGTCAAACAAGAATTAACATAAATTCTCAGACAAGAAGGTAAACTTTACAAGAGGTGCAGCAATGCAGCAAGAATGACCATACATGCATACATACATACATACACAGGCAACACGTTACAATTTACTAGAGGCCAAGCAAGAATTAACATAAATTCACAGACAACAAGTTAAACTTTACAAGAGGTGCAGCAATAGTAATAACAATGGAACTTCTAAAGCGCGATTGTTACTTCGAAAGAAGTGTCCCAGCGCTAAATGGCCAGAAACTCCCAAGGAAGGTTACAGAAAGTGAACAGAACCAGTAGCCTATCTAAAAAGCCATGTTTTCAAATGTTTCCGGAGCAGAACCACTGTCTTAGCTTGCCTAAGATAGAGAGGGAGGGAGCAATAATTAACATACATACACAAGCAACAAGTGAAATTTTACAAGAGGTGTAGCGATAATGTACGTACATAAGCAACACATTCAACTTTACAAGAGGGGCAGCAAGAATAAACATACATGCATGGGCAGCACACTCATATTTACATGAGGTGCAGCATGAATGAATATAAATACAGAGGCTGTTGGACATGGCCCCTCTTAGGGGATTTTCCTAAATCTTTTTTGCTTTTTGTCCTCCTGGTTTTTGCTGACTCTCTTTTCATGACCTTAGGACTCTGGGCACTTTCCCACTGTACTGCAGTGGGAAAGTGCATGCATCCTTCCTACACATGCCAGGAAGGGGTGCTTACTTGATTGGTTTAGGTGTCATACCTGTGAGTACACCACATACCCAGGGCGGGTACTGCACTAGCTAGTAGTGGGATGCAGCACTGATTGTGCCACCCACCCGAATAGCCTGCCAAGCATGTATCATGCCCAGGTTGGCCTTTCTCACTCATTAGCCAACCCTGAGGGGGTTTGTCACTACCACCAGAGTGCCATAGGGTAAGTCCTGAGGGGTGAAGCTCGGGGTAGGTGAGTGGCAGGTAGGTACACATGCGTGTTCTCTGCCTGGGTAATGAAGAAACCCCATGTGGGTTTTTCCTACTGAGGGGGTCGGCTCTTCCCATGAGGCACCTTACAGGTTTTGCTGATTCTCTTGTTGTTCTCTAGGGCCCAGGGCACTTTCCCACTGTAAATACAGTGTGAAGGTGTGCGTACCCTTCCTACCCATGTTAGGAAGTGGTGCTAACCTGATGTTTGTAAAACAGGTCACCAGTCTGCCATTGCAGGCCGGTGTGTGCTCTTGCACTTCTGGTGTTTCTAGACATGTGTCCAGTCTGCCATTGCAGGTCTGTGTGTACACATCGCGCTTATGCTCAGGCTGGCCTTTCGAAATCACTACCCAATCATGAGAGGACATTTCACAACCACTAGAGCACCCCTAGGGTATGTCTCAAGGTGTGAAGAGAGTGGTAGGTGAAAGGCCGAGCAGGTACACATGTGTGTTCCCTGCCCAGGTAGTGAGGAATACCCATGTGCGTTTTCACTAACTATTAGAGTTGCTCTTCCCATAGGCTAACATGGGGAATTGGTTAAATGTACTTCAGGCTGCAATAGTAGATTGCAGTGGAGCAGCCTCATCATGTTTCCTATCATTGGATTCACAATGACAAACCCTTTCCTGTGGTAAAGGTGGTTTTGTCTTTACTAGCTTAGAAATGCCACTTCTAGAAAGTGCAAGAGTTATAGAAAAGCAGAATGCACTCCTTTCCTTAAACGTTTCATATTCTAATTTGATAATTGCGTGCGAACTGTTGCCGTGATCCGTCCCAAAATCACGGAATGCAGATTAAGCAATCCAAAAAGGCACGCATTTTTCGCGCCAAACAGTCGCACTGCGAAGAGTAGGAATTGATCCTCATAGTAAACATATATATATGACGTACTCCAAGTTTAATCCAGTTATGAACCAATATTTCATCAGAAGTTTATTCCAAAATTAATCCTTTGTACATAGTCACCACGAAGACAGCGAGGTTCCACAGTAATCTTTATTTTCATTTTCAACTGCCTTCTGTGTGCCCCTCCGGGCTTCAACATTGACATGTAGGGGTGAACAATTCATACTGATTAACCTCTCGCAATTCCACCCAATGCATTTCGGACTGTTCTAGTCCTTCGTCAGGGGTAACTGAAATGATGACAAAAAAGACATCTAAACCGACTTATCAAAAGCAAGTTGACTTTTACAATTTGACTTTTACAATTGCAAGCGCGTGCTGCTGCCTCCCCCTGTGATTAACCTTTGCCCAATCCCACCCTGTATCTATTAATAGTAGCGTGCCTAACTGAACAAAATCAAAAACATAGTCCCCCTTTGCGTGCTACAAAACCCAACATGTAGTGAGTGCTCAATTACACAGGACGTGATACAACAAATATTCCATATTAATTTAAAAACCCTTTCCAATTAGTGCACGAAAATGCAAAACGAAAAAACGAACTCACTTAAACCCAAACGACATCCCCTTTTCCAACCTAGTTCCTGCTATCTAACAACCCGTACCTTAAACCAAAATGTAAACCAATCCAAACTACCTTCAAAGCCTCGATCGGCAGCCTTGTCACCTCCTCTACACTTTCTCCAACTGCCGTGAATGCATATACCCTCGTCTTCACGTATACCTTCTCAACTCACCCACCTGTCTACCATCTGTTTATAACCAATCAAGACGATGTAATCTTAACCCCGTGACTCAGTCCCAATTCAAACAGAAAACCTTAAAGAAATACTACGTGGCCTCTCCATGTGGATATACCCGCCCTAAGCAACTCAAAAAACGAATCCCTTACACTTGTGAATGTGCGTGCCCAGCCTTCTTCCTTTTCACCTTCCCGAACATCATGTTTCATTCAAAACCATAACACACATCAATAAACAGCTGAATTATCCCAAATAAATAAATACAAGTGCTGAAATAAATACAACTCGCAAATGTAAACAGGATTTAAATGTCCCTCGTGCCAAGTGTTACAATCCATTTCCATGATTTTTAAACAAAACTGCATGAAGTCACTTCTGAATGTTCCCTGTGCTCGCGCTGTCTTTGAGGTGATAATTCCTTCTCTGTCATTACGACCTTCATCTTTACCTTTAGTCATGGCTTTCAGCAGGGTGCAAACTTGCGTCGGGACAAAACATTGCTGTGCAAGAGTTATAGAAAAGCAGAATGCACTCCTTTCCTTAAACGTTTCATATTCTAATTTGATAATTGCGTGCGAACTGTTGCCGTGATCCGTCCCGAAATCACGGAATGCAGATTAAGTAATCCAAAAAGGCACGCATTTTTCGCGCCAAACAGTCGCACTGCGAAGAGTAGGAATTGATCCTCATAGTAAACATATATATATGACGTACTCCAAGTTTAATCCAGTTATGAACCAATATTTCATCAGAAGTTTGCAATTGTAAAAGTCAAATTGTAAAAGTCAACTTGCTTTTGATAAGTCGGTTTAGATGTCTTTTTTGTCATCATTTCAGTTACCCTGACGAAGGACTAGAACAGTCCGAAATGCATTGGGTGGAATTGCGAGAGGTTAATCAGTATGAATTGTTCACCCCTACATGTCAATGTTGAAGCCCGGAGGGGCACACAGAAGGCAGTTGAAAATGAAAATAAAGATTACTGTGGAACCTCGCTGTCTTCGTGGTGACTATGTACAAAGGATTAATTTTGGAATAAACTTCTGATGAAATATTGGTTCATAACTGGATTAAACTTGGAGTACGTCATATATATATGTTTACTATGAGGATCAATTCCTACTCTTCGCAGTGCGACTGTTTGGCGCGAAAAATGTGTGCCTTTTTGGATTACTTCTAGAAAGTGGGCATTTCTCGGCCAGATCATGGCCCCACTAAAGATTAAGATGATCATTCTGCGGCATCATGGCAGACAGGACTGAAATTTAGGGGAGTCATCTGTGGTTCAAAGGGAGACCCTCTGAACCACTCCCACTTCAAAGAAACACTACAGTATAACTACTGGTGCCATGCTTCTGCAGGGGAGAGAGACACGTGGGGACGTGGGACCAGAGAACCTGGAGCTGTGTGGTGCACACTGCCAGAGGAATCTGTTGTGCACAAGGAGGATTACTGCCATTGAAAGGGACCGTGCGCCCTTCCTGAATAGTGGCTGGTCTGGGCTGACTACCTGCTGCTGTGTGGCACCCTGATGTGTGCTCTCCAAGGGCTTGTTGGCTTGCCCCCTGTTCTTTCAGAGGTCCCAGGGACATCAAAGATCTCCTACGAGGGACCCACACTGTCTGCATGTTACACCTGGAGAGCTGCACCTTCTTAAGTGCTCACATCACCTGCTGGATCCCAACTGGCAGTGCGGTCTGAGTGTGGAACTAAGAATTGTGCCTGGAGACCGAATTGCCTTGTGTGGAGCCCCACAAGTCTTGCCCGCATCTTAGGCATGTGGTCCCTGCATCATGGGGTACCTCGATACACATAAGCATCTTGTTGGCGGTGAGCGGATTCACCGGTTGTGGGATCCAGCAGGGCTCACTTCATCGATCATACTGCATCTCTCTATTGTTCGACACGCCGACTGCATGCTCATTGTATGCAGTGTCCGATTACCAGGTTGCGACCCTTGGAGGTGGGGGCGTAACTGTATTAGTGCCTCATTCTACCTCGTGTGGCATTGCTAAACTTGCGCCTGTGTGTGTGACTGGAATTGCCTGGTGTGACCAGTATCACTGTGCACCAGGCGTTGTGCCTCATTTTCAGGGAGGTACCGACTTTGCAACTCTTCATTGTGTGTGACCAGGATTGTGTGGTGCGACCCATATCAATGTCCACTGGATTTTGTGCCTTATTTTCAGGGCGGTACGGAATTTGCAACTCTTTGTTGTGTGTGACCGGAATTGTCTGGTGCGACACATCACCACGCACCAGACATTGTACCCAGATAGCCTGGGTGCGACTCTGATCAATGTTTACCCAACGGGGTGACTCTTTCTTCCGAGAGGCTCCCCTGCTTTATTCCCCCATTCATTGATTGTTCCCTTGTTGGCCCTCAATGCGGCTGACCAACTGCCCTCTCCTCACCCGGCCCCCAATGACATTGTGTTGCCAGGTATTATTGCCTGGCTCGGGTAGTGATAGTGATTGACTGGGCTGAAGGAACGCTTCCAAAAGCAATCGGAAGCGGGTCAAGAGACTGTGTGTGTGTGTCCCCTGTGCTTCGCAGAACTGGGCTGGTGCCGGAAGGCCCTTGTGGAACCCTTTTGGAGTGGCCGACTATTGCCTTCTGCCTGCTTCTGCTCCGCATCCTGTGGGTGAACTTCCCAAGTGGCTGCAAGCCCCCATTTGATGACTGCCTCCTAATTAGTCCTGCTACCTACCCCCACCTACTTCCCTTGTACCCTGACTAAGTGTGACTTCGGTTGCTTGTGGCCTAGTATCCGGGGGGAAGAATGGTTATCTCCAATCTGTGCGCGTAGGGTAGTTGGGATGAGTTGGAGGGTGGAGGGGGGCTTGGGCCATGGGGTCTGCAGTGTGCTATCAATTGACCTGATGGGTATCAGTTGCACTGCATTACGGTGCTGTGTGCTTATGTGTGCGAGTGTGTTCTGTACGGACCTGCATGATATCCGTTGCACCACGTATCAGTGCTGAGTGAGTGTGTGTGTGTGTGGGAGTGACAGCCTGCGACCACCTGTGATTAATGACACTGGCCAGCGGTGTTGCTTTGCATGTTGATTCCGTGTCAGAAGAGCACTACGTTTGACGCTGGTTTTACCTGTGAGGTCTTGGCCCACGGTGGTGCTAAACAGTGTTACAATTCTTTGCATGTACATATTTCTGATATCGTTGTGACCTGGGGTGCACCCTATAACTGTGTGGTGTTCAATTATAAGAATTGCTAAGGTGGGCCTAGGTTTGGCAACCTGTTGCAATGCATAAGGGTGTTGGGGGGGGGGGGGGTGGGGTTAGAATAGGATTTTTCCCAAGTGTGCCTATTATTGATGTTATTTCAACACGGTTGGGCCTAGTACTGCTGGTAATTATTGGGAGTGAGAGCTGTGCCAATGCTTTACACACTGCCTCTGTGATAAGCCTGACTGCTCAGTGCCAAGCTACCCAAGGGTGAGCACAGGTTATACAGTGAGCGTAATCACCTACCCCTGATGGGAGTGGTTGGTGCTGCCTGGCTGGGGCCTCGCCTCAGCCAACCAGAAAGTGCCAGTTCCAAACCCCGGCCATACATTAAACTTCATGAGAGATGCAGCAACAATGATATACATACAGAGGCAACTCATATAGATCTGTTACAGAGAGGTACTAGCAAAACAACCTTGGAATCAGGGCTGAAGCAGCATACATTTAAGGAAATAAAAGGCTGAACATGAGGAAACTATATAGTGTAGAAAGTAAACGCTTCCCACAACTACTGTACCCTGAAAAAGCGATGGAAGCTAAGCCTAGCAGCAACAGAACAAGATGGCAGAGTTTAGTAGTATGTTTTACAGGCAGACACTGCACGTCGACGAGCGCAGCATACGATGTAGGTATGTGGGGGCACGACTTATAAATTGTAGCTTTTCACGCAGTGATCTCGGTTCCTGCCACTAGAGGGCAGCGTATTCCTGAATCTGAATCTGTGGTGAGCACTAATCACAGAGAGAACTAAAGTAACTTGGAAAGAAAGCACTTATGTTCTGTAACTTGGAAAGCACCTCTTCTGTTCTGTAGAGTTCTGATGCTAGTGCAACAGTTATGTGTAATGCATGATGCTGTTCGTCGTATGATGGTGTTTATCAGGGCTTTAAGTGGGAAAAAAAACTGGGGGTGCTCTAAAAGGGGCGTGGCAAATCTCTTCAAGGGGTGTGGCCTATCCGAGTAGGGGCGTGGTCTAAATCAAGATAACTAGCATTGTGTGCTTAAGAAAATCATGAAGTCGCATCCAGCAAAGGATAATAAAATAGGCAAAAAGCAGTAACCCACTGACTTATTTACATTATGTGCACTTTGTGATCTGCATGGTACATGTTCTTAGCAGTGGGCACATTAACCCTCTGCGCTTCCTTTCCATGAGTCAAAACGTCCACTAGACAAAACACCATCTCTCTCTACTAAGAACATTAATCACTGGAGTTATGACATTTTTATTGTTGCCGAAAATTGTTGGAGGTCAGGAACGAGGCAGCAAGTGCTTTTAAAACCATATTATACTTGCAAACACGACGCCCCCACCTGAAGTTAGCGCCAGCCCCGGTCCGTGCAGGTAACAGTGGTGGGGCCGGGTAAGGGGATTTCGAGGGACGATGCTGAGAGAAAATTAATTATTTAATTTTCCCTCGGCATCATCCCTTGAAATCCCCCTTACCCACTGCTGTTAGCTGCACGGATCGCGGGTGGTCAGCGCCTGGTGCGGTCGCACTGCCCTAGAGCCACCCTGCTCAAGGGTCTTTTGACCTCAGTGACAGAGTCACTGTCACTCTATGGTGTGCTGCTTCATAGGCCTGCCTGCAAGACTGGAGGTGAACTTCAGAATAAATTGTGGCGGACAGGCCTTCAAGGTTAACCCACACATGCCACTGCTAGGGTCCACCTGCTGGTGCTAAGACACCAGGGCTTTTAAGATCTTGCGGGGCCTTCTAAGGTCTAGCATGGGAATGTGCTCCCTCAGCGGGAGTGGTCTGGTGGACTGGTCATGAAGGCTGAACCTTGTTCCCCAGTTCCGAATTAAAGCAGCTCTGACCATAGTGCCACATCCTCTCCCCCACTGAACACCATACTGCTCCACTGAGAGAAACTTGCACTGCACTGACCCGCTATAAACACCTGGATGCGACTCAATTCAAATTACGCACTAGACAAGAGCAATATGCTGCCTAAAAAAATAATTAACAACATCCTAGAAAAACAAACACTCATAAGAAATGCAAGATTAAGTAAAGCATGTGAAATGTAAGCAGGAACAACATGGTTACCTTTTTCTTTTTACACTCATTATTCAGAAATTAGTGAGTGCTTTTGCCTGAAAAGTTAAGGCCATGACTATAGGGCCCAGAAGGGACCCGTTTCAATGCCCATTGCTTATATCCTTACAAAACATAAGCAGTATGGTTTAAAAAGACCACATTTGTGAACACACAGCCGCTGTACACATTTAGTTTTCCAATTCACCCATCAAGTAGGTATTTCAGTACCTCCAGGAATAGTGCACTTTCCCACCTAAGGAAAACAATGTTGTTCAAAGAGAGACGAGAAAACAAAAGTAGCGCTTCACTGGCAAACACAGTAAAGTGGCGCTAATGTGTTTAGGTGTGAATAAATCAATCTGGCCACCTTGTAACCACTCTGTCTTGCTTTAGCTAGTTACTTTTCATATTTTGAATGTTTTAGTTCTCCCCCGCCCCCCCCCAGGCTGCACTTAGAATTTGAAAAAGTCAGAAAAAGAGGACGTTTCCAGCAAAAGTGTTTTTCGTTTTTGGATCCATTTCACAGGGGAGCAAATAAACGAAAGGAGGAAAGAGAAGGTAATACCTGTTTCTAAAAGTCTCGGTTTTCACTAAATGAGGAGGAGCGAGACAGAAAGAGAGGGAAGAGGGGGACAAAGAGGGCAGCACTTACCTATCAAGATGCGGCTCCACAGGTGAGAAATGCTGAAACCAATTTCCCCGACCCCCCAATTCAAAACACGGCGTCCAATTCATCCAATTCAAGCAACAAATAAATAAAAATAAAAATACATGTGAAGAATGCTAGAACTGTGTAAACTATTCTTAAATTGTTTTGAAAGCAAACCGAGGATGTGATGTGACAGCGTAAGCAACAATAGGTACCTTTTGGGGTTGCAAAGTCAGCGGCCTTGAGGAACTGCTTTCCCACCAGCACGTACTATGAGTATTTCTCAATCGGGAGAGAGAACACTACTAACTTCCACTGCAAACGAGAGTAATTAAAACATTAAAAATTCGGATTATTGCCTGTAAGAGAAATGGAAAACCAAAACGAGTTGTCGGAGCTAAATGTGTGCCTCGGGCCGGGTTGCGTCTGGGTTCTTGACTTGAAACTATATTTTTTGAGCACAGAGCTGGGCGACGCTTACCATTTTGAGCCTTCCGGGTCCTGGCTGTATTTGGATGTAGAAGAGAGGAGGGGGGCGGGGGGTGGCACTTACTGATCCCAGCAGGGCTTTAACGGCCGCTCCCACTCACCGTATAGTCTGACGTCACAGCCACAGAGAGGAAGCATTTCCATGACAAACGTTCCGGCAATTGTGCATCAGGTAGTCACAACAATGTTTTGTATGATGTATTGCATTGTATTGTAATTGCATTTGTATAGCGCTTAGTACCCCTGACGAGGCGTCAAAGCGCTTTTTCGGCGAGTAGTGTTGAATTAGTATAGTGAAACAGCCGCGAAAATAGAGCCCGATAGAGACCCGTTTCGAGGGCCCCAAAAAAAAACTGCCGGTGCTCAGACCCGGACGGACCCGGCCCTCTTAAAGCCCTGGTGTTTATTATTAAAGATAATAATACTATCGACAACGCTATAAAGAATAATAGTTATATCTATTACAAAACGAAGCAACTAAACCAAAGGAAACACTTTGCATGTTATCATTAGTTTCCGGTAAACCACATAACCTCCCTGCCATACCCAGCAACAAGTTTAAAGCAGACATTGCCAAAGGGACTAGGGATGAAAGGAAATGCAGACGAGCCTGGGTATGCGTGGGAGTTAATGAAGATTATTATGAATCACTGATTAAAAAATAGTCTTTAATTAATTGCTGTACAGTCCTTGAATTATGTCGACGTCACCATGACTCCAAAATGTTTTAAAAAAAAGCCAAGACGGCGTGCATAAATGATTTTTTTCAGAATCCATCAGGAAAACGTAAGGTGTTCTTTATTCGGCTGTTCTCTGAATGAATGCGGGCACAATTCACTCCGGAGCATAAGATTGGATCTGAATGCTTCCATATGCTGAACAAAGACTTCTTTGTAAAAGACATTGTTCTCTAACAAAATATAGGTAAATATAAAGACACATTTTCAGTAAAAGACAACATCCTTAATCGCTAAAACTAAAATACCTAAACCACAAAAAACAAAAACTTAAAGTGGAAATTCTTTCATCTTGAAATCTTTAAATCAAAAACACATTTTAATCATTTTTTATCAAAAATTGCTGAAATGTAAAACAAAAGTTAGCATGCAGTTTTGCATTTGTCTTAGGGCTCGCGGGCATGTGACTAGGATTAGTTTTAGAGCTAGTGTTAGGATAAGGGTGCTTTTTTTTTTTAGGTATTTTGCTGTTTTTGTGAGTTTAGATTTACTCTGGATTTGCGTGGGTGTTTGCTTGGTGCAAAATGGTGCAAACGGCATCATTGATCACCTTTCCTAGTCTAAAATATTTTAGTGCCAAAATGTTACCCTCACGTAGTGCCAAAACTGCTTTGCGCTGTGAAGGGCTGTCAGGGTTGGAACAACGCATAAACTCAAGGATTTGCTACAAAGCCAGATCGACTCTGGCTTGGTGTCAAAATCTTGCACCAACGGAAACCAGGCGCAAGGAAACGGCCAGGAAGCGCACAGACATTCTATTGCTTTAGATCAGGGTTCTCCAAAGTCGGTCCTGGAGGGCCGGATCCATGCCAGATTTTTTTTAATCCCCATTTAGATAAATGTAGTTATCTTAAAAATCTGGCATGGATCCGGCCCTGCAGGACCGACTTTGGAGAACCCTGCTTTAGAATATATACACAACAGCACGTTAGGCAGCTGACTCCTAAGTGTTTGGCTTTGCAAAGGAATTTGCTGGAGTGTATTTAAGTACAAATCCTACCCTTGACATTGCTGTCTCGTTTTTGCACCGTAGTGCTTTGCTGAACCCTGTGCACAACAGCCTTTTTAGCATGAGTGCTGTTGGGTGACATCATTGGCAGGCGACACGTTGTAAATCCGTCGCTGCACTCTTTTCTGTCGTTCATGCCAATCAGCTGTGCAAGATAGTGAATATTGGCCAAAGTCACCAAATAAATAAATAATAATGATAGTACACCAGGTACATTTACATAACAACTTTGCTTTAATGTGGAAATAAGGGGCTCATTCACAAAGCTATTTGTGCACTCAAAGAAATATTAAAATTGCTTCCTAAACGTAAATTCCCAATTCAGATCCACCGAAAAAGGATGGGTGGAAAGTGTTGTTACGAATGCAGAAATGATGCCGCAAAAGTTGGATTGCACTATTTGCAAGCTTTGGTGGGGTAGGATTTACTTCACTTGTGGTTGGGGCACCATTTAAAGATAGGAGGACACCTAAAACTCAGTTTTGCAGGTATTTACATACCACTTGCAGGCCGTTGACAACCCTGCACATGCATGCAAAGTTGCTTCCATCAAAAAAAACACAAATTTAAGAGTGTTTCTGTTTTGCAATTCAATCCAGACAGGGGTGGTTGCATCGGACCTTGCAAACCTTGCACTCATTTTTGTGCATTCAGATGCCCCTTTCATTGGATTACTTTACCAAGTTACTTTGGGATGATGGGCTCAGCATTCCCACCCAAAAAACACTTGTGGTCACGTGTTAGTCTTTAACAGGATATTTGGCGCTTTTTAGATATCCAGTGTGCTTCAATAACCACTAATTGTGCTGACTTGAGTATCTAACAGGCACTTATTTTTTTAGGTCTCGCTGAGCCAGCGCGCATGCGCTGCTCTGCGAGACTTTGGTAAGGGGCTTTTAAAAGTGCTCC
The DNA here is from genome assembly GCA_963921515.1 of Calotriton arnoldi. NCBI lineage: Eukaryota > Metazoa > Chordata > Amphibia > Caudata > Salamandridae > Calotriton > Calotriton arnoldi. The sequence goes on along the minus strand of CAWUFW010004584.1, from coordinate 289,891 downwards.
CAAAGCGGCCACCAGCGTGCGGTTACACGCACAAGCCTCGCTCCGCCTCTTCTAATCATTGCTGCGCGCGCATCCCTCGCGTCCTCAGCACAGAACGCGTCATCGCGATCGCGATGACTTTCGCTTTCGCGGCCGCGCGGCGTTACTTTTACGCCGCGCGGCCAATGCTTGTTCTCCTTCTCGCTCCCCGTTCCCTCCTATTTCTTCCCTCTTCCTATCAAGCATCTCTGCATGCCCTACTCCTCTTTTCCCTCCAGTGTCTTTTCGCCATTCCTAATTCACCCCCCCATATATTCATTTCCCCTCTCATCTCTCTCCTCTCTATGCGGCCAGCCGCTTGCAAAAACATAGCTGGTATTTGGGTGGGGGCAGGGCTCGCGTACAGGCTAGTTAAGCAACAACACTGCCTGCACTCCGCGTGCCCTCTCTCCTGAGCTGGAGTCTATGTCCCGGGTTGCCTGGGGTTAACATGGGCATGGCTTCATGCGGGAACGTCTCCCGCTAAATTATTGGATACAGCGGCTCCCGGTGCCTCACAGTGGTGCTTACTATCGGCAAGCCTGCACTTCCTCCTCACCTTACCGCTGGGCCAACAGTCTTTACTCGGGCGTGGCTTTGCTCTCGGCCTGCTTCGCCTTAGGCTTCCGGGCTGGTGGTGATCTGATGTGCTGCCTTGTCCTTGGCGGGGTCTTCCCCTCACACACACTGTCCGGGCTGCGATGGTGGAATTCCGGGCTGGCTACCGACACTCTGTTCTCCCTCAGGCTCTTCTGCTGGGCTGCACTCTTCGATCCCGGGCTGCGGCAGTGGTACTGCTGGGCTCCTCTGCCAACGAACGTCCAGCGACGGATGTTGCCCCTTCGTCACAGCTGGGCTTCCTCTTCGTCGCTGCAAAACGCCACTAGGTGTGTTTTCTCTCTCTCCAACAGTTTAGGGTCCAGAGCAGAGAGTGCTTGAGTGGCAAGAGTGGGTGGGCTTATTAAATCAGCAGTATTTCTGTTAAAATACATGCGTGGGTTATAGCTATGAGTCTGTCAGAATAGCTCATGTTTTCTAGGTACTTTTATTAGTAGCTCATCTACCCCTGCCTTTTTTATTTGAATTCTGGGCCTTGTAGTTCTGATTTGATAATGTAATACACACAACTACATAATCCAGAATGCAAAGAAAAAAACTGGACTTGCACAAGGACCTAGGAAACCTGAAAGTGCTGCCCCAGTGGGGCTTAAAGTAAACAAGCAATGGCATAGCCAATAGGTCTCGCCTTTGGGACCTTATAAGTGTTTAGCCATGCAACAGTTGATGTTGTTGCACCAAGGATATTGTGCTGCATTACTAAATACTTAAGGCCCCAAAGGCGAGACCTATTGGCTATGCCAATGCTTGTTTTACAGGTTCCTGAACTGGGCACTTCTTCTAATGACATTATCCTCAACTACATCCAAATACTTTTATAGTCCTGAGCACGGCCCCTGGAATTTTACATCTGGGTCGAAATGTTAACTGTCCACAAGTGGTTCTAATAAGATGTTTGGAGGGTCAAACAGACTCCTTGAATGCAGCAGCATGATTTTGTTGAGCTGAATCCGTTACTCATTTTTCTCGACATGTGTTTCCCCCTTTAGAGCCTACTCCTATAGCCAACTAATATTTTTCCTTCTTTTTCCACTTAAATGGTTCTCACTTTCATCATCTGAGCACTGTGTCATCCATACTACAAGTCACTTTATACCACCATACGTAAAATTGTAGGATTTGTATCCCACAAGTTACTTCAATGCTACAGATGTTGTGTAATCAATTTAGATATGACATTAATTGTATTTTCTTTATAATTATTCACTGATTTTTTAGGTCTGTTAAAATGAATGTCTAAATCAGCCCTGTACTACTCAAAGGGGCCTTTGTTTATTGTTATTATATGGCATTAAAATCCATGTTCCAATGCCAGTTTGATTACTGCGTTATATTTTATATATCCGAGGCGAGAATCATGTTAGAATACATGCAAATAGTATGTGCAAATGAGCCATGGAGTATCTTGCATTGGGCAAAAACGATTTTTGCTGCTGAGAAATAAAAAAGATTACAAATAAAAAAGAGCATTTGTGTCACATTTACGCACGCACAATTTCCCTCTTGTGGAAAATCCGAGTGCGTGTGTGTGTGTGTGTGTGCGTGTGCGTGTGGTATTCGTTGAATAACTTCAGCAAATCTACAAATGCCGCGGATTTCCTAGAGTACTTCTGGGATCCATTGTGAAGCCCAAAATGTTGCAAATCTGCTCCAACCATTGGAATAATCTGGAGGAGCAGATTTTGGATGGTTCAAGCAGGCCCTTTGTGAAAGAGGGCCATAATCCTTTCCTCTGGCTCTGCAGAGATTATCACGAGGCTCACTTTGCACTGAGCAGAATGGGCATTACAACGATGCAAAACTAGCTACAGATGCCAAATCCATGGAACTCACCAGTCAATTGAGATGTTTCTTTTAGTGTGTTTTGTTCACAATTGGTTTAGCTGTAAAAGAATAATAACTCTCCTCATCTCTCCTCCTTTTCACTCTTTTCAGAGTTCCCAGCACAGTGGCTCCTCAACATCTCTAGCATCAACCAAAGTCTGCAGCTCCATGGATGAAAACGACGGCCCGGAAGGTAAAGCTGAGGCTGAACTAACATTACTCCTGTGTGGCTACACCATACTCACAACTACGCATGCTCTCCACATTTGGGATTTGGTTACTTGAAGCACATTTCTGCACACTTGGAGGAAAACGTCTTAATATAATCTGCATCACCTGTATGTAAAAACCTCCCTCTAAAATGAATGTGGTCCAGGCAAGTAAATATAGTTTACACTGAGGGATTATTACTCAGAGAAAAACAAACGCTGTCTTCCTATACAATATTGCAACAGCTCAACAACAGGTGGAGCTTGACAAGAACACTTTACGTCTCTCTTGAAAATGTCAAAACAGCGCGTCATGATGGATCTGTTTTTCTTGATAAGGCTTGTCATGACAGCCACGTATCACTCTGCAGCATCCCCAGACGTTATGGATGTCTACAGCACAGCAAGTAAGTCATAGCAGGCACGCAGGAGTATGTGGTGACAAGCAACACATTTAGGATTCACTTCTCTCCTCGAGATCATTAGCCAGAAGTGCTCATAACTGGTGTTCGCCTTATCTGTCATGAGACACTTGAAAATTGGAGAGTAAAGTTTGCAAAAAGTTCAGCATCATAAGGTTTATTGGAGTGATGTGTGTCGTGCTCATGAGGTGCTGATTGTATTGTAAATGTCTCTGCATCCATAATGCTTTTGTGTAGGTTTCAAGGTCACCCATCAGTATAATGGGAATTTATGACAAAGACTTATTCAAGCATTTTTAATCATATTTATTACATTTTCTCCTATAAAGAAAATAATGAGAAAAACAAACAAATAAGGACCATTACATTTTAAGCAATTATCCGAACATGTATTTCCTAGCGCACATATACCATAATTTCTAAGTAATCACAACCTACTATCATTGACCTATTTCTAGCTCACTCCCTCCCCGCTTCCCACGCTCACTCACTTCCTGAGCAAGGCTTTTGAGTTCTTTTATTCCCTTTACTATGCTGTTCACCCTTCATGCACCTTTTCCTTGCTGTGTGTCTTCCACTTCTTTGCCAGTGGATCCATATTCTTAAACCTTGCTTTACCTATAGTCATATTCAAGTTAATTTTGCTTGGCCTTTTTATCAGGGAGGCCTCGTGAAAGGGGAGGGGGTTCATCAAACTTTGGGACAATGTTGCTCACTCTAATAAATCTTCTGCAATGTTTTCGTCTCTCCTCCCTTTCTCCATTAATGCCTCCTCGGCCACTGCCCTTACTTGCATGTCCTTCATCTCTGCCTGCACTGTTGGCCCCACTGGACTTGTCTATTGTATGGCTATACAACGCTTTGCAATGATTGCCCCCGGAATAGCACATTTCTGTTTCATTTTTTTCCTTTTTGTGTGAGAATCACTCCCATGAACCTCTTTCTAAAAGGGATATTTGTGTAGATGGGCAAACCTCTGAATCAGAGGTTCCACATCTCCAATAACTTTCTGGGTGAGTTTTGTCTGTACTGCAGGAGAATACAAATCAATGAGCTACTACTGCAAAGTCTGACAGGCTTGGCTGTTGAATTTAGATGTGTGGTCAAATTAGCATATTGTTCTTCTTTTACACATGTTTACTTGACTCAATGCTGTTTTTAAAAAAAAAATATTTCCATAAATTTATCTTTAATAAATTTGAAATATTGCTCAAATGTATCACGAAGCCACCCACACATATGTTGTTAAATCAGTCTATCGCTCAAAATGTTTTTTTAAAACAACTTTAAATACAAATCCCCAAATGAATAAAGGCTTAGCCCTTGAGTGACACCTCATCTGACCCAGAATCATTTATATGAGTATAGAGGACAAAAATATCGACATGCCAAAATATTGTATCCAAAATGTCAACTACCAGAATATTGTGAGGGTACTTCTGTATAGGTAAGTATAGACTTACTATTCTTAACTCCAAATCTACTTACCATAGGGTAGTTATCAAGGAGTTAAGTATTTTGATGTGGTGAACTCAATATTTCGGCAGGTCAATACTTCTTAATATCCCAGTAGTGAACCCCAAAAGCTCTCACCATGGAAGTCATATGTTCAGAGAAGAGAAAAGGCCAGTACCTGTCAAAGTTGCCGGGCACTGGCGGTAGCTCATCCGGCCTATCTTTCAGACATTGTTAACAGGGTCACTCCCCTTGAAATTGTGACTAGCCTACCCATTTAGTAACTAATAATGAATGGGATACCCCTTAAGGCTCCTTTATGGACCCATAAATCAAAGGTTTGCTCAAATTCAGATTGTTCAGACTTCAACTATACTATTTCTGCTTTGCCCCAAGCCATCACCCTGGACTGGGCGATGGGCCAGGCCAGATGCCTGACCAGACCTCCACCCATTCTCCTCCTGTGCATGGTCAAGAGGCATCACACCACATACTTGGAGGACAGCCAGTGCTCTAGTGCAGCTCCTGTCACCTACCTCAGAGAGGCTTCATGGACAGGTTGGACAACTTTCTGACATCCCAATCAAAGCAAAGCTTAAATCCAGAAATGACCTCACCAAAACACGTATGAGCAATTGCCCATGATTGGCTACTGAGCTCAGGCCGTGCCCTGGCATCACAATAAAAATCCAAAAGAGCTGAACTTCAGTGAGGAAGCTCCCTGAGGTGGACACCAACCTCATTAGATTGAGAATCAACAGTTTTAGGGAAGTCTCTCCCCCCTCCCTCTCTCTGGTTCCTCCCAAAGAGGTAGAAGGGGAACTGAGCTGCTCACCTGTAGTGCTGGGGTCCTACTTCACACATCCAGTTCAGAGGTCTGACTGGTACCTGGTGAGTCTGAGGTGGGACGGCTGCAATTTCGCCCCTTCCTCGCAGAGCAATTTATTACTTTTATTATGTACTGCGATGCATGCTGCCCTGTGAACCAGTCTACTTCCAATGCAGATCATTCAGTCGATCTACAGCAGATCATCCAGAAACTGTAAGACTTTTCTGGTTTCCTTTTGCTTCACACGAGAGGATAAAGTGGATCTCCTTACCATCACATCCACCGGAGGGAGGGGGATCTGAGGCTGGCAAAAAAGACTGTTCATAGACCCTTGCTCAGTCTCACAGGACCTCCTCTCTCCTTTAGGGCTCCAACTGTGCACAATGAGGCATAAATCATTGGTTGGGGGTGCACTCCACGGTAGGACTGGATTAATTGGGCCTCACTGAAATCTTTTATAAAGTTGGTACCTAATTTGTTGCTATAACCTTTGCTTTTCATTCATGGTTAGTGACCAAAGGACAGTTTGCTCAAAGTCCATAGTTATCGGTGCTTATGTATCAAAGGAGTATTTCGTGTGGTATTGTGTTTTTGGCCTATCCCGCTTACCTGGCTCTTTTTCTGTCTTGTTGCCCCACACTGCTGCTGAGCTTTGAGGTGCAGCGCACTCCAACTACACATATCCATACTGAGGGACGGGCAACACGTGGGCCTTTAGCCCCATCCACATTTCGACATTTCTCCCAACTCAATGGGCCAAACACCGTTTGTGGAGCCACTGAGTAGAAACACCTGTTGTCAAACAACTACCTACCAAGCACAAAATATTTACTACACAAGCTTTGAATTTCTTGAAAATATAATAGACAGTATGGATAGTATTACTCGAATTAGCACAATAGCACATTTTCACTGACATATCTTCTAATCAGATTTTTGAAAAATGTATCCGAGAGACTGTAAGAATGTACACATTGGTTGTGTAAATATTCAGCATCACAGAATTCAAGGAATTAATGGAAGTATTCCTAAGAGAATCTAAATTGTTAGTTGAGCAAGACAGATACAGTAATATACTACGATTTGCACATAACATCAGACCTCCCAGTAACAATAGTAGGACTGTGCAAAGATGTCCACAACACCTACAGAGCAGTGTATCTCACCTGACCATAAAACTGGACAGTAAAATAGTTGTACAGCGTGAAGAGGTGGTGGCACGGTCAGAAGGGGAGTATAGAGGCGAAAACCGAGTATCTACTATTGGAGGACATTCTTAATGGTGACGTAGGTATTGCAGTTTACCATGCTTCAATCTCGAGGTCCTGTTATCTGCTCTCTGTAAGATGTATGTATGTATGTCTCTGTTTCTATTTTATTTCGCCCCAGGCAGCTTAGTCAATATAACTTGACGTTGCTAGTGCAGCTCCAAGGAAACTATTGACAGTCACCCTCAAATGAACTTTTTTCTGTGGTGTATAAATTCATTGTGTTCAGCATGTGGCTATCCTGCTCAATGCCTTGGCCTTCATCAGGTCCCGATGGAATACATCCTAGCCTTTACCTAGATGTCAAGAACACGTCCGTACTTTATTCTCCCTTCTTGGACCTTTCCCAGACTGCAGTTCCAGGAGAATTCCTTATGCAGAAATGAACTTGAATTGAATGGGGAAAAGTCCTTCCATCCTGGAATATGTACAGTGACCCCCCTCAGTCTAGTCCAGGAATTCTAATGTATTCTAAATTATAAAGCACAGTATATGGACAATACAGGTCAAACACCTATCTAACATGGCATGAATTCCTGAGCAGATTCATGAAACTGGTATTATTGCATTACTGGAAATGAATGTTGGCTGACACAACTTCATAGTGATGTCCATTACAAAGTGGCATCTTCAAACTCTGCTAACCTGATGCTTCTTAATGACAGCCAGTAAAAAAGAAAGTCATGAGCACAAATATAAGTAATTTTCTCCTCAATGTCTTTTTACTAAATCCATTGGTTGAATACCATCATACAATGTCTTTGCTATGATAGTCTATGACTACAACATTCACTAACAAGCATTGGGAAAGCCTAATGATTTTATAATTTGCAATGCAAATACCGACAACTGGTCATGTAAAAAGCATAGAGGTTTCCATTACATCGTTTTCTATACTTTTAAGATGGCAACCTCGTTACGTGATGTTACATGCGTTGCATTGCCAAGAAACATCGCGGCCATTTTGAAAGTATAGAAAACAGTGTTTCTGTACTTTCAAGATGGCCACAGATTTGCATGATGTACTGTGATGACGCAATGCACATTCCATCACGCAACGTGGCAGTCAACTTGAAAGTATAGAAAACATTGTTACGTATAATTCTACATTGTTTTCTATATTTTCAATAGTGTCGGCTTTCACCATTGGCGGTGCCAGATTTTAAAAGCATCCAGCATTGGCAAAGCCAATAGCGGCTACCTCCACAGTGTGGGAGAAGGGTGGCACACGAGAGGGACAACAGTAAAAATAAGTGCACACAAAGAGGCACAGTTAAGTGCAGTGGCAACAATCCAGGCCATTACCAATGCTGCCATTTGGTGTCTGGTGCACCACAGAGGGGCACTCTCCAGGAGGGAGGTGGGAGTAGAGAGACTGGGTGAGCGAGGAAATAGCAATGAAAAGTGCACAAATATGGTATGAAGAAAAGAAAAACGAAAAAGACATGAACTCCCATGGAGTGCTAAACAACAACTGAAAATAAATGAAAAAGGAGTTTCATGATGTCAGCTGTGGAAGGATAAACCCTATCCAATCAAAAGCAAGAGTGAACATGCCACACTCCAAGGCTTGGATAAACACAAAGTTGGGAGGAAAGCCCTACAATAATGAGCAGGGAATTGACATTGGCAAGAAAGCCATCTAATCATGAGCAAGGGATAACACAAAGTCCACTCTGTGTAGTATTTCATACAATGTTGTTTTACCAAAGAAGCTGTCTGTTTTGAGACCACAAAAACCATGTTAGGAGAATATGATTTTGGAAAGATCGGCTTGATTTTAAAAGGAAGTTGATATGCACTCAACCTGACTATAATATGACTTAAAAATAGAATTGCCTTTAATAGCAAAGTCACAGGAGAAGCAGGCGCCTTCTTCACGAGATCTGCCAGACACATGAGCTGATGTCAGCACACAAATCTTATCTTACTTACCTCACCTGCTAAATTCTATTGAGAGATATCGCTGCCAGGATTCAAGGAATTTTGGAAGCACAGACTTCGGCTGGAAATGTAGCTCGAAAAGAAATGTTCTTCCCTTTATGTTAAAAGTAGGCAGTCTTGGCTGAGGCTGGCAGGCAGTTTGGCCCACGCCAGAGAGAGATGCAAGAAAAGCTTCCACATCTGTTATGTATTCACAAAACATCAGCAGGGGATATGAGCGGTTCCAGGAGCGCACTGAAGCCAACCTGGATTATGCAATTATTAAAAAAGGCACATGGTTTTCAGAGGCTTCTAGCCCAAATATGGAACAGGAAGAGGCTTATCTTGGCTCAGTGTGAGTCACCACTGAGCGTCAGGGGCACAGCTACTATTGGTGCAGCAGGTGCAGTGCACGGGAGCCCATTGAACCGTGGTAATTGCTGTATTTGAGCACCCTAACAGCAGTCGAAGTGGCCATTTTCCTTGTTGCATCAGGACCCATTGCATCCTTGCTACGCTTCTGCAGAGTGTGGAGTGCAGTGGGCCTTCAAGAACAAGATCTTATTGATCAGTGTGCTGTGTAAAGACTCAGAGTGATGCTAGAGAAAGCTCAGTTTGGAGCACGATGTGATGCTCTACAACAGTCAGGGCGAACGAATGAAGGAGGATATAGAAATTAAACTATAAGAAACAGTCCCAAATCGAGCCTCTACTGTAGAATTGATCAGTTGCTTGCCAGCTTAGGCTACTTGGTATTTTTCTCGAAAAGGAGAGTCCCATGTCTGAAATGAAGGTGTGGGGGAGCGAACGGGTCTCTGGGATATGGCTTAAGGTAGTCACTCAGTGGTGTGCTGAAATGGTCAGTTAGCCAGTGGTATACTGCAGATACTTGGCTCTATGTGCATAGATGTGACATTTGATGGTTGGTAACAAACATTGTATTATATTGTATCTTAGCATTTATGTAGGGCTTCGTACACTACTGTGGGGGCACCGAAGAGCATTATCAGATGGGTAGCATGGCATCTTAGCACTGAATGCTTAAATATGCCTCTGAATACCCTGGAAGAATGGAAAGACACCGACCAGAGGGTAGACCGCATGACCCATGAAAACCCCAATAATGTTTATTGAATGCTCCTCACTGGCGGCTAGTTTCTATAGAAAATGGTGGGGGCGCGAAAGCGCTACTCGCCATAAATGCGGAGCTGGAACACAACCACTGCAGCACTTCTCCTTTCCATGAGCAGGAAAAGGAAGGACTTCCATCCTGCTTGTGGAACGGAACTCCAACCAATCCTGGAGCCGCTTTCATGCTGTGAAAACAGCTCCAGGATCGGTGGGAGCAGGCTCACCCAGTGCTCATTTTGAGGCTGGGGGCCTGTGCCTTGGGACTGCTGGGCCTACAGTGCGCATGTCAGGCTGGCCGTCGCAAGACGGCAGGCCAATCCAACATGCGCACTGTAGACCAGTGCTGACATCCTGCATTTGCAGGATTTAGCCCCGCCCCCCCGGAGCGGTGGTAAATAAATAAAATGGCATTGAAATGTTTTGTGTTTGCCTGCTGTGTTCGCAGCAGAGGGGGCAACGCTCCTCCACTCCTGAGGAGGAGCTGCCCCTGATGCTCCTGCCTCTTTCTGTAGGACAAAGGCCTCCTTGAGCATTGCAAGGGACATAGCAGGATGCAAACTGCACATGAGGTGTGCCAGAGTCATGCTCTCCTGGTGGGCTGTGTGGCACAAGAGAGGGAAAAGCAGTGGAAGCTGACAACTCCTAGGGTCCACTTCTGTGAAAGGGCAGGCTTCTTTGCCCACCCAGGCAATGGGCTGTAGCTGCTCTGGTTGCCACATTATGGCGATAGGAATTCATCACTTGTGCCTATCGCTTCATTTCCTGTGGCTCAGTGTTGTATCAGTGAGCATCAGGCACCTCCTGCTGGTCTCAGTACAATAGGACGCTTGGACCACTCTGCTGTTATTGAGCAAAGTTCGGAATTTGAAACAACGTTCTAAATGGACAAGTAACTATAATATTTACATTTGCCCAGTTACTTCAGAACGAGCAGAGACTTATCAGCCCGCTCTGTCTTTGTGTATTTTGGAATCAATAAAAATAGACTGACAGCAGAGGGTGTGCACAGATTCATCTAAGAGTATAAAAGTGTGAAAGGACCAGCAATGTCAGGCATCCTGCTCAGCGTCCTGCAACTTTCCTCTGATCCAAAATCATAATTTGCATTATTTCAGAATGCACCTTTATTGTGCTCAGTAGAGCTTTACTGATAAACTGGATGGCTAAGATAAGAGGCTGACTTGTCCTACTTCCATTAAGCTCACCAACATCACAGTTTAGTTCATTATCTGCAGCTTAAGTCGCAAGGCTTCACCCACATTTGTAATGAGGCTAGCTACCAGACTGAGGTGGTGTTGAATCGTAAACTTCAGACGAAGTAGAGTTCCTGAAATGGAAGGCAGGACTCTCTCCTGACACCCTATCAAAAAGTCTTCATTCGCATTCCTGGAATAGCTATGTATTGGGTGGTCCTGTACTGGCAGGTGTAGATGGGCCTTGGAGCTGGTAGCTGGGAGGCGTTAGTAAATTCCAATTATAAGAAACCTTGTGTATGGAGACCTCCTTCCAACAATGGAGGCAAGGGTGGATAACAGTGAGGAAGAAGAAGATGGTGAGGAAAGGTTAAGGTAAATACTCAAAGGCACATATATTCGTCAAAGTTCAGAAAAAACCTGGTCACTTTAGACAATGGCGAAAAGTGAGTTTTGGTAATTTTGTATAAATTTCCTCATTATCAAACAGTTTGATGATGACAGACTCAAGGTGTTATATAAGAATGTTTTGATGTCATGCAGAACGGTTTACTCATTGTTCTGTGGGGATATTACAAACAATAAAATGTTATAGTTGTTAGTTGTTGTATATCTTTGCTAATTTGTTCCGGTTGTAAAGGGGGAGATATGCAGAATATTATACTCTAGGAATTTTTTTAATTCAGAATTCTCATCTAACATCCTATTATGGAACCTTCGCATTCAAGGGCTAGCTCTGATACTTGGGGTCCTACTGTGGACAGTTGACGATGAGCATCTGAGCTGTCAGCTGGAGATGCACGCATATGTACAATATATTGAAGATATAAGAAATCTCATGTGTGGAGTTATCCTTACGATAGGTACCTACTTGAAAGTCAGCCCTGCGTATAAACCTAGAGGGCAGGAGCACCGAACAGTATCATACTGGCTGACCATCATGGAGGCAGGATAAAAAGAGGGTGCTTCATCATTTTACAGTGCATGATGTCAAAACCTTCCTAAAGAGAGGCTTTGAGGGTTATTTCGGGTGAGTGCATTGCCCACTATTAGGCTCTTTACTGTAAGTCCACACAGGAACGTTTCCTTTGGAAGGATCATGGAGATAAACTATTGCTGATTATGTAACTCCGAGCATTATCTTTGTAGCAGTCACAAAGGATGGAAATCTTGGCCAGTCTGTACGTACATCAACTCGTGACCTCTTCCCATAGCTAAGTTACTCCACAAATGTTGACTCACTGCAAGGCTTTTCCAAAGAAAGTCTTTCTGGGTAGCTTGTACGGCTTGCCTCATCCTCTTGAAATATGTATTAAATTGGCTGAAGAAAATCTTGTCTTTGTTTTTATGATGCTAAGACATCATATGACAATGCTTATTGCTATGCGAAGTTAGAGGATTTGATGATCTATAAACGGGGGATGGATGGAGAATGATATTGATCCAGCGATCTACTAACAACAGATACTCTACTACCATATACTCACTTGGGCCCATACAACTTGCTTCCACTGTGCTCTAAGTAAACCACTGGAGTTTATTAGTTTTATATGTTATTCATACCTCAGGATCTAGTTATTACTTCTTTAACTAAACCTTCTGCTGATCAAACAGTTCTTTCCTCTGGTCAATGGACCAGTTAGGTAAAACTAGTGGATGGCGATAATTGACATAACTTATTATGCATTTCTTAATAAGTATAAAATAATGACAGACTCAATAAGTTTTTTAATCTTGATCTAAAATTAGGGGTTTTGAACCATCTCAAAGCGTTTCAGTACAAACACCCTCATTCGCGGGAGTGCCAATTCAAAAATATCTCAAATAACACTTATCAATTCAGATCCACACAATAACTATGCTCAGAAAGAAGAGGATAGAGACAGAAGAGCATTTATCAAACGATGAATTTCATAATTACCAAAGTATGGTGTGAAGACCAACCCCTGGCCAAAGGGCTGGTAAGGGCCTCCCAGGATAGATCAGGAGACAAAGGCTTCAGGACAGGAATCAGGACAGGATACTTCACCTCTCTAATTACCGACGACTACGTCGCACCCCTCTCTGACACTCTCTTCCTCCTCGTGGTTCTTCCGCAATCTTCTTTCTAAACCCACCCAAATTAAGTAGATGGTTCTGCATTCGGTTTCTTCATCAGCATTTCAGAACACCACCCCGGCACACCCCGATGTCAGGCTTCTTCAATGCACAAAGGCTCGCTCAACCCGACTTGTCTCTCGAACTCTCAACCCCCAAACTTCTCTCAAAGACAATGCTCTCGAATGACTCTCCCCGAATGACTCCCTTCTTCTAACTAAACTACCTCAATTATACCTTTCCATAGGCATGTACCACCCATTAAGGTTTCTTTTGCACAGAATACTAACTTCTGATTGGACAGGCGAGGGGGGGATGATCATCACACCACACTTATACTTCATTTATTCTCTTTAACCATTGTTTCCAAACTCCTCCCCTCAAACTTTTATTCCGCCCTTCCTTTCCCATACATCTTTAAACTTTATTAATACATTTGTAACTGATTTCTTGAATAAGTTCCTTCATATGAACTCTTCACCCTCATATTCCCAGAGCACATCTCCGCCGACCTTGGACTCGTGACAAATCCTTAGTCATCTTCCAAGCTTCCGTATTAGGGCGCATGCGTCGCGCCATATTGGTCTGCTCGACTCGGACAACTTTAACAGGCCCAAATACGCACTAATAATAAAGTCGAAAAGGAAAAATGTTATTCTCAAAAATAAATGATTTCACTGTATACCACCAACCTCTACTCTAACCCATACCATTTGTTATTTCTCTCTCTGCATTTGCGTTAGTTTTAAACCCATTTCTAATTTCAGCAAGCAGGTGCCATGCATGTGAGCTTTCAAGCGGCCATTTTATAGCTCTTTGCGCAAGCGCCAGAATTTCCCTCCAAGCGAAAGCACGTCATACTACGTAGATGCAGTAGACGCATGCGCAGTAAAGATCCCATGTTAAATGCGTTCTAGTCCTACGTCCGTGTTATTTGCAGTTAGTAAACACATAGGCAAGCTTCATTCTTTTCCCGCGTATAGTGAAAATGCATACTATTAATCACGAGACATGTCGTTAGTAATTCTCTAGTAAGTTAAATCGAGAGGATTGCTTCCGAGCAAGTTTTGTGACCGAGTCCTTGCTCCATCAATATCACATCACTATTTATTATTAGTAGTAATAATAATGATGATAGTAGCTTGCTTTGATATAGCACTTAACAATTCACATTTGTCATCTCTAAGTGATGCAAATAATGGGTGTTCCCATCACCCGCTTTAACAGCATCTATCTCGGAAGTACAAAAAGCTGTGTTCGTCTTACCAGGAGTCAGTACCTGCAGATCACCTTGGTGGGTGTCTCCAATCCTGTGCCTCTCATGCTCTTGTTATACAGTGTGCACCCCCTGCCACTCTCCTGCTTCAACTATGGTAATATCCACCCAAACCATCTCTTTTCTTTGTGTTTTTTTTTCGCAGGAGGTCAACCTCTGTCTCTAAACTGCTTCTCTTTCTTTGGGAGACCATCCTCTGCCCGCTCACCATTCACTTTGTCTGTGCTTAAGTGCCCCCCACCTGCCCCTTTCTTAGTCTTCTTTGCAAAGGGTCACCCCCTGCCCCTGCTTTCATAACACTCACCTCTTCCTGGGAGGAGGCGGCTGCTCTGCCCTTGAAGAGTGCTTTCCTGCTGACAAGAAGTTCAGGAGTGAACTGTTCTTTTTGGCTTCTCCTATTCTTTACGTGATCTTAACATTGACAAAAAAGTACTTTGTTGGCCAAAACATTTTGAAACAACGCAGTATCCATGACTATTTTTTTTTCAAGTAAACAACTTTTTCTATTGACTTTTTTAAAGCAACATTTTCTTTAGAGATATCTTTTTACTGCAAACCAAATTTTTCAGAGGGAGAAATTCTATGAGAAAGCTAAGCAGGTTTAAAATATTTGATATAGAAATGTTTGTGAACACGTAGAAAAAACTCCCTACTAGAGATGGTGGAGACAAATATAGCGAATGGAATGGCAATGGCCAAGGGCAGAAAACAGGGTACAGAAGTACCGGGGAAGAAAAGGTAAAGCTGGAAGCCATGCTCTCTCTTTCTCTCTCTTTCACTTTCTTCCTTTGTCTTTGTGGGAGTCTGTGTGTGCCTTTTTGTAAGGGAAATGTAAATAAGTAGGGTGGGTGGACCTGGACCCATAGGCCTTTATCTGCCACTGAATTCTTTTCAATAAATGCCATACATAAAAGCTTCTCTTTTGTGAATACAGAAGTACACCTTAGTCTACGTATGCATAGCATTTTCTGAACATGGCCTACCTGGGGTTTTGCTTAGAGAAAGGTGAGATCTTTCTCAAAATCCTGTGTTTCCTTATGCAGAGTAGTTGCTTACAGGCACATGCATCAACCATTTTTGCGAGCGCAAACGGTGCGATTCGCAAAAATCAGCAGTTTGCGGCCGCAAAAATGGCATTTGCGATGCATCAAGGTTCAAGGCACTCGCAATTTGAGAATTCGCAATTAATTGCGACTTCTCAAATTGCGATTGCATTTAAGGAATCGCAATTTGCGATTCCTTAAATGCAATGCAAGAACCACTTTAGAATAGCGATTTCGCTATTAGGGTGCACATCACTTTTTCAGGGGTGCAACAGGGTGTCATTTGTCATTTTGACACCCTTGCACCCTTGAAATTGCATGCGCAATTTGCGAGTACCTATTGGTACTCGCAAATTGCGCATGCAATCTCCCATTCATTCCTATGGGCCTGTAGGCCCATAGGAATGAATGGGGAGCCATTCCTTAGTTGCGACTCGCAATTAAGGAATTTGTAGGAATCGCTATTTTCTCAGCGATTCCTACATGCATAGGCATTTGCGCTTCCTTATTAGCGAATCCTTAAGCAAATGGCATGTTTGATGCATGTGCCTGTTAGCCTTTACATCAGTCACACGATTTTTTTTTTTCTTTTTGTAGTTTTGGTTCTGTCCACGATAGCATACAACATGGGCCGAAGGGTCAGCCCACTTCAGCAATTGGCTGTGTTTCATTTTGAGTGACACTCTTTTTCCTGATGGGCACATCCACCCAAAATTAGAATGCTTCTGGGCTTGCCAATGCTAGACCTATTGCCTATGCCAATGCTTGTTCTTGAAGATTGGGGTGTCAAAACAAAAGGTGATGCACTCATAAACTATCCTCCATAGAAATAACAGTATAGATGCATAAGTCATCATAATATTAGATAAACAGTTGTGAATACACATTGAACTCAAACATAATGTTCAATCTTGATCTGAACTTTTTACACTCAGCCGCTGCACAACGAAAGTGTGGAGGTTTGGGGGGAGTGGAGGACAGGACAGGACGGAGAATTGAGGGTAAAAATAATATTTTTTAAAAACTTACCTCTCGCCGCCCAGATTCTGGCGGCCATCTTGGTGCTTCACTCCCAGCAGTCTCTGGGAAGGCACAGCCTCCCCACCCAATCAGACGCTGCTCTCATGATTTGAGATCAGAGCCAGAATTGATCTGAGCAGCCTGGTCTGCCGCTCAGACACTGCCTGGGATCCTGCGGCTTTTCTTCAACCCGGATGTGAACAAAGCTGGGGTGGAGAAATAGAAGTGCGCATGTCTGATTTGGCTGGCCTAAGACGGCCGGCCAAACTTACAAGCGCAATTCTAAGTGCCCACAACTCCTGCCTGTCATGACCTTGCCCCACCGTGCACGCACACATGCACTGTCATCCAGAGCCCGTCACAGAAAAATAAAATATTATTGTTTTAATATCATTTTATTTTTCTGTGACTGACTCTGACCAGTGGAGAGATGCTCCTCTGCCATTACGGAGGAGCCGCCCCTTATTACACCATCTCTAGAAATAATTTCCTGGCAACAAATCTCTCGCTGCACGAAAACTCTTCTTGCTTGTCCACAAGTTGTAAAATCACAATTAACAAGCAGGAAAAAGCCTGTGTAAATCCAGTCCACTAGCACCCGACACCCAGATGTGAACTAATTCTGCTTTGTGTAAGGACATCAAAATAGGCCCTGTTCACAAAGGTAAATTTGGCCTTAAACACACTTTAAGACCACATTAATTCAGCTTTTTTTACACCTCCCAGGAATTTACAAGGAATTCCGGTTCAGTTTGATTTCAAGTGATGTTGCCTTGGTTATGATGATGAATTATACTTCATAAAGCACACTCACACCCAGTTCGTCTCTTGGTGCTGGGTAAACTCCATAAATATATGTTGCATGAGTTCCTTACTGGCTACAAAGAAAGTAGCACTTGTTGCCTCAGACCCCTAGCTCACTGACATGTGGTGTGATCCTGGGCAGTTTTTGGTGTTGAACAGTAATTCTACAGCAGTGGTGCAGCTGGAGTTAAACATTTGTAACTTCCACCCATACAACAATCGTTCTGAACTAAACTTGAGTCCAGAAATGTTTATAGAAGTAAAACAATTATCAAAAACATTACACACTTAGCTGAAGAACACAACATGAAGGGTAGAGCTATTCTGTGTATATACCTGTAGTGTGTTTTCTGGGTGCAGCAAAGTCAAATTTCATGGGTTCTATTTCCAAGTGTATTAGCAAAACAACTTGGAAGTCTTTGGACAAGGACAGCTTCGGTCTCTAAAACACAGGGGCATATTCATCATAGGGTTGCGTCTCTTTTGCACCGCGCAATAGGGTGCAAAAGCGACGCACCCCTTAAGTTTGATTTATCAAGCCACACAAGTCCACTTTGGTGGCCCGAGTAGCTTGATAAATCCAGAGTAACGCAACCCATCGTAAATCGATGCATTGCGATTCTCTGCCCTGGGAAGGCGTTCCATGGGTGGAGCGTGTGTGTTCTCATGAATCCACCCATGTGCTCTGAAGCATTCTCAGATTTTCCAATACTGGTAGAACTGAGAATGTGTCCCCAGGGGAGGCGTAACGAGAAGAAATATCTTTATTTCTCTTCGTTTTTTCCTCTTTCTACGCGTGCTGCATTGTGCAGCACACATAGAAAGAGGAGGAAAACGCCTCGCAGGATTGTTCTTGTGCAGGAAGGTGTCCGTTCCTCTACAAAAACAAACCTGCTTACAATGCAGGCACCCTTGCACCATGGTGCAGGGGTGGCTGTGCCGGCGCTCGGCAGAACGTTTATGCCCAGTGCTGAGAAAGAACAGGAATGCGCTGTATTATGTTAAATGCGGTGCTTTCCTGCCCTTATCAATCCACACTTCTGAAGTAGCACTCATATAATTTTAACTTTCCTCCACCCTGATTAGCCATGGAGAGTCTAGGATCTGAAGGAACCTGTATTTGGAAGGTTTCGTGTGGTATATCAGCTCCTCCACTTGATCACTGTGTCTGAATTGCAGTCAGCAGCAGCCAAGGAAAACAGACACATGGTCTATCTGACCTCTTCCATAGCCCACCAAAGCATGCACAGGTTTACTGTGAGCTCCTATGACATGTACAGAGGCCTGTGGCAAGGGCCATTATTGGACAATTAGAGATGGTTCTCTTCAGCACTGACTACTTCAGAGTCACACCAGTTGGAACATCCAATCTCATCTCGCGCCACACTCCTTTCTCTGTGAATATCGGTGTTCATCCAGTCAGTGCCAATCTCATTGCAACTTCCTAGGAAACATTAAACTGCTACAATGGAAGCGCTTCTGATTCGGGCAACTCAAAACTGGTGCAGTTTTAGTACCCCACCAGCCATATGAATGCATGTTGGAGAAGTAAGGCATTAGTATAACACAGTACTTCAATGCAGCTTCAGAAAGACATTAGTGATCCGTATTCAACCATTTCAGTTTTTTCCCATACCAAATGGTCCCAACACAGGCTGGGGGGCCTAGTATCCAATGGGCAGTTCGCAAACCATTGCACACTGATGGTTTGCAAACCACCCTTTATTTTACAATGCAACTGATGTATTTATCAGTCGTATCACAAAATTGATATTTGTAGAGGGTCACAAAAACTCCAGCCTCATGAATATTAATGTGACAGGTTGCATGTTATGTCCCTCAACTACTGGCTGCAAGTGCGGGGATAGAGGCCTACAATGGCCAAAAGCTCCATCTTTGTAAACACATTAGCTGCATATGTAAAGCAGCCCAAGTCCCCTGAAGGCATGCAGATAAGACACTGGAGGGAGGAACACTGAAACACTGTCTGCCCCCCAACCCAACCAACATGATTCACAAAGCAAAAGGTGTTCCCGTGGGGCTGTTTTCCTTTTGCAAATCAGTTATAACTCGGAGACTGGTCTCTGATCCATGTTTTGTGACATTCATTGTGGTCACAAAGCATTGATACTTTTCAATGCAACTTGCAGTTAAGATGGGACACCCCTTTAACTACCCCTCCGAATTATGATTTGGAAAGACAATTCTGAATCACAAAAATTGTTCTAAACATTGCAAAAAACTATTTTGTACTCACCAGTACCCTGAATGTGACAGTTGCCATGTTTGAGACCGCAATTTTTTTATACATCAGACCCTTTTTCACAAAATATGAGGGCCGAGCAATGTGAACATGCAGGAGGCGCTCAATGTGGACTTTTGAAAGACAGTGAGAGTCAAAGAAATAGAGACAGAGAAGGAGAAGGAAAAGGAGAGGAGAAAGATAGAAACAGAAGAGGGGAAAAGAAAGAGGGGAATACAGGAAGAGGAGAAATGAGATAAAGTCAAGACAAAGAAAGAAGGGTATATTGGGAGGAGAAAGAAGGTTGGTGTGGCAGTGGACTGGAAGCAGACACTGCCAATTCAGTTCTGAAAATATCTCTGTAGCAGTACTTTTAAACTACAATTAATATTTTAAGGTGAATACGGGATACACAACAGCCATAGCTGGGTGGTTGGCCAGCAGTTCTATAGCACTGTAGACTTCTAAGTTTAGCTTTATTTGGATATCAAAAGTAGTGCTTAATTTGTTAAAGAATTTGTGCTGGAGCCTAAAGTTCTGCTCAGAAAACTGTGGCCAGTGAAATTATATGTTGGCGCGCCGAATACCAAGGCCTCAAATCCACTACCAGACACTCCCTACCCCTTTATCTCACTCACTTTTGCGGGTTCCTGCTTTTTAGGTCTCACCTGCACAGCACTTGCGCTGGGCTTGTAAAATCTATTGTATTTAATATAAATCTTAAAAGGGGCTTCCTGCCCCGTAGCTTTAATTGCTTTTCATTGGTTTCTGTGCTTCCCACTTACTTTTCCTCCGTTTCTATTGGCTGTAGCACAGTTTCCTGTTGTTCCTCATGTGCTTTTCGTATCAGTTTCCTGTTGCCAAAGTAATGTTTCCATCTGCCTTTCTTGAACTATTTATTGTAGGATTTTACCTGCACAGCAGTTCTTGCCCCTTTAAAGCAGGAAACTGTCCCTCTGGTGGTGCTCGGAGAGCAGTGCAAACCTGAAAACGTTGCCAGTGCACCAGAGTCAACAGTTCTGGGTCCTCAGCGTGTTGCTATACTACAGCAGCGCACAGCCTGGAATGCCGGCCTGTGTGCAGCTTGGCCACAACTTCCGTTGCTACACCCGCAAACATACGGTACCGTCCCAAGTGTGGCTCGGTTACCACTTTCGGGTCGACAGCGTGTTGGTAAACCCAGGACAGTGGGACACAACCTGGAGTGCTGGGCAATGTGTAGCTGGGCTGTAACTTATAGTGCCACACCCTCAAACATGCAAACAGGCAATACCAGTCCACGTGAGGATGGAGTATCACTTCCGGTCTGCTGTTCAGTTCTTCTGGAATGGTAGGCAGGCGCTATTTTGCTGGGCAATCGGGTTTTAACATTCCTTGACAGGAGTTGGGATGTAAGGCTCTATTCCTCTGATGTTTGATTTCAGAGGGTTACTTGCTGTCATGTTTCAGTTTGCTTTTGTTTCCCATTTCTACAGTCCCACCTTACTGATGCATCATCTCGTAGTTCACATGCTTGCACCCTCTGGCACTATTTATTGGCTGAGGATCGAGGTTTGGATTTTTTTTTTCCTGCTCCTTCTATGCCATAATCCAGCCACTAGCAGAGGGTCTGAGCAGGTCACAGAACTCATCCTCTAACAAAACAGCAACATTAAATAGCTGATAGCTTATTCTACTAGTAAAATTGCGCCACTAGTCTGCGGTTGTCTCTAACCACAGAGGTTGTGCCATCACTATTTTGGAAAACTGTCCGAGGTGCCACTGTGGCAGTTCAGCACTTTGGTATCTCCCGAGCTCGCCTCCACAACCCCCAGCTGCAGTGTTGCCCTGCCATTGAGCCAGCTGCAGTACTGCGTCAAATGCTGCACTCAAGAAGCAATTCACATCATTCTTCACCCTAGCCCAATGCTTAATTCGGGCTTCTCCGTTCCTCAACTAAGACCTTGACCTACATAGGTGGCAGATCAGTCACTGTAGTATCTATTCTGTACTGTTAGTAGGGAACCAACTCATGGTAGGCCGAGAGGGCGCTGTCTTCACACAGGTTGTTTGTTAAGAGCTGCTCATTCTGAACCATGACGGCATCCCTCGGCTCTGGAGTTATCAAACCACCTTCAGCATCTTAGCCTTTTAATTACCAGAGATGAACCATCCAAACCAATTTTTCCCTATTGTCTTAGAAGTCGTTTAGATATATAACAAGGAGGTAAAAAACGAAAGAAAGGCAATCAGGTTTTAACATTCTTTGACTGGAGGTGGGAAGTAAGGCACTATTCCCAGATGCTTGATTTCAGTAGGTTACTTGCTGTCATGGTCTCTGTTTCCTTTTGTTTCCCATTTCTACAGTCCCACCTTACTGATCTGTGATTTTTCCATGTATTTTTAGTAATGCTTCACAACTAGATAAGTGCGATTATAAAGACGTATTGTTAATTTTCAGAGGAAACCACCTTCTTGCAACTTTAGTGTCTAAGATTAGCCTTGAATCATCAGTAAACTTAAGAGTAAGGCAGTCAAAGCTTCCATATACCCCGCAGCAACTAAAGCAGATAGATGCTTTCCTGCTGTACATCCTGCTGACGGGTCATACAATTTGTATACTGTCTGCTGGTGGACACCTTCCTTACCACCTGTTACTCCACAATATATAACCTTTCTCAATTAAAAAAAAGTCATAACTCTTTTTTTGGAGTTCTTTAAAATTATATTGTACAACTGATCAGCACGAAAAAGGTATAAAAATGATTATTAATCACGAAGGTGAAACCTAATGCATTTACCAATGCTTTTGACCTTTGTGACTTGTTTTCGTTTTTATTATTCTCCATCTTTTCTCTTTGTGTTTTTTCCCTCTCTTGCTCTTGGTCAATGCCTGATAGAGAATGGTAAGAGCTGGTCCCCAAAAATGAGTACCGGTGGCCCCCACTGACAAGTGCCGGCTCAAATTAATTGATTTGGAATAAAAATCACTGCTTTCAATGCAGACACTGGTAGCAGAATCTACAAAAATATCCCTGCCTCGAACGTTGTGGCTTCAACAACCACAGCATTCATAACTAGAACACCTAATTGCCTGAATTGTTTATTATAATTTTTTTATTCACGAGACTAGCAATTTTTCTCTGCTGACGCTTCGCACGTGACACAAAGCGCAAACTCATTCAGGCCTTTGTTGCCAAAAAAAAGCCACCACAGGTCGTATTTTGTGAAAGGGTATGTAGTCAAGGTTTATTGATTAAAATCTGTAGATTTATGGAACTATTTCTTTAAAAGCCCATGCAACATGCTGCGGGGGTCAAAGGTTATCCATACATTTATATGATCCACACGGCGTCTGTGCAGGTTTATGTCCTGGGCTGTAACACATGCCGTTAGGCATTTGTAAGCTGTTATTTCAAATTTATTCTTTAGAACTAATAGCCACTAAACCCAGTAAAATGGCGGCCAGATCAAGTGCTGAGTCGCCATAACAGATCCCCACCTCCAGCATACGCATGTGCCCAGCCTGAGCACGAAGGTGGTATTCACAAGACTATGTGTTATGAATTACAAGTTTAATATTAAAAACAGCACCTAGAAGATTAGGGCATTTATTGCTGTCTGGGTTGCAGGATGTAATAAAGTACGTATTAGAGTGACAGCCTTCCCATTAATGAGGCTTTTAATACAGCAGGCACTTCCAATAACATTTTAGCATGGCCTATGCGAATTCAGACTATAAACACAAGCACACGTCTGGAAGATTGTGAAATTAAATTGTAATGCAGAACATGGATCGTGGCCGCGCTCGCAGCTCTGAAGAGAATTAACCAATCGTCCTGTTATTAGGAGGGCGGGGGTTCGTACATTTGCACAGACCCGCTTTTCAGTGCAACTTGGTAAACAGTACCGCTGTATTAAACAAACAGTGGCAACGCCAATAGGTCAGGGCTGGCTACCAGCATTTTGGCTTTGTCGGTGCTTGTTTGATTTTGTCATAGTTTGTGTGAAACCTTTTTGTTGGGGGAGCAGTTGGACCCTCGACATATTAATAAAAGAAAACATTGTGTAAAAGCAAAAAGATTATTTGGTCTAAAAAAAATATATACATTGATTGCTATATTGGTGACTGGCACTGAAGGGAAATGGTAAACATCAGTCACCCCGCATTCGTCACCCCGCATGTTATTACAACGCGGTTGTTACAACGACCGCATTGTAACAACGCAATACCATTACCCCGCAAGTCGAAACCACGACTTGCGGAGGGGGGAGAAGGTGTTGGATTTAAAATCCAACACCTTCCCTACTGTCCGCACAGACTGGAGTTGGAATAGTAAATTATACTATTCCAACATCCAGCGCCCCCCTCCGCAAGTCGTGGTAACGACTTGCGAGGTAATGGTATTGCGTTGTTACAACGCGGTCGTTGTAACGACCGCGTTGTAATAACATGCGGGGTGAGGGAAAGCGGGAAAAGGAGTCATATTCAAGGGAAATACTTTGTGTGCGGATGGGCTCCGGGAAGTGAAATTAGCCAATAGCTGAAGCAGGCTGACCCAGGGCCCCATGCTCTATGCTCTGGTAGGCAGAAGAAAAATATGAACATCACAACAACAGAACAATGGAAGAAGAGGGATGACTGAAAACCACTATAAGTAAGCATGTTATACACAGAATTTTAATAAAATCAAAAGGCCTTAGCTAATGCAAGTCCTAAAAAGAGACCAAAAATGATCGTATATGTTTAGATTGGAAATGGACTCACATATAGCCGAAGAAAGTAAACTTTCCATGAACAGAAATAGTAGAGGTGTCATTGAGTGATATTTGTAGTAGCAGAATCTCCCCCAAAACGATTTTCAGTGAACATATGAATGTAATAATTATTATTAACAATAATAATAGTGTGGTTTTACACAGTTCAGAATACCACTATGTTTGCCAGTCCTAAGTGCTCTGACTTTTAAGGTGTTACTATTACCAGTATATTGCTATTCGATTTATCGACCTTAGAAGAATGAAAAGTTGAGTTATCCCTGCTGACATTTACTCTCAAGTCATGTATCTCACACCCGCTGTCAAAAGCGAGTCAGCCCTCTTGCTGGCAATTGAAAGTAATGGTAGCATTAAAAAACTCAGAAACCAATAAGCATTAGTTATTTGTACATTCTGAGTTGTGAAACAAGCAGTACCTCAAATGTGTTTAGTTTCTTGAATACCTTTTTTTAAGTTTGACTGTGCTGAATGAATAATAAAATTCACATCACGAATTTGCACTCCAAATGCTGTCATCTGGGGTCTTCCAGAAAGTTCATTGCTAGACCTGGCATCCTTGGATTGGTTCTCCCCTAACTTTTTGCCTTCAACTCTCCTGTTTTGCCTACTTTATTTTTGCTGGCTTTAAGACTCTGCACACTTTACCACTGCTAACCAGTACTAAAGTGCTCGTGCTCTCTCCTTTAAAATTTGTAGAATTGGCTTACACCCAATTTGCCTATTTAATTTACTTGTAAGTCCATAGTAAACAGTGGCTAAACAAAAGTTGGGTTGTGCCTAAACCAACTTTCTTTTTAGTCACTGTTAAATTTAGTTTTCAATTCTAGTCCCTCTGTGCCCTCTGCTAGAGACAAAGAGACCTTTCTACTATGTTTTTGAAAGTGGGTTTTAACATACAATGTAGAAAAGGAGTGCAGTTTTATTGCTAATGTTTGTGGAGATTGCTTTATGAACCCCTATTCAATTGTATTTTTCTAGATTATACGATATAATTTTGAGAATAAGACATACACCAGTGTTTTGAGATTTATTTTCTCTTTCACTTGAAAAATTAGACACATAACTTTGAATTGAGTTCTGATGCCATGATCTGACATCCTAAAATGATTAACAGATTGATTTGAACATTTTTTATTTGAATGAATACTTTGTTGGCACTGTTACTTATCCAACTTTCAGTACCCAAGCCCACAGGGGAATATTGAGTTGCAATTGTATGTCAAACTTTTAGAAAGTTGGAATTTTCTTGTCCTAACCTTTTAATGCCTGCAGCCTGATTCGAGGTCACATGACTAAGTGCAGCTGGTAGTTGGTCTTTCTGTATTGCTCTCAGACAGTGAGACAAAGGGTGCTGGCAGGATGGGCCACTCTGAGTTCTCGAGGGGGAGGAGCTGCTACGTACCACACTTGCACATCACAAAGGTCCTGCCTGAGCACTCACACAAAGGGTTTGACACTAGTCTTTTGTGACTTCAGACAAGCTGCGGCCAAGATAGGGAGGAAGGGGGTGCCTGACACCTCAGGGGAATGGAGACCTATAGAAGCTTCCTCTTCTTCAAAGTGGGCTCCAGGTATAAATATTGGCTCCTTAGACCCAACTCTTCAGTACACCTCTGGACCTCTGGACCCTGCCAGGAAGGAGGACTGCTGTGCTGCTGAAAGGACTGCCACTCTGCAGGACTACTGCCAGTAAAGACTGCTGCCCTGCCCTCTTGCCTGGGTGAGAAGGACTGGACCTGCAACACTAAACCCAGGACCCCAGAGTGACTCCAAGGGCTATTTGGCTGGCCTCCTGATCAGAAGCCTCAGGGACAGAATAGGCTTCCAACAACCTTGAACCCAGCACCTTAGCTCTGCTATCTGTGAGTCCTGACCTGCTAAGTGGTGCCACCTCAATCCTAGATCCTTGGAAGTAGATCTGAAGATGCTCTGCCAGCCCATCTGTGAATTCAGCAGAATTAGTGCATCTCCTCCACGGTGTGAAGCATTTTCGGCAAAACCAGCGCAACACCTCTACTGCTCGATGCATCACCCTCGGAACTGGGGCAACGCCTCTGCTGTGTGGACTTCCCTGATGCAAGGACTTTGCATTGCCCATCACAGCCCATCAAAACCACTGCTGCGCGACACATCTCCACACAAGGACATCGCCTTGACCAGCGCAGTCTGTCGGAACCACCACAGCATAACGCATCTCCACGCAAGGACATTGCATCATACTTTGTAGCTCCCTGGAATCGCCACTGCACGACGCATCTCCTCAACCGGACCTCTCATTGCCTCTGCTGTGCGATGCATCTGTGACGCAGGACTCCTCATCTCTTCACAACCAGGATTAAGTACTGTGTTCAGCAGATCTAAGTGGGTCCCTGCAGCCATTGCCATCAGCCTGAACTTTTGACTTTGTACCGGACTGGTGCGACCAGATAACCACAGTTAGCGCTTGGTGCTTTTTGGCACTATTTTCACTGAAATCTTTAAAATTGCATATATCCGGTTCTACTAATTGGATTTTTGTTGTTTTGGTCTTGATTTATTTATTAAAATGTACTCTATTTTTCTAAATTGGTGTGGGATTTTTCTTGTGTTGGCCTTTCACTTTATTACTGTTTGAAGTGCGGCATAAATACTATACGCATTGTCTGTAAGTTAAGCGTGACTGCTTTGTGCCAAGCTACCAAAGGGTTGAGCATAGGATAATTTGGGGTTTGCTTATGACTTCACCCTGACAAGAATTGTGGTTTCTGCTTAAGTAGCGTTTCACCGCCCTCAACTAGAAACCCAGTTTCTTACATTCATGAAATGGCTAACAACCATTTTGAGCACACAAAGGCCCAAGCATAGAATAAAAAATAAATTGTAAAAAATTAAGTAAAAAAATACATTCGTATGAAAGTGTAATACAATACATGGGTATACATATGTCACATAGCCTCGCAGTGGTTGCCATGTTCAAAAAACCTTTAATACAACACGATCAGCTGATTTTAAAAGAGACCAAGATAACAAGTTAAAGGATATTTGCAGGATGGTGTGCAGTCCTTCCTGTGCAATTTTATGCTAGTATGCAGGTAACATGTTTTTGTTGACTAACAGCCACAAATGTACTGTAGTATGAGCTTCCACTATAGAAAGTTCCTTTATCCTTTTCTGTCATCAACTCCCAGCAGGGAGACAGCCTCCCATCCTTTCTTTGACTTGAGGTGAGAATAAGGCGTTATCAGTTATAGGGTGTCTTGTATTTATCCTTTATCTGGATTGGACAGCAGAGAGATCAATCAGAATTGTTTACATTTTTCACTTCTCCCTGGGTGGCTGGTACGATGAAGGATTGAGATGACTCATAACTTTCCCCAGCAAATATAGGTTCATCTCATGCACTACTTTGTGTAATTCCGCACTTGTAATGTGTGCCTCCTTGTACAGTGCCCTAGGCCTGCTCAGGGCTATTTTCCAGCATTTTGCAGTGCGAGAACATCTTCATGGCTCTTCTGGCTCAAAGAGCTGTGGCACAAAACTAGCAACTAAGGGCCGGATTTGTAGGTTGGCAGAAAGGGAACTCCTTGCATCAGAGTAGCCTTTCCTCCAACATAATAGACTGTCCACTTGATGTAAGCAGA
This sequence comes from Calotriton arnoldi, assembly GCA_963921515.1. Classification (NCBI taxonomy): domain Eukaryota; kingdom Metazoa; phylum Chordata; class Amphibia; order Caudata; family Salamandridae; genus Calotriton; species Calotriton arnoldi. The sequence goes on along the minus strand of CAWUFW010004584.1, from coordinate 262,141 downwards.
CCTTTGGTGTAACCGCAGTGAAGTCTACTCAGTCTCCACCATGGTTACACCCCTCCGACGGAGTAAGGGCCGTCAGAAGCTGACATGTATGCCCACCCACCTACTTTAGATGGGTAGACGTACAGATCAGTTTTCACTGCCCGTTACCGCCAGGAAAACGCTTTCGGTATGAGGCAGTGAAAACTGCAAAATGCCGCCCCTGCCATGAGAAAAAACTCCCATGGCGAGGGCGGCATTGTTCTTTTATTTTTAAAAACAAAATCTTGCCAAATATTAAATCAAGCCCTAACTTAATAGTTTGAGTCATTTGCTTAAAAACAACTACTTCTAATCAAATGGTTTGAAAACATTTGTTGTAAAAATCTTCTTTTCCTATTAATATGGATATTTTTCGTACCCAATGAGTTTGAACACTAATTTGGCTGTAAAACATGTGCTTTTTATAATTGGGTTTATCGCCCTGTCACTCTACTTGTTCTCTCTCCTACTCATTATCCTCCTGACTCCCACTCTGCTTCTTTCTTGACCTTTAATTAAATGCAATAAGGTTTTGTTTTCCATTTGGGTGTTTCCAATTTCCCTTTCTTTTTTTCGGATACTTTGTCACTTCTGTTCATTTAATTTTTAATTTTTCAAACAATTCTATGCTTTCATGTTTTTAACCAAAGTGCTTGATCTAAGCACCAATTTCAAGGTATCTGTACTGGGTTCTCTGGAAAAGAACTTAGCGAGAAAGGACAGGTTTGCATGAGTCACAGAGTTCCAAACAGAGGTAAACTAAGGTCACTCAGAAGGCACTAGCAGCACACAAACAGATCGACAAAATGCATGCAAAAATTATTGATGTTAGGTGACAACAGACTCTTTGGGGCAGGCCACATGAGACAGAGTTGGGCAGGTGCCGAGCAGCCTTGGGATGCTCAAAGTAAGGGCATCAACTGCAAGCAGCACCTGCCTTCCCCAGCTGTCTCCTGAAGTATCTGTGCTTGTTGCTCAAAGCAGACCTTTGGCCAATGCATCTGTAATTGCATGCCCTTTATTGCCAATGTTGTCTGCATTTGGTTGGCCTAATCAGATAGCTGTGATGACGTGTGTCCTTGGGAAAGAGCATGGCTGTGAACATATGTCCATTGGCATTAGACAGGAAATTCTCGATTGGTTTTCAAGCTACACTTACTCCTCCCGCCTGCCGCCACCTTCTCAGACCCAGCAAGCACATTAGCATATTGAGCCTGAATTGTCGCTCGTTAGCTAAACATCACGCTGATGTCTTTGACCTGGTAGAGGAGGCCTCCCCAGATGTTCTCTTTCTTACTGAGACGTGGCTTTCTGATGCCATGACTGCTGAACCTAGCCTTGCACTACCAGCAGGCTATAGCATTCTTTCACTTAATAGAGCAACTAGAGGTGGGGGTATAGCGATTATTTTTAAATCATGCTACCCATGCTCTTTTGCCATACAGACGGTTACCGGTTGTGAATGCGCCAACTTTAAGGTCACTTTGAGCCCGAATTACACTCTGTCTGGGCTCCTAGTATATCGGCCCCCAGGACCTTCCCAAGGTTTCAGGGAGGCCCTTGTAGACATGGTCAGTATATTAGCAGTTAATACCGCCAACTTCACAATATTGGGAGATCTGAACCTCCATTTAGACAATTTGGAGGACACAGTTATGGCTAATTTTGTGGCCGACCTTGCTGCCTGCCAATTGATGCAACTGGTCTCAGGTCCTACCCACATTGCAGGGCACCTATTAGACCCAGTTTTCACTAACATATCTCAAATCACAATGCATGCACCGGTTAGGATCGGTTGGACGGATCGCTTTTTGGTCTCCATGTCCCTTCATGGTGTCATTCCTGCTCTGACTAAGAGGCAGTTGACCTCTTTGAAACGGCCGTGGTATAAATTGAATTGGGATCACCTGGATGCTTGCCTCTTGGCTACTCGCCCAAATTTGCCAGAGGACCCTAACGAGGCACACAGGGTATTCTCTGAGTGGATAGAGCATCCACTGGACAGCTTAATCCCCATGAAATGGTCAGTCAATCGTAAAACCAAAACACGTCCATGGTTTAAGAATGAACTCGCCGATATGCGCAAGGGTTGTAAGAGACTAGAACGGATATGGAGAAGAGACTTCAGTCCGACTGCTAAAGCTATCTATCGGGCAGCTATAAAAAGGTACCATAAGGCCCTATATCAGGCACGTGCAGTTTTCATTTCCAACCAAATCCGCGAGAGCACTAATCCATATAAGAGCACATTTTCTATACTCGCCAGTTTGCAATCCCAGCAAGTTATGGCCGGGTCGACCATTAAGTCCAATAAACAGTGTGAGGACCTGGCCATCTTTTTGTGAAAAGGTGGATGACATCTACAGGTCCTTCTCGATCACTCATAGTAACGTGCCGGCGGCTCACTGTTGTCAACAGGCTAGTAGTCTCCACAGCTTTCCGCCGATCCCGGTCGATCAACTGGTAGCTCTCTGCAGCAGGATCAAATCGGGATCCCCCGTTGACCCGCTTAAACCTGACCAATTCAGGAAGATGTTGCCGACTATTCTACCTTCCCTGAATCAGGTGATAAATGGGTCTCTCAGCACAGCCACTGTGCCTAGGGCCTGGAAACAGGCTAAAGTAATTCCGTTACTTAAGAAACCTGCGCTTGATCCATCTAAACCAGAAAACTACCGCCCTATTTCCTTGCTTCCCTGGGCAGCAAAGATCACAGAGGCCTATGTGAACTCGCTTCTGTCGGATTTTCTGGCCGCAAATAACATACTGGATCCCTCCCAAAATGGTTTCAGGTCGGGTCACAGTACGGAGTCAGCTCTCCTAGCTGTTACAGAACACCTCTGGTCAGCAATGGATGAGGGCCAAACGTCGGCGCTGATCTTGTTAGATCTAAGCGCCGCGTTTGATACCGTGTCTCATGATATACTGCTAAGACGCCTTGCGGAGGTTGGAATTACAGGCCTGGCTCTGGAGTGGCTTGCTTCATTTCTCCATGAGAGGTCATTTACGGTAACTGCCCCCCCGTTTGCCTCTGGTGAATATCCAGTGAAGCAAGGGGTGCCACAGGGCTCCTCCCTCAGTCCCCTGCTATTTAATATCTATGTTCAACCTTTAGCGGCAGTAGCCAGCAGCAGGGGACTGACCATGGTCTCCTACGCTGACGATACTCAGTTGGTGGTGGCACTCTCTAATAACACGAGCGAGACGCCCTTAAGCTTCAGGGCGACCTTGCGGCAGTGGCCGAGAGGATGAACAGCAACTGCCTCCAACTGAATTCCAACAAGTCAGAGGTACTGCTAGTAGGAAAGGACCATGGTCGGTGGGGTGAGCGCTGGTGGCCAGCCAGCCTCGGTATCCCCCCTTCTCCAAAGCAGGCCGTAAAAAACGTAGGGGTTTGGCTGGACTCTTCTTTAAACTATCGAGTCCAAACAAAAAAGACGGCAGGGACCTGTTTTGGTCTCTTACGAGGGCTCAGGCCCTTGCTGGGTTTTTTTGACGCTTCTACACGTCAGGTCATTATTCAAACGACGGTTATGTCGAGACTTGATTATGCCTGTTCGCTCTATCTAGGGTCCAATAAAGCGGAGGTCTCGAAGCTGCAAAGGGCACAGAATGCAGCAGCTAGAACACTCCTAGGTCTGCGTAAATCTTGCTCTGTGTCAAACGCCATTCGACGTCTCCACTGGTTACCCGTGGCCAGACGCATTGAATTCAAAACCCTATGTATCTCTTTCAAGATTTTAAAATTGGCCACGCCCCCTATTCTGGCTGATCTTTTGCTGCCATATGCCCCTACTCGACTCCTCCGCTCACAGGGTCAGCATTTGGTGGTGGTTCCTCGGACACGCAGAGTTAGGGCTGGTGGCCGCTCTTTTCGTTTCAGAGCCGCCACTCTCTGGCACTCACTCCCTGGGCAGATTCGTGGCCTTGTTAATTACTTAGCATTCAGAAAGGCCATTAAGACCTATCTTTTCTCTGCATCTTAGTGCTTGCCGTTTCGTATGTTCCGTCAGTCTTTCCTGCATAAGCGCCGGGACGCCCCTTCGCTGGGGCAGCCGTTGCGCTCTACAAGACACGATAACATAACATTTCTATTACTCTGTACACTCTCGTAAAACTGTGGCGGTACCCTTGCCGTACTTACTTACCTGTGTGTCTGGGCTGTACACCCATCTGTGCTTGGTGGTTGTTCCTGAATTTTGCTTGTGTAGTGGTTGCTTGATCAATCGATACCGAAGTAGTCACTGTGTTAACCTTAGCAGAGGTTGCTTGTAGTCATCCAGGAAAGGGAGGTATCTGTTGACAGTAAGAAGCAGCTGTGCTGAAGGTCCCATGCATTTAATATGTGAGTTTGCATGCTACATATTTACGATGCATGCACATGCATCGTTGTTTGAGCACAAAACAGGCCACTTGATGGTACATCGAGTTTAGACATGTGCCCGGTTCCATGTCCTCTGAAATTAAGAAAGCTGCCTTCCACTACTCTGCCCCAGGGAGGCGTTCCATGGGCAGAGCGTGGGTGTTCCCACGCATCCACCCATGGATTTTGGTGCATTCCCAGATTTACCATTAGTGATAGACCTGGGAATGCGTCAAAATGCTACACCTCCCAAGGTGATGCGTAACAAGGAGACATATCATTATTTGTCCTCGTTTTTTAGGTTTCGCCTGAGCCAGCGCATGCGCTGCACTGTGGCGAGACATTTAGTGTGTGGGCTTTAAAAAGCCGACCACAGCTTTATGGGTGGCCTAGAGCGTGCGGTTACCCGCACAATTACGAGCAGAGGCGCCATCTGGCTTTTCTCTCTCGTCATGGTGCGCGCACACCACTCGCCAGACGTGCCTCCTTTTTTTTTTTTTTTAACTTGCAGCGCGAGGCGCGCGCGCTTGTTTAACTCTTCTCTTATGTTTCTTCCCCCACTGTTCTGCCTTTAGCTCCGGCTTCTGCGCCCAGCTCTTGCATTCTCTTTTCTACCACTCCTCGCGTTTCTCTTCACCTGCAGCTTCACCCTCTCACATTGCGTCTCTTTCACTGCTGGTTTATCTCGTCCTATACTGTTGCTCTCCTCCGCTATTACCTCACTGCATCAGTCACTCTTGTTTTTCTCTCTGTCCTTTCCGTTGCTCTCCCCCAGCTGTTTCTGCCCCTCCCCATTTGCCTCTCCTTTTGCTCCCCCCACTGCTGTTTCTCTGTCTTTCCCTCTAGTCCGCACCCGTATGTTTTTTTTGGCCGGTTTTATATAGTGCAAAGTCAACCCGAAGGTATTGGAGCGCTTTACATGAGCACCAGTTCCAAAAGCAGCCTCTCTGCCATTACGCCACATCTTCGCTCACCTTCTCTCTCCACGCCCACCTGCACACAAACCATATATAATCACCACTCGCTTTTTTAAACAAACTCTTCTACCCCTCTTCCCCTCTACTTCCCCTCTACTTCCTCTCTACCACCCCTCTACTACCCCTCTACTACCCCTCTACTACCCCTCTTCTACCCCTCTTCTACCCCTCTACCCCAATACCCCTCTTCTACCCTTCTACCCCTCTTCTACCCCTCTACTACCCCTCTACTCCTCTTCTACCCCGCTACCCCTCTTCTACCCCTCTACTACCCCTCTTCTACCCCTCTACCCCTCTTCTACCCCTTTTCTACCCCTCTACCCCTCTTCTACCCCTCTACCCCTTCTACCCCTTTTCTACCCTTCTACCCCTCTAATACCCCTCTACCCCTCTACTCCATAACCCCTCTTCTACCCCTCTACCCCTCTTCTACCCCTCAACCCCTCCACCCCTCTACCCCTCTTCTACCACTCTACCCCTCCACCCCTCTACCCCTCTTCTACCACTCTACCCCTCTTCTACCACTCTACCCCTCTTCTACCCCTCTTCTACCCCTCTTCTACCCCTCTACCCCTCTACTACCCCTCCTCTACCCCTCTTCTACCCCTCTTCTACCCCATTACCCCTCTACTACCCCTCCACCCCTCTTCTACCCCTCCACCCCTCTTCTACCCTTCTACCCCTCTAGTACCCCTCTACTCCTCTTCTACCCCGCTATCCCTTTACCCCTCTTCTACCCCTCTACCACCCCTCTTCTACCCCTCTACCCCTCTTCTACCCCTCTATCCCTCTTCTACCCCTTTTCTACCCTTCTACCCCTCTACCCCTCTACCCCTCTACCCCTCTTCTACCCCTCTTCTACCCCTCTACTACCCCTCTACCCCTCTACTACCCCTCAACCCCTCTTCTATCCCTCTACCCCTCTTCTACCCCTCCACCCCTCTTCTACCACTCTACCCCTCTTCTAACCCTCTTCTACCCCTCTTCTACCCCTCTACTACCCCTCTACTACCCCTCTACCCCTCGACTACCCCTCTACTACCCCTCGACTACCCCTCAACTACCCCTCTACCCCTCTACTACCCCTCTACCCCTCTACTACCCATTTACCCCTCTACTACCCCTCTACCCATTTACCCCTCTTCTACCCCATTACCCCTCTACTACCCCTCTACCCCTCTTCTACCCTTCTACCCCTCTAGGACCCCTCTACTCCTCTTCTACCCCTCTACCCCGCTATCCCTTTACCCCTCTTCTACCCCTCTACCCCTCTACCACCCCTCTTCTACCCCTCTACCCCTCTTCTACCCCTCTATCCCTCTTCTAACCCTTTTCTACCCTTCTACCCCTCTACCCCTCTTCTACCCCTCTACTACCCCTCTACCCTCTACTACCCCTCTACCCCTCTTCTATCCCTCTACCCCTCTTCTATCCCTCTACCCCTCTTCTACCCCTCCACCCCTCTTCTACCACTCTACCCCTCTTCTACCCCTCTTCTAACCCTCTTCTACCCTTCTACCCCTCTTCTACCCCTCTTCTACCCCTCTACTACCCCTCTACCCCTCTACTACCCCTCAACCCCTCGACTACCCCTCAACTACCCCTCTACCCCTCTACTACCCCTCTACCCCTCTACTACCCCTCTACCCATTTACCCCTCTACTACCCCTCTACTACCCCTCTACCCCTCTTCTAACCCTCTACCCCTCTTATACCCCTCTTATACCCCTCTTACAACCCTCTACTACCCCTCTACCCCATTTCTACCCCTCTACCCCATTTCTACCCCATTTCTACCCCTCTACTACCCCTCTACCCCTCTACTACCCCTCTACTACCCCTCAACCCCTCTTCTACCCCTCTACCCCTCTTCTACCCCTCTACCCCTCTACCACCCTTCTTCTACCCCTCTCCTACCCTTCTTCTACCCCTCTTCTACCCCTCTACTACCCCTTTACCCCTCTACTACCCCTCAACCCCTCTTCTACCCCTCTACCCCTCTTCTACCACTCTACCCCTCTACTACCCCTCTACCCCTCTTCTACCCCTCTATGCCTCTTCTACCCCTCTATGCCTCTACTACCCCTCTACCCCTCTTCTACCCCTCTTCTACCCCTCTTCTACCCCTCTACACCTCTACTACCCCTCTACCCCTCTTCTACCCCTCTACCACCCCTCTACCCCTCTACTACCCCTCTACCCCTCTTCTACCCCTCTACCCCTCTTCTACCCCTCTTCTACCCCTCTTCTACCCCTCTACCTCTTCTACCCCTCTACGTCTTCTACCCCTCTTCTACCCCTCTTCTACCCCTCTACTACCCCTCTACCCCTCTACTACCCCTTTACCCCTCTACTACCCCTCTACTACCCCTCTACTACCCCTCAACCCCTCTTCCCCTCTACCCCTCTACCCCTCTTCTACCACTCTACCCCTCTTCTACCACTCTACCCCTCTTCTACCACTCTTCTAACCCTCTTCTATGTCTCTACGCCTCTACTACCCCTCTACTACCCCTCTTCTACCCCTCAACTACCCCTCTACCCCTCTTCTACCCCTCTACCCCTTTTCTACCCTTCTACCCCTCTTCTACCCCTCTTCTACCCCTCTACCTCTTCTACCCCTCTTCTACCCCTCTACTACCCCTCTACCCCTCTACTACCCCTTTACCCCTCTACTACCCCTCTACTACCCCTCAACCCCTCTTCTATCCCTCTACCCCTCTACCCCTCTTCTACCCCTCTACTACCCCTCTACCCCTCTACTACCCCTCTACCCCTCTACTACCCCTCTACCCCTCTTCTACCCCTCTACCCCTCTTCTAGCCCTCTTCTACCCCTCTACCCTCTTCTACACCTCTTCCCCTCTTCTACCCCTCTACTACCCCTCTACCCCTCTACTACCCCTACTACCCTCTACACCCTCTACCCCTCTTCTACCCCTCTACCACCCCACTACCCCTCTTCCCCTCTACTATGCCTCTACTACCCCTCAACCCCTCTTCTACCCCTCTATCCCTCTTCTACCCCTCCACCCCTCCACCCCTCTACCCCTCTACCCCTCTACTACCCCTCTACTACCCCTCTACTACCCCACTACTACCCCACTACCCCTCTAATACCCCTCAACCCCTCTTCTACCCCTCTACCCCTCTACTACCACTCTACCCCTCTTCTACCCCTCTTCTACCCCTCTACCCCTCTACTACCCCTCTACCCCTCTACCACCCCTCTTCTACCCCTCTACCCCTTTTCTACCCCTCTACCCCTTTTCTACCCCTCTACCCCTTTTCTACCCCTCTTCTACCCCTCTACCCCATTTCTACCCATTTTCTACCCCTTTTCTACCCCTTTTCTACCCCTCTACTACCCCTCTACTACCCCTCTACTACCCCTCTACTACCCCTCTACCACTCTACCCCTCTTCTACCCCTCTTCTAACCCTCTTCTACCCCTCTTCTACCCCTCTATCCCTCTTCTACCCCTCTACCTCTCTACCCCTCTTCTACCCCTCTACTACCCCGCAACCCCTCTACCCCTCTTCTACCACTCTACCCCTCTTCTACCCCTCTTTTACCCCTCTTCTAACCCTCTTCTACCCCTCTTCTACCCCTCTACCTCTCTACCCCTCTTCTACCCCTCTACCCCTCTTCTACTCCTCTACCCCTCCACCCCTCCACCCCTCTTCTACCACTCTACCCCTCTTCTAACCCTCTTCTACCCCATTACCCCTCTTCTACCCCTCTACTACCCCTCTACCACTCTACTACCCCTCTACCCCTCTTCTACCCCTCTACCTCTCTACTACCCTTCTACTAACCCTCTTCTACCCCTCTACCCCTCTTCTACCCCTCTATCCCTCTTCTACCCCTCTTCTACCTCTACTACCCCTCTTCTACCCCTCTTCTACCCCTCTACCCCTCTTCTACCCCTCTACCCCTCTACTACCCCTCTACTACCCCTCTTCTACCCCTCTACCCCTCCACCCCTCTACCCCTCTTCTACCACTCTACCCCTCTTCTACCCCTCTTCTACCTCTCTACCCCTCTTCTACCCCCTCTTCTACCCCCTCTCCCCTCTTCTCCCCCTCTTCTTCCCCTCTACTACCCCTCTACTACCCCTCTACTACCCCTCTTCTACCCTTCTTCCCCTCTTCTACCCCTCTACCACCCCACTACCCCTCTTCCCCTCTACTATGCCTCTACTACCCCTCAACCCCTCTTCTACCCCTCTATCCCTCTTCTACCCCTCCACCCCTCCACCCCTCTTCTACCACTCTACCCCTCTTCTAACCCTCTTCTACCCCATTACCCCTCTTCTACCCCTCTACTACCCCTCTACCACTCTACTACCCCTCTACCCCTCTTCTACCCCTCTACCTCTCTACTACCCTTCTACTAACCCTCTTCTACCCCTCTACCCCTCTTCTACCCCTCTATCCCTCTTCTACCCCTCTTCTACCCTCTACTACCCCTCTTCTACCCCTCTTCTACCCCTCTACCCCTCTTCTACCCCTCTACCCCTCTACTACCCCTCTACTACCCCTCTTCTACCCCTCTACCCCTCCACCCCTCTACCCCTCTTCTACCACTCTACCCCTCTTCTACCCCTCTTCTACCTCTCTACCCCTCTTCTACCCCCTCTTCTACCCCTCTCCCCCTCTTCTCCCCCTCTTCTTCCCCTCTACTACCCCTCTACCCCTCTACTACCCCTCTACCACCCCTCTACCCCTCTTCTACCCCTCTACCACCCCACTACCCCTCTTCCCCTCTACTATGCCTCTACTACCCCTCAACCCCTCTTCTACCCCTCTATCCCTCTTCTACCCCTCCACCCCTCCACCCCTCTACCCTCTACCCCTCTACTACCCCTCTACTACCCCTCTACTACCCCACTACTACCCCACTACCCCTCTAATACCCCTCAACCCCTCTTCTACCCCTCTACCCCTCTACTACCACTCTACCCCTCTTCTACCCCTCTTCTACCCCTCTACCCCTCTACTACCCCTCTACCCCTCTACCCCTCTACCACCCCTCTTCTACCCCTCTACCCCTTTTCTACCCCTCTACCCCTTTTCTACCCCTCTTCTACCCCTCTACCCATTTTCTACCCATTTTCTACCCCTTTTCTACCCCTTTTCTACCCCTTTTCTACCCCTCTACTACCCCTCTACTACCCCTCTACTACCCCTCTACTACCCCTCTACCACTCTACCCCTCTTCTACCCCTCTTCTAACCCTCTTCTACCCCTCTTCTACCCCTCTATCCCTCTTCTACCCCTCTACCTCTCTACCCCTCTTCTACCCCTCTACTACCCCGCAACCCCTCTACCCCTCTTCTACCACTCTACCCCTCTTCTACCCCTCTTTTACCCCTCTTCTAACCCTCTTCTACCCCTCTTCTACCCCTCTACCTCTCTACCCCTCTTCTACCCCTCTACCCCTCTTCTACTCCTCTACCCCTCTACCCCTCTTCTACTCCTCTACCCCTCCACCCCTCCACCCCTCTTCTACCACTCTACCCCTCTTCTAACCCTCTTCTACCCCATTACCCCTCTTCTACCCCTCTACTACCCCTCTACCACTCTACTACCCCTCTACCCCTCTACCTCTCTACTACCCTTCTACTAACCCTCTTCTACCCCTCTACCCCTCTTCTACCCCACTATCCCTCTTCTACCCCTCTTCTACCTCTACTACCCCTCTTCTACCCCTCTTCTACCCCTCTACCCCTCTTCTACCCCTCTACCCCTCTACTACCCCTCTACTACCCCTCTTCTACCCCTCTACCCCTCCACCCCTCTACCCCTCTTCTACCACTCTACCCCTCTTCTACCCCTCTTCTACCTCTCTACCCCTCTTCTACCCCCTCTTCTACCCCTCTCCCCCTCTTCTCCCCCTCTTCTTCCCCTCTACTACCCCCTCTACTACCCCTCTTCTACCCTTCTTCCCCTCTACCCCTCTTCTACCCCTCTGCCCCTCTACTACCCCTCAACCCCTCTACCCCTCCACCCTTCCACCCCTCTTCTACCACTCTACCCCTCTTCTAACCCTCTTCTAACCCTCTTCTAACCCTCTACCCCTCTTCTACCCCTCTACTACCCCTCTACTACCCCTCTACCACCCATCTACCCCTCTTCTACCCCTCTACCCCTCTACTACCCTTCTACTAACCCTCTACCCCTCTACCCCTCTTCTACCCCTCTTCTACCTCTTCTACCCCTCTACTACCCCTCTACTACCCCTCTACTACCCCTCTACTACCCCTCTACTACCCCTCGACTACCCCTCTACTACCTCTCTACCACCCCTCTACCCCTCTTTTACCCCTCTACCCCTCCACCCCTCTACCCCTCTTCTACCCTTTTCTACCCCTCTACCCCTCTTCTACCCCTCTACCCCTCCACCCCTCTACTACCCCTCTACCCCTCTACTACCCCTCTACCCCTCTTCTACCATTCTACCCCTCTTCTACCCCTCTACCCCTCTACTACCCCTATACCCCTCTACTACCCCTCTACTACCCTCTACCACCCCTCTACCCCTCTACTACCTCTCTACTACCCCTCTACCCCTCTTCTACCCCTCTACCCCTCTTCTACCCCTCTACCCCTCCACCCCTCTACTACCCCTCTACCCCTCTACTACCCCTCTACCCCTCTTCTACCATTCTACCCCTCTTCTACCCCTCTACCCCTCTACTACCCCTATACCCCTCTACTACCCCTCTACCACCCCTCTACCCCTCTACTACCTCTCTACTACCCCTCTACCCCTCTTCTACCCCTCTACTACCCCTCTACCCCTCCACCCCTCTACCCCTCTTCTACCACTCTACCCCTCTTCTACCCCTCTTCTACCCCTCTTCTACCCCTCTACTACCCCTCTTCTACCCCTCTTCTACCCCTCTACTACCCCTCTACTACCCCTCTACCCCACTACTACCCCTCTACCACCCCTCAACCCCTCTTCTACCCCTCTTCTACCCCTCTTCTAACCCTCTTCTAACCCTCTTCTAACCCTCTACTACCCCTCTACCCCTCTTCTACCACTCTACCCCTCTTCTACCCCTCTACTAACCCTCTACCCCTCTACTAACCCTCTACCCCTCTACTACCCCTCTACCCCTCTTCTAACCCTCTACTACCCCTCTACTACCCCTCTACCCCCTCTACCCCTCTACTACCCCTCCACCCCTCTACCCCTCTTCTACCCCTCTACCCCTCTTCTACCACTCTACCCCTCTTCTACCCCTCTACCCCTCTTCTACCCCTCTTCTACCCCTCTTCTACCCCTCTACCCCTCTTCTACCCCTCTATCCCTCTTCTACCCCTCTACTACCCCTCTACCCCACTACTACCCCTCTACTACCCCTCAACCCCTCTTCTACCCCTCTACCCCTCTTCTACCCCTCAACCCCTCTTCTACCCCTCTCCTACCCCTCCTCTACCCCTCTACCCTTCTTCTATCCCTCTTCTACCCTGCGGTGGACTAAGTGGCAGCCGGAGCCTGATAGCACTGCTTGACCTTTAACAAAAAAAAAAGCATTGGCATAGCCAATAGGTCTCGCCTTTGGGACCTTATAAGTGTTTAGTTATGCAGCACAATATCCTTGGTACAACAACATTAACTGTTGCATGGCTAAGCACTTATAAGGTCCCAAAAGCGAGACCTATTGGCTATGCCAATGCTTGTTCTTCTTTTCATGTTTGCAGCTTTCTGGAGCAAACAGAAAGAGGAAAATGTCTCAGAGGATTGTTTTTGTGCAGCAAGATGTTCCTTCCTGCACAAAAACACTCCTGCTTACAATGCAGGCACCCGTTTACCATGGTACAAGGGTGACTGCATCGGTGCTAGGCAGCACATTGTGTGCCAGCGCAAGGAAAGGACAGGAATGCGATATATATTGTTAAATACGGCGCATTCCTGTCCTTTCACACAGCGTGGCTTGCTGTGTTGTACTGCGCGAAAGTTTGATAAATGTGCCCCCAGGATTCAAGGGCCAGTGGGCACTCCAAAAATCAACATAAGTGTGATTTGGGCCCTAGAGCTTGCAATATCTACTATAAAAAAAACCTTCATTCACAACTACAGTCTACTACAGCCGACAGCACACTACAAACTACAGTAGGAAGATCCTTTCTGGCACGTAACCTCATCCATAGACAGCTATCACCTGCTGTCATACCCAAAATAATACACACATTTCATATAATCGGTATACTCCACATCTGCGGGTTCACGCATGCTACGCAGCATGTTTGGAACTTGGAACAAGGACTCCCTACAGGCCATCATTTGCCACCTCCTTCAGTTCACATTCGTACAATCCTCCACATAACCACCTGCTGGAAGGCCTTCAAAGCACACTATGTACTTAAATGGAGAGCTATATTATGTATCATACCCCAGAAAATGACACTGCCACCAAGCAGCACAATAACTGCAGGATGGCCTAGTAAACTAACGATTGTCGCTGTGGGACGAAGTAATCTGCAGATTTCCAATCACAATCCCGGCAAGGCTAACTTTCCAGCCTTCCCAGGTTGGCCAATGGTGTACCATTATATTGGGTAATAGCAACATCTGTTTTATACAATGCTTAGAAACAGCAGAAGTGTGGTATAAAGCACTCTATGAAAACAAGATATAATTATCACTATTACTTATATCACCACACATCTTGTGGACTCCTAGATCACATTTCCAAAGGTTGACTCAACTTCTATTGATGGAATGTGACATCCCTCTGACCCTTCACCTGTGCTGAGTTCCAAAAAGATACTCAACTCACTCACAAAGCCATCAAGGATGACTGAAATGTGATAACTTGGAGAATTATTTATGGCCTCTTGGGTCCAAGTCATGATCTTTTGTTAATGTACAAAAAGTGTGTCTGTGTGTGTGATTGACATTGTGTCCAATACTACAAAGTTGCATAGCGGCTTGTTTAACAAACGTTCACTACTGGCTCTTTCAGACGTGTTGGACGAAGGGTTCCAAGTGCCAGTCTCAATAGCAGAACGGTATAAAGTTGGAAGGACAATAGGAGATGGAAATTTCGCCATTGTAAAGGAATGTATAGAAAGGTAAGAATTCAAATGTGCCTTTATCTTTGCCTCTGCATGCGCATCTCAATGGCAGTACTTACCTGAATTGTCAACTGTATGATCCTTTGCAAAGTAAGGACCAGATGGGACTAGCAACGTGATCACGTAAGGAGTTTACGTAACAGCATCGAGCGTGAACACGTCACGGCTTCCCGAGGAAATCTTTATACTCTACTCCGCGCTTACAGTTGGAAAGAATGTTATTTGCAAGACCAAGAACCATTTCCTTATCTTTCTCAGTTGTTATTTTTCCATTGCGATAAAGTGTTAAATTAGGTACTCCTGTTGCTGATTAGACTTCCAGTCAGGGTCAGTGAGCAAAGCACGGGGAGGCGCCGGCGGTAACTGAAAGCCTATTTAGTAATAATCCACTGCAGGCCTACGAAAAAAAATTCTGGCACTACATTGGGTCGAAATGTTGGCAGCGAGGAAGGCACTGTATTTTAATTCGAGCATTTGATTTAATATAAGCTAACAGAATTGTATCTTTGCAAAACAAGAAATGAGTTCAGGATATTCTCAGTTTATAATCTTACCATGGAGGCCAGTGCTACAGCTTGAGTGATTCCAAGGACACCCT
The DNA here is from genome assembly GCA_963921515.1 of Calotriton arnoldi. Taxonomy (NCBI): domain Eukaryota; kingdom Metazoa; phylum Chordata; class Amphibia; order Caudata; family Salamandridae; genus Calotriton; species Calotriton arnoldi. Next base: position 247,094 of record CAWUFW010004584.1, on the reverse strand, counting down.
GCCATCTTTGTTTGCTGGTGATGTTCCAGACATGTTTGGTTTTTGTGGGGGCCAGAAAGAAAAGTGATCTGCAGTAACTGTCTGTGCGCCTCTAGATAAACGTATGACTAGAACCATGAAATTCTTTCGCTTTTTTTAAAATGTAATCCTCACATTTTACCCTGTCAGAAATGCCAGAGACAGAGCTCTCATCTGCGACTGCTCATGAAAATAATTTCTGTAGTGTTTTTAACAAATGCATATTTTTCGAGTCAGGTGAGTTTTCGCTGTTTTGTGCATTCAGAAATGTATATTATTCATTATCTCAAAGCTTTTTAATTAGACGAGTCACTTTTCACTTGTGAGTCTTGAAGCAGTAAAGCAATGATTCCTCTGAGATCCAAAAGTCAGATTCTATTCTAAAATCTGAAAAAGTCTTCTTTTTACATAATTTAATATCTGCAGTAAAAAAAGATTAAAAAAAAGATTCCTGTAAACTACAGTTGTTCTTATCGCATTTAGGCTATATATATATTGTCAGCAACTATTCTCCTCTGAGGAATAAAGATTGATGTTAGCTCGGGCACCAAAAACAGTCCTCGGCGACCGTTGCCGTGCAGTGCGATAATATATGCTTCGAGGCGCGCAACGCCCATTGTTCTCAAAGGGCTTCAGCCCCCCGTCGTGTGTGGCAGCCCGGGCTGAGACAGCTTCCCGGGCACACACACAGCCGCACCCGAGTACTTCACAGGTCTTTAAAAGACCATTTGCTTGTTAATGAGGCTTTGTTGTTTTTCCACCCCCTCTTGGAGCCCCTGCATCTTCATTCTGCCTATTGCTGGAAGAATTAGCCCCCCGAAATTATTTCTTAGCCCCTCCCCCACCGAAATTTGGCTCTAGTTGCGCCTCTGTATGCCACTTGGTCTGTATGTTTTTCCGTACAATTGGCTGACTCAGCACAATTTTCCTACCTTGTAATTTTATTGCTCTTCTGGGGTGATCTTTTGGCAAGAAAAGAGAAGTTGGCTTTGTTTTCTCATATTCCGTAGATAGCAACCTTTATGATCTTGCTTAACGTCCCTAAAGAGCCCAGTAATTCAGGGAAAACTCATCCGTGAGACCGATGGCCACTCACTTGATGATACTTGAAGTTTCCTTGTCCTTTTTTTATTCAGGATCGGTGTGGTCACTTCGGTCTTAAATTTCAATTAGCAAATTGCTAATTGAAATTTGAGACTGAGGCAACCACACTGATCCTGAAAAAAAGGGACACCGAACCCTCAACTCTGCCAAACCTTTCATACAGGCCGACACCCAATAACAATCATCCACAACCTCAAATACGAGGTATAAGGAACCTAGGGGAATTTTTTGATTAATTAAACTGATCCACCTGCTACAACCTCGTACAAGAGGAGGTTTATATCAACTGTAGGTGACGGTAAATATATTGAAGCACAAAGATCTGCTGAATTACATGGATCCCCTGTAGAATTAACTACATAAGAAGTATTTCCACTGGATGTGTCCTTGAAACTGTCAGACAGTGACTCTGGGATCCGCTGATCCAGTCCGGACTCCATATACTTAGGTGGGCATTAAAGATTAATAGCACAGTAGAAAAGGTTTTTACTTTGTCTATATGTATGTAAATGTGGGCGATATCGTTTTGTCCTGAGGAAGATAGTCATATCTTCTGTTATGCACCGAAACGCTTCGATGTATAGTACAAACTAAATCTGATGAACTTTGGGATGCATTAGAGAAAATGAAAAATTATGTGCTGTAACCAATAATTCAAACAGATTAGTAGCAAGAAGAGACATATGTGGTTGTCTTATGTGTTTTTCCCTTGTTATGGTTCAATTAATTTCTGTATTTCTTTTAAATCCAACTTGCATGATTTTTGGAAACACATATTTTTAAGTGTCTGCACTGAAACTTGCTGCTGCTGTTTTTAATTGTGTTAGTTAACATTGTTAAATTTACCAACTAATATAAAAATGAGTTGTGCTATGTAACCTTATGGTCTTACAGAATTATTTGTATTTTTATATGTGACATTAAAGCTCTTCGTAATCTAAAACTTCTGGGGTACCACATTATATTTGACTAGGGACAAAATCAATGGACTGGCTGTAAGTGGTGTATGATTGCTTTTTGTGCATCCGGTAGTGTGTAAAATCAAGTCTCCAAAGGGAAATTGTTTGATTTTTGCAGTTTGAGGTTCCCTGTCCCTTTGGCTGTGGGACCCCTCTCTTTTTAGTTTGCAGAATGACAATGTTCACTTCAGCAAAATGGTGTGAATTCTGACTATTGTGTTATAGTGGAAATTCGATTCAATATTAAAATGGCATTGGCACAACAAAAATATCATCAAATGACGCAAAATACTTGAGCCTTCATGACTAGAAATAAGCTGATGGAAAATCTGTGGGTAGAAATGAGCAAGCAAAATGGCAACTTTCAATCTACATCTTGTGGCAAAGTTCTACCTGCCAAATTCAATATCCATGGAAACATTTCTATGCTGAGGTTAAATTCTTGGCAGATTTAGCACATAGGTGTAAAGGAGCTCCTAAGTAGAGCCTACCGCCTTATAGCAGACGGAGAAGAGGACAGTGTGAGCAGTCTGATCCTAATTTGTCATCCATACCTATCTATTGTTTTGAATCTCAAATCTATGGACTTTGAGAACGAGTGTGTGTTCAGGGAAACTTTGCAAACCAAGCTCCTCAAGTGCTCCCCACAATAGGGTCTAATAGTACAACAATTCCAGTGCTTAATTTGAGAAAAATAAGTGCTGTGGCTCAAAGTTTTTCTTAGGGTCTCTACCATGCCAAAGACCACAATAGCCGAATACCAATATTTTCGCGTCTTGATTGCACCTTATGACTAGATGATCATTTAATCAGTGGCAGCCGACACTGATAAAGAGTGTTGGGGTGGGTGGATGAGGTGCGGGGGTGCAGGGTCAGTGCACGGGGGAGAGGGTTTTAATAATAAAAAAAAAGAAAAAATTAACTGGTGCTGCTGGCCACCTCGCACTCCTCTGCCTCCAGTTCTGGTCCCAGCAGTCCCTGGGCCAGCATCATGGCCTCCCCATCCAATTCCCGGGCTGCTCTCAAACATGAGTATTACGGGGCTATGTTACAAAAAAGGTATTCGCTGCTCAAAGGGCCATCTGTAGAGAAGGATTTGTGCAGGGCCCTGCGTGGTCAAAAGTGATGCAAAGCATTGCATCAATTTACTTACATTACAAAAGTCTTGCTGACCCAGTGCAAAATTGCACAGCAACACGCAAGTCCCTGCACAGCCCTTAGTAAACAACCCCTGAGGGGTATTACAGAAGGGAACTACGGACAGGGATGCAAACGTGCCAATGCGTCCAAAAAGAAAATAAATCTGATTCATATGCAAATCAGGGAAAACTTGTGACACGTTTCCAACACAGAATATGTTCTTAGACAGTCAGAAAATGTAGATCTCCCAGGAGGTGGTTTACATTTTGTTCTGTCTCGGGGGCAAAGCTTTTGGAGTGGTCAATGATGGTATCAAGAACCTAGGTTCGCGGCTCAGCCAATTAGTGTGGGAAAGGCAGTGTAACCTAGCTCTGTTACAGGATACAATGCACCCTCCTGTAAAAAGGGAAGTTGCCACTACATGGCAAATATAATCACCTCCATTTGGTTCATCACAGGGGTTTTGGAGATATTGCAGACTGTAAAAGAGTGGCACGTCAGTCTGCGTGGTCATTTGTATGTCAGTCACATGTACGGCTGTGTATCAGATATTTTAAACCCGGGCAGCTATGTACCCTGTATAGCTACAATAGATGAATCCGCTTTCTGGACATCAGTCTGTATACATAAAGGGCCTTATTTTCGAAGGTAACTTGCACTTTTGAGTAAAACTAAACCTTTGAGTAATTTTAATACTTTTTAATATTCATAACATGCACTTTTGTAGTAGCTTACACTTTTGTAGAAGGTTCTTCACTACACATGGCCAACCACTGGTACTGCAACACCCTCCCATAGAAAATAATGGAGGTAGGAATTTAATACAAAATTGTAAGTTATTACAAAAGTAACTTACAATATGGAATAGTAGTAGTAAGCTTACTCAAATTTGTAAGTTAATACAAAAGTGCAGTTTGTGCATAGCCTACCCTGGTACTACAAAACATTCCTCAAAGTGTAGTTTGTTAAGAAGGCCCACAAATTCAAAATCCATATGTTCTTCTATATGTTCCCTTAAAAAACAAAGTTGCAGTGAAGATATGCATTACAAAATAAAAACAAAAACTCCCTGAAATGTACCTAAGTTTAGCTACTTAAACAGTAACTCGCACCCCTCCGTTTAAAAACCATAACTCACAGTCCAGATGAACTGCTTATAACCTCACAAAATGTATACAGATAATTAACAGGACTTAACAACAAATCATTAAATAACAGCAAATACCAAGACTAAGAAGTTATACTTTATCCACAGAGATTAATGGATAATGGTAAGGTGATATGCATTGTCGTAAGTCATGAATGATCTGACATGTTTGAGGTCATGAGTAATCTATTTGAGGTATGGGTTTCATGGCATGGGTGCAAATTTTGGTTTATGCAGTTAAAAATGGCAAATTTAATGATTTTTTGTTGTCTAACCATTGGATTTTACACAGAAACTGTTTGCGAGCGTTCATTGATTACATGTAAGAAAAGACGCTCTTCAGAGCTAAACAAGTCCATTGTAGTACTTCTAAAATATGTTCTAAATTAAAATGCATCCTCTCCTTTTATTGACTCTCTCCATTTATTGATTTTGTTTTGCTGTAGATCAACGGGTAGAGAATATGCTCTGAAAATCATCAACAAAAGCAAATGTCGAGGCAAAGTAAGTAACGCCATAGTCCTTCAATTTTCTTTCTGAAATTGGATTTTCAAGGGCTATGAAGCCTCCAAGCTCGGGGTCAGACATACAGATATGGAAGGCCAGACACCAAGATAAATCCGAAAGCTTTCTTGATAATTTGGCGATAAATAAGCAAGCAAACTGAAAATGCAGTTGTAATCAGAGTAGTGCCGAAACGTCTACAAAGAGAGAAGGAAAAGTGTTCTACACGTTTCCATTGGCCGAATAATAGCAAAGTTATGTTTTCATCACTGTCGCATTCTCTCCAACTAATTTGGCACCAATGTGCTTCCTTAATCCGAGGACTCTGTTTTGTGGTTCTGGGGTTCCATCCATTGGGTATGTAAATTTGGTTGTGTAGTTAATAGAGGTTTGACAAGTGTGTACTCTAGCAATGGTTTATGTTGGTTCATGAAAATGTAAAAGGAATTCTGTCCTGCTATATATAGTTTTGGTGTGTTATAAGTATTTATGGGTGTGCCGGAGAACTCTACCTATTTTCATCGAGTTTCATTAGTTGGTTGTACAACGCACGGATAATGCAGATTGTTTTCTGGACAGCATAGTTAGCCAGAGAAATAGCAATGCTGCATTGTTGATAACTGATGATGTGTATATATATATGCTTACTTTAACTGAATGATTCTAAGATGTATGTTGGCATTGAGTAGGAGGAGCTTTGTTGACTTGGCAGCGCTTTGCCGACAGTGGCGGCCGCCACAAACAATGGGTGGTGAGGCGGGGAGGTGGGGAATATATAAAAATAAATAAAAAACGTACCTGAAGCTGACAGCTGCCTCCCGTGTCGTGTCGCGCTTTGGGACAGACTCAGATCCAGAGAGCAGCTCAGGGATTGGCCTGAGCGGGCTGAAAAGACGCTCCGCTCAGGCTAGGGAGTCTGTGGGAGTTTCTCCAGTCGACTGTTCAATGCAGCCGGGCTGGAGAAACCTAAGTGCGCATTTGTGTTTTGGTTAGCCTGAGACGGCCGGCCAAACACATATGCGCACTTAGGGAGTGCACATAGGACTCCTCCTCCCCATGCCCCGCCCCTTCCTGCACAAGCTGGCTCAGAGCCGACAAATGGAAGAATAAAATGATGCTAGAACATCGTTTTATTTTTCATTTGCTGGCTCTGAGCCAGGCAGTGGGACGACTCTACTCCGCCATTGCGGGGGAGCCGCCCCTGTTTACCAACAATAAGTCTAGGTGCTGTGTTGGTCGCATGAGGGTTTCAAAGGGTCTGTCTGGCATGTTCTGTTTCAGAAATGCCCTTAAATGAAAACATCAGGCTATTCCCTCTGTTGTGTGATGCTGAGCCTTGTCCTATATAGGCAAAAAAGGGTAGAACGCCCAACTGCTGTGATAATAGATCTTTTGGTGTGGGAAGCCTGACGGCAATGTCCGAGCCTAGGTGTGTGGGTAGCTGCCTTATCAACTGAATTCCTGCATCTGTGAGAACAAGGCTGGCCTTCTAGGCTTATTGCCCTCGGAGAGAACGAATGCAGCCAGACAGATGCACAAAATATGTTGACTGAGACAAATGCAACATTTGAAAACAGCATGGGTTGTCCTATTAAACGTCTAAATAACATTAATATGCGTGTCAGGATTAAAATACTGCACCACCATGCTTTATTGTTTACCACGCAGCCAGGAAAATGTGATGTTTAACACTGAAAAGCATCTTGGGGGTGCCTGGCTGGAAACAGACTAGCTTGGCAGCTGAGCCATGTTTTTCACATTCCCTTTCACAGTGGCCGTAAACTTGCTATTGCAGATTAACGATGGACAGAAATCTCAAAGGCCATTGACTGCAGTTTGGCTGCACAAGGTCTGTAATGAAATGAACATGAAGATTACAGAACGGGGAAGCACAGCCCGATGGGATCCGTGATAGTATAGAGGACTTCAAACTTCATAGGGGTTATGGAATTTGAGAGGGAGTGTTCCTGAAGCTCTTGAAGGCAAGAATATGGAGTTTAAACTGTGAAGGGGTGGTAACTCCTTGACTACAATATTCAATTCCACAATATCCCCATCAAGATTTGAGATTATCAAATATTAGTTGATCCTCCTTCCTTACACTTACCCTCTAGGTCCAACTTGGAGTCAGACGCGGTACCATAAGTTATAAACACCGGACTATCAGGCATTGTTAGAGGTATCTGATAAGAGGTATCCGTCAGGCTTTCCACAACGTCTTATGCCTACAGGAGTCTTGCCAGCAATAGGTGCAGATGTGTGTAAAATCTTAACCACTTCTGCGGTATCAAGCGTTATTCTCCCTATCTAAAAGCAGCTACTGTAAATCCTCTTGTAATAAAAAGGCTTCGCTAGATCCCTCTTAGCCAGTCAATATTTAAACTCAACCAGTCAATATTTAGCAGTTCCCTATCTGGTCTGCTGTGGGAGAAAGCAGTATGCAACCTGTAGCAGGATTTTGTGAAATCCATCAAGTGGCATAACCTTCAGGAAAGGCTTTGTCCTGGCAGGCAAACCAAATCCGTGGTGGTGGCAACAGTTGATGAATTACGGATACCCACTGAAGACGGCGGGCGGTGAAGAGGCCCTCCAGCCTATATGAGTCCTTCTTTTAGGATCTTATTTTACCTGCATTATGCAAACATTTAACTACTATTGAGAGTAGGGAAAAATCTTAGTGTTTTTACATGGGAGCCTCCAAACTACTGATGTCTGGGTGTTCCATTGCAGCTTAAAGTTAATTAGGAACAAAAATGGAAATCTTCCTTCAGTTTAATGAGACTTTTTTTATGGCCTCTTCATTTGTCGCCTGTTACACTGCGGACTGCTCAGATCTGGTCCCATTATTAAACGTCTTAGGGATAAAAATTGTTTAAGGTAAGTGACTCAGTCCTGTTTTAACAAGATTCATGTTATAAAGATAACTTTACATCCGTTCACTTTCCAGTATGGATGGTTGCTGCAATAGCTCTCCACTTTGGCGTACCCAATAAAGCTACCTATAAACTGCTTTTGATGCAGAGCGTTGCTGCTAGAGTCAGCTCATGTTTGACCACCTCTGGCCTCAGTTGAATTATTCATGTACAAGACTGCTCTAAGCACAGATCTATCTCTATTTATCGATGTTCTTGAAGGGTGAAAGTCATCTCTTTTAGGCACCTTCTCGAGGCTGACGTGTGATGTCAACACACTCGTTGACGCTACATTTCACAAGAGCAGAAGAAAATGGCCCTGAGGGCAACGCATTTTCAGCCAAATCGACACAGTTGCGGAAATGTCCTGGACTGAATACACAGAAGTAGCTGGATTTGTTTTAATTGAAGAAAGCCATGAAGATATGGTAGTATCCTGTGTACCACTTTTGAAAACTTTGGTGATTAGCAATAGTCCCAGGAAGCCCTTCAGGGGTTATGCTGGGCTCTTTAAAACAGAGACGAAGATAGAGTGCTGTGACTACCATGGTCTAGCAGGTATCCCAAGAAAGTTGCTTCAATTACAATTGCTGCCTGTCATCAGCACCGAGTGACAAATGAAAAAAAGACAAGGAGGTGGTCAATCAGAGGGAGCAGAGCTTTGAATCTTCCACATGCCTAAACCTAACCTACCTCCATCACATATATACACACAGCATCCATATCACAAGTCATAGAGAAGCAAATAGACCTTGCCACTGAGGTTTTACATGAAACTCTGTACTCCATTAGAATCTTCCACCCCCTAAACCACCTTGTAAGCATCTCTGGAGAAGTAGTACATAAGGCCCTCAATATGAGTAGACTCGAATATGGTGTGGAATACTAATGGGCCAGAATCTCCAGTTCGACTACTATTCCCACACCGAGTGACAGCTATTCCAAACATTACTCCCTGGAATGGAGGAGTGCCGGTGTGGGTGGAGGGTGGCGTATAGGGCATAGAGGTGCACGGCATGCTTGGACCTGTCCACTGGGTGTATTGCCTGCTCCACCTGGAGTGCTGCAGGGGGCGGGTGGAGGGCAGACATTACTGCTGCCTGCAGGCTCTGCAGCATCTGAATGGCTCTGGTGTCTATGGCCCAAATTATTGGGTACGGAGTTGCGCAACTTCCAGGCCCGGATACACTTGGAATTGCACTCTGGGAGAAATACCCCAACTTGTAATGAGGGTCAAAGGGTCATGCTGCCTTCACCGCTACTTGAAGGGGAGAGGCATGGTCACCTGGGTCTAAAATCTATCAAAGAGCAGTTGAATGGTGACTGGATCTTAGGAACTTCTCATACATAACTTATTCCTGGTAAACTGGGCTTTGGAACAGATATGGGGATTTTGAACTTGTTACTGTTATAGTTATCCCCATATGACTTTCTATGTGTGTGTCTGTGTGTATTTGTGCGTGAAGCTTTTTTCTCTCCATAACAATAACAATTGTGTTTGTTGTATTTATTCTGTGACAGGAGCACATGATCCAGAATGAAGTATCTATTTTACGGAAGGTCAAGCATCCCAATATCGTTCTCCTGATTGAGGAGATGGACATGCCAATGGAACTCTATCTTGTGATGGAGCTTGTGAAGGTAAATCGGGACACTTCTTCTCTACAGTTTCTTCTCTTTTAGATGGTTCACCAGAAGGGCATCTCCAGAGAGTCTCAGAGAGTCTTGGAAACAACATCCTTTGTCTCTTCATTCTGATGCTTTGAGTAGTGCTGTGCCTTGCCTATCATTAACTTCCGCGCTCTTGCATGTAAAAGATACAAAATAATTACTGGAGGGAAAATGACGTTAAATTGGGCGGGATAAACAACCATGTCCAATTTTCTTCATTATGACCCTTGTCACTAGACAATCTCATTTGAAACGGACCCTGAAGTGTTCAGTTCACTGAACTTTATGTGGTTTGGTCCAGCTCTTAGGTTAGAGTCAAGAGCTTTCCAAAGTTTTGGTTTTTGAACACACAAATATATGTCCCTATATTTTATTCATTGGAAAAATCAAATATTGACCTGATGGTCTGACATAGAGCAAAGGCCTCAAATGGCAAAAGCCAATCATGCCTTCCACTGCTCATTTGGCATCAAATAATTTTTAGCGCATTCCTCTACTACCAAGATACAGCCTCCTCTTAGCATTCTAAATTGACTTTATTGAATCATGGCATGGACACGCCTTCACGACCCTTCAAAGCTGTTACGTTGTGTGGAGCTTTACAACTTCTCTGCTCTTCAATCCCCACAAAGTGATTTAAGCATGCAACACTCTATTAAGGACCAGATATATCATTATACTTATTACAAAAACTGGTCACAATTTGCAACCACTACTTTTGTGACCAGTGTGGAATTTTGCGATTTGATCATGTATTTAATTGGTCAGTTCAAAAAATCACATTTGGATTGAGTCGCAATCCAATCTACCTAATTAATAATTATCTGATAGGTTGCAAATTGCAACTCAATCCGATGAAACAATTAAGGGGATGGTGGTCTGCAAAGGTCAGCAGACCAGCATGTCTGCAATTGTTTTGAAATAAAGTATTGTTTTTGAAGCAGCCTCCTTTCTTAAAGGAAACTGAGGCTGCCTTTAAAAGAGTAAACATTCATTTTACAAAGTTTCCTTGAGAGATGGCAGTGGTCCACTCGGCCACTGCCAACTCCCCCAGAAACGTATACAATTCCAAAATGGAATGCGTCCCATTCTGCAAATGTGTTACCATCCCAACTTAGGAGTCAGTAGCTTTTCAAGAGGTTGCAACTAGAATTCTGGCCTCAAAACATTGATGCATGTGGTACTGATTCACAAATTGAAAGGGATGCCCACAACACGCTCCTTCCAAATTGTGAATCGGTATACATTCTCAATCCCAGTTTAGCAATCAATAAATGTTTACTGTCTCCAAAAATAGGATCCCTACATAGAAAAAAAAACTATTTTGTGGTTGTAAATGCTCCTATTTTGCAAATCAGAATGTTTGCTGCCTCAATATAGGCCTGTACATCTGACCCTAAAACTCTAAACATTCCTGCAAATCTTTGGTTGGCCACTTTAATAGCTGCACTATACATCAGAGGATATTTTAAAAACAATGCCAGATGTTTTAGGTTTTTAGAAACATCTAAGCATTCAAATGGATCTTTCCTTTAAATCCCCTGTCTTTCTCTCAGTGGCTGATTTTTTTTATTGTTTTCACTGCCCTAAAAACATCACTGTGATTAATCATCTTGGCATCCATGTGGCATGTCATGCAATGTTTTAAATGCATTGATCATGTATTTATTATAAGCAGCGCTGGTATGTAACTTAACTGCATTATAGTGCTTCTTGCTGTACTAACAGTTAAGTAATCCACATGTTTTAGCTGAATTTCTGCAGCATAGATTTATTTCACTGATTCTTTTTTTATAAATCTGATAGTCTTGTGAGCAACCTGTTAGTGCAAACTTTTTAAGAATTATATATTACATACACTTTTGATACCATGTTCCGTGACCACAAATCGTATATGGCTAGAATAAGCCCAGTACAGGTTACCACGAAGGCTGCTAGCTGGACCACAAAGCCTATATGACTAAATTCAGCGCAGAACAGGTTAAGGACCACAAAGCATATATGACTAAAATCAGCGCAAGATAGGTTAAGATGAAGGATAACAAAGCATATATGACTAAAATCAGCTCAGGACAGGTTAAAGTGAAGCTGCTAGGTGCATCTTTGTTTCCAAGAGCATCCAAGTAGATGGCCACATTTGTTAGACCTGTTTCTCTAACACGATGACCCTGCCTTTGGCACTTTCTTGAGAGTGGTCAATAAAATAACGACCACTTAAGAACACTTTCCCAGAGACAACAAAAAAGATGGTTGTTGCAACCATCTTGAAATCAATCCTTTACGGAGGTTAAGGCAATCTCGTGTACATTATCTAATCCAAAATGGTAGATGTCCATGTCATGTAATTGGCTTATTCTGATGAATGGGAATGCAGGTTATATTGCGTTGATATGTCTTTTTATCCTGATACACTCTCGGACTGCGATGATGGCTATTGCCCTTACCGTTAATCATATCTAAAGCTGTCAAGAGATGGACCACCATTAATCCATGGACAGCCTACATGATGTAAATGAAGTCTATAATATGACAAAGATGCCATCCATTATGCCAGGACCACCATTATTCTAGAAGAAAGACCATTACACCAGTGATAAACATCATCATGATTGGGATGATCGCCACTAATCCTGGATTGGACACAATAATACCAATGATGTAGAAAATAGGCCAAGAGGGACACATTATTCCATGGCCATCAAGGACACATTATTCCATGGCCACCATTATGTCAAAGATGGCCACCAGAAGGTACATCTTTCACACCCCTAAATATCATCTTTAAAGCGTCCATCCCCTCCCTACAGGATGCTTTTGAGGGTGAGTGCACAATGGAAGACTCCATCCCTGGAGAACATGAATAATACATGGAGTTGTAGCAGTAAGAAGATTGGAAAGGGAGGAGACTGATGGAGAAAGAATGTGTAGCATAGTAGTAGGGGAAAATAAGTCCTGTTATAAAAAGACTCAGAGATGCAGAAAGTGGCAGCAAAATAATGGTGAGTAAAAATGTATGAGTGTCTGGCAAAAGTGTGAGAAAGCGAATAAGCACAGAAGGAGCATTGAAGGGGGTATCCGGAAGTTGACGATAAGTGAAAGGAGGGTAGAGGATGAAAATAGTCAAAGAGAGAAGTGGAGTAGCTCAAGGAGCAATTAATGTTGTGTTGAGCCGATGGTCTAAATCAGTGAAGTGTGAGAATGAATCCTTTGAGAGAGAGTGAGTAGGGAAACTAGGATTTTGTGAAAGAGGAACACACACAAAAATTGTGCACAATGCTAGGAAGGGAGGGTGCCAACTTTTATGTTTTATTAGTTAATTTCATTATTTAATGCACCACCTGTCTCGAGAGAGAGAGAGTGGAAAGGCCTGGGTGGCTTGTGGAGGCGATGATTAAATGAGTACCTTCGAATTCCATGACAACTGAGTGCAAATTTGTTTACTGTAAATTCACCGACCCAGAAAGTGAAGTTCAATAGCTTCATTATGTATGACTAAAGTTACATTCTTCTATTTATATTAAATCATTAGTGTGCTTTACCCATGAATGCTCAGAGGGTGGTAATCATTAGATATTAAACAGAGTTCGTTCTGTGTTTTAAAGCACTCTGAACAACAGTGTCAAATTATTACCAGCATAGATCTAACAAAGGCATGAATCAAGGCTTCTGAGAGACCTTCAAAATATATATATATATATATATATATATAGATACATAGATACATAAAACACTAAAACAACTTTTCCAGCTTAGCATTTTGACCGAACTAGGCATTAAAGATGGTTAGTAAATGGAGTACATTTTGAGGCAAAGAAGTTGCCAGGTAGAGAAAGCTGATGAACTTTGGCGGCGCTGTGGTGTAAATAGCTACCCTAAATTATACAGAGAAAGCAGGCAAAGTAAGCAAGCCCGATTTCTCCATGTAAGTTTCTGGAGAATTCTGCTACAGCCTCCCTTCTCCTCAAGGATATTTTTAAATGCATTGGTTAGAAAAGGCTATGCATTACAGGCAGCCTTGATGGAGCATTCATGAACTATTCCAATAACGTCATGGTGTGCCAAACCAACTCAACCCTTTCCTTGCAACAAAGAAAACAAGGGTGAAAAATTGATGCATTTTCACCACAGTTTCTATAAAACTTGTCTCAAAGCAAAAGCTTTTACATCCAGTTAAAACAATCAAGGTATCCCATTTCACTTGGCCTTCTATCGCCTTTCAAGATAAAGTGTTGAATTTTACCTTTCCTCACTTCATTGCATTTTCCAGCCTTTGCCTTCCTGATAGGTTCTCACTCATGTGCTATCACCGAGAAACAGATTGGAAAGGGGATGCTGTGAAAAGTAGAAGTCAGACAGACCTCAGCCACAAGTCAAGAACTTCAGAGCTATCCCTCATTTTAGATAGGGCTCACTGGCTCAACCATTAGAATTACCTTCAGGTTACAGAGCCTTACGGGCTCAGGCACTAAACATATTGCAAGTCAAATCGATTTTCCAGGCTGTGCCTCGGAAATCGATAGTGATGATGGTATTTAAGGCAGTGTATCAACATAGATAATGAAATACCTCGATATTATTCGTCAAAGAACCACATAGCACCAATTGCCTTATGGAATCAAGGAAATCATAGCAGCAACAAGTAAAACAACACACAAATGTAGACTTTAAGTAAATTGTGGGTATGAAATACGCTTTCGACAGACACCACCTGAAAACACAAACATTTTTCTCCCAAGGACTCTCTATAATTCTGGCTACATAAACTAAATTCCCCCAAGCAGGCGTTTGTTGTGCTATGAAAAGAACATGTTTTGTCTCCAAATACCATCTTAGATTTTTACCAATTGCATGAGTTTGGTCTTAAAATATTGGCTTGGCATATACTACTGTCGGGCATGAATAGATTATGCCCCACAAACCCATTTTCACCATCATATTGCTGGGATATCCAACAGGTCTATGGGTAAGCAGTAAATGTCTGGGATAAGCACTTTGAGAGGTATGCTTATCAGAAGCCATTGATGACCACCATATGATGGGGGGTGAAGGAAGGCAGACTATTAAAGATGGAACGCCCAGCCCTGTGCCAAGAATAGCTTCAACAATTCCAAAGATGGTAAAACATCAAGGACACCAACACTATTCCAGGGCTATCAGTAATTCATGGACAGCGTACATGGTGTAAATGAAAACCACAATATAATAAGGATGCCATTCATTATACCAGGGCCATCATTATCCCAGACGTTGTAAATAAGCCCCTGATTTTGCAATTAGCTTCCAATTCAGAAAAGAGCAGAATACGAGATCTATGCAGGTCTGTCTAACGTGTTTTTATGGCCTGGGCCCTTCTTATGTCTTTTTAGGTTTTCTATATTTTAGATTTCTTTGAGCCTACTTCTCTGGGCTATTGAATCAGCACTTCCAACCACTGTAATACATCTCAGTTCTACAAAATATGTAAACCTCTTGTCTATGAGGCTTAATAATGTTTATTTTCTGTACTTGCAAAATGTTCAAAGTTTCCCATCTCAGTTACTATTGTTTGTGTCCGCATGCAAAAGGGAGCCCATTTAAGCGATATCTAATGTAGTTCTCAATTCTGTCCATAGGGAGGAGATCTGTTTGATGCCATAACCTCCACCAACAAGTACACAGAGAGGGACGCCAGTGGCATGCTGTACAACCTGACCAGCGCCATCAAATACCTGCACAGCTTGAACATCGTACACAGGGACATCAAACCGGAAAACCTGCTGGTAAGAAAGGGGCAGTCGCTATCTCGGTTCAACGGCACCAAATCTAAGAGGAAAACCATTCTCTTGATAATTCTTCTGCAAATCGCCGGGAAGAGATTTTTAAACTCATATTTTTGTTACACGGCCAGAATTTAAATGCAAATTAATGTGTTTAAAGGGTATTACTCACTGTTATTAAAAAAAACGCAACTCTCTCTAATTTTCTGCTGTGAAGCAATACGAGGATATACGGTATAGCTGGACGAAGTGCTTTTTAGAGGGCTTGAAGAACAGTCTGATGAAGCAGAATTATTTTGGGTAACTTCGAATGTTGTCCAGATTGATCACCCTGCCCTAAAAGAGAAAAAGTCCACTCAGAATGAACATTACTGATCTTTCACATATTCCATCATTGGATTATTAGCTAAGATACACATAGTATTCTTTTTCTTCTAATAATAATAATAATCATCATCAAGACTTATTACTTGCATGCAATAACGGCTATTAAATACCCTCTTTAAAATTATAGTCTGAACCACAGGCATGGACCCATAATGAGATGAGGAGAGGGTAATTCAAAGCAGCTATTACCCTGCAAGTAAGGATAATAAGCTCCCCACTCCTGTTTATTTTTGTTTTTTACTTTTTTTGGCTGATTACGCACCTCTCAGCGAAAACAAGGGGAGGAGCCCTGTAGCCAGAAACCTATGAATCAGCAGCTGCATTAAAAGCGGTTGAGGACTGGGCTTGGCAGTTCGGCTGTACTGTTCCCACTGGAGCAGGGTCAAGACTGATATGCAAATGGCTGGGTCCAACCTGAGGTGGCATGTTGTGTAAAATAACGATGTACTAGGTTGCGGCCCCAAGTAATTACCAGTGGTTGAGATTAATTCAAGCTTCCTATCCATCACTTTTTTGTATACTATAGTGCGTCACTCTAAGTGGGATGGGTATGCCCAGACGTGTGCTCTGTGCACACCCTGTCACTGGAAACAAGCTATACCTGGCTGATGAGCTCTAACTAGGGCAAACCGGTCCTGGATTGCTTGTGTTCTGGTTCACAGAGGAGCTGGCTTTGCAGTTCAGCTGGATAATTCTCAATGGAGCAGGATCAAGACTGATTTGCATGTGGCTTGGTTGAGCCTGAGGTGACATGGTGTGCAAAATAATGATGGACTGGGATGCAGTCCCGATTAATTACCGGTGGCTCAGATTAATTCAAGTATTCCATTCATCACTTTTTTGTAGACTATATTGGGTCAACTCCATACCAGCTCATTCAAAAGATGTACTTCTAGCACCTAGAAAAAACGTTGTCTCTCTAGATTTGTGCTTATGCTACTTCTGAGCAGGCTGATATTTGCTGAAACTTAATGTCATGGAACAAATGCTGGGAGAGACAACCACATTATGATTTTTTTTTAAACCTGTTTTTATTGCTTCAATGCATAGTTAATACAGTACATGCCTATCATATGATTTATGACACTGATAAAGCAGACAGATTCATGGCCGTTTACATGTGGTACATGGGGCTTGCCCCCCCTTGACAGTCCTGTGCAGCAATTCTTTTCTTTGATAAAATTGAAAAAACAATAAACTGTGTGAACCAAGAGAACCATGGCGGCAATGGTGGCAATAACTCCTCTCTCTGGGGGCAATGGTGAATAATCTGGCATGGGATTTTCTTCAATCCATAATGGGAATCGTGCAGGGTACATGGGAAGAGTCCGCTACGCCAGTCCTCAATGCCTACAAGTGGGGGGGATCAGGGGTTCCCGTCAGTCTCCTGAGTTTGTGTGGTACTTGCACTGCTGTGTCAGCGATGTGTTCCCTCATTGTTGCATTGATTCTCCAGCGTGTGCATTCTCTCAAGCATGTATCCCCACACTTCCAGGTCTCGCTCTGCTTTCTCATCCGTGCGTACAGCTCGGAGGCGACATTCTTCAGCCACTCTCCATTCCCTGACATCTGCCTTCCATCCGCTGAGCCGGGGGGTAGCGCTCGTGCCCAATGTATTGCGATGCAGCGCGTGGCCAGGACTAGGCCCAAGAGGGCGAACCTGTGTCGTATACGTGCCCCCTTTTCAGCATCGGGAGTATCCCCAGAAGGCACTGTTTGACTGACTCTTCAATGTGCACCCCCGTGGCCGCCAGGAGTATTACTTGCTGCCAGAATGTCTGCAATCTGGCACATGTCCATGTCATGTGTATAAACGTGGCTGGGTCCGTCCCGCAGTGTGGGCATGCCACAGAGCGGCTGGCATTAGACAACCACATTATAAGCTGGCAAGATGGCTCTTAGAGTTAACTCTCACAGCTGACGTACAGAAATTTATGGCTTCAAATTCAATCCTGGAAAAGCCATCTCATCTATCTATTGTGCCCAAGTCTGCAAAGTAGGTACCATTTAATTGGATAATGGCCACACTATTATTTACATCACTTAGAAATAGCATAAGTCCAGTAAGGAGCATTATAGAAACAAGCAACTGCATATCCCATTGGTCTGCTTTTAATTTTCTAATGCATGTATACTACATTTGTGCATGCCTGAATCACCATATTAAAGTAGACGTATTGGCTTTGACAATGTTTGTTTTTCTTAAAGCAGCTGAATTGTGTTCCTTTTTGCATGTGCGTGTGTAAAGTATATGTATGGCTCAGATGTGTTTTCTCATTAAAACATTTGAAAAGCCTTCTGCAGTAAAGCAACAAAATAAAAAGCATTGCTTTTTATTTATGTCATTTATAATTTATTTATGTCATTTATAAAGCGCATGAATCACCCCGGGTGGGGTATCTCCGCGCTAAAGACGGCTAAAGAGGCACTAAAGCTTTCTATGTATAATTCCTGCATGAGATAATGGCTTTTATGTGTGATGATTCAGTGTACTTTTGAGATGTAAAATAGTCCCTTGTGCATTGCAATGCAAGTACTTCATATGTGATAGAATGATACATACTATATATATATATATATATATATATCAAACTATCAATTGCATGAGGTGAGAGAGAACTACATTTATTGGAGACAAAGCCCAATTTATATATTTAAAAAAAAAAAAGTACCAGTAGTTCTTGCAAACAGCTGTGCTGCCAAGCCAGGCTTAAAATAAACTATTATTATCATGGCAACTTTTTGTTATTTTAGCTTTATACTTTGACTGACTTTCTAAGCACTTGTACAGTGCACACCAGTATGCACTTGAGTGTGAGCTGCTGTATTTCTATTTCATAAAAACAACCGAGTTATGCAAACAACGGTGACACCAGTAGACACACCAGCAGCGCCAGCATGTTTTTCAGGCAGGGTGACACAATCAATCTCTGAGCCTTCATGTTGATTCACATGTTTTTAGTTGGTCAGGGCAGTGGATGAAGAAAGAGCACTCCGTAGATCATTGTAAACCATGAACATTCCTATCCAGGAAAGTTTGTCTCAGCCTTCCTTCCTTCCTTCCGTGATGGATCCCAGAAAATCTACAAATACCTGGGTAATAGGTGATTCAATAACTAGTTTGTAAAGCTTTAGTCTGGTACTCGTAACATCACCTGCTAAAACGTTAGTAAGATGCACATTCATGGTTTATAGACATCGGAATGGCACCTGAGTAGTTCTTAGGTTCAAGGGGTGG
Source organism: Calotriton arnoldi (assembly GCA_963921515.1). NCBI lineage: Eukaryota > Metazoa > Chordata > Amphibia > Caudata > Salamandridae > Calotriton > Calotriton arnoldi. The sequence goes on along the minus strand of CAWUFW010004584.1, from coordinate 228,258 downwards.
CATGATTGATTCAACTTACAAGCAATAAAAATTACTCTGTAAAATGTTTCAATTAAAAATATATTTTTATTCATTAAGAAGTTTTACAAAGAGCACTTGACATATATGTGGTGAAGTGCATCAACATGGCATGGTGTTCGAATCAAGACAGGCAGGTGACTAACTGTGTCCTAATTTCTTTGCATTCTGTGTTGAGTTCAGTTAAAGACAAGTTTGGCTTTGAAAAGAATGGAACCAATTGGCCTGGGGATGTTTAAAGAATAGGAATAAGTAAATATTCTGCACTGGCCCTGCATGCAATGCCCCTTCTTCCCATAGAGGTTTTGATGTCCCTTTCACAGCATGCTCCATCGTGAGCTTGCTTGCACCTTCAAAGATGTTACTCTGAAAAGATAAATTAGAGGTCAATCAGTGATAAATCGATAACCGTTTCTTCCCTCGCTTGCCCTTTGGCATCCCCACAGGGTGTTTTTTGCATCTGATCTAAGGCCTCACAGAGGCACAGGAAAAGCAGGAAGTATGCAAGGTTCTAAGTGCCGTGTTTTCTTAGGTCGTGCATCAGCGTGCATGGGCTGTCTGCAAGACCTGCTGTAATCACTCTAAGTAGTGTAATTACACCTGCTGCTTGCCAATGGTTCACAAATCCATCGCTCTTATTTCCTGGCTCCTTATTGGCCGGTGCTCCCGATACAACACTTCCGTTTTCAAGCCAGGAGCACCGGCCAACTTCAGTTTCCTTACACTGTAGGTCTTTAGCTATTTCTTTGGGGACTACTTTTTTTTTTATTACAAGTGCCCCATTCCGTGCTTTCACTTTAATATTGGCCGCACCACTTTCTTTAGACGTGCCTTGTCTAAAGGAAGGTGCGCGGCCACTATTAAAGTGAAAGCGCGGAATGGGGCGCTTTTACAAAAACAAAGCATTTGTTTGTGAACTTGAGAAACTTCCTGGTGCTGCTAGTAACCGCGCCTCGGTTTTCACTTCCCTGGAGCATGCAGCCAATGGCGGACGCACACCTTTATTTGCAAAATGGCGTGCTTCAACCCACTCCAGCCTTCATTTTTCTATTACCACCAGCGGCCCTGCATAAGGTTTACAAAATGTGTGGCTCGCCCAACTAACTGCTTGCAGTTCTCAGCGGGAGATCGCTTGATGGCTTGATACTTTTCCAGCCGGCTCTGTGCTGTCCCGGGGACTCCACCATTTCTGACCTCTCTTAATATGTGTGGTCGAAAGAAAGCGGGCTCTTGGCAGGAGGGGGTTGGCAGGAGTTTCTCAAGGCTGCTTTGTACAAACCATTCGTAGGACAAGGATGCGAACGACAGCGCTGCAAAATTGAACACCGCCAGCCTGCGAGGCCATTGACAAGTAAGGCTGCTTTTTATTAGTGAAATTTTGTTTTTTTGGCTTGCACAATGGCCGCTCAGGGTGCATCTCATCACTTCAACCCCCCTCACCCCTCGTGCCCCCCCTCTCCCCTCCAGCACTCGTGGGCGGGCAGCACAAGACTGATTGTAGTTCCAAAGCTTGGTTTTTTGTTCATTCTGTTAGGTAGAAATGTTACTGTCTCGTGAGTGCATTTTATTAATGACTGCTGCTGGCTAACTTCCCGTTCAGAGGGCGACAAGGAGATATTGCATCTACGATCTCCCATGTACGTTAAAAAAACAGTTCTATATATGGCCTCTGAATACCAGGTGAGCGTTAAGCTTCCTGTTCTTAAACACAGCCTGGCTTACTCACACCGATGGTGAAATCTGCCGTCTTAAACCTTGCTGCAGAATGATAATTTTGTTATTTTGCAGAGTGCTGTTGAATTAGGCACAATGTGGTGTACATTGGGAGCAGGCTTTGATTAGAAGCATGGTGGAGGTGTTTATCGTTGCCTTTGTGAACTCCCCCGGCCCTCCTCCATGATGCGTTCCTAAAAATTGTTGTGGGGAGGAGGGGGCAGCCTGCTGCAGTGAGCTGAAGTCCTCTTGCCACAGGAAGTTCCAACTGTTTCTCCCACCTCTCTCCATGCAGAGGCTTCAATGTGGACATGACATGCAGCACCGCACTTCCAGGAGCCTCCCTTCTGTTCAAGCTTTTACTTTTCTGCTACATTTCAACCTCCCCCTGCCTCTTGGAAACGACAGGAGTAGGAATAATTCACTTACAGCTTGTTTTACATCACAATTGATTTAAGATGAAGGATGTCTGGGAGAAAAGCCATCAAAAGATTATCTGATATTTAAAAAAGAGGGAAAAAACACCTGGTCAGCTCTTTGTCAAAGCAGTACACGCAATTTTACTAAACTAGCTTCTTTTATTGGGGAGGCTGCTGTATTGGTTTTGCTTTGTTTACATTGACCTAGTCCTATTTAGACTAACACAACAGATAGCAATGATTTGCAAAGGAAAAGACCAGGAATGGAAACATGGACCCAGGAGGCAGTGCCCGCACTTCATAAAGCTAGGTAAGACAGCATCCTTTAAACACTGCCGCTGCGTTACACCAAAAGCAATAAAAGTCTGAAAACAGCCTTATTTATTTCGGTAGAGGGAGCACGCAAAAACAAAATCCGATTTTGCTTGGAACGCTAAAAATCCTTCCACCTTTCCATACTCTGGCCTCGAATCAGCAACAGATGAGGAATAGATAGTGTAGTCCTTCTACAGTGTTTGTGCTTTTTCAAATCCTGATGTGAACGTTTGTTAACAGGGCCATATGGCCCAAGACTACTTGCTCTGCTGCAAAAGTCTTAACCTTGTATAATGAATTGCGCACGTTTCAACTCCCTTGTTTCTCTTTTCACAATCTCTTCTCATAATTGGCATGATTAACTTTTGTTGGCTTTTAGCGGTGTATGCTGGTCCCTGAAGTCCTTCCGGGCCCTGTAGTCATGTCCTTAACTTTTCAGGCAAAACCACTCATTCATTTCTAAATAATAAGTGTAAACGTGTTCAGGTAACTATGTTGCTCTGCTTACGTTTCACATGCTTTACTTAATCTTGCATTCCCTATAAGCGTTTGCTTTTTAGGTCTCGCCTAGCGACGCAGCGCATGCGGTGCTCGCCTTGGCGAGATCTATTGTCGTGGGTTTTGCTTCCGAAGGGGGACAGGAGATGTGCACGTGTACGGCTCCCATCGTTTTAGCATAACGCGCGCATGGCGCGCTTTCACTTTCCTAGTGCACGCGCCCGGACAGGCGATGTGCACGTGTACGGCTCCCGTCGTTTTAGCATAACTTTGTTTTCACTTTCCTAGTACACCTCCTGCTCGCTCGCACGCGTACGGTGGCGTTAGCACAACTCGGAGGACATCAGATGTGCACGCGTACAGCGCTGCTTCCCACATCGGTGTCCAGACACGCACGCTGGCCGGAGGTGTGCTCGCTGTTGAGGACAAGAGATGTGCACGCGTACGGCCGGCCGGCTTTGCGCGCTTCAGTTTAATTTTTTTTATTTCAGCATGCCATGCGAACTTTACGTTTCACAATGGCGGCGGCCGCTGCACACACCCCTCGCGGAACGCTGCCCTTGTCTTCCCGACCCCTCCCACCTCCAACACAGCATGAGCACTGCAATGGTGGCCGCCCCACAGGTACAAGGCTGGCAGCTGGGTAACGTTTGTAGTGTACTTTACTTATGTCTGCTACTCTTGTTTTGCTGTTATAAATTTTGTTGTGGTTGGGGAAGTATGTAATATACCACCTCCACCACGTTTGTGGGGAGGTTGAATAGATTACACCTGTGTGCGTAGGCGCGATGGAAGAGTTCTGCCGAGCAGGGGGGCAGTATAAATAAAGAGGGTGGGGCTGAAACGGCAGTACCAGAGTTTGCCCAGTACAGCGAACCTCTCTGTGTGGAGTCTCTTTTATTCTATAGGCCTGCCCGTGACCCGGGCCACAGTCACAATCAGCGATACCCCGACGCAGTCACCGGGGCCATCACTACACTGAGCTCTTTGTCCAAACTCAATGTCAATCCTAGAATCAAACACGAGAACAAATATACGGACAGGTCTAGGCTACAAACCCAGCACTCTACCCACAACAATTAAACGGACCCCCTCCCCATCTCCCCCATTCCCGAAGGGCCCTTCATTTCTGCACTCTGGAATATCCGGTCCTCAGAAATCTGCAGTGGTGCAACATTCACGCAATTAGAGCCGAGCAAGCCCCTGCCTTTTGGACCCCATTCTGCTAAGGGCCAGCCTATCCATCGCACTACAATACTCACCAAAGAACCCCAACGACCTCGTCAGATTCAACCACCCACGGACCGGAATAGACCGCATCGCCAGGTCCCCATAAGGCGTAGGACTCTGCTGCTGTGCTATAAATGTGTTCATTACCCTCGGTAATCATTCCCTCCTGCCTTCAACTGGGCGCTGTAACCCAACCAGGCAGGGGACCCACTTCATGTTATCACCACAAACCGCCCCCAGCCTTGCCGCTGTACTCCGGCACCCGGCAAAAGCACTGCCGTTTTGCACTATGTGCTCTACAAGTCACCCCGGCGTGAGCACATGCACGCTCTTCGGGGTCCACTTCCTAGCTGCGTCAGTTTTCTAGGGGTGACCTGCAGAGCCTCCCCAAGAGAGAAGGCCTGGTGCCCTTCGTGGGTCTCGGTCAGACTTGGACGATACCCGCGGTCAGGCGGGATTGGCCGTTCCGGGGTCAGCGCTGAGTATATGTCAGGAATCATTACCGGCCTCACTGGCCATCCCTGTGCTTTAAGACCGCAGAGATGTATAGAATGGGTATGTGATCTGCCCCGTGCTGCACGGAGCTATATTACAATGTCTGGAATTCCAATGCCCTGCAGTCACATCACAGGCAGAGCGTGGAGCAGGCATCACTTCATAAGAGTATATAACACAGTCAGTGTCAGCTCTCTTCCGTGGCACAGGGTTCCACGTTATGCTATGTTATATTCGGTCTTGAGCTCTAAAAAACGGGAAAATGGAAAGCATGTCTTTTTTTGATTGGTGTAGATTGATAGCATATGGGGCTTTAGATTAAAACAAGGGAGAAAAATTCCTAGAGAATCTGAAATTGATACATCAGCGCTTGGACTACAATGCTAATGTTGAGTGCATTGAATCGTGTAAGGATGCTTACAGCACTAAAGCCGTGCAGGCATCAGTGTGCAAGTGGGCATTTTTGGGCTAGACGAATGTGAAAATGCTGGTTTAGTTACGTCTTAATTTTTCACAGACTCAAACATAAAGTGGATATAATGCACCATATAAGTACCATGAAACTAAGAGAATGTTATGTTATGGTATGTTGATGGGTTATGCATGATGCTCAGCGAAGGGTATCTTGGCGCTTAACATGGAACATCTATAAGGGGAATGAAAACGCCATATGAATGCAATTGCAAGTCAATCAATGCAAAGTTATGAAAACTTTCCTAAAATGCATATGGTTTGGAACAGACGAGTGGTCCCTTGAAGTGAATTCCTCGAATGAGCAGAGGGCTCCTGGAAGCGGTAGGCATGCTTTATTCATCCGATGGGATGAAGAGGCTCAGAGGCACTGAGAAGCACAGCCAGAAAAGATGTGCCTACTACAGAAGTTTTGGCTTCTAAACTGGACCTTTTCCAGCTATAAACTGAAGAACAATAAAAGTCAAAGTCTTAACATCGCGCCTTAAAATTCCTTTATTGGCACACAGCATTCTAGCACTCTAACATATGGTACATGGAAATGCTGGCCTCTCAATATGTTCCATCAATTCATAGATCTCTGGTCAACCAATGTGCAAACCATCTGCCAAACATAGTTCATAAGACGGTGCATGGGAGCAGATCACGTAATCAAACAACCATTTGCAATGCAATGAGTTGCACATTTGTGAGAGTTTGAGATATTGGCATTGTAAATGACACTGCCCTTTATTTATGTGTTTTGAAAACCTGCAAGCGGTGCGTAAACATGCACTTTGTACTTATAGTTGTTGCTTACGAGAAGCAAGGCTGGCAGTAACTGTGCTTCTTTTACTGCCACCTTTGCTTTTCGGAAGCAACGACTATACGTACAAAGCACGTGTTTGCGCACCCCTTGCAGGTTTTCAAAACAGATAAATAAAAGGCATTGTCATTTACAATACCAATAGCTCAAACTCTCGCAAATGCGAGACCTATTGCATTGCAAATGCTTGTTCCAGGATGTTGTTACTTTTTTTTCCAGACTGCATATTACTCTTGTCTCCCCTCCCTCATAACCTATTTCCCATTTTCTGGTTCTCCAGCGCTGTGAGGTCATACAAATGGCAATAGAGCTATGCAAATATAATCACTCCACTGCAAATAAAAAAAAAAAAGTAAAAAACATTGTCATTTTTAACGCTAAAAGCTCTAACTTTTACAAATGCAAGACCGGTTGCATTGCAAATGCTTGTTTCTGTATTTTTCACTATTTGCCCTTGCCTTGGCCCCTTAGTGGCAAATAAGAGTTTGTAGAGGAGGAGCATCTTGTCTACAGTGTCATTGTGAGTGGACTGTCAAAGGATACGCGTCATCACTTGCTCCAGCCATTCTCGTTAATGTAGGTCCGTATAAAGGTTGTTTGCTGACATTTGGTCACTTTCAAATAATTTGATTTGCCACTCAGTATCCAGAAGGACACAGCACAGTGGTTCCACCTCCAGCCCATCTTTAAAACTGCCTTCAGAGTCAAGGTATGCCCTCGTCTCTGGGCCGCCTTCACAGGAATATTTATTGAGCCCCACTAGGAGTGGAGACAAGGCTGAATGTAAATATTCATGGGCACTAAAATACCTTAAACTAAATTGATTTCTTTTATGTACTTACAAACATTCATGTTCATTTAGACAAGATCTATCTATCTGGTCTCTACTATCACTCCCAGTGCATTATGATTGGTATCTATCTATCTATCTATCTATCTATCTATCTATCTATCTCCATTGTTCAATATATTTTTCTATTGTCAGTCTTTCTCTCAATCCACCTATTTGATTTTCTGCTGTCTGCCTTTTTGTTTGCTTGTCTATCTATCTATCTCAATATCTATCAATATTTATGGACGTCTGTCTGCCTATCTTTTAATTTAACGGTATGCATGTGTAATTGTCTGCATATATGCCTCATTCATTACCCTGCCTGATTATCCACCTGCCTATCACTTTGCTATCTTTCTGTCTGTCTATCAAGTTATATCTCTGCCTCGATAACTGTCTCCTTCTCTGGCATATTACTTTGTCTGCTTGTCCGCCTGTGCATGTGTGTCTACCTTTCTGCTTACTTCTGTTCCTGCTCCCCACACCCAGCTTTTCCTTCCATCTAAGCCCGCTAAAACCCTTGATTCCTTCCCTCATCCCAGTCATCGTCTCCTTATTGATGCAAGTTTCTCTATATGAGTTATAAGTGAAACGCAGCTTTAGTGCTGGGGACTCTTGGGGAAGAATGAAGGTGTACTCTTCATCAGAGACCGTCTGACGAGGTGAGGCGAGTGGTCCTCTTACATTCAAATGGGATGGATGTCACGGCCGGACTGGCCGTAGCAGGCATCTGACATTTCCCCGGGAGGCTGGAATGGTGGGGGCTAGTTTTGCTATGGTGGGGGGGCGATTTTGTTACTGGGGGTTGGTTTTGCAGCGGTAGTGTAATATCAGCCCCTAGTAATAAAAGCAGCAGTGCTTCACACTTGCACAGCCCCCACTCCCTGCCAGAGGGCTGGTCGGGCAAAATTGCCAGGGCTGGTTTGGGTTCCCACTCCGGCCCTGATGGATGTTACTGTTGGTTATGATCAGGGCCAGATACGGGAACCAATAGCAGCCCTGGCAAAAATGCTCCAACGCGCCCGCTTCTTTCATCTCCTCATGTACGCTCTCTCTTTCCATCCGTCCTTTCTCACTCTCTTTCTGTCCCCGCGCCCCTCTCTGATCACTTCCTCTCTCCCTTCCCACCTCCTCCCTCTCTTGAAGCCTTCCTGCGGCTGCTGCAATTAACCTCTAGAACTGGGGAAAGCGACACAAACACCATGAGCAGAACTCTGCTTTCAAAACCATCCTCTAGGGGCACCAGCCCCCAGTGGAAATGCCCGGTGGAATAAAAGGCCTGTCCAGCGCTGGCTATGATTCATTCCCATCTGGAGGAATTACAGGTTTATGAGACCATGTTCCCACTGTGCTCTAAGCACAGGTATAATTTAAACCAAGGAGTCATACGTACAAAACGGTTTCAGGGCTCGGCTGCAGAATTTAAACTTTTGGATTCGTGTTTGTGCAGAGAAACGTTCAGGAATGCGGACCACGGTCCTCATTAAATGCCAGCACTCTCTGGATAAACAAGGGTCGCCTTCATAGACTGGCGCACGCTCGAGCTCCAGCAGTCACATGCCACAGTTCGTTAGTGTTGTTTGGAGTGTGTGCGGGCGTCTCGTGGGAAAACAGCTTACCCTGCTTTGTGAGCAAACTTCTCTGAATGCCCAAAGTTTGACAGCAGTAGCCTGCAGCGTTTCCTCACTTTCACTACAATACACGTGGGCTCATCTAGTGGCTCTCGTTAGGGAGACTTCCTGTGCCCATATTCATGTTAATCCTATTTACCTGCACACATGGCGGCCTGCATGTTGTCTAGTAGTTCAGCGGCTGTCTCTGAAATCCGCGGAACTGGATTAAATTCTTGGTTCTCGCATGTGAGGGAAACTGTGTAAATCAGAGGAAATCACTTAATCTCCCTGTGCCTATATGTCCAATGTAATGAAATATTTCAACCTCTAATCCCCCCAGTGGATGGACCCAATCTCGTGTTATCTCCTAACAGCCCCTCTCCATGGATTGACTCTACTCCTTGCCTACCAGCTAAGGATAGGGACGTGCTGTTTGAGTATCAGTCATATATATTTATTTAGTGGTTTCATAAAGCGCTATATAGCACCTAGATCACTTCAAAGCTCTGAGCATATAGGGGCTGCAGGGACAGACGTTTTCTAGCCAAATATCCTGTAGTTAAAGACCAAAGTACACAATAAATAGTTGTAGCAAGGGACTTAAGAACTGAAAGTGGGAGGGGGCGTGACCTGAGGCCGTAAAAGCGCCAGTGGAAGACTAGATGATCAACGTCCAATGCTTGTTACCTGTACTATGTGCCTGCTTCAGCTCTGTACCATATTCTCTGGGCCACAGTGTCGTTCTTCCTACTGTTTTGTATAATGAGCTTTGTTTAATAAAAAGTTCACAAACAAAAAAAAGAACTGAAAGTGATGCTGTCCGTCTTGATGTCAAAGAATCAGAGTGAAAAGTTATAGAGAAAGTAGACAACTGAAAAAGTACTCAACAGAAGGCTTAGAATATATGCAGTTTAAACACGGTAGATCACGTTTTAAGCAAACTGCAATAATCGAATAAAGAGAAGAAAAAAAACTGACAACAGCCCGTAGACTAAAATACTTCATGACACTTACACCAGCAAATATAACTCACAAAAAAGTAGTGTTAGAAAAATCAAGAGAAAGGTATGACCGCTGGCACATCTATTTATGCAGAGTCCCTATTGAATCAACCATGCCTAGAATGAGTGAATATAAATACCAGAGGCTACATTTGTTGGACTAGTGTAACAAGTGTTTCATCACCATCATCAACTCTTTATTCATGTTGTTCCAATCAAAATGATCAAGTGTTCAAGGCTAAGTCGAGAAGGATATCGATTAAATTGGTGCTCTCCACACTGCATGTCAATAACGTATGTAAACACTTTTAAACCCAAAACAACAATATTAATGAGAGTTCTGGGTTTCGTTGTATTGGTTTATGGTTCTGTCTATTTACATAATTTTTGTTTTCTATCCTTTTGGTATGTACCCACTTTTTGGGTGAAAAAATGCAGTTTCAAATGGGATAAGAGCACTTTTACCTGATAAAGGCACCGTCACCCTTTTTGTCTGTAAGGTTTTAGTGCAATAATTAGCCATTTACGATAAAGAAATACGTTTTTGTGGCAGCATTTGCTTTGTAGTACTAGCACAGCTGCACTTCTGCATCTACTTTTCATTAGGACATGGTATCTGTTGCATATTAACTTCCTTTGCGCTTAATATGCACAGCGGTGGGCCGGGCAGCAAGGCTTGACAACACTGAGGCGCTCAAAAGAAGATGTCATTTCAAACTGCTGTGTATAACAGGAGCTACTTTTACACTTCTACTCTGGCCTTGCCAGAATTCACTCTCTCGACCAGCAGATGACTTTAGATGTCAGTGCAAGCAATACAGTCACCGAGCCATCTTCCAGCATCAGAGACTTACAGGAGTATCTTGACAACCTCCTTATTGCTTGCTGAAATGTGAATGAATTCTTTAGAGAAATAGCCAAAGTTAAGTTGCACTCCACTTGTTGACCTTACTAAAGATTTACTGGGTTAGATTCAGACCATCCGAAAGATGGCAGTAAGTCTATTGCTCAGAGACACAGAAGTCTGTCATACAATGACCTTGTTAAGTAGTTTAAATTGGATGCCCTTTAGATCAAAAAACAACTTTTAATTTTATGCATTACTCACTTGCTGTTAAGGGAACGGTTCTATTGTTACTAAAATGCTAGTTTACCAAGTATGTCCCTTGATGCCCTCTTCTCTCATTCAACCAGTTTCTTCTCCTGATTTCTAGCTATTAGATAGTTAAAAAGGAGACCAAGCATTCTGTGTTCTCACCACCAAAGTCTGGAATGCTCTCCCTCTTTTCTTTTAGGCTGTCTGGGACTGGTTAATTTGTTCTAAGAAATTAAAGACATAGCTCTTTCGCCAAGCTATTTAGATGAAATCGCTGTCCTTTTTCACTCACATCCTTTCAAGTAACACTTTTATATCATGTTGCAAAGTGGTTTCCGCCAATTTGGTCCCCCTGGATTTTTCACATTTGACAACCTGGTTCTTGGACTATCACTGTGAGTGAAGGCGCGCCAAAGGCAAGCCTGTCTGTGCCCGTCCGCGCCCGACCGGGCCCAGGGGCCAGGAACCCTGCACAAATCTTGAGGATTATGTACTCGGGTAAGGAATTACATAACCTCAATAAACCAAGGGAAGCTAGATGTGACAGGGGATGGGAGTTTGCAGGCGAGTCATCTTTAGACAAGTCCTGTCAACATTGCAAGCTAGAGTTGAAAGGACCTTCAGAGCCAGGGTTGAGCAAGACCGAGGCAGTAAAGGAGCCACAGGCCTGGAAGCTAGGGTTGATCAATTGTCGTTCTCTGCTCAAGCATAAAACAGAAATCCGCTTACTGTTAGAGGAGACCACCCTAGATGCCCTGTTTATCACAGAAAACTGGCTTACAGAATGCTCCTCCCCTGACATAGTAATGGCCCTGCCCCCTGGCTAAAAATTCTAAGATTGGACCGGATCGGGCAGGTAGGGTGTGGCCTGGCCATTCTGATAAAAAGTGAATACAACTGCTCCACCGAGAACTTCCCGATCAAAGGGTGCGAGTGTCTCCAATTTGCAATATCTTTATCACCCAATTACACCTTTTCAGGGCTCCTAATTTATAGACCCCCTGGCCCTTATGGCGAGTTCCTAGAAAGTCTACCGGACTCACTCGCCAGCCTAACATTAAAGAAAGCTTACACTACCATAATAGGAGATCTAAATTTACATATGGAGGACCAGAACCTCCCTAGCGTTAAAAGACTACTGTCAGACCTTGAGGCTCTTCAACTCTCCCAGTTGGTACGGGGTACCACACATTCCAAGGGACATATACTGGACCTAGTCATTTCAAACGACTCCAACATTAAAGTCGCACCATCAATACCAGTCCCCTGGTCAGACCACCACTATATTCCTTTTTACATAGGGAAGAAAGGTAGCGAGCAGCAGGGGGCTTCCCCCAAGGACGAGATAAAGAAAAGGCGCTGGGCTAAGCTCAACGCAGAGGCGTGGGGGAATGCCCTAGTAGAAACAAATGCACTAAATACCAAGATGTCAGTAACAGTGGAGGAAGCATACTCAGCCTGGGAAACCTGGATTACCCAATCTTTAGACAAAGTAGTCCCCAAAGTCACCTACAAAGCTAAAGCCAGACCGAGGGCGGAGGGCTGGTTCAACCCCCAACTGCTAGCGTTAAAGAAAGTCTGCAAAAAATGGGAAAGGGACTGGAGGAAAAACTACAACCACAACTTAAAACCGCGTATAAATTAGCCATCAGAATCTACCACAAACGTATTAAAGAAACTCAGGCCAAGTTCTTTGAGGAGAAAATTAGCTTGGCCCAGAACTCCTCAAGGGAATTGTTTGCGGTAGTCAAGGCTTTAACCTCCCCAGCCCATGACCTTCACCCCACAGAGACCTCGGAAGAGAGGTGTAATGATTTAGCCAACTACTTACTCTCTAAAGTTATGAGCATTTACCGCTCCTTTAGGGCAGGTGGGGAAACTACCACAAGGGGGGAAAAGGATCAGGCAGTAGCCTCCCCATTAAACACTATCACCAACCTCCCGTTAGTGGAGGCAGAGGAGGTAGAATCGTTGATGGCCAAAGGGAAGTCCGGATCACCACTTAACCCAGCCCCGCCGCACTTCCTCAAAACAGTCACACCCGCTATCCTTCCTTCTCTAATTAAGATCATGAACCAGTCTCTGGAGATGGGCATGGTCTCAGCAGCCTGGAAACATGCTATAATCAGACCCCTGCTAAAAAAAAACCAATGCAGATCCAGCACATCTAGGGAATTACCGCCCCATATCATTGCTGCCATTTGTAGGCAAGCTCTTGGAAAAACACGTCAATAAATCTCTGGCGGAGTGCCTTGAAACAAATCACTGTCTCCACCCCACCCAGATGGGATTCCGTGCCCAACATAGCACTGAGTCTGCTCTTTTGACAGTGGTGGAGGAACTCAGAACGTCATTGGATCGGGGAAGCTCAGCAGCCTTACTCCTCCTGGACTTGAGTGCGGCCTTTGACACGGTGGACCACCACACCTTGCAAAGCCGACTCTCGGCCATCGTGGTACAAGGCATGATGCTACAGTGGCTCCCTTCGTTCCTGGAGGGAAGAACATTCCAAGTCCAGGAAAACACCACTCTATCGAAAACAATGTCATTAAAGTGTGGGGGGCCACAGGGCTCCTCGTTGAGCCCCACGCTGTTTAATGTGTACATGGAGCCACTGTCTCAGATTGCCCTCGGCTTTGACATCTCGATGACGTCATACGCCGACGACACGCAGTTGGTGATCTCTTTAGACCCTAGAACCAACGGGGACTCCGATAGACTATCGCCCTGCATGGAAAAAGTCATGGAATGGATGACTAAGAGCTGCTTAAAACTAAACGGGGACAAAACTGAGCTAATGATCCTCGGGAATAAGACAATCCCTAGGCCATCTATAAGCTGGCTGGACTGTCTAGGCAGCCCGCCTACGCCTAAAGACCACATTAAGAACTTAGACTTCTGGCTAGAAAAGGATCTCTCAATGATGACCCAAGCTAAGAAAGTTGCTGGTACCTGTTTTGGATTACTTAGAAGTCTCCGGAAAATCCTAGATCGAATCCCAATACAGCTCAGGAAGACTGTAGTCCACGCATTGGTTACATCACGCCTTGACTATGGAAACTCGCTATTTCCAGGTGCGACGAAATATGTGACCAACAGACTGCAGGTGGTCCAGAATGCGGCAGCAAGACTGCTGTGCAAGGCCCCAGCTCGGGAGTCTGCCAAAAAGCACCTGAAAGGGCTACATTGGCTCCCGATGGAGGCCAGAATCAAGTTTAAGGCATTGATCATAACGCACAAAGCCCTACACAACAAGGGCCCTTGAAAAATCAGAAATCTGGTATCCCCATATGTCCCAAATAGGAACCTGAGATCGAGCGGGGAGAGACTTCTAAAATCAACAGCCGCCAGGAAAGTGAGGTGGGGGGGGGGAGATCCTTCTCCCACCTTGCTCCCAAACTCTGGAACTCCCTACCGAGGGAATGTCGGACCCTTGACAAGGAACTAGAATTCCGGAAATCAATAAAAACGTGGCTATTGAAGCAGAATTTCTAATCTTCTCTCAAAACTTTATCTGCACCCTGTCTCTTAGCGCTGGGAAGCCCTAGGGCAGCTACGCGCTCTACAAATCTCATATAATAATAATAATAATAATAAAGTGAGCATCACTACCTGAGTCTCACTCACAGTAAATTCATGGTGTATGGACTGAGAGTGCTAACTTCCAGTGTCTGCCTTTTATGATGAGGCTGCTGCTGTGCAGCTAGGGCAAAAGGCTCTGGTCTGGTTGCACATGAGCACACGTGTGTGCGCACATGTGCAGAGTGTGTGTGAGGCTACTGTCTTGTGCAGCATGGTATCTGCACACAGGTAGCCTATCACAGAAGGGACCCTTAAAGGATTGGTACTGACCTGGAGTAGGCCTCATAATGTGAGTGGGAATTCATAGTGTTGGTCTGTAGTGCTTACTGAAGTCTGTGGTGTTTAACTGAATTACACATTATAGGCAAAATCTACACCACGCTACGTAGGCCTACAGGGTCGCGCGATGTATCAATGCATCCCAAGTGTAGATCCACAGCCCCTTACATCATATTGACACTCCTTATGGCACTTTATGAATTGTCACATTTCCCTGGCTCAGCTCATAATCAGTTTTTTCTCCCCTCCTAATGGGCCAAGTTAATTACTCTGCAGACCAGCCTGAGGATCAAAGGCCTTCCCACAAAATACAGCCATTAACAGTGCTTGCCTAGTTCCTGGGAAAAAAGGGGTGGGAAGAAAATCTGCACCTGTTAATTAGCTAATCAAACTGCACCTGGGCTGGGACAGCCCAAGCCCACAGAAACAAAGCAGGAGAGTCAGACCTCTGAAACCAAAACAGGGGGGGCTTGCCTTTGAAGTTTTGGTGGGAAGGAAACAGACAGCTGTGTCAGCTAGGGGTGGAGCTGAGGCTCTCAGTGAAGCTCTTTGCACAGACAACTTAAAGTTGCCATGTTGGAATATTTGAAAATGCTGTCCAGGAGAGTTGTGACAGGAGTGGATTGATGATGTGGCACACTAGGATTTGCCAGGGGTGCCTGACTTTTAGAACTTTCCACCTCCACTTAAAAACCCTTGCACAAGGAAGAGATTGATGAGAAGGCACTTGACCTGGGAGTGACAGTGGTGAAAGAATGCCCTGCAGGTAGCAGAAGCCAACTGATGCTCCTCCAAGGATGGATTAAGGGACTATGATTTCAGTTGACCCCCCTAGGACTGGAATGGTATCTCCAGGGCCAGCGACGCTAGCCCTCTTATGCCCATTGAGGAACAGTTGATGGCATAGATCTGCTGGGGGACTCTGGAGGGTTCCACTGAGACTTCTATGGATTGATCCTGCAGCTGGATGACCCCATCAGTAAGGTTACCACTGACTCTGCTGACCCACAGGTGCACTTCAAGAAGACCAAAGCCATGGGGTCTGGGGAGTGCAACCTGGCAGAGAACAAAACGCTTGGCACTTCACCAACTTTCTTTAACTTCCCTCAGGGAGGGCCAAGCCCATGGGGTAAGTGCATCCTCATTTAAGTTTTATGGGAAAAGGGTGTGCATGGCGACTCCTCCTAGAGATCTCCGGTGGCCTCAGGGACCCCATCCCCAGGACTCCCCATTGTAATTTAATGCTTAGTGTTTGGTAGTGTGTTTATAACAATAATTTTCCTTATTATAAGAAAAAGCACTGACTGAATGTGAGAAATTGGGTTACTAGTTGAGGAGGTGAAACTCTACTCAAGCAGCAACCAAAACTCTTGTCAGGATGAAACACAAGCAAACCCCAAAATAACCTGTGCTTAACCCTCTGGTAGCTTGGCACAAAAGCAATCAAGCTTAAGTTTGAGGCAAAGTGTAAAGTTTTTATGCAGTACACAAACAGTAATTAGGTGAAACCACAACACAGGAAAAACCTCATACCAATTTAGAAAAGTAGAGTAAAATGTAATAAATTATTTAACACCAAAACAAGACAAATCCAATTAGCAGAACCAGAGATATGCAGTTTTAAAGATTTAGGTAAAAATAATGATTAAACGCACAAAGCACCAACTGTGAGTATCTGGTCGTGCAGGACAAAGTCACAAGTTCAGGCTGACTGCGATAGAGTGCGGGATAGATACAGGGGCCAAGTTAGTCCCGCTGAGAAATGTACCTTAAATCCTTGTTATGGAGCATTGCGCCGCGCAGCGGTGGTCCTGAGGAGCGATGCAAGGTCTGCTTCAAAGTAGCATTGCACTGGTTCCGATGAGCTGTGAGGTGAGCTTGTGTCAAGGCTGTGTTGTGCTGTGTCGATTCCGATGAGGGGCTCCGAGATCTGCATAGAGGATGCGTCGCGCAGCGGTGGTTCTGATAAGTTACGAGGGCTGTGATGTGGGCTTGCGTTGTGGCTGCATCAAGCTGCATTTGTTCTGCTGAGGCATTGCGTAGAGCTGTGTCAGGTTTGCATTGCGCTGCGTTGATTCTAGTAGAGACCACAGCTGGGCTGGCAGAGCACTTTTAGCTCCACTTCCAAGGTTCCAGGACTGGAGGGGCACCACATGGGGGGGTTAGGACTCACAGCAGGCAGAGTTCAGGTGCAGGGTTCAAGGTGGTAGGAGCCTTTTCTGTCTCCGAGGCTCTGATCTGGAGGCCAGCCAACTAGCCCTTGGAGCCACTCTCGTGGTCCCGGGTTGAAGATACTGGTCCAGTCCTTCCCACTCAGACAGCACGGTAGCAGGGCATCAGAGTAGCAGGGCAGCAGAGCAGTCCTTCTTCTTGCAGCAGAGCAGCACTGCAGTCCTTTCTTATGAGCTTTCCACAGGTCCAGAAGTCCAGAAGAGTACTGAAGAGTTGGGTCTGAGGGTCCGATATTTATATTTGGTGCCAGTTTTGAAATGGGAGAAGCTTCTAGAGTTTTCCACAAAAGGTGTCTGGAATTTCTTTTCTTCCTGCCCTGGCCACAGCTTGTCTACGGGGTACAATAGACTGGTGTGAAACTGTTTGTGAGTGGGCTGGGGCAGAGTCTTTGTATGTGCAAGTGTAGCAGGTGACAGCTCCAGTGGTGAAATGAAACTTGAAGGGCCAGCTACACCTAGTCATATGACCTCCCAGGATACAGGCTGCAGACACTAAATGGTTAGGACAAGAAAATACCAACTTTCTAAAAGTGGAATTTTCAGAATTGTGAATCAAAATCCCAGTTTACCATAAAAGAGGATTTTAAATTACAATTCTTTAGACTCCAAACACAACTTTCCTACCTGCTCCCAATTGAAAGTTATCACTGATTAAATGCAATAAAGTAACCCAGAGTTATCCAATGGGACATGTAGGCCTAATAGTGAAAAACAAATTTAGGAGTTTAATACCAGGAAAAATGTAAAAGTGCATGCCCAACTTTTTAAATACACTGCACCCTGCCCTAAGGGCTGTTTATGGCCTACCCTAGGAGTGGCTTATATGTATTAAAAAGGAGGTTTAGACCTAGCAAAAGTTTCACTTTCCTAGGTCGAAATCACAGTTTAAACTGTACACAGAGGCTGCAGTGGCAGACCTGAGACATGTTTAAAGGGCTACTTAAGTTGCTGGCAGAAAAGGTACTGCAGGCCCACTAGTAGCATTTCATTTACAGGCCCTAGTTACATGTAGTACCCCATTAGTAGGGACTTACAAGTAAATAAATTGTGCCAATTGGGTGTAAGTCAATTATACTATATTTACTGGATAGGGCACAAGCACTTTAGCACTGGTTAACAGTGACAAAGTGCACAGAGTCCTAAAAGCCAACAAAAGTGGGTTCAGAAAACAGGAGGAATGAAGGCAAAAAGTTGGGGTGACCCTTCTGAAAGCTCAACACTGAACAATGATTTATTGAGTGTTGCTGTTGCATACAGGGCGCAGTGGTAAGAAGCCCACACCACCTCCCCTAGTGGACTTTGGACTGGTCTGCTTCGCTACCCTGAGCAGGGTCAGACTGGGACAGAAAAGCAGCCTGGCACCAAAATAAAAGTGGCACTGTTAGAAATGGTGTATAGGGTATACACCTAAGCCAGGCACAACCCACTACTCTAGTGAAGGTACAGGAGTTAAACACCCAAGATAACCCCTGCTCACCCCCTTGGTAGCTTGGCAGAGCAGTCAGGCTTATCCCAGAGGCAATGTGTAAAGCATTTGCGCAACACACCCACACACCAGTGACACACACCATACACCACAAAAGAGACTCCACAGAAGTTTATATAAAAATATCTCATATATTGTATATAAAACACATAAGACCAAGAATCACATAAATCACTGTGCCACTAGGCCCTTGTCAAAATAATGCATATAAAACATGTAGACCAAAAATCACTTACATCACTTTGCCACTAGACAATGGTCATATCACATAGATCATACATCACTGTTCTGCTAGGCAATTGTCATAAACACAGTTAGTGCACTAAAGCATTTACTTATATGTGGCACCAGTCATAACATCATGAAAAACACCACCATTGTGCATATTGTGCAGTCTCTGATAACAGTACTTGTTAGTCCAACCATGTACGTCCAAAGCACCATGCATAAACACGTCAGGGCCCAAAAACACTGCAACAGGTTTGGAGATCATTCCCATGAATCAGCACAATGGGCCAGAAAAGACTCAATGGAAATCAGGCCCATAACGTAGGCCGCAGGAATACCTGCTCGCCTACTACCAGCGGTGGGGTAATTTCAATGAATGCACCCAAGGTAAAAGCGGTATTATACCAAAACAGCGATGCCCCCATTGGCGCAGAGACCTCGCATGAAGTGCAGCTGCCCGCAAACGCGTGGTGCAGCTGCTGCCAACCCGAGATACTCAATGATCTCAAAGAAATGCCTCAAAGTATGGGCCAGGATGGGGGTGTGGGGGCTTCCCCTGCACGCGTAATAGACACCAAGCAGCTGTCCGCAACCACGCAGTGCAGCTGCTACATATGCTGTGAAGCTCAGCCCCACTCCACAAGCACCGGGGGCTGAACGAGAGCCGCCGTACCTTTCCTCCGAGGCCCGGGTCACCATACCTAGTCCGCAGGGCTCATCTCTGGGCCGTGGCCTTCCGCGTTGCTGCCGGCTCTCCCTCGCTGGAGAGGCGCGGCCCGCCCTGTAGTGGCTGATGGGGGTACAGAGCACATAGGTCAGCACCTCCCCCTGTGTCCTGGTCGTCATGGCAATGAAGGGGAGGAGAAATCGTACTGTGTGGAGACTTCGGTGCAGCAGGATGGCCGCAACAGAGAGGCACTCTTCACTCGTGCCAGTCATTAGCCTTAAGACAGGCTTATTAACACAGGGGCCGTGAGGGAGAGTGCTTTCTTCACAACCAGCTCTCCCCTTCTGCTCAATATACTAGGGCACTTGCAGCGCTCCCATCCGCTGAGGCATAGGGCCCTTAGGCAGCGAGCTCCACATGCTGGGCTGCCCACAAAGCGCGCTTCACTTTCTTTTGCAAAAGGTACAAGGACAGTCCAGTCCTTTTCTCATGCTTCAGCCAGGAGCCACCTCTGCAGGCCGACCTCGCATGAAGTGCAGCTGCCCGCAAACGTGTGGTGCAGCTGCTGCCAACCCGAGATACTCAATGATCTCAAAGAAATGCCTCAAAGTATGGGCCAGGATGGGGGTGTGGGGGCTTCCCCTGCACGCGTAATAGACACCAAGCAGCTGTCCGCAACCACGCAGTGCAGCTGCTACATATGCTGTGAAGCTCAGCCCCACTCCACAAGCACCGGGGGCTGAACGAGAGCCGCCGTACCTTTCCTCCGAGGCCCGGGTCACCATACCTAGTCCGCAGGGCTCATCTCTGGGCCGTGGCCTTCTGCGTTGCTGCCGGCTCTCCCTCGCTGGAGAGGCGCGGCCCGCCCTGCAGTGGCTGATGGGGGTACAGAGCACATAGGTCAGCACCTCCCCCTGTGTCCTGGTCGTCATGGCAATGAAGGGGAGGAGAAATCGTACTGTGTGGAGACTTCGGTGCAGCAGGATGGCCGCAACAGAGAGGCACTCTTCACTCGTGCCAGTCATTAGCCTTAAGACAGGCTTATTAACACAGGGGCCGTGAGGGAGAGTGCTTTCTTCACAACCAGCTCTCCCCTTCTGCTCAATATACTAGGGCACTTGCAGCGCTCCCATCCGCTGAGGCATAGGGCCCTTAGGCAGCGAGCTCCACATGCTGGGCTGCCCACAAAGCGCGCTTCACTTTCTTTTGCAAAAGGTACAAGGACAGTCCAGTCCTTTTCTCATGCTTCAGCCAGGAGCCACCTCTGCAGGCCGACCTACCCCCAGAAGTCAGAGGGCAGCGCTACTCACACAGTTTCTCCAGCACTCCTCCCAGGCAGGACACTTTAAGATCCAACAAGGATCTTTCTTGAAATCTTTTATCTCCCTGAGATTTCCAACACGATGCAAGCTCACACAAGCCTTTGGAGATTCTTCACAAGCAAGATACCACAGCAGGGTAAAAAGAGTCAGTCCTATTCCTCCACCGCAGACAGAAGCAGCAAATGCAGGCCTACCCACCCCTCACATAGAAAAGGCGGCACTCCTCACACATTCCTTCCGCTCTTCTTGGCAGGGTCCTCTTGTTTCTTAAAGTTATCTAAAGTCCTGGGGTTTTAGGTCTAAACCTCGTAACCCTTTTCTCATTGTTCTCTTTGCTGTAAGGGTCTCTGAACCCAGCCCAAACCAGTCCTCGCCTCCCTGGTGCAGCATGACCACATGGGTCGGAGACAGCATTGTGAAAGGGAGACAAAGCCTATTCAGGTGCATGCGAAACTCCTCCCACTGCTCTAAATGCAGAACAGGTATATTCAGCCCAGCGATGAGTCACCCAGGTAAGGCAGTACACACCTCAACCCCCCAGTGATTGCCTAGAGTGAATGCACATCCCCAGCTCCTCTCACTCCAACACCAGACACTGAATACACAGTCAGAGGCACACAGGATGATAAAGTAAGAAAATGCCCACTTTCTAAAAGTGGTATGTTCAAACACAGAATTTAACAAGCATTTGCAATGCAATAGGTCTCGCATTTACATGAGTTTGAGCTATTGGCATTGTAAATGACAATGCCTTTTATATATGTTTTGGTTTTTAAAACATAAATAAAAGGAATTGCCATTTACAATGCTAATAGCTTAAACTCTCGCAAATGCCAGACCTATTGCATTCCAAATGCTTGTTTGTAAAAGCGCCCCATGCCGTGCTTTTGCAAGTTGTACAGAAGTTGCTCTCCCTGTGGCACTTCATGCTATGTAGGGTGGTGATGAGTCAAATCAGTAATAGTATTCTTTTAAAAGGTAATGCAGTGTCTGTACACTGCCCACCATCTACCAACATCTACCTCGCTATGGGCTCAATGCACATCTAAATCCCACTGAGCTAAATTTATGTTTTGCATTTTTCCAATTTCAACAGAACTACAAAACATTCCTTTGTTAAAACTGTGGCTGGGCGAAGTTGTAAACTCTCGCCTAGTCCACCTTTGTGAAGATATTAATAAGGCATTGAGAGCAATGTGGATGTTGCCAGGTTTAAAAAAGCAGCTGATGAAAGAATGCCAAATGTAGGATTTATCGCAGGTATAAAAACTCAGCAGGGCCCACTTTTAGGAGAAGATGTTCTATTCCAGAAAAAGAGTTGCCAGGAAATTTCTCCCACAATCAAATTTTTTGAGTTGTATACTTTGCTCAACTTCAGTGCTGATATTATAATTTCACATACAATAAAAAAATAAATCTCGGTGGTTGGAAACTGACTGTGCAGCATAAGAAGTGAATATGTGTCACAAGAACCTCTATGCAACAGCTGTTTTCTTAACTCACTGGATTGTACCTTAATGTGTTATTTTTTGAAGGGTATTTCCTGTTCTTATACTCGTGATGGACAGACTAGCTCTGAGAACCTTTTATGAAGACCTGCACCAGGTAGAACTTAATCAGAGATAAAATCACTACTCCAGGCCATGAGTTGTCCCAAATAAACTTGGCACACCACTCTTTAATGAGACAAACCGAACACCTGCTGCATGTTGGCTACTCTTCAGTATCGCTAGGGTGGAAGCAATAGAGGCGAAGCGCCGGCACACGCATTAATTAATAAGCAGAAGAAGCAGTGGGAACAATGTCGGCCTTTCAAATGAAATGAGCCTCAACCCAATTTTTAAAGCTCTAAAATATAATAAAGAAGTAGGCATCAGCTTTAAAAAGTATTGCGATCAGAATTCTGTTTTAAATACGGCCAAGGTAACTCAGCTACTGTACATTGCTGGCACCATTCTTGATGCACAGTTCATATATCCCAGAATGCTCCTTTGCACAAGAGTTACTTACCCTCAAGGCTATATTTTTTTTCTTTAAAGTTAGGTAACGAGGTGCGAACCATCAAATAAGTGCTTTGTGTCCTCCAAGAATGCTTCACTGGTAGTGAGAAAGGGAATGGCTATTACCTTAGGCATGTGACGGGCCAAAAGACGGCTGCTGCAGGGGCTGTGTGCGCTCGGAGGTGAGGTAGAGGGATTATAACGTGAAGCAGAGCGGAATGTAAACGGGAAGAAGTCGTGCCTAAATAAAATAAATAAAAAATACAAATAAGAATGAATGAGGCACTTGTAAGAAAGAAAACAATAGTCCATAAATAACCTACGGTGTAGGAAAACTGCAATTGGCCGGTGCTCCTGGTTTAAAAACGGAAGTGATGTATCGGGAGCACCGGCCAATAATGAGCAGCGATGGAGTTGTCAGCCAATGGCAAGCGGCAGCTGTAATTTCACTCCTGTGCAGTGATTACAGCAGGTCTTGCAGACAGTGCATGCGCACTGATGCTCGACCTAAAAACCACCTTCAGCAAAACGTGCATGAATAAATTCTGAGTTCAGAGAGCCTAAACTCCTTTTCTCCATCTTGTCCCTATGGACAGTTATACTTGTAAGATGTTACAAAGCAACTCCCATGTTAGCCTATGGGAAAGATAGCCTTTCACTAGTGAAAAACGAAATACACAGTGTTTCACTATCAGGACATGTCACACACACCAGTACATGTCCTACTTTTCACATATACTGCACCCTGCCCACGGGGGTACCTTGGGCTTACCACAGGGGTGCCTTACATGTAAGAAAGGGGAAGGTTGAGTCCTGGCAAGTGGGTGCACTTGCCAGGGCAACATGGCAGTTTAAAACTGCACACACAGACACTACAGTGGTGGTCTGAGGCACATTTACAGGGCTACTCATGTGGGTGGCACAACCAGTGCTTCAAGCCCACTAGTCGCAGTTGATTTACAGGCCCTGGCACACACCGTGCACTTTACTAGAGACTTACCAGTAAATCAAATATGCCAATCATGGATAACCAATCATATCACAATTTATACAGAGAGCATATGGACTTTAGCAGTGGTAAAGTGCCCAGAATCCTATAGCCAACAACAATAGGTTCGAAAAAATAGGAGGCAAAAGGCAAATGTTGGGGGGAAAACTGACCAGCAGACCATAAAACAGGTGCAAAAAAAAGCCAAAAATGACTCGCACACTGAGAACAAGCCCATCAGACACTGCTTGATTGCCCTATAGGCCAGACCCACCCCGACCTTGAGAGAGTCAAGTGCTACAGGTTCCCAGTAAAGGGAAAGTTGTGATCGTATTACTTGCAAAGGACACACATAATAGAACAGCAGATGGCAATAGAAACACCTATCTCAGCTTCTGACATACTGGCAGGCTTGCATATGTCTCGATGAAAAATGATCATTTTAATGTGTGCATACTCCCACGTGTACAAAAAAATCACACAATACTACACATCCATAATAATGCTTAAGGGCAACGTCAAAGTACAGAAGGACTGATTCAAAAGCTTTCTCGAGGCCTTATGGTCACTAACATCTGTAAAAGATGATATTTTATCCATACCCGGTGTAAACACAATTTCCAAGTATACCCCAGATTTATTATTTTTGGCACAATGCAGCGCAGCAACCAACATTGCGGTACTGCATTGCCTAAAGGGGAGAAAACAGCGCAGAGCCATATTTATTATTTAAAAAGTCCTGCTGCTGCTGTCAATCCATGTCAAGCCTTGCACTATTATAACTCTAGAATAAATGTTTACCAGGTCACTGAAATTGAAAGATTGGGGTTGTGGAGTGTGCCTTTTAATATTAGGAACCCATCAGATCATATGGTGACAGCCCCTGTCCTGTACCCAGTGAAAGCAGAGCCTCCACTTGGCGTGGGTACTGGAATATTTATTTAATATTTACTAAGTAGTTTTAGGAAGCGCTTTGCTTTGGGTTTTAGATACTTCTGAGCGCTAAAGGTGTCAATTGTGCAGCGGTGAATGCAGGAATGGTGCAATGAAAGGCATCAAAGCTTAAAAAAAAATACCAAACCCCCTCTTTGTCCGACACAGCAACAACCAACCTTATTCATAAGCAGTACAAAGATTTTGGAAAATACTGTACAAAAATGCTGTGCAGCTATGCATAAGGCCATTTATAGCACAATGAAATATGATTGAGTTTACCTGCTTCCCCCACAGGAAAAAGTTATCGAGTCTGACCTGCATTTCTACGAATTGTGAATCGTGTGCATTTTTGCACGGAGGGTTCCTGTGAGTTAAACGAGGGCTGGCCGCTATTTCCGTCAAACTAACGTTGGCAAAATACACCTACCATGTTTAATTGCAACATCCTTCATAATTGGGCCTATTATAGGCGTTTAAGCCAATCAAATCCTGGTTAGCTTTAAAGCCATAAACAACCCCAGATGATCCGTGCTCTGCCTGTTTGTTGCCATCTGCAGTGGTCTCGGCAGCAGCCCAGAGAACGTGGGGTTGTTAATAGTAATGGGTAGCATGTGGTCGCGCGCAATTATGAGTGGCTGCCTTCAATCAGCGCAGTGCAATTACACCCTTTTATGGCTTCATTAAAACGGTGAACATGCTTCCTAATGGAAAAAGCCCATGAATTCCCAGGCCTGTTAACTGCCTCTTCAGGAAGGAAAGCAAAGGAAGCGGGCATTTCACAGGCTCTGTTGCAACGATGCTGTCAGCCACACCACGCACTATTCGAGAACTTATGGAGGCTTTTGGCATTTTTAAAATATGTATTACCAGCCTGTTATTCTGAAATAAAACTTAAAAATAAATTAAGCAAAAAACATTGACGGGGATCGTTGCTATGTAAGAGTCCGCTTTGGGTCTGCTGGTTGCTTTTGTGGAAAAAAAGAAATGGACCCGATTCACCAAAAATGTAACTCCAGGAGAGGCATGCTTATGTTATATTTTCAAAAGGTTACTCGTTTAATGGAGCTGCACAATACCCTTTTATTGCTCAAGAAAATCTACAGAAATCATGCATTTCCACCTAACATTTTCCTAACACAATTTCTGCCAGAAATGCAGCTTAACTTTTTTTCTTCTTGTTTGCAGTTTTATCATGTGAACAAAACACTACCACTTTTTCCGCTGAAAATATGGGGGGTTTTGGTGCATTTTCACACTCAGCGCCTGATTTATCAAGGTTTTGTGCTGCCCTTGTGTCACGCAAGGGATCACAAGGGCGGCGTAAAACCTAAGTAAGATTTATCAAGCCACGCAAGGCCACCTTGCGTGGCCCTGCATGGCTTGATAAATCTAGAGTAACGCAAGGCAGCACAATTTGCTGCCTTCCATTGCTATGCGGCAGGGAGGTGTTCCGCGGGTGGACCTTCCACACTGTGTAAATCCACAGTACAATTTACGCAGGGAAGCGTCTGGCGCTAGGTTGTGCGTAGCAAGAACACTGTGTCACAGAATAAGTCATAGAGTGTATGTGAAGTGGAAACAAATATGGTGGTCTGAATATAGAGCAACAACAAGATGCTTTTGAATAGAGTAAATGGCTGTCCTGTGAAACATAAGGGAAGAGCTCGAAAAGCACAGTGTGATGCAGGCAGAATACCTATGTGTAGGAATTTCCCTATGTAACACCTCACAAACTCCCACGTGCTCAAAGATGGCCTTCTGCTGAGATATTGGCGTGAACCGGGCAAACAGAAGCACCAGGCAGGCCCAGTACCAACTTGGTGACTCCTACATGGATAATTTACTAAGAGCTCCAGGCCAGCAGCAAAGTTCCTGCTTGTGCTTAAGGATGTGCATAGGTTCTAAAGTAGAGTGCCTAGATTTTAAAAATCTTTCGCCAGTACAAGCGCTTGACTCTAGCTGTGATGATGCATCTCCTCAACTGAAGGGGAGCAGGTTCATGCACACAAGGCCTTCCCTCATTCTGCTAGGAATAACTTTCTATGGACAGCAACCTCAGAAGGTGCTGCTGTGCCTACACTGATCAGCAGGAGCTGAACTCTGGTAGTGCAAGTTTTGTATTTATTTACTTAATTATTTATGAATTCTTATAAATCATACTCAACCAGAGGTCATCAGCTTGCTGTGCTTAAGAACAGTCGAAGTTAGAGGTCTTTGAAGAAATGGGTCAATTCCTTTCTGAATCCCAGGGTAGGAGCCGCTCTGATGGTGATGCTGTTCCAGATCCGGGGATGCTGAAAGGTCCTGCCTTCTGGTCTATTTCCTAGGTCTACAAACCAAAAAACAAACCACAGGTTTATGCTTATAACACTTTGCTAAACATTTACGACTTGATATTGAGCAATAAAGGCTTCTGATATTTCCAGAACAAAAAACTGAAGAATGAAAGCGTCATTTCGGTATATCTGCAAACAGTTATTGTTTTGTAAAGCAGATGTGTTTCATGAGCTGCGGTTTGCCTATAAAGCATTAATTGCGCTTAATGAGATCTTCTCTGTGCAACATTTTTTTCTGGCACAGTGAGAAAAAAAAAAAGTGCGAGCCCGACTCCCATTTCGGCTCTGGAGTGACAGAATCCAATTGTGGGATTGAGCTAAAGAGCCAAGTGATCAGCCAGGGCGCGAGGCTGTTAAATGTCACAGGATTGCAAAACAAGGACATGCTCTTTGGAGAACCGGCGTGAGTGGTGCTGACAGAATACACAGAACACCGCAGGCGGCATGGTTACTTTCTCTGTCAATTCAAAGGCAAGGCTTTGGAGTAAACCAGGACAGAAGCTGCCTCAGCCAAAATTCGAAAAATGTGAAGAGTCATGCAGTTTTCCAAGCAATACATTCCAGGCTTGTGCAGCATTCCAGATGTGAGGCGTTGGTTGGAACAAGGAATTCAATCAGGATCTCAGACCTGCTCCCTGGGCTTGGGGAAACATTGTCCAAGTTCCAAAGCATATTTGTTGGAAGATCTCATTCCTCGTGCATGTAGCCTGCAGAAGACTGTAGCAACTGGGCCTGTGACCTTAAAGGAGTATTTTCCTTCACACATGATGTGTATGACTTGGCCTTCTATGAACTGCTGCTCTTATTTTACTGCATGAGAGCTTCATGTGTTATTTATTCTATATTTTCTTGGTGTCACTTTATCCTCAATTTTCTACATACCTTTCAGGCATTTATGATAATGCCACATATTTTGACTGGTTTTGTATCGTGCTGGAGAATTTTATTTTGGTAAGTAAAACAGAGATTTTTTCCTTGGATGCAACTAAGACTAAAAACAAATTATTCACACATCATATATTAACCAGCGAATCAAAAAAGTGAAGGAAGAGAGAGTAGAAAAAGTTGAAGCCCAAACAATGAACTAAATAAAAAAATCACATAAATGAATCAATACAAAGTTTATTAAAAATATTTAACAATAAAAAAGGGTTCTTTTATACATAAAATCATTTGCATCCGTGCACAAAATACCTAATCAATAATTTAAAAACAAGAGTTCATGGCAACACATTGGAAACCTAAATATACTGCCACTATACTACCCTCCCCGAGAGAAAACATTAGACACTCCAATTTGTCATGAATTAAAACACATTCGTATATGAAATAATATTGGCTGCAACTTGATACTCGTTCCTCTATCCGTATCTATAGGACCAGTCAAACATCGAATTGTGTTACAAGTTGCGTCAATTTTATTTTGGACCAGCATGCCTCCCTGTTTCTGATCTGAACTCATCTCACTGCTAGGTTATGTAAGCGCAGTTAGTTCATATCTAATTTGAATAATAAATATTGATATTTAAGATACTACTTACTGCTTTGTTAGTCCTAAATGTGCTAAATACTTTATTTACATTATCACACTGTGGAATATTCTAGTCTAACAAATTCTTGAGTATTGCATTTATTTATTTGGTCATTTGATATCGAGCACAACTCACTTCGAAGGAGTATATCGGTGCTGCACTGCACGCGAAGAGAAAAGAAGGGAGTCTAAAACAAGCAAGTCTAAAGCCCCTTCTTAAAGGAGGAGAAATCTGGGCAAGAGCGAAGGCTAAGAGGGAGTTTATTCCAGTGGTAGGGGGCTGTGCAAGAGAAAGACATTAACATTTATACTTTCTCTCTGATACTGAATACATTTTATGAATTAATATACTAACTGTTACAAAAACTGGGCCTGAATCCCACAGGTTTTGCTTTTAGTATGTGTGGCTTACCCTTGGTATGGACTGCTAGGTCATCACTAACTACATTGCTTTATCTTGTGCATTGTAGGCTCTTTCACAAAGCAATCTGTACACATATAATGAACTTAAATGCACTAAGAATAAAAATGTACTAATAATAAGAATGTAAATCCATGTTTTCTATTCACAAAATTTGAATTTATACTTCCAATGCAATTAACTCACAGGTAATCTTACACCAAGATTGTGCAAGATTACTTGTGAGAAAATCTGCTCCTCATTGAGCTTTGTAAGTCAGGATGCCTTGGAAAATTGGAGAACGATCATGAACATGTGATTTTGTGAATAGCAACAAATTTATTGCAATACACTTTCCAATTCTGTATGTAATTAAAGATTTACTTTTGTAAAAACCAAGTGTAAATCTCCACAAATTGGTGGCAATATCTGTTTCAGGAAGGGTTTTCTCCAAGGTGAACATTCTTTTTCCTGTAGAGAAAAGAAGTTTTAAAGTGCAATTGCATGCTTGCATTACTTTTGCGTATATATACATCGTAATGCATGCAGTAACATGTAAATCACAAAAGAACTCCCCAGCTGCTCCTGGGATTCTGCAACTGTCACAGATTCATAAAAGGAGTAGAATTTTCTTTCTTTTTAAAAAAAAAAATATTTTTATTGAAGTCCAGATTACAAACATTTTAAAACCCATAAATACATCCATAAAAAAGATATTAAAAATACAAGATCAATAAATAGCACCAATATATACTGAGAAGTCATGAGCAATGGAAAACAAAAGAAGACAAAGAACCTCAAATCCAGCCTCTGAGCAAGCATAAACCAGTATCCACTCCCAAGCATCGGTGTAGCCACCAGATCGATTCAACACTCAAAAAAAAATAAAAAATTCCTAATCAAAATAGGTTGCCCAGATTTTTTCAAACTTCTTGAGCCCCTCTACTCGTAAAGCGTAAGTTCGTTCACTCTTTTTAACTGTTTTCATCTTTCGAGCCCATTCATAGACAGAGGGTATCAGATCTGTACGCCATTTTTGCAACAAAAGTGATCTGGCTACCGCCATTGCAATATATAAAAATTTAACAAACTTGTCAGGCAAGAAAAGGTCTGGGTCAAAACTTAAGATTATTAACCGATTATTCAATCCTAACACAATACTGCATTCACATTCCAAATAACAAAAAATGTCTTTCCAAAACCTCTGAATCCTAGGACATTGCAAAATAATGTGACCAGTTAGCAGTGGGATGATTAATACAGCGGAAACACTGTGCCGATTGATTGATATACATTTTGGAAAGAAAAAGAGGAGTTCGATAAAGTTGCCATTTACTGAAGAACAACATCCTTCGCCAGTTCGCTCCTCTTAACGTGCTGAAATTAAGATTATTAATTACTGACCACATACTGGCTGAGATTTCTACTCCTTCATGTTTCATCCATTTTGTTATTGCCTTCTGTCCAAGATCGAGACCCTTAACTAAGGCTAAGCGTTTTTTCCATTCCCCAGGTTTTTTAACAATCGTATCCTCTAAGAGTTCATGGACTATATGATGTTGATCGCAAATTTGGGTTAAGTCTAATTCACTGAGGAATTTACTGAAAATGCTATATGACCGTAAAAGAAGAAAATCGTTAATCAATTGTGACATATCCGCCATACTCAGCCATCTACCATTCCTCAAAAAATCTGAGACTTTACGGAATCCAGCATTAGCCCACTTTAATGTGAGTTCTGAGGATTCTCTAATCCCCGACAATAACATAGGGCCAGATAACAAAGTTGAAGAATTAATTACAGGGATGGAATATCTTTTATAGAGAGCCTGACGTTTTTAAAAAAACCATTGTAGGCACTTATACCGCACCAATTTAGGAGATTTAAAAATTGATAAAGGGGAGTGGATTTGACTTTCCTTACACATTAAATTCATAAAACTATTAATAAAAAGATTTGATTGTTGTTGAGGCTTAAATCTGGATATATATTGTGCAAAATACGCAAAATAGTAATCCCTGAGATTCGGAAGAGCTAAACCTCCCTGTTCCGACCCCTCGTATAAAGTGCTAAGTGCAATTCGCAGGGTTTTTTTGCCCAGAGAAAAGTTGTAAACATAGACTCTATTTGAGAAAAAAAAGAACCTAATAAGATACATGGAATGGCCGAAAAAAGAAAGTTAAAAAGTGGAAGAACAGACATTTTAATCAGTGCAACCCTGCCCAAAATAGATAATGGAAGAGAATTCCAGCGTGAAAACAGATCCTGAATTTTTCGTAGAAGCGGGACAAAATTTAAATGATATAAGTCAATTATGCGTTCTGAGAAATAGACCCCCAGATATCTCTTGGGTTTGGTGTTTAAGCAAGAGAGGATATCAGGGTGCAAATCCAAGCCCACTCCACCACACTGTATAATTTCAGTTTTCTTTTTATTAATTCTATACCCACCTAGAACTTCAAATTCCTCAAAAATCTTAAAAGTTTTTACCTGAACCTCTATCTCGGGCTTAATAATAAGCATAATATCGTCGGCGTATAATTTCAATTTCGCCATAGTTGGAATTGGAGGACGAATATCAGCACTGTTCCTAATTGCAATCGCCAATGGCTCAATAAAAAAAGCAAATAAAACTGGCGAGAGAGGACACCCCTGTCTGGTCCCCCGTTTTACCTTAACCTGGCCGGCCACCGAAGCATTAATAATTACATTAGCTTCAGCCTTAAGATAAAGATTTTGGACCAGCCCCGTGATCTTGGAAGGTATACCAAAATTTCGCAAGATAATAAACAGGGTCTCCCAGACAACAAGGTCAAATGCCTTCTCAGCATCTAAAAGAAGGACTAATGCAGGAATCTTCTGGGTCTCAAAATAATCCAATGCCTCCGTTAAATAATGTGTATCAGTACCCAACTGCCTACCCTGGTCCGGGTGAATCAAATGTGAGGCATGCTGATTAAACCGATTAGCTAAAAGTTTCGTAATGATTTTGTAATCCGAATTTAATAACGTTATAGGACGATAAGAATTCGGATCTTCACTAACTTTTCCCTTTTTTAAAAAGCTAACTATATTTCCTTGTCTAAAAGACTCTGGTATTGCCCCACCTTCTAACATTGAGTTTACCAACTGTAAAAAGAAGTCCGCCACGGATTTATAAAAAACTTTAAAAAATTCCGCCGGAAAACCTTCCGGACCGCAGACCTTACCACTTGGTAAATTCTTAATCACCCCATCCAGCTCATCTTTAGTAAAAGGTCTTGCCATAGTTGATTTCTCAATCTCTGAAAGTGTCGGAGATCCATTTTTCTGAAGAAAGCCTCTCAAAGATGTAATATCAACAGTCTGTTGTTGACCATATATAGACCCATAATGCTGTAGCATTATTTCACTAATTTTCACTGGATCATCCGTGCAGGAGGCAGTTAAGGGGCATTTTAATGCGTTGATCTGATTAGAAGCAACCTGCTCCCTTGCCTGCCAGGCCAGGAACCTACCAGTAAAGTTGCTTTCTTCATATATTTTTTGTCTATGACGTTGAAAGAAAGATTCACTTTGAGTGTAATATCTTGCGCTAAGATCACGTTTAGCCTGATCCAACTGGCGCTGGTTAAGAACAGTAGGATTATTAAGAAATGCAGAATAAGAACTTTGTACCTTCTGCTCCAGAACTCGCTTTTCTACCTTAACTTTCTTTATAATTTCAGCATCTTTTCCGATAATTAGCCCCCGAATAAAGGCCTTAAGTGTATCCCATATCACATTTAAGGGAGCAGAATCGTGGTTTCGTAGAAGGAATTCCCTGATCTCAATCTCGATGAAACCCACCCAGTCCTCCTCTAATAAATATTGCCTATTTAGCATCCATCTTTTAGGGGTCCTGGCACGTTCCCCAAGTTGTAAGTCAAGTACCAGCATAGCGTGGTCAGAGAATCCGTTCTGCAGGAATCTTTGCTGGCAGAAACTCAAGCTCCGAGAAACCAAAAAAAAAATCGATACGTGATGAGGTATGGAATCTACCAGACAGACAAGTATAATAATTTTGGTTGGAAAAGCCCTCCGCCATGGATCCAGTAGATTTAAAGTTACCCCATAGTGTTGTATAGTTCTCAAAGTTTTAGGTTTCAATTGTTTTTTAGCCAGCGCTGAGGAATCGATTCCGGGGTTCATTAAAACATTAAAATCTCCCCCCAAAATCAGTTCCCCGGATGTTTGAATTAGAGATTGAAAAAATTCCTCATATATCTTTGGATTGTCCTCTACAGGAGCATAAACACTGGCAAAGGTTATCGGTTTCTGTCCAGCAATACAAGTGACCCAACACCAACGACCATACTGATCTTTATCAAAGCTGACGACTTCCGCCTGAAATTTTTTACTTAGAAATATTGCCGTCACTCGAAGGGAGGCGGAGGATGAAGAAAATCCCCTATAGGCAGCCCACGACCTAAACATGGAAAAGTCTAACAGCTTCACAGCTGATATATGGGTTTCTTGAAGTAGAATCACCGCTGGATTTTCTGTTTTAATCCACATTTCAATTGCCTGCATTTTCTTTCTATTATTAAGACCATTGACGTTAAAAGAGACCACTTTCAAAATCTCCTTACTAGCCATAAAAAATAAGAAACAAATCTAACCACCTAAACGGCACCCCACGTATTAATTGAAAAAGCATTGATCTAAAAAATGGACGTATAAAGATTAGAAAAAATGGACTTCGTTTTCTGGCTATACAGCCTTTATCACCCCAGTGACCCACACCCTCCCCTTTGAAAAAGTGGCTAACCCCGCTACCCACTTTCTCCCTACCCCCCCAAATACTAATATTGGTGCCCTGAAGTTGCACCTAGAGTGACCTACCCCCCCTCCTAAAACAACCGTGAAAAACCAAAAAAATATATATATTTTTTACAGAAAAATAACAGGATCTAAATAGTACTCTATTTTTTCAAACAAGAAAAGACATCACTAAAGATAAGCAAACCAAAATTATTTTCCAGCTGAAATAACTTTAAGAAGTTCCTGCGCCTCTTCAATGCGTGTAAATAAATGAAATTTCCCCTGCACAAGGACTTTGAGCTTGCATTGTTGAGCAATAGAGGCTTGTGCCCCTTGGGCCTTAAAAAGATACAATAGCTTAACAAACTCTTTGCGTCTTCTTTCCGCTTCCGCAGACATTTCGGAAAAAATTCTGCATTTTGCGCCATTCTCAAACTCAAACTGTCTAGACAAAATTGCCTTGGACAAGATTTTTTCCTTTATACGAAAGTCTGCAAAATTGACAAGTATCGTGCAGGGAAACTTCAGGTTAGGGGAAAGATGCGCTGGGACCCGATGAGCTCTGGTTACAGTCAGATCACCCGTAAACTCTGGAATCACAACCTTCTTCAAAAAGGAATCGGTCCAATTAAGTATATCTGTGCCTTCAATCCGCTCCGGAACACCAACTATACGAAGATTTGAGCGGCGTGAGAAATTTTCAAGTTCTTCGATTTTATTTTCCATTCTTATTTTCTCCTGGGAGGCTAAATCTACTTGCTGCCGAATACCATTCATTTGGTCCTCAACCAGAGAGATTCTTGCTTCAGCCTCCTGGATTCGAATTGGAAGGCTGGCTACTACTTATTCTATCTTCTCCAAACGCAGCTGTATCATTGCGATATCCGTTTGTTGTGTTTTTTTCATATCGTGAATTTCTTCGAGAATCATATTTAACATATTTTTAACATCCAGCTGATATGACATAGCCTTCTCATTCTCATCCTCAAGAACCAGATCACATTCTTTATTTCCAAATAGAGTCTCGTTATTATGTTCGAGCATCAGAGGACCCAATGATTTAGACTTTCTTAAAGCTAAGGCCGAAGCTACTAACTGATCTTGCCGATCTAACTGGCCTTGCTGCTCTTGTTGAATTGTCATAATTTCATTGGATTGAATTTGGATAGACATTTCACGAGAAGAGAGAAGAGAAGGCGGGGACTGAGGAAGCGGAGTCGTGACAGCCTTTGCCAGTGTTAACGCAGTATTTTTAAACTGTTCCAAGTCAAGTGGAGCCATCAGCGGATCTTCAACTTGTGCCTGAATTCCTTGGGTGTCCGGAGAAGAGACCCCTGGAGGAGAGGAGGATGCTGGACCTAGAGCTATCACTGGCTCTAATGTTACAGCTGACATTATCGTATCTTCTAAAATGTCTTGATTATTCTGGGCTAAGAGAGTTCGGCTGAGCATATCTGAACATGGAGAGGTAACAGGAGGTAGCATTTTTTTAGAAAAGAGAGGAAAGTCTCTGGCATTCTTTTGCTCTTGACTTTTATAAAGTGCGCCACCTCCTGGTGGACTAGCCAAGTTGTTATCCCTTGGCTTAATTCCTGAAGCCTCTGTTAAACTAATCTCCCTCAGAGACAAATCATCGGCTTCAGAGCTCTGTGAACTGAAGGAGGACTCCGCATGACGCATTTTACCTCCCACTTTAGTTACAGTCAAATTCAGCTTCCCTTTGGCAGTGCATGCTTTAGCCTTGGCTGTAATTGCAGCATCCACTTTCGCTGCAGCAGCGCCGAGTCTCAGCTGTTTCTTCATTATATAGTGCTTATCAAGACACCCCCGCTTAGAACACTAATGCCAAACCGCCCAAGCCTCTCGCCTGGTAATTTATGAGCACATCAAGACTCACCCTCCTGCCGTTCTCCAGCAACAGTCCCAGTTTCAGTCCCAGTTTCTGTCACGATCTCTCTCTCCAAATAACTGACTTTCCAGAGTTTTTAGGCTTCCCAGAATTCTTACGTCGGGTGGAGTATAGCCGGATCATCTACTCTCCTCCAGTCTCAGCTGAACAGCTGAACAAATAAACTGAGTCCCCCATAAGTCGATTTCCAGCCAGCAGCATCAGCGGGAGCAGTTCTCCGGTTTAACCACGGGAAAACCGCAAAGCCGCCAAAAAAATACAGCCGCCAAATCCAAAGGTGTGTATGCGGTGAAAATCGGCAATCCTTAGCGTCCGTCCATTCCCGCTCCTGCTCCTGCTTCACCAAACGCCATCATAGGAGGGGGAGGAGCATCACCTGAGGCTATGCGCTAGCGGGAGGCGCCATAGCCCGTCCTGGGGAGTAGAATTTTCACTAGTGTTTAGCTCTGATCTCGCCAGCCTAAAGTTTTCCAAAACATTAATAATAAAGATTCCTACATATATGCACACATATAGGGGCTTTCGGTCAGCCCTCTTCGGCCACTGGTCTATTCAAGTGTAATTCACATTTTGCTTCCTCCCAACACAGCATGGTGGGAGGAGCACTAGGACAGTTGACTTCATCCAGTGGCTCCCTTGCACTACGAGTGACAGCATTTTGCCTGATCAAATGTGCACAACCACCTGCGAAGGAGTGCACTTTAGTGCCACAGTGGGTGTGCCTGGGCTTTTGGCCCACCCTTGCATTTTTATATTTTTCAATTGTTTGCCGAGTTTCTGTGAATATTGCGTATATTTATTAAAAACAAATAAAAAATATTTCAAAGGCTGGAGCCCTGGGGTTGTGAATCGTGTTCAGTGCATGCTGCCAGAAATGCAGAATGAATTTATAACATTTAAACAAAAAAAACTTCTGAATGCTTCCATAAATTACCATTAAGTATTTTTTATTCTACGTTTGTAAATCGCTTTATAGAGATTTGAATGCAGATTTGTTAAGAACTCCCTATGAGGTTTGCTCCTTAACCAATCTTCGGCAAAAACATTTTTTTTTTAATTAGTCTTTATTGTCAGTTTTATAAACCAGTTAGGAATACATGAGATATGTACAGGAATCTTCGACCACAGACAGGGTTATATATTCCTGCTCCTGTACGAGTATTGACAGCATTTTCAGGATGCAGCATTATATATGAGCGATCAACCACCTATAGAAAACAAACATAAACAGAATCCAAGCAAAGCCTCACACCCAACCCCCCACCCCCAGATGCCACCAGCCTGCAAATCCACATAGTTTCTTATCTCTGTAGAGTTGAGACAAAAAGACCAAAAACAGATAAGATTGATGGTGCGCTACGAGGTCCATGGTTGCATTTAGTTAGATCAAATAAACACCAAGGGTCCTTCAGACAGACATGTGTGAGGTGCAATTACTTCATTTATGCCAAATAGATTTGCAGAAGTGTCCCTCTAGGGTGGCTTTTCGTCTTTTTTTGGGTAGATGGCCTTTAAAAACGGTTCCCAGTCAAGTACCAGTGCATGCCTAGTTGTGCTGCAGATGAGGCATGAGTTTGCGTCAGACTCAGCCTTGGCATATTTATATAGATCAATTTGCCATTGCCCTAATTCAGGGGCAGAAGAAGCCCCCCCCCCTTCAATTTATGTTTATTTGCCATTTGGCGAGGGCCATTTCTAAGTCTATGATGTTGGTAGTGGATTTACCTGCTTTAGTTCTCATCATGAGCCCCAGAAGGCAAATTTTGGGCTGACCCAGGTCTTTTGGCCCTGTCCACTCTGATAGTTGGGTAGTAAGATCATCCCATCAGCCCCCTATAACTCTGCAGGACAAGACCACATGCCCATACGTGGCTCCATCTTGGTTACATGATGGACATTCCATGGGCATCTGTGGGTGCACACCTTGAAGACACACCAGCTTCAGGTATGTGTTGTGGATGAAAATTAAATTGGCTGAACTTGAGGCAGACATTTATCGAGACATGGCATACATATTGTAGGGCCCGGTTCCACTCAGTGCCTCAGTAACACCCAGATCATTGTCCCATTTAGCTCTAAGAAAGTCATTGTTTTTAGTCTGTTGACTCAATGTCTACTATTTTCCAGTGTCCACAACATCTGAGGGAATGTATCTATTGGCGGCTCCTTTCCACCCTCTGCCCTTGTGAGTGCCATGTCTGTGGTCAGTGTCATCAGTGTTAGGACCTGCCCTCAGGGGAGATCATATGTTTGCGATAGTTCGGCAAAGGTCATGAAGGGACCAGTATCATATAGGTCTTCTACAAGCCTAGCATAAAAATGTTAGTTGCTGCCCAAACAATTGCTTGCAGAAGTTGGTTGCCAATTAGTGAAAATTGACCGATCTTAAAGCAGATCTAATGTTTCCATTCACAATGATTCCTTACTCTAAAGCACTGGTTCTTAATCTGAGGTGACATGTGATACCAGCACCTTTGGCATTGGCCGATTGCCCTACAGGCCAATCCGACCCTGCTCAGAACTTCCTGAACCCTTTTTTTGATGTCACGTCAGCTGATGGTTGAAAAGGGTTACAGCAAACAAATGATGGACGGAATGCTGACAATGCAAACATTCTCCCCCAGTCAAAAGATCTGGGTTAAATCCATCGTTCTTTTGCCCACTACGCCACCCCAGTTTGGACTCAGCCATATGCAAATCAGTCTTGACCCTGTGCCCCATGGGAACAGTCCAGACCGAACTGCCAGGCCAGGTCCTCCCTGGACCGGAAACAAGCATCCTGGGACCGGTTTCAGGGTATGTCACCCTTCTTCAGCCAGGCTAGTTTGAATCCAGTGGCACAGTGAGCAAGGGACCCACGTCTGGGCATACCCATCCCACTTAGGGCGAAAAGTGTTACAGCAAACAAATGATGGACGGAATGCTGACAATGCAAACATTCTCCCCCAGTCAAAAGATCTGGGTTAAATCCATCGTTCTTTGCCCACTACGCCACCCCAGTTTGGACCCAGCCATATGCAAATCAGTCTTGACCCTGTGCCCCATGGGAACAGTCCAGACCGAACTGCCAGGCCAGGTCCTCCCTGGACCAGAAACAAGCATCCTGGGACCGGTTTCAGGGTATGTCACCCTTCTTCAGCCAGGCTAGCTTGATTCCAGTGGCACAGTGAGCAAGGGACCCACGTCTGGGCATACCCATCCCACTTAGGGCGAAAAGTGTTACAGCAAACAAATGATGGACGGAATGCTGACAATGCAAACATTCTCCCCCAGTCAAAAGATCTGGGTTAAATCCATCGTTCTTTTGCCCACTACGCCACTCCCAGTTTGGACCCAGCCATATGCAAATCAGTCTTGACCCTGTGCCCCATGGGAACAGTCCAGACCGAACTGCCAGGCCAGGTCCTCCCTGGACCGGAAACAAGCATCCTGGGACCGGTTTCAGGGTATGTCATATGGCTATGTCTTAACTGGGGTGGCGTGGTGAAGCAAAATAACGATGGATTAAACCCAGATCTGTGACTGGGGGTGAATGTTTGCCAATGTGCAGCATTCCGTCCATCATCTTGTGTGTTTTGCATTTCGCCCTAAGTGGGAAGGGTATGCCCAGACGTGGGTCCCGTGCTCACTACGCCACTGGAGTCAAGCTATCCTGGCTGATGAAGGCTGATAGCCTGAAACCAGTCTTAGGATGCTTGATTCCGGTCCAGGGAAGACATGGTTTGGCAGTTCGGTCTGGACTGTTCCCATGAGGCACAGGGTCAAGACTGATTTGCATATGGCTATGTCTGAACTGGGGTGGCGTGGTGAAGCAAATTAACGATGGATTAAACCCAGATCTGTGACTGGGGGTGAATGTTTGCCAATGTGCAGCATTCCGTCCATCATCTTGTGTGTTTTGCATGATGGTTGAAAAGGTGCAGGACAAGGTATATTCTGCAGGAAGAACAATTAACAAGAGCACCCTGAGGCTTAACAAAGGGCAGAGTTTCTAGAGAGGTGCCTGGCAGAGCTTTTATTCCATTCTGCAGTGGCGGCTGATGACATTTGAAAGTGGTGTGGCAAAAGAGTTCGGGATGAGTGCACTGTGGCGAGTGAGCATAGACAGCGTGCCTGAAAGTCATAAGGGGGGGGGTACAATGCTGTAATCTCTTATACACAATATTCAGTATTCAGGTCAGGTGACAGTTTGAGCATGATTTACCCACTGCGTGATACATAAGGCACTGTATGTAGAGGACATAAAAATATGTGCTACATGAATGAATTAAATGATAACTTAGCTTGAACGCTTCTGGAAATTAAATGTACCAATTGGGTGGAAGCCAATGTTGCCATGTTTTAGGGAGCGAACACAAGCACTTTAGCACGGATCTGCATCTCTCCTCCCTTTATTATCTCTCCACTCCCAAGTATTACACTTTCATTCTCTGTCTCTTTATTTTATCCACCATCTTTTTTCTCCCACGTATCTTTCCATTTGACTCGAACACATGTTACAGTTTCTAGAGGGAGTCGACTGAACACTGAGGGAGGCAACTATTCAGGTGTTATTCTATGTTTGTGGAATGTTCCGGTTTTTAACTTTTAAACATAGTCACCCTGTCTCAGTTACTAGGCAACCCTGTGTCCCTGTGAGATAAAACCCTGCTCTGTGACTTATGGAAAGAGCTTTCTGTGCATCAGCACAAGCGAATGACTCCAGGCAGGCCCAGCATGTAACAGCCCAAACCAGGTGCCATAGTAACCAACTTAGAACGACAGCATGTCATTCCACATAACTTCCAGAATCTTCTAAATACACAACACTTTCTGTGTGAGCGAGTCCCACACTGATCGAACAGCAGCCTTAAAGATCTGACAGCAGTGTTACCACCTCCATTCCATCAAAATGCCGCCTCTTTCAAACTCTAAACTCATGAAAATGCAATAATTACAGTAGTTCTGATCATTTTGGATCTTATATTGGTATTCTTCTGGTTTCTTTACTGATTGTCAGATATAAGATTTTAACAATATTTCACAGTTCGTTGAGACTTAAAATCCCCCCAACTCACGCGTTTCTTGCACAGCTGGAAAGGTTGAAACCATGCTGTTCTGGGCCGTAGATTTGCATGATGTCAGCAAACTGTGCCTCCGTGCACAGTGGGCAGTCAGCCTTCAGAAAAGAAACACATGGACATTTTCCACAAGGAAACCGCGCTGGAGCTAGTTACGGCTAATAAGTGCTGTGTGCAAAAC
This sequence comes from Calotriton arnoldi, assembly GCA_963921515.1. Taxonomy (NCBI): domain Eukaryota; kingdom Metazoa; phylum Chordata; class Amphibia; order Caudata; family Salamandridae; genus Calotriton; species Calotriton arnoldi. Next base: position 187,833 of record CAWUFW010004584.1, on the reverse strand, counting down.
TGGTCCAGCTTGGCTTCTCAGCCGAAGTATGCTGCATTATGGGACTTGTAGTTTCATGATTAACATTTAAAGAACCAGCTTCATAATCTGCACTTTAAATGCTTATTTTTGTGAAGATAATTACAATGTTAAAAGTGGAACTACAAGCCCCAGAATGCAGTATTCTGCTGGCTAAAAATCGAGTCTGGCTGAAGTGTTGCACATACCATGTAGCCCATGGGTACTCACAAACTTTCTCTCGGGGGCCAAATTTACAGTGTGGTTTGTGGCCGAGGGCCGCACCGGTGGGGGCGGGGTCAGTGGGGGAGGGGGCGGGGCTAGAGCAAAAAAAAAACTATGACCATGAGGTTGAACATAGGCCCCTGCACCGGACGCCTTCGTCCACTGAGCCACCAGACCCGGCATACACACATCTCTCTCTCTCTCTCTCTCTCGCTCTGTCTCCCTCCCTCTCTCTATCTCTCCCTCCCTCTCTCTCCGTCTCCCTCCCTCTCTCTCTCTCCCTCTCTCTCTCCCTCTCTCTCTCTCCCTCCCTCTCTCTCTCTGTCTCTCTCCCTCCCTCTCTCTATCTCTCCCTCCCTCTCTCTCCGTCTCCCTCCCTCTCTCTCTCTCCCTCTCTCTCCCTCTCTCTCTCTCTCCCTCCCTTTCCCTCCCTCTGTCTCCCCTCTCTCCGTCTGTCTCCGTCTGTCTCCCTCTCTCTGTCTGTCTGTCTCCCTCTGTCTCCCTCTGTCTGTCTCCCTCTGTCTGTCTCCCTCTGTCTGTCTCCCTCTCTCTGTCTCTCTCTCTGTCTCCCTCTCTGTCTCCCTCCCTCTGTCTCCCTCCCTCTCCCTCCCTCTGTCTCCCTCTCTCTGTCTCCCTCTCTCTCTGTCTCCCTCTCTCTCTCTGTCTCCCTCTGTCTCTGTCTGTCTCTGTCTCCCTCCCTCTGTCTCCCTCTGTCTCCCTCCCTCTGTCTCCCTCCGTCTGTCTCCCTCCGTCTGTCTCCCTCCGTCTGTCTCCCTCCGTCTGTCTCCCTCCGTCTGTCTCTCTCCCTCTGTCTCCCTCCGTCTCCCTCCCTCTGTCTCCCTCCCTCTGTGTGTCTCCCTCTGTCTCCCTCTATCTGTCTCCCTCCCTCTGTCTGTCTCCCTCTCTCCGTCTGTCTCCGTCTGTCTCCCTCTCTCTGTCTGTCTCCGTCTGTCTCCCTCTGTCTCCCTCTGTCTGTCTCCCTCTGTCTGTCTCCCTCTGTCTGTCTCTCTCTCTCTGTCTGTCTCCCTCCCTCTGTCTGTCTCTCTCTCTGTCTCCCTCCCTCTGTCTCCCTCCCTCTCCCTCTGTCTCCCTCTCTGTCTCCCTCCCTCTGTCTCTCTCCCTCTCCCTCTGTCTGTCTCCCTCTCTGTCTCCCTCCCTCTCTGTCTCCCTCTCTCTGTCTCCCTCTGTCTCTGTCTGTCTCTGTCTCCCTCCGTCTGTCTCCCTCCCTCTGTCTCCCTCTGCCTCCCTCTGTCTCCCTCCCTCGGTCTCCCTCTCTGTCTCCCTCTCTCTCTGTCTCCCTCTGTCTCCCCCTCTCTGTATCCCTCCCTCTGTCACCCTCTCTCACCTCACCCCGCCTCTGTGTCAGCCGGGGCTGAGACAGCTTCCCCGGAACACACACAGCCGCACTCGAGTACTTCACAGGTCTTTAAAAGACCATTCACTTGTTAATGAGGCTTTGTTGTATTTTACCTCTTCTTAGCGCCCCTGCATCTCCAAGAGTGGAGATGCAGGGGCGCTAAGAAGAGGCAAAATACAACAAAGCCTCATTAACAAGTGAATGGTCTTTTAAAGAATCGCCCGGCCCCCATAGAGCAGAGTCTCTCAGAGTCCGCGCTGCTGTTTGCTGACACTTTAAAAAAAAAAAAAACAGGTACGATGTCTGCAAGGTCCGCGGGCCGCCAAGGAAGGCTTGCCGGGCCGCTGGCGGCCCGCGGGCCGTACTATGAGTACCTGTGATGTAGCCTCTTGGTAACGAAGCTCAGTATGATGGGACTGCTGGTAGCCAGGTGATACGCAGCAATGCCGTCCGCTTTCAGTCATCTCAAGGGTTCAGCAATAAGTTCCAGCCGCCCCCTCCCCCCAACCTCCGGACCCGCCCAGGCCAGAGGTAAGCAGCAGGTGTGGACAGGACAGATGGCTTAAGTCCTGCGGCCCGGTGGGGAGTATCGGGCAGTAAATGAAAGATTTGGGGAAATTGATGACGTGGAAGGGCTCATGGGGTTCCATTGATGTCTAGCCACCCAGTACCTCCCCACACTGGTAGAGCTTGCCGAGGACTGCCCTGTGTGCCAGGAATTCCCGGTGCAGCAGATTCTGCGCACTGCTCCCCTTGAACCACATGCCGGGCACTGGAGAAATGCCACCAGGAAGTAATGCGATGCTGAGGCCCGGAGCATGCGCTTTTGTACTTAATGTGCGATTAAACTGCACGCGTGGAGACACGTCAGTGAAATGCTACGGAACCCCCTAGAAAGTGCCTGATTACCACAGCAGCCAAGTATGCCTTAAATAAAATTACCGTGCAACGATTCCAAAGATTGCAGTGCACACCGTCTAAACATTTTCATCAATTTTGCCAGTTTCCATTTTCAACTTTTATCTGTTTGCGTGCTCCCTGGGTAGCGTGATCTGCCCTGATGTCACGCGCTGAATAATACATCTTAAGGAATGGAGCGGTTTCCCTCCAGTACCAGGTGCACAGCTTCAATTGTAATTCTCACAAATTTTGTTCAACCGCTCTTGCGCTTTTGTCACTAATTATACCATGTACTCCAAAGTCTTTTTAAAACTTCATTTATTTTCTTTGCACTCGTGTCAAGGGCGTGACTACGTTTTTTGAGTTAATTAAGGAGAGGTCTGCCTTGTTTTCCAAAGGGAACTATCTGGAAAAGAAAAAACACTGGTAGAAGCTGCGAAGGTATGAGAGACTGGGGCTACGTTCAGATGGAGGCGCGGTGCGTCCATTGGGGCGTTGGGGCGTAGCCCCCCCGCCCGCAGCTCCCTCGGCGTCTCTGAACTTAAGTAAACTGAATCAGTTTACTTAAGTTCAAAGACGCCGAGGGAGAACTGACAATCATGTCAGTCAGCATGACGTCGGACCGCCCACCCCCTTCAGAGTCTAAAGGGGGTGGGCGGTCCGGCGTCATGTTGACTGACATGATTGTCAGACCAGGGGCAACAGGCAGCAGCACAACACAAGTGCGCATGAGTGGGGAAGGTCGGCGAATTTTTGCGCCGTGCCCAGTCATGCGCACTAGTGTCTGCTCTGGCTGGCGTATGCCCATTAGGAGAGCGAGGGTTGAGCAAAGGCTCAAACCTCGGTCTCCTAATGGGCAGGCGGGCGAGTAGTAACCGTGCCCTAAGCCAATCCTGGCGCTGCTGGAAGCGCCAGGATTGGCTGAGAGGGGTTGCCAGTCCACTCCAGTGCCGTTCGTGAAGGCGCCAAGGGGAGCAGAGGTGGCGCGGACCGGCTGTGTGAGGTAAGTTTTCTGTTTTATAATTAATACGTAAGAGATGTTTAGCTCCGTGGAAACAGTAAATCATTGCACAACCTTAGAAGCATGTCACATGATAAATTGGGCTGCAAACAGATAGGAGCTTGTGCTGTGAAAGTCAAACCCAGGTGAGCACACAGCCACGGCAGCCCAGAGAGAAGCAAACTCGCAGCAGCATCGTGGGCACGCAGGAAACAATATGATTCTGAATACTACTGCCCTCACTTATTTTCCACTTAGAGCATTTGTAATTAGTTATCAGCAGCCACCCGTGAAGCTAATGAGCTGGCGCGAGCTGTAAACACTGCTCTGCCTCCTGCTCACCAGGCCCCGCGGCTGCAAACGTGAAATAGACATTTACAAACCAATTGTCTCCCAGGCAGCAGCAGCATGTGGGGTCAATGTGAGCAACTCTCCCTGCAGCCTCCAGGTGACTGTGCAGTGCTCGTGAAACAGCCCACGGACACGGGAGATCACACATTTCATTAAAATAGCTTTAGCGCAAAAACGTGCAAAATCCACATTGCACCATTTTTGTTAGTTATTTTAAACCCGGCAAGATGGTTCGACGAGTGTGTCTGTCACGTTCAGCGCTTAGAAACACCAGATGTGCGGTAGTAAGAGCTATGTTAAAACTATCATTACTAAGTTTGCCTCTGTCCACATTTTAAAATAATTGTGCACCTAAAAAACGCAGGTCCAGGTTTATGAACACATTAAAGATATGACTCTTCGGGTTCATATGAAGTATTCAACATGTTACCTTGCTAGTAAAAGCGTTGTCTGTATATAAAAAAATCAAATGCAGTTTCCAGTTTATTATTATTTTACTGTGTACCCAATAAAAAAACTGAACAAACGGATCATGCTCTATTCTTGGAAAATCGTTTGCTCCTTTTATTGTGGAAACGATGTAAGCTGAAACGTATTGCATAGACAGTTTGCCCGTTTTTTTGTCTTATTTTATGTCCTGGTGAAAAACTTTAGTTTCTAGAAGGCATTTCTTTGCGCTCTTTTCTGTATACGTATACAATATAGCTCAGCGTAGAAGGGGCTCTTGTGAGGATGCCACTCGGGAGGTGGGGGTTAATGGCGCTAAATGACAATATTGAAGCCCCCACCTCACAACCACCTCGGAGGGCAATGCTTCAGTGCACACCCACCTTCGACGAGGGTGAAGCGGGCCCAGGCTGGTCCGCGCAGGGGGCAGAGGCGCGCCTGAGAGGGTCTTTGACGCTCGCCATAGGAACTCAAACTTTTACGCCTCACCACTTTCAAATGTCACCAGCCGCCCCTGGGAATGGGGTACTGACAATGAAATTTGAGGGTGTTAAGATAGGTGATTTATGCGTGGGATGTGAAGTCCATCAAAGGGCAGATTTAAATGAGGGGTGAAGGAGGTTGAGATAAAGGGTTTTCAAGCAAGATAGCAGTAGCATTTTGCTCCGTGTGTAGAGGGAAAGTGCTGTGTAAGGGTCAATCTGGGAACATGGTTTGAATGTGTTTGTGCAAAAAGATTTAATGTTGGACATAGCGGTTTGAAGCCACGTGTTAATGGCAATATTTTTTCTTTCGTAGTGAACCCCTGAAGAAGGGCTAATTTTAAGCTCGAAATGCATTGGGTAACAACAATTCGCTACTGAGGATGTTTTATGTTTTCTGGCGTGCCCAGACAAAGGCTTGGATGGGCATATCTGCGGCATGAGAAGCTGTTGAAACATAGAAGTGTCACACGAGTGCAAAGAAAATAAATGAAGTTTTAAAAAGACTTTGGAGTACATGGTATAATTAGTGACAAAAGCGCTAGAGCGGTTGAACAAAATTTGTGAGAATTACAATTGAAGCTGTGCACCTGGTACTGGAGGGAAACTTCGCTCCATTCCTTAAGAGTTAAATAAAATTACCTCATAATTTTTACAACGTGGTGGTGGGCATCTCACGCCATCGGTCTCACAAAGGGCTGCTTTCTGTCGGGATGGAACTCGGCTGGACTGGCAGTAGCCACGAGTCTCTCCACGACATGTGCAATTTCCGTTAGTGCCGAAAGCCCTAGCCAATCCAGACGCTACTCTCTTGCAGAAAGCAGCGCCTGGATTTGATCAGGCAGGTGAACCCAGGGCTCATTCTGAGTGCTGGGAGCTGCGGCTGACCTCAGAAAGGCATTCGGCCAACCTGACATGCGCACTTTGAAGTGCAAGTGTGTGTCAATGACCGAGGTGAGCCTGTTTAGTATTTAGCCCCGCCCACTCATCACTAAACAACCCTGCCCGTGGCCAATAAAAAAAGAAAACAGGGCGCCTGCGGACAAACTGTACATTTTTTTTACATTAAATTTGGGGCTGGGAGGGCCAAATATAGGGGAGCAACGCCCCCACGCTCTTATAAAGGAGCCGCCACTGCCATTCTGTACACTAATAACAGCATCTAACCCTTCACCTCTCAATAGCAGGCCTTAATAGACTAGAATACACATGGACATTGCTTTGTTTGCTACTACAAAGGCAGGTAGTTTTAAAATCACTTAACATTGGCTTATAAGCTGGCAGCCACAATCTGTACCCTAATATCCGTGGATTGAATTGTGCATTATCCCATCAAAAGGAAGCATTGGCCCACCACTCACTCATGTTTCATGTGACTAGCATGGTTTTTTAATGGCAGATTAAGAATAAACAAAGTCACTGAATGTGGGCTGTTTCTTTCCTGGCAAAAAGCTAATGAGGTTATGAATGTTTGCCACTGGTTCCTTATTAAATTGATACATCACAGTGCGCCTGAAGCAGGTACCACAAAAGGGCATTTGTGGGTTCATCAGGTGAGCATATATCCTATAGACGGTCTTTGGAAAACTGCAGATGTACCAATTAGGCCGAGTTAAGAAGACAGGCATATTCAGATGAGTCTCTGGGAGCACACCATGCCTGACAGGCTAACCTCATTAATCACCAATGAGTCCCCATTACTATGAAATATAAAAGTACTTCTTCTGAAAGGTGTAACTCTCTTTCAGCCTTAGATGCTGTATTTTGTGACACCTTTTGCAAACAGGGCCAGGGCTGAAGGTAGGATGGCATAGAAATGAAAAATAACATGACACTCTGAGAAATAGGGCCAGTCAGGGGCCACTCTCTAAAGAATTGCCCAGTGGTCTGACTAAGAGGTAATTCTTGATGATTATTCATAAACATATGAAGTAATGTTGGGATATATTTACTAACGTTTGTGTGGGCACTTGCATATGCAGAACAACACATAGCATCTAATTACTGTACATTGCTCCGAAAGACCGCCCATGCAAATGCTAGTAAATAAAACCCTGATGAGTGCACAATTGGTTATTGTGCAAAACTGGAGGAGTCCATCTCCACTATTTCCACATAGTGAAATGAACTGTCTTTAATGAAAAATGCAATATTGTGACCACATAGTTAACAGAACATTAAAATGAGACTAGGGGATCCATGTTTTTTAGGTCTCGGCTGCAGGCAGATTTAGATGTCTGTTGGACAGACCCGTTGATTCCAGTATACAAAAAGTAGGCTTTGGGTCACCCTCTTGCTCATGATTGGACAGGACTGTTTTTTATCTTACTTCTAGGGGTATAAGAAATTCACGTAATTTGCTTTTGCATACTTATGTAAAATTTCAGCAAAATTAATTATGAGAAATGAAAATCCTTTATTTCGTGCTATATTTTAGCTGGAAGTGCTTCTTCACATCTATTTTTCACGCGAGGAATCCAGTCGCGGCTGGCATGACTCGTGGGTGAGGGGGATCGCGCGGGGGTTCGCGGGTGGGGTATACATTTTTTTTAAAACTTACCTTACCGGGTCCCGCGCCGCCTCCGCTCCTGGCCGGCGTTTTCCTGCTGCTTTCCTGTTCTCCTGCCTCCGGCAGGAACAGGAAGCTGGCAGCCTCCCTCCCCTACCCTAAGCCAATCACAACGCTGCAATGGCAGCGTTGTGATTGGTGGGGACGGCGCCCAGCCGGGCGCCTAAGGGGAGGCCATTTTCTCTATGTAGGCTGCATGCAGCCTGCATAGAGAAAAGGGAGAGAGCGCATGACTGCTTTGGTCGGCCCCAGAGGGTCGACCAAACAGTCAGGGTGCACAGCATTGGGCAAGCCACTCCTCCCCGACCCGCCCACCCCCAACCAGGCATACCCTTCTGCTTTCTCGCAGTGCAAGAAGCAGAAACATAAAATGATAGTTTTACCATTTTTTGTTTCTGCTTCTCGCTCTGCGAGAAAGCAGTGGGGTGACGCTCCTCCGCCCTAATGGAGGAGCCGCCCCTGGAGGAATCATCTAAACAATGCACCATAAACAACAGCTGATCACTTTCTGTTGTTCCCCGGCGTTCAAGGTAAATTTTTTGAGCAAATGGTGCTATTCACTGTAAATGTTTTAAGTGAATGGCACATATTTATGCCAAGTGGTGTAATGGCATAATTTCAGGAATTTCACGTAACAAGAGTAACATGAAATTCCTGAAATTATGTGAATTACGTGAACATAATTGAAATTTTGCCTAGGGCTACTCACTTCCCTTCCCTGGATTCAATGGCTGTCCTCCTCCCTATTCTTTTTATTGTCACAGTGTTCTGATTGGGTAAGTTATATTCTTCTCCGGGATAAATAAGGCTCTCTTTATTAGGTGTGGGCTAAATATGTTGCTAACCTTATGCTTTCCAAAAAATTATAATAAAAATGCATGCATCCTGTAAGAAAGTGGTTTATTAGTTGCGAAGGATGTGGGTCCTTCACAAGTAATAATTCTGCAACTTTCCTTCTCCTGGAAATGCAGTTCCTCACTGTACCACTTGATTCTCTCAGGGTGTCAAGGCAGAGCAGTCCAAGGTCTACTCAGGTGAGTTGGTGGGGTCCAGTACCCCAGCCCTCAGGCACACAACATACAACATTCATTGAATCATTGTCTAGTCAGTGTTTTTACTTATGAAAAAGAAAGTACATTATCGCACACACACACAACCCAATACTATGCTTTAATGGATACATATATACAAGATGGCAAGTGCAAATACCTATGATGATACAATCCTAACAGTTCACACCCCTAGCAAGCCCTGAACCATAAGATCACATATACTCCCCACAGACACTAGACAAAATATAATGGGGTGTAGTTTTCAAAAGACAGGTCTACTGGCAAGCCTGGCATTACATTAATTGAAGACAAAATGTGTCATGATAAATAAGAGTAACGCCATTAAGACTACTAAGGATGGAATTCTTTTATAATGACATTAATACATATCTGTAATCATCCACTGCATGAGAAAAGTGGAGTGGTTTCTTCACTTCTCCTTGGCCTCTGAATTTTGCAATTGTTGTGTTGCTGCTCTCCCTCCTTACACAGGTCCTGTGTTCTGTCTGGGTACCTGGCACTTCTCCCGGGTCCGGGGCCTTCCTCAGTAGCAGCCTTAGACACAGTCCCCTCCTGCCTGCACCCTCAGTGTCCCAATGCCATCATCTGACACTTTTAGAGCACTTGGGTCAATTGAAGTCATTGAACCCCTCCTTATGGAGCTCACACTCCTGCAGGACCAGTCCTCTCCAGTATCATCCCCAGCATTTCTATCCCTCTACTGTCCACAGAGGGTGTAGGGGGACCTGCACCACTGGCCCTGGAAAAGCAAGTCCTAGTCCCTGAGTGCCATCTGTAACCAAAAATCCTTCAGCCCATCTTTGCTGTGGGGTCAGGTGTCTTCCATCCTCCAGTTGGGCATTCCCCTAGCATCACTTCCCCCGGGTGCAGACTGTTCTCTCAAGTCTCTCTCTTGCCATGGCCTTTTTAATTAATTCTAGAGATGCACATCATCACTCTACCCTGTCCCATTCCTCCTCCACCGCATTTTGGGACATTTCAAAATGGCGAGTGTAAATGGTCTGATGAAAGACCTTCTCTGAGAGCCTAAGCCCTGCCTCAGCTGCCTGATCCATTCCTTCCAAAACCTCAAAGGAGAGAACCCCTCATGTTTATCAGCTCAAGAAGTCTGGCTCCCTTCTTTGGTTTCTGTGGGGTTGTGAATTCCCAGGCCAGGTGCAGTGTAAAAACTAAATATCTCTTGCAGATTCAGTCCCTATCCCAGGCCTAAATGGCCTTATTGTGTGGGTAGGCCTTTGATTCTCCAGCTGGCCAACAGAGTAATTAACTTGGTCCAGCAGGGAGAACAAAGGCCTGGAATCTAATTAGAAGTTGAGTAAGAGAAATATGACAAATCCTCAAATGCAAGAAGAACTGATATTTGACAAAAGTGACATTGAATCTGCTGTTAAGGTCCATTTTTTTTACCATATGATCAATGTGTCACAACCTAGTCTCCAAGTCTAACTATGGCAGAGCTGTACTTTAGTGGATAATTTTCTCATAATGCACTATTGCCATCATTGAGCCTCACTACCTCAGTCTCACTCACTGTAAATTCTGCTGAAATGTATTGAGAGTGTTAACTGCCCCGGAACATTTTTTAAGTTAAGGTCTGCTGCTGCACAGCTAAGTTAAGAGGAACTGGACTAGTTGCACATGAATACGTGTGCAGGCTGAGCGTGTGTGACTACCATCTAACTCAGTCTGGTATCTGTGCACAGGTAGTCTGTCACAAAAGGGATCCTTCAGGGATTCATGCTGGCCTGGTGTAGGGCATTTATAGTCTGTGGCACTCAACTATAGGGAAGACTGTCTCTCTTCCACTGAGGATATTGCTTGATTTGTTCAGCGGTACTGGGTCTGCTGGGCGACCCCTGCTCAACGGTCTAAGTTGGAGGCACCTATCACTCTTGTTGAGGCCAAAGAGGCTATCAGTTCCCTAGCTAGTGGGAAGGCATCGGTCCTGATCAGATACCATCGGAATTTTATGTCACCTTTTCACAGATCCTGTCCCCAGAGTTAATTGATCTTTTTAATTCATTTGATATTTTTGATAACGTTCCCGAGTCTTGGAGGGAGACAAACATCGTTGTCTTTCCAAAAAAGGGGAAAGATCCCACCTCTTGCGGGCCATATTGCCGTATTTCTTTAATCAACGCAGATTCTAAAATTTATACTTGCATTCTTGCTAATCAGTTGTCAGTAATTATCTCACAATTGGTGGACCCAAACCAACATGGTTTTATCCCGGGCCATGATACAACATCACATGTCAACACTGCAGTTACGGCCTTGGAAGTGTTCTTGCCACTATGAAGCCTGTCTGTTATGATTTGTTTGGACGCCGAGAAGGCCTTCGATTGGGTCTCCTGGCCCTTCCTCTGGGAGGTAATGGAGTGCCTTGGTCTAGCTTCCATTTTTGTTTCCAGGGTCCGGTGCCTTTACCCAGGCCTCAAAGCTAGGGTACGCAGCGCTGGTCTTTTCTCTGACACTATTTCTAGTCTTCGTGGTACCTGACAGGGCTGCCTGTTATCCGAACAATTGTTTGCACTCTATATAGAGCCATTTTTCAATCACTCAAATGACATGAGGGTATATCATCGTTGAGGCTACATCGGTGCGAGGTGAAACTTCTCGCGAATGTGGAAGATATCGAGATTTTGACATCTGCCCCAATTTAGGGCAGTGGTAGCTGCAGCCAAATCAATCGTGGAGGTGTCTGGCAATAAGCTGAACTCTGATAAGACTCAGATCTTATCCAATGTGGCTTTGCCAGCTCAGGATCATAGGTGGGTTCAAAATCTGGTATACCTTGGGGTCACGTTGGCAATTAGTATTCCGGATATTTTGGAGTATAACTATGGGAAGTTGTTTCAGCATTCTGTGGAGGTCTTTCTTAAGTGGAAGCATTTGCACTTGGGGATTATAGGCTGCTGTAATCTTATAAAGATGACTATCCTCCCACGGTATCTTTATCTTTTTCACTGTATTCCGCTTTTTCTTCCAGTGGGCTTTTTCACCAGAGTGGAGACATTAGGGCAGAAGTTTATCTGGGCCTACCATAAACCTCGATGTAAGATTCAGTTTTAACAGCATTCCAAGGAAGATGGGGGGGTTTCACTTGCTATCCTCGGGTTTATTTTTTGGTGTCCTTTTTTACACGCCTTCTGTCGGTGCCCGGGAATATTTTTTTAAGATAAGGACTACTGCTGCATAGCTAAGTTAAGAGGAACTGGACTGGTTGCACATGAAGACGTGTGCGGGCTGAGCGTGTGTGACTACCATCGTACTCGGTCTGGTATCTGTGCACAGGTAGCCTGTCGCAAAAGGGACCCTTCAGGGATTTGTGCTGGCTTAATGTAGGCATTATAATATGAGTGTGCATTTACAGTGTAAGTCTGTGGCACTGAAGTGAGAGTCTGCTAACTTTATTAACCAGGTAGTCTGAAAAGTAAAAAAATCCAGGGGGATTAAATGAGGCAGAACCCATTTCACACACATACAGAGAGACCTTAAATCAACCCTCTTTATCCATTGGGCTGCTCAAATGTCACTCGAATTATGCTTCCTCCCACCACAGCACAAGTACGCCCACTTCTCTGAGTGACTGCATTTTGCTTATGCACATGTATACAGAGTCAGAATCAGAATACGCTTTATTCGATTTAAGACATATTAAACCATAAAAGCACAATGCACTTAAAACATAAATTACATGATAACAATTTAAATAAAAGAAGAAAGAATCACAAGCGATTTAGAGGAAAGAGGGGCCGTCCATTGACTTCCTATGTCTAACCACCCCTTTCAAATATTTAGCTATGTGATCAGTCACAGTTCCATCATTTAAAAGTTGTAACTTTAAAAAAGCAGGTCGGCATTGTCTCAAGCCATACACTTTTAAAATAGGTAAAATCCATCTTTTCCTAAGCAGAGTATAAAACTTACAAAAAAACATAACATGAATTGTGGACTGTACAGACGTGTTATCACAGGGGCATAAGGAACGAGACCAGTCGTTTATATTTGGAAAAGTGACCCTAATGTGAAAATTTCCTAGGCGTAAACGGGTCAATAGCAACCTATCATAAATTCTTAAGGTGTTTATCAGATAGGGCTGCGTTCCTGATTGGGTCAAAAGCAATTGATTTGCTCTAACTGAAGGCTTCATTATATTTGTGGACAATCTATTATTCTCCAAATGATCAATGCATAACAACTTTAATTCATTCCTGGTGACATGATTCAAACTGTCAGGATTAACAAAATACTCCGGGTGTCCTAGATCATTTACGAATTTCTTAACATATGTGATCCAGGGAATACGGTCTACCCCATGAAGAGACAGACAGTCGTTAATCACGTCCCGATTTAAGGTAGTTGAAATGCCTGTCCAAACCTTATGCCATAGTAGGATAGGCTGCATTTTTATCAAATCGGACAAGTATGGCAGCCCCAACTCAGCATGACAAATAAAAATAGCAGTGCTACTCGGTACCGCTAAAAGGTATCTTAGGAATCTATTTTCTACCAACTGTAAAGACGCAACGTTGGCATAGCCCCAAATGCCAGCTCCATACATGGCAATAGGTATGCATTTGGCTTTATAGATTGTTAATAGATCAGCAATTGGACGCTTCCCTAGCTTTCTAGTAAAATGTATCAATGCACCTATGGCTTTGCAAAATAACCATTTTCTGGAGTCAATAGGTTTTGCCCATAGACCCCTTCTTTCAAATACAATGCCCAAATAAGAAAAGTGATTAGTAAAGTCGAGTTTCCTGTTATTAATATAGAAATCGCGGCACTTAACATTGGGCTTACAACATTTCATTGTGAATGTTTTATTAATGATTACTTTAAGGTCAAGATCTAACATATAGGCAGAAAAGCTAGAGACAATTTTCTGTAGGCCAAGGGGGGTACGGGCCAAGAGGACAGCATCGTCCGCATACAGCAATGCTCCAATTGGCCGATTACCAATACCTGGTAGGTCCTGGCATTCACTTCTCAGAGTTGCTCCCAAGCTGTTAATATAGAGTGTAAACAGAACGGGGGCTAGCACACACCCCTGCCGCACCCCCTTCTTAACAGGGAAACTCTGGCTGAGTTTGCCACTTCTCCCGTATCGAACCCGGGCCCTAGCGTCTAAATAGGACTGCTTTAAAAAAGTTAGAATTGGCAAATCCACCCCCATGGTCTCTAATATACTCCATAGCTTCTGATGATTGACGCAATCGAAAGCTGAGCTTAAATCGACAAAACACAGATATAAACTCCCCCTTTTGGCTTGTATATATTTTCCCATCAGGAGATTCAAGTTCAGGCTCTGTTCAACAGTACACAGGCCTTGACGAAATCCATACTGTAATTCTGAAATTATATCGTTTTCCTCCACCCAAAGCTGCAATCGATTTAAGACAACACGCCCGGCCACCTTTACAAGAGAATCCAAAAGTGATATGGGTCTGTAACAGGCCGGGTCATTACGGTTGCCTTTCTTATAGATGGGGACAAGTATGGACTGCGTCCAAGTTGCTGTAAATCCCTGGGTACAGCAAGCCCTCAGGACCATAGTTAACAGTGGGCCCCAAAGCGCAGGGCAAGATTTAAACAGGTCCACAGGTATACTATCCGGGCCCGGGGCTTTGCCTCCCTTACTCGCATTTATAGCTAAAATCACCTCATTAACATTGAAGTCAATATCAATTGGAAGATAGCTTGGGGGGGTTTATTCTCGAGACCTCTTCATTTTGGGGATCTACCAGATTACAATAAAGACTAGAAAAATGAGTCACCCATTGATCCTCCCCCAATGTGATTTCAATACTAGGTAATTTCCTAGAGGCAAGAAATGGTGCATTCACTGCCTTCCAAAAGCCTTTCGTATCTTTCAGATCTGAGGCTTGCTTAAGATTTTGCCATAATTCCGATCTTATGGCAATTTTACGTTCTTTAAGGGATAGCTTATATGCTACTCTTGCCCTTTTTATTGCTCCTGGGTCTCTCATGGGCTTATGCAAGGCGGTTAGCAAGGCTGCATGTGCTTTTGAGCATTTGGAGTCGAACCAAGCTTTCTTGCTGTCTGCCCAGTCTTTGCCTTTTGATAGTAATTTGTTTTGTATGGACTGGGATATATTTCTAAAAGAACCAAGAACATCAGACTTGCTGGCAGTTTCATTGAGAGAAACCAAGAAGTCATCCTTACAGCTACTTAAAAGTGACTTACATAATTGTAACGAGTCAACGCCCACCCACTTAACTGTATAACCATTCAGTCTGTTGATAACGATATCTTCTGCAGGTTGAATAGCCAGACTTTTACTGGTTAATACCTTGGCAGGAAGATCTATGAAGACACTAATAGGATAATGGTCACTAAAAGCAACAGGATGTATTTTAAAATGATGTATTCTGTCTGCATATCTATTTGATACTAATATGTGATCTATAACTGAAGACAGACCACGGCCATTAAAAGTACTGCTAAATGGGATTGGTGGCAGACAAAGATCATTTACAAAACCCAAATCCAAAGTATATTTAAGCAGATTTAGGTAGTCGCCAAGAGCAGAATGCAGGAAATGGGACAAATCATTATCATCATCTAGTGCTATACCACAGATATCTCCTGCATCGTATAGACAAGGTCCAGTATTAAAATCCCCTCCCCAAATTATACGAAGATCTTTATTACTGATCTTCTGGATATTATCCAGATCTTTCTGTAAATGCTTCAGAATTTGTTCGATGTCCAGAACAGGTATATTATTGTAAAAATGTATTAATACTGTACAATGAGAGTTATCTATGCACATTTTAAGCACCTGGTAATACGTTTTAGACTCCACAAAATCTATCTTACATGCATTCAACCTATAGGAGATATATGTACATAAACCACCCCTTTTCCTCCCCTGGCTAGATGGGACTGCCGGGGTAAAAAAAGTTTTATACCCATTAATATGTTGTGTTTGATCTACCCAGGTTTCTTGAATACAAATAATATCAAATTTGTGAATGAATTCAAGCCAGGCAGGATTGGTCAATTTAGTCTTAAGGCCCGCCACATTCCAAAAGAGAATTTCCATTTGATTGGTCCTAGGCACACACTGAGATGCACAATCATTGTGAGGAGAGTCAACAAAGGAAACATTAAAATGATGACCATGACTATTAGGTGAGCATACGTAAGAGGTGTTTAGAATTTGTTGAGATTCCCCATTCTCAGTGTTAAGATCTACATGAGTATCTCCGGCCTCGGCATCAACTTGTTGAACATCAACCAGGGGCGCTGTAATTTGTATCATTTGACCAGGTAAATTAATTCTGGGAATTTGTGTTTGAGCCACATGGCTACTTCCACTTACAAGTCAATCAATATCCTCCAGAGAAGAAAGCGTATCAAATCTATTACACAAAGGTAAACTGAATTGGGGATAATTCGAAGGGTGAGAAAAGCTCTGCTGTGTTACATAGGGAGTGTAGTTTATTGGAGGGTAAAAGAAGCCCAAAGGCAATACATTAATTCCATAATTGGTCAAGTGATTAGAGCCTTGTCCACGCAAAATCTCTTGTGTTAAACTTGGCGTTCTGAATGTGAGGACAACACAATCTCCAGAAGGCATTTTTTCTCTTTTTCCCACCCATCCCACTCTTCTAACCATTTTAAACTCCCTAAATAAGGCATCTGTTAGGCCGATTTTAGACCTAAGCCAACAAAGGGCCTTATTTCTTAGGGACTCCCAAGATTCTATTGACTTTGGGGTAAGTTGCGGGACATTCGTCAATATTATTGTGTAGGGAGTGGCCTCAGGCGGCAAGTTTAAAAGCACCTCCTCCCCATTTTCCCTCTCCCTTGAAATTACCCGGGGATTAGGCGACGGTGAAAAACCTCTAGGCCTCGCTTGGGCTGGAACTTTATTATGGTTTAAATTAGGAATACTCTTGCAACCGGCACGAACCCCGGAAGCCGATTGTAAATTATCAGCCAGAGAGGGCTGAACTGCCTTGCTGTCGATCAATACACAGCTTGGGTGGTTTAGCAAGGTATTGTTAAGGCCTGCACCCTGCGCTTTACTCAATAGATCCTCAATAGCAGATGTCATAGCCAGCAACTTCTCTAAGGGGACCAGAGCTGACTTATGGTGAATGGGGGGATTATCAGAACCCGGACCCTCCCTCAAGGTCATGGGATTCACAGAAGTAGTAGGGGGCTCTATATATCTAGACAGATTGGTCAATGCACTGTCCAAATGCTCTAGACGACCATGCAAGAGGGCAAAGTTTTTGTCTATCGATTCATTATCCGTTCAAGAGCAGTGTCCAGGGCAATCACACCAGCAGCAATCATAACAGTTTTATCCTCCTGAATAGTATGCAGCGTTAAAGGGGAGACATCCATAGTCTGTGTGCCAATTGAGCAGGTTGCCACCGCACGATCATCCCGATGCACCTTTTTTTGTTTTAATTTCTGTGGACCCACGCCCTTCTTACGATTCACAGATGCCTTTGCCTTCATGCCCAATGAAGGGAGTTTGGAAGTCTGAGTCCTAGATGCTATACTAAACCCACTGGGAGTATCTGTGGGAGGTACTATAGGTTCATCGTGTACCGGGACAGGAGTAACCGGAACCATCCCTTTAGTAGTGGAAGGTGAACAGATCTGATGTTGAGGGATACAGCCCGAGATATGCATACCCAGTGAGGAGTGCCTCTGCAGGGATGAGGGATCTAGAGATAGCCGCCTCTCCGTTAGTTCAATCTCGTGGCAAAGTAATGTCTCCGCCCTCGTGATAAATGCATCCAATGTTCCCTTAACTCCCTTAGATTTACTCATTGCTGAATTACTCATGTTTAAGATAGTATGATGCGCCTACGCCAGAAGAGTAATTACAAATCTCGGATCACACAAGCAGAAAGAAAAACACTGCTGTACCTGGGTTTATGTAAGTCGGGAGATGATGACAAGGGGCCTGTTGTTAGAGGATATGCCCAGCCCAGTCTCCTTCGGGCTCAGACGGGCGTGGACGGGCCCGCGCTTCGCCCGGGCTTTGCCCGGGCGCGACCCGGGCACGCCCGCGCTGTGGTAGCCCTGGCCTCCTTTTGTGCACCTCCCGGCGCTCTTGATGACGTTTGCGGCGTGCGCGCCGCTAAGGCAACCGGGAAATGTAGTGCCTCCCTCCTGCGGCACCAAAATCACCAAAGGGCAATCCACGACACACTGCAGCAGAGCTGCGTCCCCTCCGAGCGTCCAGAAGACGAAATCAGCGATGGCAGGTAACTTTAGCAGCAAATGAAAATGAGCGTCCCACATATATACATATACCGAAAATTATTCCCAAGGTTAGAAACTTGAATGAACTTATATTTACCATTGCCTGCTAGTACCTATGTATAGTAGAGTATCACCACCTATTTCAATAACGATCAAGAAATTTATTGAAATCTGTAATATTGACTCATCATTAGGCCTATTTATTTATCCTATAAAAGTAAGTACAAATCATAAGGGTAGCAAAAGTATATATGTACATTCTTATGTTAAAAGGTCCCCCTCAAAGTTGTGAAGGACATTTGAATCAGCTGCATCTGTCTTGAGAGGGTATCCATTGACCACTTGACATACCGCAGCTTTGTGAAAGACAAGGTTTTTGCATCTGATTCTAGAGGGACATCTAGGAACGACCTGAGGTACTGCAGGTTTTTTAATTCTTTGCCAGTCGCAAGAAAAATCATAGTAAAATATGTAACATGGCTTTTCATCAAATATCTTTATTGGTTTGTTAAACTGACATTGACATTTTGCTTCTTCTTACCACAGCACACAGCATAGGGCAGTATAGCAGTACAGGTACAGCCATAGGCAGAATTTACTACAAGCAACTGTAGTTTACTAGCACGCACGTATAGTGCCAGTGAGTCAAAAACTACTTTTCTAGGCATAAGGTCATCACACGTGCTCCTTAGTAATCAAAACGTTTATTGAACGTTGGCATATTGACTCATCATATACCAGATTTGGCATATACAGTTATCCTATAGAAAACAAGCACAAATCATTAAAGTATCAAAAGAATAAATGCAAATGTATTTGTTGAAGCCATACCACCACTGCTTTGTGAAGTAAATGTCAAGCAACTGAAACCAGTTTGAAATGGACATTTATTGATGACTTGAGGTACTGCAGCTTTGTGAAGACTTTAATCAGTTGGATCTGACTCAAGTGAGGGATCTAGCAATGTATTGTGTCACTGCAGCTTTGTGAAGACTTTAATCAGTTGGATCTGACTCAAGTGAGGGATCTAGCAATGTATTGTGTCACTGCAGCTTTGTAAAGACTTTTCTTGCAGTCGTTTTTTACTCGAGAGGAATATCAAGTAATGACTTGAGGTAATGCAGGTTTGAGAAAAACTTTATAAGCTGTTGCTTTTCACTTGAGAGAATCATCTACTAAAGTCTTGAAAGACTGCAGCCTTGCTAAAGAATTCAAACTACGGATTCTGACTTGGCCAGGGTGAAATTTAAATTATACCTGCATAATTTGTGTAGTTTCAAGAATTTCACGTTAAGCTTGTTACGCGAAATTCTCACAATTACGCGTTATGCCACTTCACGTAATTACATGCCGCTCGCACTAAACGTTTTCAGCGATCGCACGGGATCAACAGAACGTGAGCTGCTGTTGCTAGCTATGCTTTATTTAAATGAGTCCTTATGTGAAAAATTGACACAAGGGAGTATTTCACGCTAAATTGTTGATAAAAATGATGGATTTGCATCTCATATAATTACGCATAATTTCCTGTAAGTTTGCTGAAATTTCACGCATTTACACAAATGCAAACTATGTGAATTTCGCACAACCCTACCTCTGACTCAAGAGGGACATCTAGTAATGACTTGAGGTACTGTAGGTGTGCGAAAGCCGGACCTATTGACTTTTCAAATTCTTATTTTCTTTTTTATGGAGCACTCCATGGGAATGCATGTGTTTACCTTTTCTCTTCCTTTATTTTCACTGTTTTTTTAACATTTAATTTACCAGTATAACATGGCCTTCCATCATGCTAAATCAGTAAATAAAAAATGCCCACCTGTGTTATGATGCTTGCACACGTGTTACAATGAATGCATATGTGCATGCTTCATGATGCTTATGTGCATCAAAAAGCATGCATGAGCATCAGCGATCATCTTAAGTGGGTTCTATTTAATAGAAAACCCATTCCAGGATTGCCAGCACATGCATCTTGACGCATGCGATTGGAAAACAAGCTTGGCAAAGCAAAAAGCTCCACATTTGCAAGCAAGGACATATTAGATTTGCATTGTTTGTATTTGGAAGCAGCTGAATCAGAAACATGCTATTTAATTGGACCAGTAACAAGTGAAAGGACACCAATTTTTTTTAATTAATTATTTTCTTTTTAGGATGAGGTCAATATTGAAACTGCAATATATACAGTAATTAACACTAATAAAATAATTGAAAACATTAAAAAGAGTAGTCAACTCTATGATGAGGCAATTATGATTACAGCAAGATCAACAACATTCCCAAATCTGAAGTGAATAGAGCTTTCATCCCCATTATATTCAGTTGCACACTTTCTTAAATGTTACTACTGTGTCTGGTGGAATCAAGTACAGATTTGAACATTTAAGCACAGATAGTATTAGCAACTAATCCCTCCTTTGAGGAACTTGCTTGCTTGGCAGAGGCAGGAGGAGAGGTTGGCACATGATGGACAGAGAGGAAAAAAAGAGAAAGTATAAGCGAGAGGGAACTAGAGAGGGTGTTTGTGAGACAGAGAAGAGAGAGAAAGTGTGTGTGTGGGAGAGAGGGAGAGTGAAGTAAAAATAAAAGTAACCCTACGAAAACCAAGTAACAACCTTTTTTCTCCAAAGGTTGTAAATTGGGCCTGTTTTGATTATCTTGCATTACTTTTGCATCAAGTTCCACAAGACATTGGGACAAGATCACTACTTCCTTTTTCGGATGTATTGAAAATTACTCTTCTGAAAATGACCTTGTGGCTAAGTTACCAAGATTTTGCTATGAGTAGGTATAGTTCTTATTGTAGTACATCTGATTTATACCCTGAATTCTATGAGTAAGCAAAGATTACTGCTGGCTTCCTCATGGAATTCATAAGTAAGCCAGGAGTACTCCAAGAGAAAGTCATACATACTGAAAGCAAAATCTTTGTGTACCATGCCCAATGTTTTGTATGTGTAAGTATTATTTCATTAAATGTGTTCAGTTTCAAACAGAATGTAAAAGTGATAGTGTAAAACTCGAGAATTAATCAGACTATAATATTCCACTCTGTAACATGAGTTAAGGCCGATATTTACTAACACTCTGTACTGGGTATGTGTTACATTTGTATGAAATGAAATGAAATGAAAAAACATTTATAAAGCGCATGGCTACCCGGGAGCATCCCAGCGCTAGGACTGACACGGGGGGAGGCGGAAAGAGCTAGGGAAACAGAAAGGTCTTCAGTTGTTTACGGAAAGCAAAATGATTGGGAACTATGCGAAGATGTAGTGGCAGAGAGTTCCAGAGTTTAGCGGCGTTATAAGAGAAGAGCCGTCCACCACTTCTGGCCTTCTTGATCCTAGGGACCTCGGCCAGATGCAATTCATCTGACCGAAGTTTCCTATTGGCTTTGTAGGGACGGATCATGGCTAAGTTGATAGGAGGCCCGTTCCCCTGCATGGATTTCTGTACTAGGCACAAGGCCTTGAATCTAATACGTTCCTGCACTGGGAGCCAATGAAGGGAGAGGAGTGCAGGTTTTGCCAATTGTCTGTTGGTAGCTTCAGTTAAAAGTCTGGCGGCGCTGTTTTGAACAGACTGTAGTTTGGAAACTACTGTTGTGGGAGCACCCAGATATAGTGCGTTACCATAATCCAGTCTGGAAAGTATAAGTGATTGGACCAGTACTTTTTTAGCTTGAAAGGGGAGGAGGGGGAGGACTTTACGGGCCATTCTAAGCAGACCATAGCAGATGGCTGCCGTCTTCCCAGCCTGTACTCCAAAGTTCAAATCTTGGTCCAACCAGATGCCCAGGCTCTTGATTTCTGACTTAGGGACCGGGGGAGGACCCATACCGACTGGCCACATAGAACTGGATTTAAAGCTAAGGGGGTTGCCCAATATCATGAGCTCAGTTTTTCCGCCATTAAGCTTGAGCTGAGACGCGTCCATCCAGTTCGAAACGTCCTCTAGACAAGAATAGAGGCCGTTTGTTTTTTGATCTGCTTGGTTTAACGCTACCACCAATTGCGTATCATCGGCATAGGTCACCATGCGGATTCCAGAGGGGGCTACAATGGCTGCCAGAGGAGCCATATACACATTAAAAAGGGTCGGGCTAAGCGATGAACCCTGAGGGACTCCGCTCGGTAATGAGCGTAGGTTTAGATGCGATGTTCTCCTCAAATACCTGAAAGGATCTTCCCTCCAGAAAGGAACACAGCCATTGGTAATGGAGCAATGTGAAGGGACTTACTTAAAACCAGAATAAATCACATTGCTCCATTACTTTGGCACCTAGCGCTCTGCTTCAAATTCTCCTGCCACAGCCAGCGTGGCTCTTCACTAGCTTAAGCGCGCTGTCCTTTCGCACGCGCCCTCCTCCATCTAAATTAGTGAATTCAGTTTACTCTTACCTTAAAAATCACCGCCCAACCACTTCCTCTTCCTGCTGACTTTAGCTTGCCCTCCATTGGCTCTATAATAATCGTATACTTGTTCTGTTGTTGCCCAACTGTACTATGAGGAGCCCAACTACTTCTTGCCTAAATATAACTATTGCAATGAATGTATGCATACATTGAGGGTCTATACCATTACATTAAATGTATTCCCGATTTTCCCTTCACTCCTTTATATTTAGATTCAGCTTGCTCACCTTGTCCTGAAGATGAACCCCAATAATTGGGTTCAAAACGCCGTCGACCACCCAACAACATGAACTCCACTAACTATGTATAAATCATTTGTGGAGTTCCTAATACTGTTGTCAATGCGATGCCTTTTTAAAACTTCACTATCACCCATCACGTCACGCTTTTTTCACTTTATATGTGAGCACCTGAATATTATCCAGATTTGTAAATAAATGCTTGTCATTCCATGACCTACATGACCCTCTGTAGATCTTTTCTTTTGCTCCTACCTGAATTAATTTCATATCCTTAAAACACGGTGCCCCCTCTGGGGTACTTCTTGCTTTGGACCTTTAAGGCCACACCTGAACCATTGTTCTCTAAATATATCCTACCACCCCAGGTTCACATATTGGGGTACCCTTGTTTACTTATAAATACTGACCACTTTGAGCTGTTGTCTGCTGCAGCCACCTTTCCACTCGCACTTTAGACTTTGCTGATCGCTGAGCGGAGCGCCATTTTTACTGTGCCCGGTTAGGCCATTTCCTAGCAGCCATCTTCGGGCGGTTAGCAGTCCAGCTTTTGGATTGCTCCCATGTGGGGTGCCTACTTAATGCACTCCGCTTCGCCGTCGCGCAACGGACGCGCCAAAGGCAAGCCCGTCTGCGCCCGTCTGCGCCCGTCTGCGCCCGTCTGCGCCCGTCTGCGCCCGTCCGCGCCTGGCTCGCGCCCAGCGCTAGCCATGCAGCCCGTTTGAGTAGCGGGGGGAGGGTGTGCTGGTCACGAGACTCACTCCTCGCCCTGAGTAGCAATTCATGTATCAGAGACCATGGTGATTGCTGGGAGAACTTTGATTCCAGCTTCCATTGCAAGATCTGTACTTTTAAGCAGGGAATCCCTGGAAGGACATCTAGCGGCCGGGGTAAGCCCCCCAAGACACAGAGAGCATTGAGCGGTGGGGTAAGAGCAGTTTTGATTAACTGCAGAAAGCTACCCAAGCACACTGATGACATTTGGCTTTTACTAATGGATAAAGATTGGGATTTAGTGTTCCTTACGGAAACTTGGCTGAAAGAGACACCCTTCCGTCACTAACACTGGCAATCCCCCCTTGCCTCAGGATAGTGTCAATAGGACAGGAGAGAAGCGATGGGGTGGGGTGGCAATCATCTTAAAGGAGTCATGGGACATCACCTCTTCTGAATTAAGTGGCTTTGGTTCCATTGAGGGCATGAATTTTTGCATTAAGATTTCCCCATTCCTTTCCATTGCAGGCCTATTAATAAATAGACCTCCAGACTGCCCGAATCTTCATCTCTGGGAGCTGAGCAATCTGATTGTGCAGAAATCTTTACAATACTCAAATTTCATGGCTTTAGGTGATTTTAACCTCCATGTGGACGACCCCTCATGTCCCCATGCCTCGCAGTTAGTGCAGTCTCTTAAGGGTGTGATCCTTACGCAACATGTACTCGTGCCCACACACAGAGCAGGCCATACTCTCGACTTCATTTTCTATAACATCCATTCCATTAGAGTTGAGAACCCTCAATGTATGATGTGGACAGACCACTATCTAATCGCTTTTTCGTTCAACATAGGTAAAACGCAGTTGTCGGGCCAAAAACAATCAATGGTGGGCAGGAACTGGAAGAGAGTGAGTGCAGATAATGTGGGCCCACTGATTATTAACGGTGACCAACCGCGCTCCGGGGATCCTATCGCGGACGCAGCACTGTTTAATGCTAGGATCTCGGCTTCACTTTTGATGAGGTGGCGCCATTAAAACTCCTAAATCTCAGAGAGAGTCCCCTTCAGCCCCCAGGTTTTCTGAGGATCTCAGGAGGGGAAAAAAGTGGATGCAAGAGATTGGAAAGACAATGGAGGAAGGAGTGTACTCCAGAAGCGAAGCAGGAGTATAAGATAGCTCTAAAAAAAACTGCGTAAAATGATGGGAGTGGCCAGGAAAGAGTACTTTGTTAGACAGATTGAGGGTGCGGAGCACTCAAGCAAAGAGATTTTTAGGATCGTTAGATCCTTTACTAACCCTGCTGTGGCTGAAGGGAAAATTTTGCCCTCCTTAGAGTTATGTTCTAACCTATCCAACTTCTTCGAGAAGAAGATTCAGAATGTTCACTCTTCTTTCACATCAGAAGTGCCATTATTGGCTCCCCAGGCTCCAATAACCTGCAAGACTGATGGCACCTTTACGGAGTTTGCCCATATAACCCTGCAAGAATCCTTGGCTGAAATCTTGAGGTGTAAGTCAGGATCTCCCAATGACCCCTGTCCTCCCAAGATTTTCAGATTACTTGCTCACTGGATTAATCCAGCACTGAATTTCATCTGGAATATGTCACTGTCTACTGGCACCTTTCCTGATGTCTGGAAACAGGCTCTACTTTTACCTCTGTTGAAAAAACCTAACGCCGACCCCAAGGAGCCTGGGTATTACCGTCCTATTTCTCTGCTAGCGGCACCAGCAAAAATGTTGGAAAAAATAACGCAGCGCCAACTCACTAAGTATGTCGACTTCCATGACATCCTTCACGACACTCAGTCAGGCTTCCGGACAGGATATAGCACAGAAACCGCCTTGGTGGAGGTGGCAGAGTCTATAAGAATGTCAATGGACGGGGAGCTTCTGCTATGTTGATCCTGTTGGATCTGTCCGCGGCCTTTGACACGGTTGCTCATTCCATACTGCTAAACAGACTTGAACAGCTTGGTGTCCAGGGCACAGCCCTCGCCTGGATCCAGTCCTACCTCCTTAATCGCACGCAAAGTGTATTTCTCCCACCACACCAAGCATCACCTAAGCCGCTAAGGTGTGGGTACCACAGGGCTCGGCATTAAGCCCCCTGCTCTTTAATATCTACCTGGTACCACTCTTCAATCTGATTGACACCTGGGAGCTGAAGGCTGTTTCGTAAGCAGATGACACCCAGCTTATATTTTCCTTTAAGGATCAGTCAAGGGACTCATTTGCCAGATTAACGGGCTGCTTGAAAGACATCACCAGCTGGATGAACAACAACAAGCTGAAACTAAATGCTGACAAGACGGATATCATGTTCTTTGGTCAGCCCTCCCCCCCCCGGCAGTACTTTGGAGGCCGGCAGAGTTGGGAACTCCGCCTTGTCTGGCTAAGGAAGCTAGAAATCTGGGCGTCAAGTGGGACTCAGATCTATCTTTCGAAACCCACATACACCATGTCTCGTCGGTCTGCTTTGGCAAGCTGAAAACTTAAAAAAAATTCCTGCACCTCTTGCCAGCGGACAGCAGGAGGACAGTAGTTCATGCGACGGTGACATCTCATCTAGATTATGCTAACAGTCTGTACCTGGGACTTCCCAGGTATCTGATTCATAGACTTCAGATGATTCAGAACACGGCAGCAAGACTTATTCACAGAGTGCCTTTCCGTCATCACATTTCCCCTCACATCAAGTTACTCCATTGGCTCCCGGTTGCAAAACGCATCGAATTCAAGACCTTGACCCTTGCTTTTCGGGCAATGCACAACATAGGACCTAGATACCTCAGAAAGAGACTTCTCCCGTATCAATCGGCCCGCACTCTTAGATCTAACTTCAAGCACCTATTGTGCGTTCCCTGGTTTTCCAAGGCCAGAAAGGGAGGAAGGGCCTTCTCGGTCAGAACAGCTATGCTATGGAATACACTACCTCTGCATCTCCGCATACTGGACTCTAAATCCTATTTTCGAAGGCACCTGAAGACGTGGCTCTTCGGCTAGGCGAGTCGCGTCCCCTATCTTCTCACCTGATTACCGCTAAGCGCCGGGACACCTCTGTTTGAGGTAGCTGTTTGCGCTATAGAAGTAACACTATTATTATTATTGTACTGTTGAGAATTTCAAAAGCCCGCTCTTAGTCCTCTATGCCCCTAAAGAACACTTTGCTCCAGTTCAGCCCATCTACTGCTGGTTCCTAGACGTAGAAAACTTGCATTGAAGGCCGTGCCCTTTCGGTCTTAACAGCCAAGGCTTGGAACTTGCTTCCTTTGGCCTGCAAACCACTAGCAGTGTAGGTAAATTCTGTAATCTCAGAAAGCATTTCTTCTCTACCAAGCAGTCTATTTCTCCGATAGCACTAAGAAATCTTATCCCTGGGTATTTGCTTGCTGGGTCAGTGCTTAATTTGTAATACAATGAGTGCCGGTGCTCAAAGCTCTGCTTACAAACCTGCAGCCAGTGTTTTTAAATTATGGTGCACTGAATACCAAGGCTGTGTAGTCTTGAATCAGCCTCATGGCTCTTCCGTTCACTATCAGACAATCCCTGCCTTCCTGCTATATTCCTTTGCAATGGTTTTTCCGTCCTTCTTTTATTTACTTCTTTCCCATTTTTGTGTTTTTCCCTCTCTTGCTCGAGACTGCCAGAATGTACCAGAACTAGCAGGAATAGGAACATGTCAAACCACCCTCTGGGCCTTCCCAGTCATCCACTCACACTTGATCCGACAACAATCATAACTCCCCATCACTCGGGGTACAGGGGACAAAACTGTGGATCTCCCTGGCTCAGGGTCAGAGGGCAGAGCAAAAACACATGCGCAGTAAGGCATTTACCAAAACGAAACTGTTCAGAATTGTTTGACAGAAGCCTGGCGAAGGGCAATGCCTGATGAGTACCAGATAGTGGACTCTCCTCTCTTGAATATTGTTTTGCTTATATCCTCCTGCAGAGCGGTTCACTTTAAGGTTGCTGCAGTACAACATGGGGTGTTGTGTAAAACTTCTAAATAGATAAATACCAGTAACCAGCGACTGACGCCATTACAGTACTCCACCTCTGTTGGTGATAGGAGTATACGCAGCTATCACCCACCATCGATTTTTCTATTTACACACGGCATATTAGAAAATAAATTTGAAAGAATGTGGGAATATTTGAATCTCATGGCAGGTTGTTTTAATTAATTTGTGAAAAATGTCCTATGTTG
Source organism: Calotriton arnoldi (assembly GCA_963921515.1). Classification (NCBI taxonomy): domain Eukaryota; kingdom Metazoa; phylum Chordata; class Amphibia; order Caudata; family Salamandridae; genus Calotriton; species Calotriton arnoldi. Next base: position 160,581 of record CAWUFW010004584.1, on the reverse strand, counting down.
TGTTTTTCTGCAGCCTGCTGATGCATGCACATTTTCAGTTGTGTCCTTCTGTCTGCTTGCAGAATGGCAGAATGTTTGCTGGCACTTTATATTTTCTTAAAACTGTTTTGCGGTTTTAGGTCTATGAGCACCAAGATGGCAGCAAGTCCTTAAAGCTGGGAGACTTCGGGCTGGCAACAATAGTGGATGGACCTCTTTACACCGTTTGTGGGACCCCGACATATGTTGCCCCTGAAATCATCGCCGAAACTGGGTAATGCATTTTCATTCTCCATGCTCTTGAAATCTTAATTTCCCACTTATTGATAAAAATTAAACATAAAAAATAATTATTAATAACCTAGTGGTACTTATATGCTGTAACGATAATAACAAAGCGAGGTGCAGATTTACTAACTTTTCATGCATGCAGCATCGAAAGTTGCTGTGCTGCGTTGCGTGCAACGGAGAGATCAGAACAGTGCCATATTTACTAAGATATTGTGCTGTTTTACTAAGATATGGCGCCTCGATACCCTATCGGGGGATTAGCCTTGCTTTATAAATCCTGATTGATTGATTTTCCTCTCTCCCTGCGCTGGCACAATTTAGGCTACCAATGCACACATACTTGCAAAGTACTACAAGGGTGTGTGCGTACTATCAAGCATAGGTTTTGTGCTCGAAGGAAACTCTTCCAATACAAACATGCTTTCATACTTTTCCCGCTTTGCGTGTGTGCTGTATAGTGCAGCACACATGCAAAGTTGGAAAAATGTAAAGAGTTTTAAAGCTTGCGCCACTCGCCTGCCTCGAGGAGGCATAATTTGTTGTCGCAATTCCTTGACTCCCAATTGATAGTAGATAGGGATTTGTATCAAAATGTAACACCCATGTACCAACCACTCTACTCCCCCTTGACGTAGAGTAGCACAAAGTTTGGACTACTTAAGTAATTTTACAACAGAGATCATGATTTGTGTTGGAAAGCAACTTCCACCACAACAATTTGTGCTGGATATGTATAACGTCTGTGAAGTAAACCCAAAACACAAAGTGTTAGTAAATATGGGCCTGTATAGTTCTGTGCAATAAAAGTGGACTTCTCAAATGTCTTTTGCAATTTTATAACTGAAAATATTCCTTTCTCTTATTATTCTTTCTGTTGCACAGTATTGTTATCTTTATTTCTCACATATTATGACTTAACTTCTCATTGTAAGCATACCTGCATGACCACCTTCTTTTTGCGAAGCCTGTATCTAGTGATTCATGCAGCGTTCACCTGCCTTCGCAGGCTAAGTTTGTGCTTTTACCATAACTAACTAAATAAATAAATAAAATAGTTGGATGGGAGGGTCCACTCATGGGCGTCATTTAGGAGTCACAGTTGCTACCCCTGGCTTGCCCCTGCGACCCCTGGCACTGCACTTGCGACCACTGGACTCAGGTAGCGCCAGGAACATAGTAAGCAGGACATTTGTGTAAGAAAATAAAAGCAGCTTTGGAACGCCAGCAGCAGTTTATGCACACTTCTCTTGCTGGGCAAAGTTGAAACTTGCTACTGTTTCGATTTGTCCCATCAGCTAAAGGGCTTGCGAAAGTGTTGCCTAGCAACACACTTTTCAAGACCTCCTGGGCCTAAAGCTCCACTAGGCAGGAACATATTTTATCAGCAGGCTCTGGACTGAACTGGGCAGCACTGAAAGAAGTTCTCAAAAAGTTATCAAGACTCCTGTCAGAACTCTGTGCTGGTCATCCTGTGCTGCTGGACACTTTCTATTTATTTGGACCTGTGTACAGTGCTGTCAATAGCCTTGCAAACAGTCACGGTAGGTGCTTTCATTTTTTTTATTTACAATAGCGGCTAGGTTTTGAGATTGCTAATATGTGACATGTTCATGTTTTCACAGGGGCAGCTCCTCCGCTATGGCGGAGGAGCGTCACCCCACTGCTTTTAAGCAATGTGAAGAAGAGAAACATAAAATGATAATACCTTTAAGTTATTATCATTTTATGCTTCCTGACGTGTCCTGCTGCTTTGCAGCGGGCGGGCGGGTGGGCAGGGCTGCTCTGCTCTCCGAGCTCTCCGAGCAGGGCAGGGGAGGAGTGGTTTGCCCACTCCAAAGTGTGCAGTGACTGTTTGGTCGGCCCTCTCGGGCCGTCCCAAACCAGTCATGCGCACTCCCTGTTCTCCATGCAGACTGCATTACAGCCTGCATGGAGAACATGTCCTCCCCTCCAGCCCCTGGCTGAGCGCCGTTTCATAGCGCTCAGACCAATCACAGCGTTGTGATTGGCTCAGGGGAGGGAGCCTGGCTGCCTGCTTCCTGTCCCTGTCAGAGGCAGGAGAGCAGCAGCAGAGAAGACGCGGGACCCGGCCTCGAGGTAAGTTTAGATATTGTATTTTATTATTTCGGCCCCCTCCGCGCGATGACACCCCCCCCCCTTGCAGCTCCCCCATGAAACCCACAGCGAGCCATGCCGGCCGCCGCTTTGTTTTCAATGTGTTTAGGTGTGTCATGTAACTGCCTTGTGTGTGACACTGCGAGTAAAACTAAGCAGTGATACATTGGTAATTGTTTTATGCAATTTGAAACAGCATGTTGCTTTCTAGGCCTTGTAGTTTTTCTTTTTACATAAGTTGTAGGTTTAGAAATCCTGAGCTTGCTGACAGTGTCACATTCAGTATACATAACATATTGTTACTAATCTGTAAGGGCAAGCAGTAACGGTGGTGATTCCCAGGGGAGTGTGGGCAGTGTTGCATTATCATCTACTTACAAGGAAATGTAATAATGTGCGTGATGGCACCACTTACAAATAATAGCATTTGGTGAAGTTTCTGTGGGAGTAAGACTAAACAGAGTAAGAGGTCAGATGTACAAAGCAGTTTGCGGTTGCCAAGCTTGCGATTTGCGAATTCACATGGTTTGCGAATGCAAAATGGCCTTTTGTTTTGTAGTAAACCCATTTTGCGATTTGATAAGTGGCTATTGAATCACAAAATAGGTTTAGAAATACATAACAAATCGTTTTTTGGAAGGGGTGTGTTTAAGGTGTCCCTTCAGAATTGTAACTCGCAAAACAATGTGGCCATGTTTTGTGACCCAAATCTGGTCACAAAACATTGAAAAGATACCAATGCCGAGTTGGAGTGGTGACACATTTACAAAAGGGAACAGATCCCCTTGGGATGTTAAAAAAAAATGAGTGGAGCAATGACAGTGGTGCAAGGAACCATTCCCTACGTTCAAACTTTTTTCTTTTGTTAAACATAGTCCAGTTTCCTTTACGTAAAACAGACTGCATTTAAAAAAAATATTAAAAAAGTGAGAACAGTCATGGTTGCCCCAGCAGGCCGTTATCCCTGTGATAGACACCATTTGCAGTTTGTTGCTATTTGCAACTTACTTCATGAATAGTAATGAGGTAGGTCGGATTGCGACTCACTTCGAATGGAAATTTTGCAAACAGACCTATTAGCACATAGGTCGGTTCTCAAATTCCATTCTATTCACAAAAAGTTGGTGAGTAGTTTGCAACCACTTTTTGTTAATGGAATTTTCATACATCTGTCGGCCCATTGAGTTTTGATTTTTCAAAGGCAAAGTGCGTTAAACTTTAAAGTGCTTTAGAGGGCTACTAACGTAGTCTAATTCTTAGTGCACTGTCGATGTTGATATAACCAGTTAGCAGACGAGGCTGCAGGCATTGATATGATTAATACTTTATAAGTGGTGTAAAAGGAGCTATTTCTCTGGGAGCAGTACTTCTGTCTTGTCGGATTTGTGCTTCAGGCAGTTGGTTTGCATCCAGTCTGCTACCATTATCTTCTAGTTGCTGAAGTTGGTTCTACAGGTTGTTGTCTTGTCCATCAGTGAGAGGTTGCGTTCAGTGTGAATGGCAAGGAGATGACGGTGATGTCTTGTGATTGGATGATGTTGGTGAGCGGTGCCATGTATTTGTTGAAAAGGGTGGGGCTGAGGGATGATCCATGTGGGACTCCGCATATTAGTTTCTTGGTCTCATATGTGAAGGTGACAAACTGACCCTTTGGGTTCTTCCTGTGAGGAAGGAACAGATCCATTTGAGAGTGGATCCTTGTATGTCAATCTCGTGGAGTCTTCTGATGAGGGTGTTGTGGGAGACAGTGTCGAAGGTTGCGGAGAGGTTGAGCAGGATAAGGGCCGCTGTTTCTCCTCGTTCCAGGATGATTTGAATGTCATTGGTGGCTGCGATAAGTGCTGTTTCGGTGCTAAGGTTTTTTCTGAATCATGATTGAGTGTTGTCTAGAAGTTGGTGAAGTTCGAGGTGGGTTGTGGCTATTGGTTGCTAGTCAATTGGAGGTCCCGCCTGCCCACACAACACCTTTTGTTACTTTGCAGGGCCTTTATGTATGGTGGTCTGGCAGTGCAAATTGCCAACTCACTCCACAGGCCCTACTTCTCAGAAAGATGACAATCTCCTTGGTGTAATAATTCAGATGCTCAACGTTTCCATAGTTATTTTGTCTGACTGTCCTATCCCTTGGTGGTTGCTAAAAAGCACCACACTCGTGGGGATGGGACATTTTGAAACAACTATCACTTACTCATTGCCAGAAGGAGGAGCGAAGACTACACAGTCGCTATCCAATTAGAGTTAAGCATCAGACTAAATGCACTGGCTCCTGCCATAACTAGGACATGATGGAAGGCTTGAGTACGAGCAGCCATGATGTATCATTATTCTGTAATGGAGCGTGGCGCCAACGCTAGGCAGGAAAAGAGAAATACATGGAAGACACTCAGCTTTGTTTACACAGCTGGAACTGCATGATACTCTTCAGTCCTTGTGATGATGTGGGCATATTAGGCCAAACCAAGATGTATGGCACTTGGCAGTGTGGCTTTACTCCTGTGTGTGTTTATGTTGCTCCCTCAGCGCCACAATAGCTGCCAAGTTTTCACTGTGATTGTGTGACATTTTGATGTTTCTACTGTACCTGTGTGTGATGTTACAACATCTTACATTTGAGGTTGAGTGACACTTTATCACCACACGTGTTAAAAGTATAAAAATGACCATTGCATTTATGTGTGGCAGTAACTGGACAGTGGTGGTTCTAATTGGACAGCATAGCATAGGTCTTTGGCAAATGATGGCTGACCCTGAGTGTGTGCTGGCTACATCCCTAACATGGTAGCAGCCCTGTTGGTATATATTTAATAAGTAGCATGGATTTGCACCTCCTCTAACAACTTATTTTTATTTTACTATTCCTGAACATATTGTTTAATTTTTTACTTATTGTACTTTTTTATTTTGGTGATGTCACTTCCTGTGATGTCATGAGGAGCAAATGTCATATGTCAAATGACATCACTTCCTTTCATGCCGCCAGCAGTGAGGTTGTTATGTTACTTCCTGTGATGTAATCAGAGGTCAAAGAGCATGTGATGTCACTTATGCTACTCCTGGCATTTTGGTGAATCAACGTTCATGGGTCCACCTTTGCTCTGCTGCAGCTCCCACCCAGAACCCTTTAATTGTGCTCTTTACTTGGTTTCATTATGGTCCATATAGTTTTGCAAAGTCCTATTTATACCACCTATCTTTCAGCAGTTTCATCTTGTGTTTTACATCAGTGAAAGTGTAAACACAAACTCATTTGGATTTTAATAGTGCCTGATGGAGGCTGATCCTGAGACCTGACACAATGATGCCGCTGTATGGCCCAAGTAATTGGTTGTGCTTCGTTATAGGCTGTATATTTTTAAAATAAAGTGCAAAGGCATTGGAACATTTTGCCTCTAGAAACATAGACATTCCCGGCTAGTTGTACTGTTGATTCACGTTTAGAGTGTTTTAATGTAATACACAATTACTACCCATTAACATACGGAAACTTTAACAAAGAAAATGTAAACTGATGGAGAAATAAAAACGTTGCACCTGCACATCTCACAAATATACCACCCAGGCTGAATAAGTAATTTTAACAAAAGGACAATCATTTGGAAAGAATACAATATAGTGAGGTCCTGTGGCAATTTTTCAGGCTTTTGCCATCCCAAAATAACAAATTGTGGAGGGTAAGAGCTTATCACAAATCGTTCATAACAAGTTTCACTGGCCAGGCACACATCTTTTGTGACCCAAATGTCTCCTTGGTGAAAATTGATATAGGCCGGGAGAAGAATGAGTCTATAATGTGTGCTTGGCTTCCATTTACAGATCGTTTTTGGCTTCCAAAACCTGCATCATTTCCAGATTATTGATTGTGATGTAACTTCATATCCAGCCTCCCTCAAATATTGTGTGTGGGAAGGTGCAATTGTCAAATCTGCCAGACTCACTCTCCTTGCTCTAGCTTTTGTGATGAGTCCTGCATATCATCTTACATTTTTCCTTGGAGAAAAAATATATTTGGAACAAGTTGAATAATATTTATTAGAACATTGGAATGTTGGGAGCTCCATTGAAGACAATGGAGTAGCTCTGGGCTTATAATGGCTGGTATAAGCCCAGCACTCCAACATTCCAATGTTTGTCTTTTTGTTTCTCCACTTTTAATTTAGAACATTCTACCTGTAGTGGGTGGAATGTTCTAATAGCCTTATAGCCCTTCTGCCTCAGGCTATACCAGTTGTTAAAGGCCCTCGCCTGCGGCTCGGGCCTATAACTCGGGATCAGGGCCTTTAACAGCTGGTATAGCCCTCGGCAGCGGGCTATAAGGCTATAATGTTGACATAAGGGTTGATGTCTGGTTCATCGTCTGATTTTTTTATTGAACCAGAGTCATATCTTGATATGGTATAATTCAAAACCCATGTAACTGAATGGTTACATTGAGTTTCATATGGTTTATTTTGCCCTTGCCGTGTATGTAGTAATGATTTCATATTAGGTTATGCATTCCATAAGCAGTTGAATGGGCCCAGCTCCCCCAGCCTTACCTGTGACCAGTCCTCTTATCTGTCAAGACTCTTGCGGCTCTGACTCCAGCGCTTCGAGGCACCCCCTGTGCCTCTCTCCCTCTCGTGCGCTCTCTCTCTCATCATGATAGCTCTCTCTCTCTCGCTCTCTCTCTCTCTCTCTCTGTCACTTTTACGCTACTTCTCTCACACTTTGTGCCTTTTCCCTTGCTCTTTTGTGCTTTTTTTCACTCTTTCTGTGACATTTTCTGCCTTTTCTCACACTCTTTTTGTCTTTTCTCTCTTCTTTCTATGACTTCTTGTAGCTTTCACTCACTCTTTGTGCCTTTTCTCTTGCTCTTTTTGCCTTTTCTCTTGCTCTTTCTGCTACTTTTTTGTGCCTTTTAACTCACTCTTTGCGTATTTTCTCTCACTCTTTTTCTGACCTTTGCCATCTCTCCATCTCTTTCTGCGCTCCTTTCCTGCCCTCTTTGCATCCCGTTCCTCCTCCACACGCTCATTACCTGTTCCTCACACCTCTCTCCTTCCCTGCCATCATGCTCCTCCTCAGCCCCATCCACTTCCCGCACGCTCTGCCCTCCTTCCGGACCTACCTAATGACGACTGCATCACAGACACACAGCGGACATGTGTATTATGAGTGCCACTGGTGCAGTAATGGCTAGCCCATATGTGCCTGTCTGTGCCTGGACCATGCCCAGCACCAGAAACCCTGGTCTCAGCCCCATGCTGAACACTTCCATCAGTACAGCTACCTTTCCAGAACCATGGAAGCATGCACCCATCAGCATCCTCCTAAAGGAACCCTTGGGCCGACCTGACCAAACTCACCAATTACCGACCAATATCTCTCTTTTCTTACCCAGCCAAAGTCTTGGAAAAAGCCATTAAAAAGCACCTCTCCAACCACCTCGCCAAACACCAGCTTCTCAACACCACACAATTATGATTTAGACCCAACCACCGCACGGAAAGCCCCCTTATAGCAGCAACGGATGACATCCGGATGATCCTCGACAAGGGGGAAAAACTGCAGCACTCATCCTTCTAGTACTATCAGCAGCTTTCAACACCTCTCCCATCCTAATCTGACAACTCCACGAAGCAGGCTTCCAGGGACATGCCCTCGAATGGATCTGCTCCTTCTTCACTGGAAGAACCCAAACCGTCAGCATGTCTCTCTACTTATCTGAAGCAGGGCTCCTTTCTCAGCCCGATGCTCTTCAACATCTACATGACTCCTCTGGTCAATGTCGGACGAGCCCACAACATGGAGAATCTCCTTCAAACTCCTCATCCACGCACACAAGGCACTCCACAAGACTGGCCCAGCCTACCTCAACAGACGACTCCTCTTCTACGTCCCCAACCGCCAACTCCGCTCTGCCGACCTCTCCCTCGCCACCGTCCCTCGCATTCGAAGAACTACCACCGGCGGCAGATCCTTCTCCCACCTCGCCGCCAAGACCTGGAACACCCTTCCACTAAGCCTACGACAGACCCAAGACCTGCTGACCTTCAGGAGGCTACTCAAGACCTGGTTGTTCGACCAGTAGCAGCACCCCTCCCCCTTTTTTTCCCTAGCACCTTGAGACCCTCGCGGGTAAGTAGTGCGCTTTACAAATTCATTGATTGATTGATTGATTGAACATAAACATCCTCAGTTATGCTGATGACACACAACTGATACTATCCTTCTCAGACAAAACAACTAACACCAGGAACACATTCACAACATGCATGACCGAATTCGCCACCTGGATGAAATCCAATTGCTTTAAACTGAACTCGGACAAGACTGAAATGGTGGTCTTCAGGAAAGAGCCCTTGCCATGGTACTTCACCTGGTGGCCCACACAACCTTGGACCTACCCCCACACCTTGCTCACCAGACATCTCAGAATCATCACAGACAACAAACTAGACATGACAGCCAAAGTCAATGCAGTGGTTGCATCCTGCTTCAACATCCTAAGTATGCTGAAGACCATCTTCAAGTGACAACCAGACAACACCAGGAAAATAATCACCTAAGACCTCATCACCAGCAGACTAGACTATGGGAAAATCCCGGTACCCAGCTCACAAGAAAACATCAGACCATCCAAAACCCAGAGCCAGACTAGTCGTTTACCTCCTGCGCTGAGCCCACATTACACCACACCTTAATGAACTCCACTACCTCCTGATGCAAAAGCGTGCACAGTTCAAACTCCTCACCCACATCAACAAAGCACTCCACAACACGGGCCTTGCTTGCCTGAACAGCAGCATTTACTTCTACCAACCTCTCCGACACCTCCGCTCTGCCATCATCACACCACCCACGCGTAGAGCTGGAGGACGCACTTCTCAGACCTGGCTCCTAAACACTGGAATGACCTTCTGCAACAGATCAGAGCCTCCTCCTCTCTTCTTCTTGACTTTCACAAGAATCTGAAGACCTGGCTTTTTCTAGTAAGCCCTCTAGGGCTGGCCTCACACACCTCCTACCAAGCACCTGGATATCCTCAAGAGTGATTAGCTTGCTATAAAAAGACTGTCAACATAACATAACATAAAATATAATATAACATTCTTTATAGTGTTTATGCCATGTTCTAGCACTTAAAAACCTCCCAATGTACCAGCTTTAACCGGCAGTATGTGGTTTATTTACAGGTATGGCCTGAAAGTGGACATCTGGGCAGCTGGTGTTATCACATACATCCTGCTCTGTGGCTTTCCTCCATTTCGTGGGTATGTAGTATGTGCATCTTACAGGCCAATGTGCATCTTTATTGTCTTGTCTCTCTCAGTTGTCCTTTGCTGTCGTGCTTTGTTAATGTTACTCTATGAAAGTATAACTTTCCCCTTAACTCTGTTATTTGATTGGTCTTTTCAATATTCCACACTGATGCTCCCCTTTGTGTCACTGTGCCACATGTCTTCAACTACAAGGAGCATCTAGCCTTAAAGAGGCTCTCTACTGTCTGTGATGCACAGACTTGATATAGCGCACTGGCAAAGTTAAAGGAAAGAGCATGAAACAAGAATGGTTGAAACAGTATTCAACCAGAAAATTGTGTTTTAAATATTGTCCTACAAAAAAATATTGCAGCCCTAATATGGATATTGTGAAGGTAAGTAAACATATGTGAGTATGGATTTACTGTTTTTAACTCCACGTATACGTATCATGACACACATACACACGCACACACACACTCACACACATATATACACATATATCACTGAAAAGAACAAAAGTTAAAGTGACAGTTATAGGTAGGTGAAAATGGCAGTTAAAACATACTGTATTAAACAAACAAAACCACTGATATTCACCATTCATAGTTATCTCAAGTAACCATAACTCACACCCTAAAGTAACTATAACTTGTGCCTTTCTTTTTACTTTTTGTCAGGACGGAGGACTGAGTCTCTGAGTCCTAATAACACACATTATTTAGAGCAACTGTTTTAATAAAAACGTTCAGAGTTCAGAAACATTGCCTTGAGAAAAAGCTAATTTTTACTGCCATACAGATTGCATGTAACAATTATTTTCTATAGGGAAACAACTCCCTTCATTATGATTTTACAATACAACAGAAATTGTACCTGTTCCAGTCTGGTTTCGACTAAACACCTACACATAAGAAATTTATTTTTATAATACAGATTAGCAGAAGCACAAAATATAATATTCTATTTATTGCCATTGTTGAGGTATGACAGGGCATTTGACTCACTCGTGATGTGGAATTAAGAATAGTAACTCTATACTTGAATACATATACTTCACAATATTGTGGTAGCTGATAATCTGGCTATGATATTTTTGTAGGATGATATTTTCCTGCATGAAATTCTGACATAAAGTTGGTAGAAACAGTCTGTTGCAGAAGACAAACATGTTAAAGACTGCATCAGAAGGAACATTACAGTCATTGCACTTTCGTTTGAAAACGTCTAGGACAGAGATAGTTTTGCTGATTATGGGTTGGACGGGATAGACTGATTGATTGGTGCCTTCCGTTGCCTTCATGTTTTGTGAATTTGTTTTTGCAGAAGTGGAGATGACCAAGAGGTGCTTTTTGATCAGATTCTGATGGGCCAGATGGATTTCCCGTCGCCTTACTGGGACAATGTTTCTGACTGTGCAAAGGTATTGCCTAGAATAAAAATTCAATGGACGACTTGTTTCTCCTATATTTTTAAAGATGAGTGAGCGAAAGGCAGATGAATTGGGAAATTTAACAGTACTTTAAGAGTCTCTCTTTTTCTGTAATTGAACAGATACTCCTGATTGATACAGCAGTATTTTGAGGACGACCAGACTTCACCATAATAGCATCAACAAGATCACAGTTAGAGTAGAATTGTGCTTCAACATTACAAGCGAATATAAATCCCCATCCATCTTTCTCTTGAGTGGGAAAGTGCGATTGACAAAGTATTATTGTTAATGGAGCAACCCCTGATAGCATTTAGCTGAGTGAAGGCAATAGGTAATTCCTAGTGTATATTCATAATGTGACCTGTAGTTATGGTGACCTCCTCTCAATTAAACCTCACCAGTTAATGTCTTTTTTCCTAATGTAATTTAGTGTCTATTATTAATGTCATTTACATTCCGCGAACAGGGGGCTAAAATAACATTAAAGAACAAACATAACGGACAAAGCAGATCTTACAAAGAAGACATTGCGCAACTAATGCTAGTTCCCTTGGTATCCAAAATACAGCACAAAATCCGTATTTGTAAAGCGCGAACTACTCACCCTTACGGGTCTCAAGGCGCTGGGGGCCGTCGTGGAAATTAAGTGAGCTATTGCCCAGAGTCACATGGTGCTGCGCTGCCGCCGGAGCCGGGGATCGAACCGTGAGCCCTGTGCTCCGAAGTCAGCTGCCCTGGCCGCTGCACCTCACCTCTCCACATCCTCAGCTTGAAGTGTCTACTATTTAAGGAGCATGTTATTTTGTTGTAGCATTGCTAGGAATACTTCTGAATCAGTGTCTTGCTAGTGATTAGCCTGTTCCTAAGTAAATCACCATCAGGAGTACAGTGGTTCTTATTAGGAATTTGGATGGATAAACAATGCAAAACAAGCTTAATGGCAGAATACAATTGTACTGTTCAAGGATGCAATAGGGAAAAAAATATAGTCACCATTAGTTGTGTTGTACATTATTTGTATGATGTTAAATAGCTATAACTAACGACCACATAGAAAAATTATCAAATGAAGCCAAGCCCTTGTAGCAATCAAAGGAATCGGGTAGCTGGTTCGTTTGTATGTGTCACATGCAAACGAACCAGCTACTTAATTGTTGTTTGTTATAGTTTTGGAAATATGTAAATTTCTTTTGTGTGCTGTCTATATAAATGTAATGCCCTTTATTGTTCTTTTTTGTTCCGTTGTTCAAGTGGGACACATTGCACATCACGCACTTGTATTTAAAATAATACAAATAATGTTCAACACAACTAATGTATGACTATATTTTCTTTCCCTCAGCCATTTCAACTCTGTGCTAACCATGGTCTGGGGACTGAGAAATAATTTCTCCCTCCACAAACTTTTAAATGTGTCCTTGATATACGCAGTTGAAGGAATCTTAGATGCATGGTCAAGTAATAAACAGTTCTTAAGAATCACCCTGTTCAAGTGAGATTCAGTCCTCCTCCAGACCTTAATCTAGCATAGCAAAGGCCTCAGGGTAATCTTGTCACTAAGGTACTATACCCCTAGTTCTTCATGCATGCAAACTGATGGGGTACTATGAGGTATGCTCAGCAACCGCCTTAAAAACATGTTTTCAACAGTCTGCAAATGTTCGGTCCCTAGAAATCTCTGCTGTATTTGACCTTCGAAATAAACTTTGCCTGGTAAATCTTTGTTAAAACTTGGGGTGGTCTACTACTTAGTCTATGGGCAAAACTGGATACGACTGCATTCGCCTTAATAAACTTCTCTTTCTTGCTAGCAGTCAGAGGTTTCCTGTTCATGCTGGCATTAAAAAAAACAGATAGGGGAAAACCGTAACTATAGACAGGGTGTGATTACACATCTTAAATGTTTTTATTCTGGTTGAACGAGGGCCCACCACCATAACAAAAGATTCACTAAAATTGACAGAAAGATCCAGGATATCCATAAAAGCTACAAATTTGTTCAACAGCAACTGTAGGCCAACTGCTGTCTTGGCCATCAGGACTGCATCATCTGCATATAGCTAAACACGAAGCAAGCACGTACCTGTCTTAGGGCGGTCAACCTTAGCAGTAAATAGAACTTGCTCTAGCCCATTTATGTAGAGGGTGAACAAAAAATGGGCAAGGATACACCCTTGTCGAAACCCCTTACTAGTTCTAAATAAAATGGGTACATCCATAGTCCTTAGTGTAACGGACAGATTCTGTAGAATTTGTGTGTAAATCTCTCAAGAAATGAACAATGTCCAGGTCCACCCCTATAGAGAAATCTTACTCCATAATTTGTCTCGATAGGCCCTATCAAAAGCAGACGTATGGTCCATAAAGGCCAGGTGAATCCATTTGGACCGGGCTACTGTATACTTATTGATAATCATATATAGGTTCAGGCAATTGTCGATTGTTGATATGCCTGGCCTGAAACAATATTGAAGCTCAGAGATTATATTATTCTCGTCTGCCCACAACGATAACCTATCCAATAGCACCCTCCCTAAAACCTTAAAAACAGAGTCAATCAAATATATCAGTCTATAGCATTGTGGATTGTCTTTGTCACCTTCCTAAATACAGGGACTGTTACTGAGGTATCCCAAGAGGACAGAGGGCCCTTCCTAACTGCTGCATTTAAAACCAATGTCAGAGCTGGTCCCTAAATCTCAATATCACCAATGAATAAGTCGGGGGGTATTCCATCATGCCCTGGGTCCTTATTTCTTGACAATGCTAAGCGTCCCTTATTGACTTCATCTAATGTTAGTACGAGATTAGACCTCTCTACTATAGTTGAGCCCAGTTCAATATGTGCTAGAATAGGCATACACTTATAAATGGATAGCAGTAATATGGTGGCATAGAGCCGGACAATTTCCATGTGCAAAACAGCTGATTAATTACACACCAAAACAGGGTGCTGTCTTTACTTACACTTGCTTGCACTAAGTCATCCCAAGCTATATCTCTAATGATGGTGTTACACTTTTTAGTTCAAATTTGTAAGACCTCCGACAAGCTATAATGCGCTCCTTGTCTCTAGGTACATATTTTAAGGCTTTCTTCAAACTTCGTAATGCCTTGGAGCAATCCTGGTCGAACCATTTTAGATCGAATGAATCAGTATTAACAGCAGATATGTTAAATAAAACTGTCACCTTATGAGTAATACCCTCAAAGGCAGCTAGGATCGCCCCATTAGCAGAATACAAATCCAGACTTAAAAGAGCTCTTGCATACAACCAGAGAAAAAGGAATGTTTAAAATACTTAGACTCCACATGTGACCACCTTAGTCACCTGCCTTGATTTATTCGAGAATACACTGTAACCCTGGCAGACTTCTAATTAGAGAACTCAACCCACTTAATGAGAGAGAGAGCGGATTATGGTCACTAAACAAGCTATGAAGTATACAAAAATTAGAAATCGTCATGAAAAGGGGTGCCGATACAAAAATATATTCAATTATTGAGGCACAATCCCTACCCGTAAAAGTTGGTATAATGTATGAATTTGTAGAATTTACCAATTTGTCCAAGGAAAAGACAAGGTTATAGCTGTTTAAGATTGCATTACGTTCTGAGCCCTCCCTGGTATGGTCCATACGTAACCCATCTACCACATTGCATTTAAACATATTGTTAGTTGAATCAAGAGGGCTCTCACATAAATGGATGATAAAATCACCTGCAACAATTAAATTATCCGGACCATGCTTTTTGTGTGTCAATGTGTCTATAACAGAAATTAATGTGGCAAGAATAGAAGACTTACAGAACTTGGTAAACTCTTTGATCAAAAGCAAACATGAATGTTATGATATTGAAGGTTGAACACTCAGTTGAATTAACATTTTCACTAATGTTCTACGAAAATATAAATGTTTTAAATATTGTCTTGCCAAAATATTGTATCCAGAGTATTGACTTCCAAGATAACATAAAATTAAGTATATATTAGTAAGTATAATTTTATATTCTTTATTCTACCCTATGTACCTTGAATACATGTATATCTTCAAGGTATGTAGATGTGGAGTTAAAACTAGTAAATCTGTACTTACCTATATGTATTTACCTTCAGGATATTGTGGCAGTCAATATTCTGGACACATTGTTTTGACAGGGTAATTTTGTGTCTTTAGATACTGGGGCATACATATTTTTTCACAAATGGGTAATAGATGTGCTCATAGAGTAACTGAGCCAAATTCCAACTTAAAAAGGCACGAAAAGTTCGACACAGCAATATATTCTGGGCAATATATTATGCAATAGTTCTGTGAAAAAGGTTGGTAGAACATATTCAAATGTTTTTTTACAGCACTGATTTAGAGATGGATACTAATAAAAGATCCTCGGATTTCTACAGGATGTGATAAAGCCATTGGTGGAATTTCCTGCACCTTTTATTTCCTTATGGTGGCGGATTCCCATCAAAACTTTTTCCTGAAATTGGAGAATTTTCTATTACTACCCAAATCTTTCTGACTTCTTTGCTTGTTTGCCTGTTATTTTTCTACACTTTTCATATTCTAACTCTGTGTCACATGTTTATGTTCTTACGAATTAGTGAACTTGACATATGCACCCGCAGAATGATCACATAAATATTGTGTTAATTAATAATCTGCAGTGATTCACCAGGCACTAAAGATGGTTTGCTAGGGTTTGCATGAAAATGATTCATGCCATCTGGAGTAGTACATTGTTTAAGAAAGCAGAGAACTTGCCTTCCTTATGACAGTGTCTTAACGTGGATTCTCCTGCTCATTTACAGGAACTGATCACAATGATGCTTCAGGTAGATGTCAACCAGCGATTTTCGGCCTTGCAAGTACTTGAACACCCCTGGGTTATCGTAAGTAGCTCATTCGTCACATGGTGATTAATGTTCGGTCTGTTTTAATGGTCTGGCTTGACAGCACAACTGTCGCCAGACAATTATGTGAGCATTTCTATTGAGCAGCTTTGGCTCTGCCCACGTGTTCAGAGCCAGGAGTACATGTTTTGATTGGGCAGAACTTGTGTGCTTCCATAAAAAAGTGCTTGCCCTACACACAGCTGTGATCATTTAATTTATTCAGCAGCCTGAGCTTGAACTTTCAGGGGCACCCACATAACATTGTAATGGTATTAAAGTGCCTTGGATAACAAGATCATTTGCGTTGTTTTTTCTCTGGCAGGAGCACAAATGGGAGAAGGGCAGTCATTAACCTACGTGAAATTTTAGGCCTGTTTTGACAGTGCAACTGTCACCTGACCTTTTAACCTACACCAATATTATTCCACAGTTCTTTGCTTCCAAACAAATACATATTCATCCCCATGCTATTGACTTGTAATACTTTGCATTGCCGTGCAACATTCTTCTAAAGTCATACCTATTGGCATTACCAATGCTTGTTTAATATCCTGGTCATCCTCGTGACTTTCATGGTGGTCACTATGGGCTATGAGCACTTAAAGACTATTCACAATAAGTGGGTGATCTGCGGATGTGCTCCATATGGGTTGTGGTTTTGCTGTACTTATGATGCACATGAGACTGTAGGGGTTCAAACAAACTCCAACAGGCATTACATTATCAACACACATATCTGGAGTAAAACCACTCCTCAGAGGCATGATCGGATCATGTGTGTATTCAAGACAAGGTGAATACCCAAATTCAAATTTTGCTGAATGCCACTCTCATCACACCACTTTTAAATCCCTTCCATTTTTCTGCAGTCATATTGTACACAGCTTAGCCTCTAATCACCTGTAGAACATGCATCATGTGGTCACTCATTAACAAAAATAAACCACCATCTACTCCTTCCTAGGGTGGTGAGAAAGCGGGATATAGTTACAGAGAAAGTCACAATCTCAGTCGCTCATGAAGATGGGCGTTAAATGACTATGATCCTTCTAATGCCCGCCTATCTCAGCCAAGCCTGATTGATAGTGATCCTCCCAATTACTTTGTCTGATACATGCATATGTGATGGAACTTGTAAGGCCTCCAGCTTACAGAGGGCATCCCACTGGTTAATTTGTGGGGACATTTTGCAACCCATTTTGACCACCAAGTATGAATTGAGTTGTTAAAGGCTTCATACAGAGAAGACAGATAACGTATATATGATTGCAGTACCATCTAGTGGACTGTTATGACATGTTGCTTCATTTTAAACTTTGCAAAGTATTATTTTGCATTTTCTATGTATGTTTTCTATGTGTCAATGTGATGGAAATACAACACTAGACTTTTATACTACCTGTACAATGTTCAGCTGATCGTAAAGCAGACCACTTCCGTGACGTCGTGGGCATAAAATCAGTAGAACCACCACCACAAAGTGGCCACTGTAGCGCAGAAACCTTTAATACAAAGATAAAATTAAACTAAAGCAGAACGTAGTAACACAGCATGAGGTGCTATACTAAATATTTGGCTTCTGTTCTGTCTTCTCTGCTAATGATCAGAAGCAACATGTGGCCTCTATATGAGTTGGAAATCAGGCATAGATAGCTGGTGGGCTTTCAATACCAAACTAGAAAGTGGGGGAAAACTAGAAAGTGGGGGATGCAATACAGCAGACAGTAATTCAACTCAGGCTCCCAATCATGGCAGTGAAACTATTGCTCAAGTCAGCTTCTCTGCCAGTTTATGCCAAAGGAAATATGCACTGTATTTGGAACTATGGTGCCTGATTGGTTTAGGCCCTTCTCAAGCAATGTAGATGTTTGTAAACACAGATTCTAGCCATTGTAAGGAATGCCATGTTTAGCCTTGATTTTTGTGAGTGTGGGTCTGAGAATCTATCTCATTTTTCATTTGCAGGATGATGGCCTTCCGGAAAACGAGCATCAGCTGTCGGTGGCTGGAAAGATAAAGAAGCACTTCAACACGGGGCCAAAACCCAACAGCACTGCGGCCGGAGTCTCTGTGATAGCAGTAAGCATCTGCAATATACCGTTCTGCAGTGTGGCGAGAGCCCATAGAGTTAGGGCTGTCAGAGGAGGGGAAGAGGCATGGCATATTGGTCCCTCTCTTGCTGCAGAGTCTAGGCATGACTGCATAAAAGGTGTTTGTCCTCATAGAGACCTCTCCTGCTCAGTCAGCTGATTATCCTATGGGTGTGAGCCTTGAATGTCTAGTAGGGAATATTGTTATACCTTAATATCATAGTCAAAACAGCAAGGACGACATATCAATAGGTATGTGTAGATTGTCTATACCTAACTCCACATATATGTGCCTGGGTGATATATATGTCCTCAAGGTACAGAGATGTGGAGTTAGGAATTGGAAAGCTATACTTCTCTGCATGCACTTCCCTTTCTATATTTCTGTCTATGATGTTTTGGCTACAATATTTAAACTTTTTTAAATATATCCACGGGTACCATCGCAGACATCATTGAACAAACATATGATAACAAAGTACCATATGGTAACAGTGTATTGACCGACTCGTCACAATCGGCTACAGCTCAGTGTGGTATGCTATTAAGGTATAACAATATTCTCTACTCAGTATTTAAGACTACAGTCATCTTATGAGTTAGAGTTGTGCCAGACTGTCTCCCTAGGGGTTTTCCATTAATGTGCTCCGCTCCACCTGCATAGAACTTCTCTTACCGGAAGTAGGAACTCCCTAATGGAGGAAGAACGCTCATAGTTGTTAACTGAGCTCATACAGTGACAGTGCCGCTCACACAGTCCTGATTTCTCTTCCAACACTATTAAGCATGTTGGGACTTGCAGGTTCACATTTCACTTTGTTAGAAAGGGTTTGCAAGTTCCAGTATGCTTAGTGCAGTTGAATAAAAATAAGAGAGTTTGTTAAACATCACCGTCTCACATAGGGCCAACAGATAGCAGGTGCTCAGGAATCGTATGCTGAAGGGACAGCGATATAGACACTCCAACAGTAAAGTTATATCACAAGAAACTAGTACACAGAAAGGATAAGTAATGCAAAAGAATTATCAACACAGACAATTATCTCCACATATCACCTTGATTGTAAAGACAACATGGTGCCATATAATAGCACCAGTACAAAAAGGCTGTTTAAGGTTGTGAACTACATACACCAACAAAGACATTTAAATAGATTTTTTTTAGTTTTTTCACCTATTCACACATTTTGAGTAAAAAACAAATAAAACACATGTTTTAACGTCTTACCACAGATACAATGTTCTAACGGGTGTACGTCGCTGACTGGTCTGAAATATTCAACTGTGAACAAACTAGAACAGTGTGCACAGTAGCGGTCGGTGGTGGGAGTGCCGCCGGGGCGCTGACGTGGGGCTGGGGAGGAGCAGGGTGGGGGGTAGTAAACTACGCATTACGGCCAATTACAGGTAAGTACACATATTAATAAATAAAACGAATTTCGATGCGCACGCTGCATCGCATTTGGCGATGCAGCGCGAGAACGAAATTCGTTTTATTTATTTATATGTGTACTTACCTGTAATCGGCCGTAATCCGTAGTTTACTACCCCCACCCTGCCCCCCTCCCCACATCAGCGCGCCGGCGGCACTCCCACCACCGACCGCTACTGAGTGTGCATAAACAGTGAGTTTAGTGTTGTGCACTAAGAGACCGATTACTAGTTGCTTGGAAAAATTCCTGTTATTCCCCACAGCAGAATTACCATTACCGGAGGTACCAATAATTCTGGTGGTGTGGAATAATGGGAATTCCAAGTTTTTGTGGAATTATGTGCGGAAATCGGTTTCAAAACCGATTTCACCACATTGTCCTCTGGATTTTCACATTCTCTTTCAGCAGCCAAATCCCCATGTGAAAAAAAACAACCAGTAATTCTAATGCGTCTGTTAACTGCTGTCATCATTCCCATAGGAATTTATGGGTCACTTGCAATCATGCCATAAGTCTTTACAGCTGCTTCCAGCAATCCCAGTGTGTGAATGGGCGATTTTAGCAAAAATGGCTACAAATAAAAGCAAAGACACTGTTTCTTGAGGAGGGACATGTCACACCCTCATAAATGTGCACAAATGCATACACATACTTAAATGAATGAATATGAGGCTCCTAGTTGTCTCAGCTCTGGAGCCATACCCTGCTCTCCTCAGTTTTGGACCAATTATGTACCTAACTAACACATTTTCTCTCTGAATTCCGCATTTCCACACTTCAATGGGTTATCACTGGTTACTGCTCATGCTACTGCTGGTACTCTTCTTTTCAGGGCAATTGTTCACAGTCATGGTGTGACTGATAGAGAAGGGCCTACAACAGGGCCAATTTCCTTGTGACTTAGCTAGATTGAGAGTGGAGGCAGATGGTCATGTGGCAGACCCCATAGGCCGCCAAGTGTTTGTTTGATTGTTATCATCATGCCCTGCCATTACTTTGAGTGTGTGTCACTCTAAGGGTCTTCACATCAGCAGTACAGCATTCTTCAATATACACAAACTCCTTAAATGAGATACTAGGCTTGACTTCACTTCTAAGAGCTACATCTAGGATCCTTGTGAGCTACCAATAGCTCCCGAGCTACCCGTTGGAGACCCCGGTGCTAATACATGCAAGCAGAATTTCTGCATTTGTATAAGCTTTTGTTTCTATGTGGTATCACACTAACGCCAGACCAATTTTCTACATTGTATACTTGCTTACATGTCGAACCCTCCCATTGTTCTGCAGGCACAATACTTCTGTTTTCATGAAAGTCCACCAAATTTCCATTGCAGTCTTTCATGGAGTTTATTCTGCCCCACATTCTGGTGAATCATGATTGGGCAGGTGTGTGGCCACTGTGTCTGACTGACTCAGCTTTAAATCTTGGCAGAGCTGACTGTCCACCACTAGAGTACAATATGTATGACATTTATACCACCAGATGTGGGAACAGGTTATCCACAATTTTTGGCACATTCTCCATTGCCGCTCTCCTCTAAATCAGGTCCTTGTTTGCAGAGGAAAGTGGGAGGCAGCCCACCTCAAGGTTGTAAACTGTATGTATCCCAGTTTCTTTTGCATCACAAGAAAACAATAAATGATGCAACACTTTAAAACTACTGTATATTTAAGATACGTTATATGATGAAGGTAGATATATTTTGATCATAAATAGTATATTCTAAATTAGATTGAATGATGCATCTTTTGAATTGCTGCTATGAGAGTAGTCACACGTTGCCAGCAGCTTCCGTTCAGGCAGTGATGAAATTGGGCAAGTATCTCCAATGCTAAATAAGAGTTGCTAGAATCATTTCAGCACAACCCAAGGAGTCAACCTTCCTCATAAATACCATAAATATTATCTTCCATTTGATGAACATACAGCTAAAATGTATGCATTAGCATGCCTGAACATTAGCTCAGTTTAAGTGCAAGTGATGGGGTTGGTAGCTGAGTGCTAAGGGAGAGGAAGGCTCTTGTGAGGGCTAGTGCTTTAACACCCTCACTGGTGGGTCGTGCATACGAAGGTCCTTCCCGGCAGGACGGGATATGACCACAGGGTAGCCCAAGTGAACAAGAGGCCAATGCTGAACCACAGGCGGGTGATCTACTGTGTTAGCCTGGTCCTCTAGAGCTCCAGTGGGCAGAGAGGCCTTGATTGTGGTGTTTTCATGGTGTTACTGTTCCCAGGTGAATGCTAGTAAGTTGGAAGGTCTGGGTTCCCGCAGTAGAGCTGCTAACTCCTGGTCTAGATCTGAGCACCATAAAATCCACTTTTTTTATCCAAATTGAGATTCTGGCTCCTTGAACTTCCAGCAAACTCACCGGAAACCTAGCCATCATTCAAGCAAAGAAGTCATGGAAGATTGTTATCTAGTCCTCTATGAGAGATGCAAAATTACTTCTATTGTAAACCCAACTATCCTGAATTACCCTGCCCACATTGCTGCTCTCATTCTACTAAGGCTGAAAGCGTCACCAGGGCTAGAGGCAGGAAAGCGTGGTTGGCCTGGTATGAGAAGAATTCGGGGTCCCAGAGGTTAGGACATTGTCACACTGTATATACTTTTGTAGGTAAGAAAGAATTAGAGCCAGGATTTTGTAATTTCTTGTGTAAGTGTTTAGATATGTATGACTCAGGATAGACTGTCTGGGTTGGCCTTTTTCCCATGAGAGGTACTTTGTCATTTTTCCAATGGAAGTATAATATGCACCAGGAGTTTTGCTTGCAGAAAGTGTGTGTCTGTTTATTTTGAGAAGGATGAAGGAGTTACTGAACTGCCAAAAATCCAAGGGAGGCACCAGCCATAGATGGTGTGGAACTTGTGGCTCAATGAAAACAATCTTCTATCATTCACCACTCATACAAAGCTAAACCACTTGGCTTGGCATGTACAAGAGGCCTGTCAGTGGCCGAGCCAGGATGTAAGGTCACCGTGGGTATACTGGAAAGCTTCCCTTGGCTTACCCTCATATTGCAAGTTTCACAAACCATGGATGTCTTTGCTGGGTGGTTGAAAAAATCTCAATGTGGCACCTGGTGACTCACAAAGTTAGATTATTTCAATTTTAGCAGAACTAGAAAATTGTTTAGTAGATTTTGATCCTGCAACTTGGGACCAATGTGCAGGGGATTATCACACATTGATTTAATCTTCAGATTAGTTATCTTTTACACATGTCCACTGCACAACAGCTTAGTCAGTGCCACTAAGATATACTAGTACTTTGTACTTGCGTGCTGACTAGGAACAGGACTTGACCACTCCATGCACACCTTTAAGGGGCTACATCTGTTGCATTGGATTCCTCTTGGTCTGCAAAGAGCATTTCAAGGTACAAACACCAGGGACAGCACATAACTAAGTCTGTGGGTAAATTAAACTTGGCTCTACCACCCCTAGTAGGACACTGTTTAGATTAGGGAAGACAAGTGAGAGCGAGTAAGGTCTCTACACCTAGTGCGTGATTTGTGGACAGAGTAGGACATTCACAGGGACAATCCATGGAATGATTGGGACATTTTCTGCCCTCAAGGGTCTGACACTAGCCATTTCCCACGTTGGCCTACTGACAGTGTGGAACATAGAAATTTCAAATTTGTAAAGTTTCCAGAGAATCTGTGTGTGACAAACTGGACTATAGAGTGGAGAACTCCCAAAACGCTAAGTAACTAAGTACCCAAAAGCAATAAGTAGGCTTCAAAGAGGATACCTTGGCCTACCCCTGGTTGTGTAAAGTATGCTTGCAGGACCAGAACAATATGAAGGTCCCAACCAATTTAGCACAAAAAAACACAGTTTTTTTAATGTATAGTTGTTGGCACATTATCAAAAGTGGCTTTGCACATGTTGCACAGTTATGCAGCAGTAAGTAAAATAATGCAGAAAGTACGCAAACATTGTGCTATACAGGAGCTATAGCATTATGATACAGTTTTGTGCAATTTAAAAGAAACAAACCCTAAACACCTGCTAACCTTCCCCTCATCCAACAGTACAACATTGCCAGCAAATTTCGAAGACAGTTCCAATATAAATGATGCCAAAATTAGGGTATAGGGACCAAAAGAAAAAAAGAAAGAAAAGGTCAGTATGGAATTTACAGTGTCCGTACCAATAAAGCACCTGGGTCAGATTTACTAAACTTTGAAGCAACACAGCATAGCAAGGGACATTACTGTACTGAGTTACATCAAAGAGAGTGAGCAGAAATAAACCTGGCTGCCTATCATCAATGCAGGCACCTTTATGCAGACAGTTTTTGTATGGGGCACCTTCCTGCACAAAAACTATTCTTAGAGGCAGAATGTAGCAAACATGCAAAGAGGAAATAATGAGGAGAAATAAAGATATTTCTCCTCGGGTAGGTGCAATATTTGGGTGCAAACCTATTTTTACTGACCTTCGGAAATTTGGGTCTGCGTCAAAATACATGGGTGCACCACCCATGTAATGCCTCCAGATTCAAGGTAACTCAAGGCAACACATAGCGCAGCCTTGCATTACTTTTTTTAACAAAGTCACACAAAGTCACGCTTTGCATGGCTTTGTAAATACCAAAATAGATTTTACGTTGGGGCTGCACCATAAAAGTGATGCAACCCTGAGGCAAAATCATACTTAATCTTCTCCCTAGAGTCTCTATCATGTGAAGCAGAAGTATAAAATGAATACAATGTATATATGGAATTGTCAGGAAGCATCTATGGAGGGCCATCATTATTTTTGACAAGGGCTTCAAACCCAGGCTTGTGCTATGAAATGATTCCTGAAACCTGCTCTTTCCTCCCTGTGGAGAAGCGTACTTAAGCCAAGAGGAGTAAGACTCTACTCCATGTCTCTAATGAGGGAGAGGTGGAACTTTTCCAGTTTAAAGAAATGCTTCTTTTTGCTAAGAGCAGTGCAAGGTCTATTATTTTAATAGAGGCCTTGTCATTCTTTGGCCAGGGGAAAAGGTCTAGCTCTAAGAATTCGAGGGAGTTAACCTGTGGACGACCTGTTGTGTGGGACAGTAGCTCCACAACCTTAGAAAAGTAGACCAATAGAGAGCTGCAAACCCTAATCATGTGAGGCAGTTTGGCATAAAATTTGCGGCATCAGGGCAGTGCTTAATTTGAGCTGGTAGTTTCCGGTGCGCACCGGCACTTAATGATCAACACCAGCGCTTTTAATGAGCACTAGCTAAGGACACATTCATTTACGGGGAGATTAAGTGATTTGCCCAGAATCACAGGATGTTGAATCAACGCTGAGACTCGAATCTGGTTCCCCATCTCCGAAGTCGGCAGTTCTGGCCATTATGCCACATCCTCTCCCAACTTTCATGGTTAGTAGTTGCTTCTGTTTTAGGCGGCACTAACAGGAGAAATGGGCTGGTGCAAACTGCCTCCTGACGAAAGCCCCGGCATTTTTTACAAATTAACCACTGCATCAGGGGCCACCCAAGTCCTCACCAGGATAAATTATACCGACACGTTTAGGTGTCAGGTACGCTCTATTTTAAACCCTAAATGAATGAATATACTTAAATTGAGCATTTGCTGACATTTCATGTGGATATTTCCGTATTTTTTTGCCACTCAGTATCATGCAGTGGGTGTGACAGGTCCAATTCCCATAGCGCTGAAAGGAGTGCTGTGGATTCACCCCGGTAAAGCCACTTTATTAGCTGACTGCCATTTCCCATAGTGAATAACATTTGGTATATTTCATGAGTAGAAGGCTCCAAAATTTGCATTCGCAATAGGTCATGAAGGGCCTGTTTTATAAACTCATGATTAAGATGCTGTCCAGGAGGTTTATTATAAAGTGTTGTAAAGTCTATAATTTCACCAACAGTGAACAGGTCACTTAGTGTGGACAATCTCTTTCTTGACCACAAACGGATCTTGTTGGGAAAAAAGGATTACAGTTTAATGATGAAAGTGGCACATAAAAACCATCACTGGTAAAGGGGCTCAGGATTTATGAATCTTTAAAGAAAAATCAGAAAGCGTCCATAGAAAACAATGAAGACCTCAAAAGCCAATGTCATCCTACGAGACTGTGTGCATTTCAAAATGGGCCACTAGGGGTCAGCAGTGCATTCACTTTCAGCACTGAAACAAATGCAATTCCTCTAGAGAATGGCCATTAAAAAAATTCCGTTTTTTGGTAAATGACTTGCAAAAGCTGCCTTTTAGCAGAAATATTTCTATGTTTCCAAAGGCTGTAGAAAGCAAATGTTACACTTTCAGACCTTGTAGCACAAAGTAATTTTCTTCGTTCCTGGTTCTCCAAATGTTCTCAATCATTCAGGAACTCTTGATCCATGACATCGATTCAAGACTTCCCTATCACACTGCTTTAGGGGCATGGCACAAATTAAAGGCCAACTTCATAGAAAAATGGATGTCTTCCTCTTGGTCACATCTAGAGCTCCCAAACGCCCAGAGACAGTTTTTAGTACACCAGGGCACAGACAGAAGTAGGAGAAAGGCTCAGTGTTTCTCTCAAGCAATGGCTCCGGCTGCAGTCGAGCCCAGACCAGTCAGATGTTTCTCCTTCCAATATGTCATTCCTGTCCTTAATGTCCCTGTGGGCTTCACCTGGGAAGCTTCCCTAAGAACAGCTTTCAGAGCTTTTGGGCT
The DNA here is from genome assembly GCA_963921515.1 of Calotriton arnoldi. Classification (NCBI taxonomy): domain Eukaryota; kingdom Metazoa; phylum Chordata; class Amphibia; order Caudata; family Salamandridae; genus Calotriton; species Calotriton arnoldi. The sequence goes on along the minus strand of CAWUFW010004584.1, from coordinate 134,420 downwards.
CAAGGTGAAACATGGTCCAAACCCTCAGGCAGCAGGAATGGTCTAACAGCAGTATTTTTGGTTTCTCCAAATTCCAAGTAATGTTCTGATTTCCAGGTGAGTGGAGCTCCAAATTACAGTCTTCACTCAATACTGTTCGGGGGAGGTCCCAGAATCTATTCTTACAAAGTTCTGTTTCTGAGCTTTCCCATATTTGCAGTATTTTTATCCATGAATAGCAAAATCTGTCCCAGACGGGACTGTTGTATGTGTTTTCTAAGATGGCAGAAATGCAGGAGCTCCCCAGTTATGCCCACAGGCCTGCCTACTAAACGAGGCACCTCCCTTCCTATTCCTTTCACACCTCTATCCGTCAAGGTGTTAGTGTAGTTATGAGAAGCTCAGCTTCCAAGGCAGGATCGCATCACATCTGTCCATTGACAGAAACATGAAAAGTCTAATAAAAGTCAATTTTCTGCCTGTCCTTTGCCAGTGTAGGTTTTCTGACTTCCTTTTCTTCCCCTCATATTCCTCTGATAGGAGCAGGCAGGAAGTTCATCAGTGTGTGAAGTTCTGCAATTATTTTTCCGTTTTCTTTCTGATAGGAATCTTTCAGCAGACCAACTGCCCCAGAAGGCCCTGTTATTCTCCAGACAAGTTCTGATGACAGTTTTCACACCTTCTCCTAGGTTGCTGTGGGTTTGGACAGTCACCGCAGGAGGTGTGGATTGAAAGACCCAGTATAGGGCGCTGCCAGCGCTTAGGCGGAGTTATGTAACTTTTCAAAAAAACATCTTTGCGGCATTTGCGCTAAAAATATAACTTCACCCATTAATTGAATTTTTTTTTAAACTGGTCACATCGGTGCTCCTGTGTCAAGTTAGGATTTTATGAATCATATACATTAGGCAGGCCTTGGCGAAGAAAAAGTCTGCTTTAGCCTATGCAATAAGTAGCACTTTAGAAATCTGCAGATATTCAACTTACATAGTTGACATGCTTCCCTTCTACTTCTCATGCACTTGGCCTTTGTGGACTCCAGGCACATTTGATAGGTGGTGTACTTAATGCTAGAAATAGGCTTTTGAACATATCAAAAATATTTGTTCTTCCATCTGCTTGGTGCAGCTTGGCCTACAGCGGTTCATGGCTCAAGGGCATCCTGGAGTCATGCTGTAAAAACCTCTCTTGTGAACGATGCAAATCCACACTGTGGCCCTCATGCAACATATGAATTGTAAGCCACTTTTGCAGATTTTAATGTGGCTTACCTAAAATTCATAGATGATAGTTGGGACTCGCCAATTACCATGTGTTAAGGGTCAGAACACCCCAGCTAGCCAGGGGTCCAAATTAGGATAGCAAATCAGTCAAAAAAATCCCAAAAGCCTTCAAGAGACCATGTGAAGAAGGCAGACGCCTCCATTTCTTCTAGCGCGCTATTTAGGTCAAGGTCCAAACCTTCAAGGGGCGCGGATGATTTTGTGCTGGTGTCGGTGTGTATGTACAGTCGATGCTAGCTGTTTCCAGAGGAACGCAGTATAGAAAAGAGTGGATATAGGGTACTTTGTGGATGGGTCTCTTAGCTCAAAACTCTCCACCCACCAAGACGTGAAACTCTACTGATTTGTTGATCCGTCTCTTTGGGTAAGTTAGTTTATTGCATCTGTTTGACAGCAGCTATTCTTTTCGTTTGTGGTTACTGTTCAGCGTCTGGAGCCAGCATTTATAAAGCAAAAGCTACAGGATCACACTGAATCCAGGGCCAGCTTAGAAACCTAAAATGCTTCTCATTATATCAGAACTGGAAAGCAGCCAACCTAACCTGGCAGAACCCATTACATCTTTTGTTAAATAAGTTAAAATAAAACAGGAAAGGCTGACTGCAGACAAGAGGGAATGCAGCATAGGCTGATAGATGGAAGGAAGAAATCATATCAGGGCAATTATCATTAAATTGTACATATGTAAGTCATGCAGTTAAACGCCCCCTCCCCACCGCACCTCCCACATTCACCACAGGCTTAAATAAAACTGAGCCCACCCAATTTCAAACGATGGATCATTTCCCATGTGTGAACTGCCTTTTTGCATTGAAAGCCAAATGTATGGAATCCACCTCCATTTACAAAATGAATCAGAAAAAGCACTTTTAACCTCAGGATGCCTGATGAAGGCTGGCCTATTCTCTTCTCTGGCTAATCACTTCTACACTCAGCTTCATTTTAATTTCCATGTTTGCTACAAATAGTGTTATTTATGCTCCATTTGTTACAGGGAAGTTTTGGGTGCTGGCCTAGTCACAGGGGGGCACTGTACAAACAACCATACCTATAGACATTTTGAACAGTGTGTGGAAATGCTAACACCGTAGCAAGGATAAGGGGAGAGTTGGGGATTGGGACATTGAATATAATGATAGAATTCTGCGAGTACAGCTTATCAACCATTAGTGTATGTTTTATACAGATATACAAACAACTTTACAACTGTATATTCAAATATATGTTGACAAATGTACAGCTTTCAATAGGAATGTGCAACATTATAAGTAAATGTACTTTTTTGCAATCTGCAAAATGCATTCATTTTGCACAGCTGTACCTCACAGGCAAATTTTACTGCTTAAATTCTTGGAGGGAGAATTTTCCTGCAAAACATATTTTTGCAAAAAAGGTATCCCCTGAATGTGGCCCATACTAGGGGGAAATGTGCATTTTTGCTCCCCCTATGACTTATCATCAAATTAATGAAGTGGGTAAAGTTTTAAAAACTTTAGGAAGTAAGAAGCAAGCAGAGTTTTACCACTTTGCCCACTTTTAGTTTTCAAACCCCTGTATAAGTACTAGGACAGTCTATAGTCTATACACAAATATAGCACATTGGAGTTAATATTAGAAACTTTACACCCAATGGTATGATTTTTTTAGTAAACAATATTTAGGAGACATTATTTATGTCATACAATATTTCTTTAGTTGAGATTGTGATATATGGCCTGCCCAAAGAGGTTCTCCGCTCCTTTAAAGAGAAAGACTAAGCATAGAAAATTCTAACTACTGCTTTGTTTGTGATTTGTTTTGCATGTTTATTTGAGCTGTCATTTATAATCTACACTGGTAGCTCTCCAAATTAGTAAAGAAATAATGGAATATTCACATGTAGACAGCCATTCTGAAGTCAATACTTTTTATCATTGGCGGCTCCTCGAGGGACAGCTGCGGAGCGGTGGGGCGGGGTGGGGGAGGGGCAGGGTGGGGGGTAGTAAACTCCGGCATACGGCCGAACGGAGTTAAGTAAATAAATAAATAAATAAAGCGAATTACATTGCGCGCGCTGCATCGCCGATTTGGCGTTGCAGCGTGCAATGTAATTCGTTTTATTTATTCATTTATTTACTTAACTCCGTTCGGCCGTATGCCGGAGTTTACTACCCCCCACCCTGCCCTGCCCCACAGCCCCACAGCACTCCCTCGAGGAGCCGCCACTGCTTTGAATGTTCAACCCCGCTTTGCAGACAGCGGTATACCGGCCTTCATACACTCACAATTTCCCAGCCACATGTTCCACACAGTATCTCTTCCCTTGCATTGACAGGCAAGATCAGCACAACATACACCTACTTTAGGAGACAAGGCCTGGCGCAAGCCACATGCGCTACAGAAACTGATTCTGTCAGACTAAGCTGAATCCCGGGCAGGGGTTTCTTTTCTGCAGGTTGACTGGGTAGCAGAATTTGTTGAGGCAAGTGTGGTCAAGTGATGCTCTCTGGTGCTCACTTTGTTCCACTTTTTAAACTGTGTGTGCAGATGTCCCTTGTTTTGTTTTTTGTGTGACTGCTGTCTCTTTGCCAGATATAAACTGTTCTTCATGCTTTGCCCTAATGATTGATTTTGTTTGTGATTGCCTGAGCTGCAGTTCCGTTCACAGGAATGGATTCTCTTTAAACAAAGCTCTCACTGATTCGTAACCTATTTGACCATCACATTCCACATATCCATTGTTCATGCAATATGTGGTGATATGCTCTCAACACCCGAATCCTTGTGTAGTGGACTGCCAGCACGCAAACCAAGGAGTTATACTGCCCAGGTCCTCCCCAGTAGAGATTCGGATTTCTTTTGCCAAAGATTCCTTAAAATGATGTGCCTCCTAAATTTAGCTTGGCTTTTTTTTGAAGATATATATGTTGCTTTTGAAAAATAGAATTCACTACAATTCTCTAAAAAGATTTTTGTTCTAAAAAGGCAGGGCTCTGCAGCACTATATTTGCAATGGTCCTGCATTAGTGAAGGTAGGAGCTATAAAATATTTCCTGCATTGCAGTTTGGAATACATCTTAACAGCACAACCATGGGGCATATTTACTTGGAAACTATCAGAGTGCAGCGTGAAGCCAAGAAGGCTAACACTGCACTCCAACAGTGTTCAAACGCAGGGATGCGCTGTGTTCACAAGAATACTGTGCACCCCTGCCTTTCCCTTAACGATGGCGCTAAATGTAGCTGCCTAGCGCCAACGCAAGGCACTCTTGTGCAAGGGTGCCTGGTTGCAGGGAAAGATTGTTTATGGGCAGGAAGGTATCCCTTCCTGCACATAAACAATCAGTAACAATGTTTTGTAACTTCTATGTGTGCTGCAGAATGCAGCACTCATAGAAGTTGCAACTCGTAATTTTTTTAAATGATTGTTTATGTGCAGGAAAGGGCACCTTCCTGCACATAAACAATCATTGGCGTTTTGCTCTTTCTATGTGTGCTGCACAATCAGCACACATAGGAACATCAAAAACGAGGAGAAATAAAGCATTTCTCCTCGTTTCGCCATGTTAAGACCAGGTTTTCCCTGGTTTTAATTTTGGTGCTGCCCCATATTTACGCCACCCTTGTAAATATGGGGCAGCGTCAAAATCAATGGGTGTTGCGGCGGAACGGCCACCGGAATACCCATTGCCCACCCCTTTCACGCTAAGTGTAGCGTGAAAGGGGGCCTTATTCACAAGGCAGCTTTAAGCCACATTAAGTGGCTCAACACGGCCTTGTGAATAAGGCAAAGCCCGTACCGCCACAGGAACGTCGTTAAAAGTGACCTTCCTGTGGCGATAGGGGCTTGTAAATATGCCTCCGAGTTTAAAAAATCATGCAGTGTTGCACTTATTTGAGATTTCTACCTAATTGTTTAAGTCAAGTTCTGTACATTAAGTATCAAGCTCAAAAAAAGGAAGAAGTAACTTTATATATGGGATAAATTACCGCCTGCCATACATTATAAGGCTATTGCAAGCCATCATGGAGTTTCATGGCCATAAAGATGAATGAGGCCGAAGGCTGAATTAATTATAAGATCATGGATCTCCAAGTTGACTTAAAACATCCTCTTACTGTGCTGCATTCCGTATAATATATGGTCACAAAAACACAGTTACCACAAACTGCTCAAATCTTTGGTATATTGCTATTTCATGTTCATTGCAGACAAGAATAATAAAAGCAGAGTTTGTACTGTGAAATTAAACACACCATTTTTGCAATAAGATATTAGAATCAGTTTAAAGTAAGTCAGGTAAAAAATGCTGTAACTCAGTTTGCGTAGAAAATATATTTACTATAATAACCTACAGCATGGAAAAAAATAAACATTTTCCATAAATATCTCCCTTCTACTGATACTTTTTTCTTTTTAGAAAAAGAAATGAAAAAGGGAAAAGCCAGTTCTCTTCTTCATTGTTTAAACGGCAGCTGTGATTATGCGCCTTTCACCCTGGCTGTGAGCTCGAGCAGCAGCAGCTGGGATGTCAGAGGTCGACATAATAGTGTAATACAATTGAGTAGCTATGTCATTTCTTTGTTACGAGTCACGAGAGATGTCACAACTCGACTCTAATAAGTAAATTCGATACAGGTTTTTTTACTACTGGTATTGCAGGCTCTCATGTATTAAACATTTATAATGCGTCCATTACTTACTGATAATGGCATTACTCCTAGTCCTACTCCCTTGCCTTCCTTCTTAAACAACGAAGCCTCTTGCCTCCAATAGACCCACCCATAACCTATAAAAACATCCCCCACCATATCCTGTACGCAAACAAGCCGAGCCAGAACTCAGTTGGACCGCACCGGGATGGTGGGAGGAATTTTGAAGAAAGGCTAGGGAGTAGGACTAGGAGTATTGCCATTATCAGTAAGTAATGGACGCATTACCTCCCATCCCTCCCTCGCCTTCTGTAGTAATGAAGTCCAGACAGGTGGATGTAGTTCAGGATGATTTATTGTGATGGTTACAAGATATGTAGATCATGTAGATAAGTCCAGTACAGGTCCTGAACTAGCCCCACCAGGAGCAGCCAGCATGCTGCTCAGCCCATTCTCAACTGTGGCTTTTCTTCACAGACTCCCAACATTCCATAATACATCATCACAGTAACATTCCACTGGCTGAGCACATGGTGGAAAATGGTATACATAAACATGAACAGGAAACTAGGATACTACATATCCCCCTTTCTTATATAACAAAAATAAATAAGATGGAAACCGAAAAGGGAGAACCATAAATGAGAAAAGGAAAATAGGAATTAACGATGCAAAGAAGAGAACAACAAGGAGAGAATAGAAAAAATAGGTGGGAGTAGAGAAAGAGGAAGCGACAGAAGAACAAACAGATAAATGCAACCCATCCTCTCTTCTATAAATAAAAAAGAAAAAGATGAAAAAAACACAGCGAAAGAAAACAACGAGAAAAAGAATAGACGTGAAAACACCAATCACTACCCCAAAACACACCTATTTGCCAGGCAGACATGCGAGGAGGCAAAGCATAGCACAACACAACAAAACATTTGACTACATCCAGACAGACACAAAGTGATGAAGAAAGAGCAACCAGAAGAGGAAGAAAGAACCCAAAAGACGCACTACGATAATGGAAAGACGGAGAAGAAAGAAAAGCAAACTAACAACAAGAATCCACGGAAAACAAAGAGAAAAGACATCACGAGGAAAACAGAAAAAGCGAGAAAACAGAGAAGATGAAATGAAAATACAATAAGATCACCCATACTTCCCTGTTATAAAATTAACATTGTAATATAATATAAACATAACATTGCAATGCAAAATTGACAATGTAATAATAATAAAATACATAACGTTGAGTCAAATGGGACTCTAACCCATGAGACGCACTCTAAATAGGAGTAAAGATGTAACCAATGTATGTGAAAAATGGGAGGACTATAACCCAAGACCAACCCCTACCAAGAGGAAAAGGGGTCAAAATTATTACGAACGGGACTCAAACCCATGAAATGATAGCCCTTGTAAAAACAACTAAATGAAGAAAACACAGTGCAGTGTAGTAATGGGACTAAAACCCATACGACCCAAGTGAGAACTATGGGGAAAGAACAGCTGACCTAGTCTAAGATGAAAAAGAAGAAAGGTATAGATAACAAATGTAACCAGTCCCTAAGGATAGAGATGGTTAAATAATGCAAAAGGACTAAAACCTATGCATAGATGCCCTGAAAAAAACCTAAAAAGGGCAAGTGTATAGTGAGCAAATGGGACTAGAAACCATTGCTATCCCTACGTAGGGACGACTAAAATGTACAATGCATGCATTCAAACTGAAATAATGAACTCTTGACGGTGTGTACCTAGGGTCCATGTAAAACAGAATTAATGAACTCTTGACGGCGTGTACCTAGAGTCCATGTACGTACGTAAACAAATGGGACTAGAACCCATTGCTATACCTATGTAGGAAAGAATAAAATGTAGAATGCGCATGTAAACTAATATAATGAACTCTTAACGGTGTGTACCTAGAGTCCATGTACGTACGTACAAAACCGAAAACACAATCCTATGAAGGATAAGAGTGAAGAAAACAGTAACTTAGAAAAAACATCGCCGGTGAGCAACCTCTCACCCGAGTAGTGCATGACTAGAACATCCCTTGCGTAAGGGTAATTATGCTTACTAAATAAATGAGCAACTAAACACATGACACAATCCCACGTGTAAGGGATATAACAATAAATGTAGAGGTAGAACCACAAATGTACTGTGAATAGTAAGCATGAAACATAAGTGCAAAGAGTAAAACATTTGCAACAGACCGACTAAAACAATTTCCACAATACATGCACTTATAAATTCCCCAGACACTGTAGCTCCAAAAATAGAACAATTGAAATAGGAGCTCAGACTTGTTAACACCATATGCACAGGTAGTCAAAGATCGCTTGTGAACAATGTCCCACAGAAATGCTAAAACATTCTAGAGAAACAGGCAGTCAAAAAAAACATGGTGTGTCTGTCACCGGGATCGTGTAGACAAACTTCACACCGAAGAAAAGTGTGTGAAGAACTCGATGTGAACCAGCTTAAGATAGGCATAAAAGGAAACTGCCTATCCCGCAGCTTGAGTGCAGCCATGAAAACGAAAATCACATGTGTAGGTAGCGCGCCTGGCATGTACTTAGTAAAACAATAGAGTCATCTCCTTGGCTCCATATGCAGCGTGAAATGGCAGGATACAACCAAAGCTGGGAACGTGAACAACCAATTGGTCCACCGAAAGAGTGCACACAAAAAAAATAATGTACCTCTATACACGAGTGTGCAGCAGCATCGATAGAGCAGGAGAACACACCCAAACAGCAAGAAATCCCTCCAGGAGGATCAGGAGACAGCCACAATGTTCTCCGACCAACGCACTTTAGTGCAACTCTTGCCACATATGAACAAACTTGGAAAACGTGGTTGGCGAAAAGAGAGCATAGTACCAACATGTTGCATAAGCCACCGCCAACCTAAAGATGGTGGCACGCTGTCGACGTCGCGCCGCGTGGGTTATGGCGCGTTTGTGCTGCAGGACGTACTTCAGCAACACCTACTACGTAGAAGGAACGACGTGTAGAAAGCTGACACATCACGGAGGATCAAGAAAGCCGAGGAGAATCCACGCGACTCTCATGGGAGGAGGCAAGTTTGCGCGCGCTGGAAATGGGACGCGCCGGATTTTCAAACCACGCCAAAACAGTTAAACAGCTAAATGTCCAGGGGGCAGCCCGGGACAATAATAAAGTGAAAATCGACTTACCCCTAAAAGTCCGCACCTGCATTATGAAAGCGGATTGTAAACTAAGGTAAAACACAGACCCAGGGGCAGATTTACAAGCCCCTTGCGCCACTTTTGCGTCACTTTTAACATGGAAAAAATGATGTAAATGTGGCGCAAGGGGCTTGTAAATAAGCCCCCCAGTGCTTGTGATTATTACGCGTCTGTTTCAGTGCAAGTCCTAGTGTGTTGGGATTTCCGCCTACTTTGTAAAACTCACAATGTGCAGATTGCAGGAACACGCAAACACATTATGCAGGTACCTCCCTTCTTGCGCACATAACAGAAAGTTAATATGCTTCATGTGATCCAATGTCCATATGAATCTCAATGTGTGCAGCATCCATATTAGAAAAGTAGTCGTGTAGACTGTGATAAATGACGTGACTAACTTTCCTTAAAGGCGCAGTTCTTGAAGATGTTGCCACATGAAATTGAATGCAGCACGCTTGGGTTGGGGCTGTCTGTTGTTTTAAACACTGGTGGGGCTGCGAAACGTGCTGTTCAAGTTTCCTTTGTTTCAGTTGTGGCATCCTTATTTTGAAAACAACCTCTTGCAAGACAATAAACGTTGTACGTGTGGCCTCTTGTGGTTGAGACTTGTTGCCTTGCGTTGTCTGTGCTTGTAACGCTTTTTGCTTCTTCCCAACATGTTGAAAAATTGTAGAAAACATCTTCAGCTTCTTTGAACAACTGTAGAGCGTGGGAACGTCTTCAACTCGTCGCCATAAAATTGTAGTAATGAAGTCCAGACAGGTTGATGTAGTTCAGGATGATTTATTGTAGATGGTTACAAGATATGTAGATCATGTAGATAAGTCCAGTACAGGTCCTGAACTAGCCCACCAGGAGCAGCCAGCATGCTGCTCAGCCCATTCTCAACTGTGGCTTTTCTTCACAGACTCCCAACATTCCGTAATACATCATCACAGTAACATTCCACTGGCTGAGCACGTGGTGGAAAATGGTATACATAAACATGAACAGGAAACTAGGATACTACACCTTCCTTCTTAACCAATGAGGAAATAGCAAGCAAAATAGAGACGGACAACTGAGTGAAGAAGAACACACTTTACTACAGTGCACAGATCACAGATCACAACACCACACCACCACACCCCTATTCCGTCATAGAGGATAAAACTCTGTGACCCAGGACATTATCCAGACGTTCCAACCCAGAAATCTGATAGTGGTGGACAAAAGTGGAAGAGGAAGACCAAGTTGCAGCCCTACAAATCTCTACCACAGACGTTTCCTGCAATTTAGCCACTGTAGCCGCCATACTGCACGTAGAGCGCCCCTGCACCCCAACGGGAGGAACCACCCCTTTCACTTTGTAAGCCAAAATGACCAGCGACCGGATCCACCGACTCAAAGTAGCTGTGGAAGGCTTTTGCCCTTCTTCAAGGACCAAAATTAACAAACAAAGCCCCCCCCTTCCTGAAGGACTTCACCACCCGCAAATACCACAATGAAATGAAATTCGTACTTGTAAAGCGCACTTATACCCCCAAAGAGGTGTCCTGGCGCTGTACGCGTACCGCTGTGGAACCCTTCCTGGCTTTTCCCTGTGAAATGTCCACTCCTGGGCACCCCCAGGGTGAAGCCAGGCATCCCAGCGCTGTTGGGGCCGTTGTGGAGATTAAGCAAGCTATTGCCCAGAGTTGCAGAGTGGGACCCATGATTAGAATAGGCACCGAGGCGAGAATTATCAGGTCCGAGGAAATTGAGCCCAAGACCCGCCGAGGCGGGAATTGAACCCTGGTCCCGGGCCAGATCTCTGCATCAGGGTCTGCCGCTCTAACCATTGAGCCACACTTCTCCACAATGCAACCTGCATCCCTCCTCCGAGGAAGGCTCAGGACAAAATTACCTCCTGACTGAGATGAAAGGCCAAATTCACTTTAGGGACAAAGGAAAGAACCGGCACCAGCACCACCCGGTCCAGAAAAACCTTGCAGAAAGGATACTTGCAGGACAAGGGCCCCAACTCACCCTACCGCCTATGTGACGTGATGGCCACCAAGAAACAAGCCTTAAAAGTCAAGAACTTCAACTCCAGCCCCTCAAAGGGTTCAAACAGAAGGCTCGTCAGCACATCCAAGACCAACTGCAAGTCCCAACATGGTAAAGAACGAACAGGCCGAGGAAAAAGGTTCAAAAGACCCTCTCCTTGATGGATGGACCCTGCACCCCCCCCCCCCAGCGCCTTGAGACCCTTACGGGTGAGTAGTCGCGCTTTAACAAACCCCTGATTGATTGATTGATTGATTGATTGATTGAAAAGATCCTGAAAAAACCTAGACATCAGACCTCTGTCGTCCTGCAAATTGCGCCAGGAACCCCAAATGCCTGAATTGCCGCCCGCTGCACCCGTAGTGTAGCAACAGGCAAACCCAACTGGACCCCATCCTGCAGGAATTGCATAAACAAAAAGAGATCAGCCATAGTAGGATCTACTTGCTTCCTATCACACCAGGCCGAAAACGCTCTTCAATGCCTGGTATAAGAAAGCAGCGTAGAAGCCTGCAAGGTCACAGCCAAATGCTCAGGGACCGGCTAAACCCCTCCGCTCAACCTCCATGCCATCAAGTGCAACTTCCTTAAAGTGCACAGGGGAAGAGCCGGAAAAACCAACAGAGATGGAACTAGAGTAAGAACCCACTCCTGGTCGTACTTCAATAATTCTAGGATAGGAAACCAATTCGCACAAGGCCACCAGGGAGCAATCAACACCACCTGAGCCTGCTCCCTCCGGACCGGAACCAGAATAGTCCTGACCAAAAATCTGTGTCCCTGCCTGTAGAACCTCCAAAACCCTGTCAACCTGGGCGACCAACAGAGACTCCTCTGCCGCATGAATCAATGGATCGTTCAAATATGGATCAATGAACACCTTCTTTGTAAATACCCTGGGAGAGGACTTGAGGCCGAAGGGGAGAACACAGAATTGAAAATGGGCGTCCCCCACCTCAAACCTCAGGAATCGTTGAGAGGAGACTGCAAAAGGGACATGTAGATAAGTGTCCTTGAGATCTAATGATGCCAAAACAAATCCTGGGCTTACCAGAGGAATAATTGCCTGAATAGTCAACATCCTGAAGTGAACAGCCTGGATCCAGGAGTTGACCCACTTCAGATCCAGAAGGGGCCGAAAAGCCCTTGAGACCTTTTGAACCAGAAATAAAATGGAGGAGGCCCCTGTGCCTACTACGGACTCTGGCACCCTGCAAATGGCACTTTTTCTCAGCAACTCCTGGACCCCCTACAACACAGCCAACCTCTTCTCCCTGGCAGCTGGCACAGGAGTCATTCGCACACCAGTATCTGGGGGAACCTGATAAAAGTCGACCATGTAACCATCTTCCAAAATGTCCAGGACCCAACGATCCGAGACATCCAGATGCCACACCGGAAGGAAATGCCTGATCCTGCCACCCAGAGACACAGACCCCCCCCACTCCCCCAGACTGAGATGGTCAGGGACCCTTCTTGGCTGCCCCTTTCAGAGGAGGAGCAGGATGCTTAGGGCAAAACCAAGGCTGGAATCTCCTCCTCCTGAAAGACTGGTGGGACTCACGTTTTTGGGGAAGAAGGGAGGACCTACTCCAACCCTTACTAGACGATGATGCTCCATCCTTATGTGGCACAGCATGCTTCCTTTCCTTGAAAGCCTTCAAAACCATGGTAGGTAATTGTTCTCCACAGAGAGCCTGGCCTTCAAAAGGCAGCTTCAGCAAGGCGGCCTTCTCACCAGGATCCGCCTTCCACTGCTGTAGCCACAATGACCTCCTGGCTGCCACCAATGCCCCAGTGAACATAGCCGAAGCCGGAATAATGTGTGAAGAAATGTCAGCCAACAGCTTAGCCTGTTGTTTCATGGAGCCAACAGCCCTGAACAGTCATAACTGTCCTGCACCGCCTGGGCCAATTTGTCAAAATCCTGCACCATAGACTGAGCTGAATATGCAGAAAAAAGACTCAAAGTCAAATTCTCTACAGAAAAAGCCCTCTTAAGGCCAGAATCCACCTTCTTGTCAGTGGGGTACAGTCCTCCGGATTAATGGCTGTCTTACCAAGCAAGATAGCCAAAATGGAATCCAGACGCACAGAGTGGGGCAAAGGGTCATTCCCTCCAACATGTACAGTTTCTGTAGGAAGAGAGGCACCTGGATTTTGTCCACCTCTTTCCACTCCCGCACAACAATCTCCCATACTGGATCTTGACAGGGCATGCCCAACCTAGAGGGCTTCACCTTTTTCTGCAGGCTAGAAGGCAGGCAACCCTAAGTTCTCATGGACATGGGCCAAAATCTTCCACATCTCCTCCCTGGAGACATACTTCCCTCCAGAGGAAGTGGATGGGCCCTCCATATCCGATGTTGAGGAGTCAGCACCAGGAGCCACAGGCCTAGGATGTGAAGAACCACTAGGTTTCCCGGGATGATCCTGCAGAGACTTGGTCACCGCAGCCTCAATCATGCAGTGCACTTCCTCCCTGGAGGCCTTTCACCCCCAGCAGGACTCCGAACACGAAGCCTCTTACGGGGAACAGGAGATTCCTCCTCCGATGAAGAGGTGGAGGACACTGCATTTTTCTTCTTAAACAACCTTTTCCGACCCATCATGAACAGCAAGTGCCACAAACCCAAGTACCAACTCTATATATAACCACCGGGTACAAAGGGTCAAACCCAATTAGGACCAGCCACGTCCACATAGCCTATGAGATGAGCTGAGTAAATCCATAAAATGAAAAAACAACGGGAAAAAACACGTTCTTACTGCCTATTGCCGTACTTCGTCTTGCCGTAAGCATCCCCTGCAATTTCCAACCGCTGAGCGACCGTGACCCGAAATGCAGCCACAGCAACTAGAGGACCGCCGGACTCCATCACGGCATCCATACACCAGTGCTCCACACCCTTCCATCGAAGAGCCACAGAAGACAGCCGTGCTGCCGGAACATCTCCGCCCGACGCCCCGCACAGGCCGTGACCAACATCTGAAGACCCCCCCCGGCCCTGCCATGGAGGGGAAAGTCGAAGGTAAGTCTCACTCCGGAGACAAAAAAAAAACAGGAGGTGGCGGGGATGTTTTTATAGGTTGAGGGTGGGTCTATGGAGGCAAGGGGCCTCATTGGTTAAGAAGGAAGGCAAGGGAGGGACGGGAGGTGATGCCATTACATCATTACAAATCCCAAACATACCTCTTTGTCTTCAAACTGAAATCTACAAAAAAAACTGAGATTTCAGTGGTTATGCCTAACTCTAAACCAGCAAATTTTCACTGGTGATCTGATTGCTTATGATTAGGTTTGAAGTGTATATGCATTACATTTTTATTGTTTTCTGTAAACCAACAATATTTTATTATGTAGGAAAATGCCTTTTCCCACCATCGATAAACAGGCATTGGGGCAAAGCCTACATGGCACTGGCTTTAATATGGAAAAGTATGTAAACAGCACTTGTGCAGGCCTGTGTGGACATATTAAAGTCAGACATATTCATTTTTACATTGCTTGCTTATTGGGTATACGAACAGTTCCAGCAGGCAAAATATGACTCTTGACTAAAATATTATCCTGCTGCAGTAAAGAAATGAAAAAAATGTATGGGTTTTTACAATTTTCATATATGGCATAAATAATTTAATGGGTGATGCTGCAATGTAATTTTGAGATATAAAATAGTCCCTTATGCATTGTAATCCAGGCACTCCATAGGAACTCGTAGCCCTCCTGCACATGGCCCCCTTATAGCCATCATTATCTGGCACAGGAAACCCTGCCTGCCCCTACTTTGTGGGGACGGTGGTACCAAAGCACTGAACTGTGATCCTCATGACAGCCAGGACTTTTTTGTGTCCTGTGCTGACGGAATGAAAGATGATTTCTCACCAGTGTTGGCTGGTATCCATGACAGCCACTTGGGCTGACAGATTTGAATATGGCTGCGGTGAAGCGGTCAGCTGGTAAAACGACTGCTTGAGGTGAAGGTGTGAGGAGCAGTGACCAGGCTGCTTGCACCCTTTGATATACTAGGACCCACAGTAGACTGTACCTCTCCTTTCAGGCCTCTACCTGCTGTGCAGGGGCACCTGCCAGAAGAGGAGGTGGCTTGAAGGAACAACAATTGGCGTATGGAAAGCAGATGTGTAGGGGGAACCTGACTAGGAGATGACGGCATGAGGCCCTGAATGGCAACTGGAAAGTCCTCTCATTCTGTGAGCCGCTCACAGAGACATCACAAGACTAGCTGGGTGTTGCATGGGAGAATTATCGGCAGGGCCCAGGGCAAAGGCCTGTGGATTGACAGGTGTTACCCAAGGCTACAGACGAGGTCTGGACAGAACTGGTGGCTGCACCGAAATGCGAAGAGAGTCCTGAAGTTCATGGGAACCTGATGCTGACCGATTTATGTATGGCTCAATAAAGTTAGCATAAAGTATAAGTCAAAATCCTGGGGAACTACTGGATGCAGTGGGTATCGACTGGTGGGTTCTGTTTACCTGGTTTATAGTGTGGCAGCTCTCCTGTAATAGTTTAGGTGTGCTCACTGTAAGAAGTCCTTGGTGATGCGAGGAAGATTGGGCCATGACAGTGCCATCTGTCTCAGCAGCAGAATAGCCTGGAGCAGTATGCTTTCCTGAATCATGATGGCCTCAGACAACATATGGAGGAACAAGCATCAAATTGTTCTAAAGGGGATATTAATGACCTGGAACTTATGCTGTGAGAGGTCCTCCAGGGAGTAAAGGACTCTTAAAATGCTTTGGAGCTGAAAATTGATACAGTGGAGGTTGATGTAAATCTCCTAAGCAACAACTTCACTAAATTTGCTGAAAGAGTAGCCAGGGAGGAACAGGAAATGGATATGGCAATGGCTGATCTGAAGCAACTGAAAGACATGGCATCACGGCTCCTGGTGTTCTCCCTTCGATTGGCTACTAACTTAAAAATTCAGAAGCCAGAACAATGTGGCCCCGTTTCACTAAGCCCTCGCATTGCCATTCAATACAAAGGCTTAAGTGATACTTACTAAGCCACACAAAACCACCTTGTGTGGATCTGCGTGGCTTAGTAAATCCAGAGTAACACAAGACAGCACAAACCACTGCCTTGTGTTACTCTTCCATGGGAAGGTGTTCCATGGGTGGAGTGTGGGTGTTCCCACGTGTCCCTGCATGGATTTTGGCGCATTCCCAGATTTACTAAGGATAGTAAACATGGGAATGTGTCAAAATGTTGCACCATCCCAGCAGAGGCATAACAAGAAAACGTGTTTATTTTCGTAGTTATTTTCTCTTTCTGTGTGTTCTGCAGCACACACAGAAAGAGTAAAATGCCTCTCAGGATTGTTTTTGTGCAGGAAGACATCTCTTCCTGCACAAAAACAATCCTGCCTGTAACACAGGCACCCTTGCACCATGGAGCAAGGGTGACTGCGTTGTCATCAGGTTGCACACAGTGCGCCAATGCAGAGAGAGAGCAGTAATGCACCATATCTTAGGAAATATGGTGCATTCTTGCTCTCTCCGTTTGACGCAGCACAGCTAGTTATCTGGAGAGGTCCAGTATTTAATTTTTTGTTGAGGACATATTTCTGAAAGAACTCTGTGCTAAAGCTCTAGCCACCCTCTTCTCTGTGGAGAGGGTTCACAGAGCCCTGGTCATAATGTGGCATGCTGGGGCTCCCTAGCTTTAGAGCTAGGGACACTTAGGCAGGTCCCTCAGAACTATGCTACCTGCCGCTCGCCACCTTGCTGCTCTTCTTGCTCCACTGCAGCACAGATTGAGGCTCCCAGACTCCCCTACAGCCAATCCAGATGCTGCTCTCATGCTGCTTCCAGCATGAGAGAAGTGCTGGGATTGGCCTGAGCAGGCTGGATTTGCACTCCCCGAGAGACTGGGAGCCTATGCCTGCTGTCTACAACCCGGCAACGCAGCTCGGGTTGGAGACATCTCAGTGCACATGTCGGTTTGGCCTTCCTAGGATGGCCGGCCAAACCGACGTGCACTTGTAGCAGTGCCCACCACTCCTCCTCCATGAGTCGTCACGATGGATGGCCCTGCCCCCAAGACGGCTCTGTGAGAAAAAAAATGATAATCTGTTTTTTTATCATTTTATTTTTCCCAGGTTTGCATCTGCTGGCAGGGGGGCAACGCTTCTCTGTCATAATGGAACAGCCACCCCTGGGTCACAGGTTCAAATCCTGTCAAGGCAATTGAGCATTTCGTCATTCTGAGGTCGATAAAATTAGTACTGTTGGGTAACAATAAACATCTGTTAGTCAGCGCCTAGATAGCAATGTAGTGTCATGCTTTTGGCACATAAACACCATTACTAAATCTAATACCTTTCGGCAATTTTTGCTTGTCTGCTATAGCTACAGGGGATCATCATTAACCTTAACTTTAGAGCAGTGCTTAATTTGTAAAATATTAAGTGCCAGGGCTCTGACCAGGAGGCCACTGCAGCTTGCACCACCCATCGCCCTTGTCATTGCTGCCAAAACAACTAGTAACCATCTCTTTCGCATGTGAATGCGACAGTTGAGATTATTCCAGGTCCCCAAAGCTAAAGGAATGGCTGGGGAGGCAGGTATGAGCAATTTTAATGTATATTGTATTCCTAAACAACCGTTGTTCTGCTCATCTCTAAATCAGATGAGCAGCGCCACCATGTGGTAGGCTGTTCTAAATATGGTGTTGACAATTAGGTGCCGGTGCTGAGCACCGGAAACCAATTAAGTGCCGGTGCTGAGCACCGGAAAGCACCGGCTCAAATTAAGCACTGCTTTAGAGGCCTTTCGGCCAAAATATTGGGCATGTTTTAGATAAATGTAGACCCATGCACTTTATAAATGCCTGAAATAGTCAGATGTATTACTCTGGCACTGCCGTCACTGCAATGGCTATACATTGATTATGGTGTGGACTCAAAAGCTGTGCCTCTTACACAAAGCCCTGGATGGCTTCACAGCCAAGGTTGATGCTCTAGCTAGACAGCTACTCAGACCAAGCTGTCTCCCTGCACAATGTGACAAGGACATGTTGACAAGAGATAATTCCATCCTCAGTGGAGCTCTCACTCAATCATTAGCCACCTTGATGGAAACTCCGAGCATAAAGGCCAAGCTGCAGTGGCCCATGAAGCACATGCATAGGCGATAACTCTGGCATGGGTTTTGATAAATTTGGCATGTCTACCATAGACTCAGGGGCAATGGTGTCCTATTGAATTATGAGCTGAAGAGGAGGAAAATGGGGCTAATCAAGATGTTATAAGGAAGCACTTTCTTCTCTGGCTCTATTCGGTGTTGCCAGGTGCTACCTGCTTTATGAAATAACTTCTAAACGTGTTCGGTAGATGAATTAGCACACATAAAGGTTGCAAAGGAACACATATATGGCCGCATTTGAAATCCATCACTGACAAGTAAAAGAGCTTTAGCATAATCCCTTTAAACAAGAACCCTTAAAACCTTTGTTTGATCAATTGAACCCTCTTTAAATATACCAACAATGTTTACACTTTTTTTTTTAAATGTCCTTTTTGTGAATTAAAATCTCAAAGATCCTTTAATAGGTGGAAAAGACACATGAGGATTTACACTACGTAGATTTACCAATTAAAATGTATTTTACACATTTCACTGCAAGCTAATATCTAAATTATTTCCTGTTTAGTAAAGTGCTTCCCCAGCCAGGAGATTGCTTAAGGGCACCAACAAAAAGAGCATAATAACCGATCTCTGAGTTTCTTTAGTGGAAAACTGCACTCATGTCCCATTGTACACCAAAAAGGATGTCGGACATGATATGCCCGCATTGATATCAACTTGATCAGTTCCAAACATATGTACAAAAGGAGGATGCAAAACTTGTTAAAGCAATTTTTGTGTTCTATAATGTGTATTGTATGACTGCACAGGTATAAGTGAATATTTATAAACCATCTGTTAGACCTGACACCTTTGGCATTGTATCCCAGACATTTTGCCTTCACTACCTTGTTTTTGCTGAACCCGTTTTTGTTTTCATTAGGACTTTGTGCACTTCACCGCTGCTAACCAGAGGTAAAGTGCTTGTGTGCTCCCTTCCAAACATGGTAAAATTGGTATCCACCTAATTGGCTCAATTATTTTACTTATAAGTCTTTAGTATATGGTACTACATGTACTCAGGGCCTGTAGATTAAATGCTACAAGTGGGCAGCCTCCCTCATTGTGCCACCCACTAAAGAAGCACTGTACAACATATCTCTGACCTGCCGCTGCGGTCTGTAGTTTAGTTTTAAACTGCCATTTTGACTAGGCAAAATAAACCTTTTGCCAAGCCTAAACCTTCCTTTTTAATACTTACACACCTACCCTAAGGTAGGCCCTAAGCACTCGCAGGGCAGGGGCCATGGTATTTGAAAAATAGGACTTGTACTTAAGTTTTACATGTCCTGACTGAAAACTCCTTAAATCGGTTCTCCCATAGACGAACAATGGGTTACCTTATTACACTTTGTAAATGATAACTTTAGTTTGAGAGCAGATAGAGAATTACTTCTTCCACTCATCTGAATTGTAATTTCTGATTTTAAGTTACTATTTTGAAAATGCCACTTTTAGAACGTTTGTATTTTTCTGCCTAAACAATGTTCTTTCTGTCAGTGTACAGGGCCACATGATTGTTAATGGCTCTCTTCTGGTGTGCTGTGTATTCCTTCCAGAAAAAGGACAAAAGGGCCTTGGGCATGGGGCACGATGTTCCCCTTCTAAGCAGAATGACTTGGGGGCTAGTACTTAGCCCTTCCTGAGCTTCAAAGGGCAGATGGAGGGCTGTGCCCACCCCCTTTCTGACTTTTGTAGCCACCTACCCTGTCACTAGCAATTGCATCTCACACCTGGTCTGGCCCTTTGTCGTCCTAGACAGTTTTATAGCCAAACCCAGGGGAAGGGGCAGAACGGACCAGAACTAGTTTAGGGGTAGACAAAGAGTGAGACCCCACACACGGGCTGGCACTGGGTATAAAAGTGGCACACTCAGAACGTTTCAGAAGAATACTCCTGGACCTGTGAAAGATTCAAAAGGCCGGCCCTGCTGTCTGAAAAAGGAAGACTGAACCTGCTCGCCTTGAACCCAGGAAACCAGAAGTGACTCCAAGGGTCAGTTGGCTGGCCTCCTGTTTGAGCTACAAGGACACGACAAGCTTCCGAAGGACTCTCTTGCTTGCCAGCTGACCAGACCTGATCTAGGTCCCTCTGCTGGCTCTGTGGGAGTGAGATCCTGACCCTCCAAGTGCTGTCCTTCAGGTCCAGGAGCCTTGGCTGGAGTCACAGTGTACTCCTCCCTACTCAACTGAAGGCTTCACCGGATCGACACAGGACCCTGCATCGCAGCACCTCATAGCTCCTGATCTGCAGCTTCACCAGATCAAATGTAGAGTGGTGCAGACCGATGCAGGACCTTGCATCGCAGTACCTCACCACTCCTGATCGGTGGCTTCACCAGATCCGATGCAGCACGTCACAGGACGACGCAGGACGACCAAAAAGGACTCATCACAGAACCTCGCAGCTCATGATTGCTGCTTCACAAACACAATGCAGTGCCTCACATTGCAGCACCACCCAGGGTTGTGTCCTGATTGATGCATGGATGTTGTTCCTGATCCTGGGTGCAGGGTGTGAAAGGTATTTGACATCACTTCTTGTGATGACATGGCATGTTTCCTCGTTGTATATTCCAATTAATCCCCATCTATTTTGTAGAGCTTGTTTCCTGCTTTTTAGTGCGAGAGTGTAGTATTGGTGTCCAGGGCTGGTTGGGCCGAACTTTGCAAGTTTAATTCATATTTTTTTACGCATGGGTCAAAGGTCTGAGTGTGTGCAGTAACACTTTTTAATAGGGCATCGAGCACATGGGTCAGGGCCTTTTAGGATACTTAGCCTCGATTACGCTGTTTATGTGATCAAGGGCAGGCCATAAAAATAAAATAAATTTCACTCCAAAATACAAACGTATAAAAGCTTTGCAAAAGAGAATGCCATCCTCGACTCCTCCCAGTCCGGTTTCCGCAGCAACCACAGCATCCGCATGCTACTCGACCAGGGCCATACCGCGGCCCTCATCCTGCTAGACCTCTCCGCAGCCTTCGACACTGTCTCCCACCGCACTCTTGCAGCTAGACTCCACGACGCCGGCATACGTGGTACCGCCCTTGACTGGATCCGCTCCTTTCTCGCCTGCAGAACCCAAAGGATCAGACTCCCACCCTTCCTCTCCGAACCAACAGAGATCAACTCCGGAGTACCCCAAGGATCATTGCTCAGCCCCACGCTCTTCAACATCTACATGGACCCCCTCGCCGCCATCGTCAGACAACATGGGCTCAGTATAGTATCCTACGCCGACGACACCCAGCTCATCCTCTCCCTCACAAAGAACCCTGAAGACACCAGACTCAGCTTCCAGGAAGGAATGAAGGACGTCGCAGCCTGGATGAGCAACAGCTGCCTAAAGCTCAACTCAGAGAAGACGGAGGTCCTCGTCCTTGGACCCTCCCCCTCCGCTTGGGACAACACCTGGTGGCCCTCGGAAACCCACCCACCCTGACAGACCACGCTTGGAACCTCTGCATCATCCTAGACTCCTCCCTCACCATGACCCACCAGATCAACGCTGTCGCCTCCACCACGCTTCAACACCCTCCGCATCCTCCGCAAGAGACATTCAAGTGGATCCCCCCCGAAGCCAGAAAAACCGTCACCCACGCACTCATAACCAGCAGACTGGACTACGGTAACGCCCTCTATGCCGGAATCAACAAATCCCTCCTCCACAAACTCCAGACCATCTAGAACACCGCGGCCTGACTCATCCTCGGAACTCCACGACACGAGCACATGACCCAACACCTGCGAGACCTCCACTGGCTCTCCGTCGAGAAGAGAGTAACCTTCAAGCTACTCACCCACGCCTACAAATCCCTCCACAACATCGGACCCAAATACCTCAACAAAAGAGTATCTTTCCACGTACCCAAAAGAAACCTCCGCTCCGCCGACCTCGCCCTAGCATAAACACCACGCATCCGCAGAACCAGATCAGGGGGAAAAGCCTTCTCCCACGTCGCGGCTAAGGGCCTGGAACGAGCTCCCAGTCAACATCAGACGCTCCCCTACCCTGCACACCTTCAGGAAGCGCCTGAAGACCTGGCTCTTCGGCTGATCCAGGGCTGCACACCCAACACCCCCCCCCCCTTCCCCTCCAGCACCTTGAGACCCTCACGGGTGAGTAGCGTGCTTCAAAAAAACCCTGATTGATTGATTGAACGTAGATAAGGAAACTATGGAAGCCTTACTATTCCTAGAAACTCCCTTCATTGCAGGTACTCATTTGGGGGGCCCGGGGATCATTGTGGGCTGACTAAAACCTTCCTCCACATAAACAATTAAGCTTCATAAAAAAACTAAATCTCTGGACTTTTTGGTGTGAAATAGGCACTGTGTAATGGTATGCGTCTTGGTGCGACGTTTTTTTTTTTATTCCACTGGCACTGAGGTGTTATTTTCTGTTAAAATTAGAGGTGTACAAATGAGAACTAGATGAGCTAAATTTTGCATGGAACATTTCATTCATTTATACACCCACAGAGAATTTTTCCCTGTACTCGGGGAATGGTAACATTTTAGAAAGATTAAGATATGTTCTCAAGAAAAACTTTAGGAACTTCACGCACTCCCGATTGTAATGCAAAATAGCTATTTTATCAGATTCACCTGATTAATTTCTCCTTATTTTAAATAATCCTGACATGCAGAATCACAAAGGAAAAAAATGGCCAAATGCTCCAGCTTATAGATAATAACTCAAAACATTTCTAAAAAAAAGCGTGCTTATTGTATAGCAAAAATGATAAACGCGGTCTTAAACCGGAAGTGAAGACTAATGAATACATTATGTTAAACGTGAAGGTTATGTGAGGTCTTTGGCTTGGCCAGGGGAGTGAACCACTGTGGCTCGGCCCATGGCATCTCTGGAAGCAGACCGCCTGCCAAAGAGCCGCTCAACCCCAATCATGGAGGATCACCTTCTGTCGGTCCGCTAATCCCTTCCAATCAGAAACAGCCTCCGTGGTCAAGAGCGAAACTGAAAAATGTTCCATTTGTTCCATGTGTACTCTAAACAGGCCTAACTAAAGAACGCTGAGATTGCATTGCATTCAGTATACTGAGAAAAGGTCGCAGAGTATTGTGCACTGGTATAGAACACTGTGGGGCTTATTTACAAGCCCCTTGCGCCACTTTTGCGTCACTTTTAACATGGGAAAAGTGACGCAGAAGTGGCGCAAGGGGCTTGTAAATCTGCCCCCACATGTGAGGTCTACGTGGCTGGAGAGACGTGTCTGGCTGCACCTTCCCTTAGGGGAATACAAACACCCTAAAAACTTCAAATAGAAACTTATTTTCTGCAGCATTTCAATAATAGCGTATTGTTTCTTCTGGAGATAATTGTCCGTCGGTGTAAAAAAGCTCTAAAGAACGGTTAAGGGGGTAGTTTATACCAAGGACTAGCCCGCCTTGCACGGCACGGAGATGTTCCAACAATTGGTAAATGTAATTGCAACTCGATACACTTAAGAGTACTGTTCAACAGGTGCTCAGCCGCAGGATAGCAGTGAAAACACGTTAGTAAACAAGCTCTCTGAAAGGTCCAAAGTATCGTTAAAGGTGCTGGATGAAGTTTGAAACTTTGCCGCAAAGTGGAGTTAAATTACCCTACATAAATGAATGTTCCCACTTTCGCCACCAGGGACGTACATTACAACTAGTAAAACGGTTCATTGTTTAAATCACAAGTGCTATTAAAGGAGACTCTAGGAGCTAAATATGCGCAGAATTAAAGAGCGAACGCACGCATGCATTAGAGGAAGGATATTCTCACAAACATAGGCCATTGCATAAGGCAGAATATTTGTGAAGATGGCGCAATGAAGGGGTGTTGGAGAGTGATGCATAGGGGTTGAACGAATCTTTGTAGTAACATCACAATTTAATCTTACTGAAAGGGGAGTTGGTGCCTAAAATATCCTCTCATGCATAATGGCGTAACCAAAATCTGCTTTTGCACACTCGAAAATATTACCAGACTGACTTTAGAAGTATATGTGCAATGGAAAAACAGGCAGTTTCTCTTCTGCATGCAGTTCGCTTCTTTTGCACTAGATGGCGGCAATGAACCAGCGTAATTTCCGAAACCCCTGTAAAATACGAAAAACGCTGGAATGTATCTTTCCCTTGGTAAAAAGATAGCCGTATTTCAGCAGGGATACTGCTTGAAGGGAGAGAGAGGCTACTTTCATTGTTTCAAAACCGTTATAAATGAGTTCATCACACCGCAGCCTCAGGTCATTTGAGAACAAATAAAAGACGGAGGGAAGAGAACACAAACTGTTATTCAAAGACGTCTGCATGCTCAGGTGTTACACTGAGCTGCTACCACTGCAATTGCCCGCACTCCTCCCGCCCCTTGGCGTGGAAGAATGCACTTCCATTTTGCATTGCAAATATAAAAAATATAAAACTACACCTTGACTCTGTTTTACGAATATGTGACCACATACTTTCAAGGGGCCTTTCGCTTATCACAAGGTGCTCTTCTACTTAATTGACCGAAGGACCCGTTTCACAAACAGGGCCTGAGGCCCCTGGGAGGGCTGCGCACCGAGCACAGCGGAAGCGCTCACATTATCGTTCGGCCACTGCTGGAAATGGAAAGCATTTAATCCGGGAACCATAAATCGGAGGTCAAAGTGTGGCAGCGGAAAAGGGGAGTCACGAGAGGCGGAGTCTGACAGTCAATTTATAATTATTTTTTTTTGTAACTCTGCCGCAAAGAAATTGACAGCAAGGATAATTGCGACAGTAAATCCGTTTTGGCTTAATTGGTGACATAGAGGCTGCATTTTAAAGTATCTTAAGGGGTTAAGGCACCTGCTGCAGAGATATTTGTGGGCCCTGCAATTTTCAGGGGAGAATAATGACAGTAAGATAAATCTAGTGGTTAATGCACATGCTGGAAAGATCTTTTTTTGTCTATTTGTAGTTTTGACTCACGAAGTAGCATAGAGTGTTAGCATGCCTGCTGCAAAGTACACTGTGTAACATGCAGATCACATATTTGCATTTATTATAGATAGCACAGTGGGTTATTGCTTTTATCACGGAGATCCTATTGCTACTTTCAGTTCATAAATTGTAATCCTTGTAATATAGCACAGTGAACTATAAACCGGCATCAAGGAGCTGTATGCAAATTGCAGGGCATGGAGCTAGAACCTTATTGATTTTTATCAATCTTTCGTTATCCTAAGGTTGCTAAAAGGGGTTCCTTTGGGCACCAATAAAGTCTTCTTAGTACAAACAACAACCTCAACCACTGAGTTACATTTTAAATCCTGACTTTGTGTTTCTCAAGACCATGCACACTTAACATATTATGCCTACCACTATGGACGATCCGTGACTCCTACAACTTGTAACCCTTATTGTCTTATGTAATATTTCCTGTAAATTGATTTACACACTTGCATGATTTAATTTCTCTGCATGATGCGTGTGTGATGAAAAAAGCTCCAACACCCTACAATGGGATGACTGGCATTTAAAATAAAAAATTGTGCCTCTTTAAAACCGTTATTAGTGTGAATACTCAAAA
Organism: Calotriton arnoldi; assembly: GCA_963921515.1. Lineage (NCBI taxonomy): Eukaryota > Metazoa > Chordata > Amphibia > Caudata > Salamandridae > Calotriton > Calotriton arnoldi. The sequence goes on along the minus strand of CAWUFW010004584.1, from coordinate 108,589 downwards.
CAGATAGGTACATCTGACTGTCTCACAGTGCATGCATATCTCTTACATTCAGTGGTAGAACAAAGTCAAAAACCCATATCCAAATGATTGCTTCTCAAGTGCTAAGGTCCTAAAGAAGTGCTAAGGTGTCTGCCTTTGTCCCACCCCCATTGCATTGGCATCGAGGTGTTATACTCCAGATTCTCCCAGCCATGATGATACTCAATCAAACGAAGGGCTGATGGCCTTTGTTGTGGCTGCAAATGGAAGTTAAAATAAGAAAGCCACCTCACTGGCTGCTCGAAACAGACAGCGGACCACATGTGGGCACTGCTTAATGTGTCTGTGTCGACAAATTAACTTTGGGATAAATTCAGCATATTTCACTGGGGCCAGCCCGGATCCTGGTTCCAGCTGAATAATAGCTGCCGGATCTAGATCAGACCGGACCCCCTCATTTCCTGTACTGCAACCAGCCCACCTTGAGTATCAAAGCAGCAGATAAGTGCCCACTGCACTGTTATACATTGTCTCCCATGAACTACATGGGCAGGGTGACATGGAACTGATGATGTCACTCATGGAAACAGCAGTTACAATCACCCATTAAAGCAGCAACAGCAGGTGTGGCTCTTAAAATCTCCATAAATGTCTTTGCTTAGATTTGCGTGTCCGCCCTAAGTTAGGAGTGGGAATGTAATTGTGTACTCTGCCACTTAAGTACTGCAGTAGGGAAGGTGGAGGAGTTGAGATTGGGACAAATCTTGACAAAAGGAAGGAAGTGCAGTCTGGAAAATACTAAGGTATGGTTCATACTTGAACGATAAGGATGCGGGGGAATCCGCTGTCCCTTTTCAGTGCCATGCTTCTCTACTAATGCTTTGGCACTTGCTAAACCAATGTTTCAGGTGCCATAAGTTTTATTTTCCTTTTTGGTTGTGTATCTTATTATCCTGTAAATCTTTTTTATTAAAAGTGATCAGGCAAAACGTGAAAATCCTTTTTATTAAAACTGAACAGGCAAAACATGAATCCCTAGTGTAGCTTTTTTCCTTAGAAGTCTTGATTCGTCACCCTTTCGAAGTCCACAAGAGCATCATTGCTGAAACTAGAAACCAGATTTCTCAACAATTTGTGCCTGTGCAAAAACACCAAAAGTGACGCACACCAATGCAACGTGTTGATTTGGGATTTAGTTTCCAGCACAAAACTTGTTTTGTGCTAGAAAGTAGCTGTAAAGTAATACTTTGCATCAAGGGGGCATCCCATATGTGGTACATGGGCATTCCTACGCAACCACCCATGGTGTCTGATGCAAATTCCTGTCTACTGACACGTGTAAACAGGGCTTTGCACCAAAACTTTACACCTCCTTGAGGCAGGCACAAAGTTAAAGAAAAGTTTTCTTTTCTCTAGAGTTTTCTAACTTGAACTGTACAGCACACATACCAAGTGGGAAACATTTTAAACTATGCCTCAGCAGTATTTTGTGCTGGAAGTCCCAATACAAAACCTGTGCTACACGCACACCACACACAACACACACACATGTGCACGTGCACACACACAAACACACACACCTTGTTACTATGGTGCAAACGTCTGTGCATTGGACTAGGCTACAAGAAAGCACACCAGCCTAGGGGAAGACAACAGCAGCACTATATCTTTGTCAATACGACTTTGTCCTGCTCTCTCCCTTCCTTCAGCGCAGCACGATGCATGAAAAATGTGTAAATTTGGCCTTAAGTGTACTGTACAGCGTGGCACTGAGTGCTGAATTTAGAAGGGTGTTCTGATTGGTTAGTACTATTTATGTTCCAATCTATCAATAGTGTGATGAGGGAAAGCTTTCTCGAAATCAAGACATTGCTTCAAATCACTACATGCAAGCTGTGATTTAAGCATGCGAGAACGGGTATCGGGTTCAAGAGAGGAATGTTGGTAACAGTAAGAGGTGCTATGGAACTTGTGTACTAGTCCTTGAGGTCAGCATGTCTATGGATTGCTGGCATGTGGATACATAACAGGTAAGTAAACAGGCCATAAGAACAACCACAGGGCAACAGTATTTGCTCTGAAGTCTTATAAACGTAGCACTTCAGATTCCAGTACACAGCCTTCTTAGTGCATGCCCTCATGCATCTGGTCAGAAAACCCGAATTCATGTGAATACTGGTACTGCACGCCATGCTACTTATTCTTATACCTCTCCATAAAGGGCCTGCCACAAATATCTTACATATTAATTCACAGACATCTATACCCATTGGTGCATTAATTATATTTTGCTTTGTAGTAATTATTTATTGGAGTAAAAAAAAAAAACAATAGTTGCAAAAGCCCACTAGCACACAACGTGTACCCTTAACTGACAACTGCTGTCACAGTTTCCATACTGACCAGTTAGTCTGAGTTTCTTGAACGAGAAATGGGATATAACAAGTTATTTGGAACAACTACATTAATAAACACAGATTCATGCATTTACTTCTACAATGCTAAGGCCAAATCGTAAGTTATAACCACAGTAGAGCATAACTGATTCCAGAAAATACTGCTTTGGGGGGGGTCACCGATTACTTTCTAGAGTCACTTTACAGAAGAAAACTACCGTGGGGTCATACTCACAAGGCCTAGTTATTGTGATTGTATCTCACTGCGAACATTTAATTCACTGTGCTCGAGTTATGGTTAAATACCTTTACTTCTAACTACTGAAAATTAAAAAAACACGATACATGCAGATCTGCAAAGTGTAATATGCTATTTATTAAATGAACAAACACATTACAGCAGCACAAACGTCAAACCCAGTTTTTTGCCACAGAAAAGCAAGATAAACATGAGCAAGACAATTTACTGTTGCATAGATTGCATGTTACAGTGACTTTGAACAGAGAAACAACTTTGCCTCACTGCACAAAAATATCCCACATCCATCCTGATTTAGGTAAATACTTAAAACAAAAATACATACAAAAAACATCAAGGCGCACTTATTGCTTCACCTGCATTAGTCATAGCCTCTACCCACACTCAACAGAGATACTAAATAGCATATTACACTGCGCACAGCTTCATATATACTAAGCATAAACTCCCATGTACATATTTACATACAGATAGGTCCTTTTTTGCAGCAGGCTCAGGATACTAATGAAAGTTCTGGTACATCACTCAGTTACAAGCAGTGCCTGCCCAACTCTCTTCCTGCTTCAGTCAGAGATCCTGACATGTCACACAGCTTAAAGGTCGCACATGTCAACAAAGCAGGCGGTTTCCTTTTATTGTGTGTAATTTTGAATGTACAGTGTTAGGATGAAAGTTGTGAGTAGCTTGTGAAAATGCCAGCAGTAACTATGCCTTAGAGGAGTGACATCTTGGAATGGAGTCTTGATGCTAAAGCACAATGCCGATCCACTGAGTTGCCCCATTTCTCTCTGCTCAGCTGGACCACGGGTTCACCATCAAGCGATCAGGGTCTTTGGACTACTACCAGCAACCAGCAATGTATTGGATAAGGTATGAGATGGTGAAGTGCCCACAGTCAGTGTTTCCATGGCAACGTGCTGGCAGTCTCCATTACCCAGTCCCTTCGGTGGATAAACATGCTTATGATTTGTTCTCCAGTCCATACGCTGCTTTATCAGTTCCATTCTAACCGTGATGGGGATACCACACCCGCTCATTCCCTCTCTTCACCCATTATCCTCACCAAATTTGCCGGCTTTCTCTCCATCGCCCATGCACAGTAGCAAATCTCCCTGCAGTTAAAAGGACAGTATATAAATGTCCACGCAGAGGTCCTTCCTCCATTGATGTGCGGGCTACGGATTGATTCATGTAGCTCCCTGGCATAGTGTCTTCTCTGCAGGGTTGTATACTGTCATTTTAAAGCCACGCCTACACAATCCTTACCTTAGACTGAACAATGCATTGATGTGGAGGGGCACGTTACTCCTTGTGGTGCAATGAAACATTAGAATGCATTGTATGCGAGAATCACTTCGGTAAGTTTGTGTGATCTCCCCGTCTCCATTTTTCTGTTTTATATACTGTCTTTTTTTATTTAAAGAAACCCCTTTGTGCCTTCATATGTAGTCGTTTTGCATGCATTTTGTTTTCAATTATCGTGATTTCTGCTTTGGTAACTGTGATGTTTTTGAATACTACATAAACTATTGCAAACAGTGAATATTTGACTTTATATTAGAGTAGTCGTTTATGTAGAAAGGCAATTCCAATTCGAGACCATTCCCTAGATTTGTCACATTGAGGTGTGTTGGAGAGGTCCAGTCTTAGTACCTTTTGTGTGTATATACAGAATATACCATGCTCCTGACATCAAAAGTACCATTTCTTTGATTTTGTAAAAGGAATCTGCAATAATGTAGTAATGACAACTTTATTAGGCTAAGAACTCTTTGGGTGCTACCTTTCGAGACCACGTAGGTTCTATGAGCAGGACCCCCAGCCACACACAACCCACGACTTTGTCCAGCTTAAATAAAATGTTGTTTTTTTCTGTTTCTATTTTGATGCCATCTTTCTGGATCTGATCACTGTACGGCTTTCATTGTTGATATTGATGAAAACACCAATGCAAAATATTGCATGTTTACTGGTTTCTCATTTGTGGAACATTGCACTGTTTGCTGCCAGTCCGTTTTCTATTTTCAAAAGGGTGGAAAATCTCATTAAACAGAGAAGAAATACTTGGACTAGCCCATGAATGAGCTAATTAAATGGAGTATGTCTTAAACTGCAGTGCCTGCGAGGAACCTTCATGAATTATATAGTGTACAGAGTGGATGAATTGGAGGGCTGTGGGATATGATGGAGACATTCAAATTCCCAAAACCTATTAAGAATAGGTGAAGTATTTTCAATGGTAGAACTGGAGCTCACAACTTTAGACTTAAAGAAGAATTACACGTTTATACATTAGAAAGGCTAGAGGATGCATACACAGCCAAAGGTTGGACAAATAAAATTAAATAATAGACTTAAATCATTTATGTATACATAAGAGCAGCCATTCTGACTATGTAAGATAAAGGCTGGAGGCCATTTAGGGATAGAGAGTAAAGGGTAACTGAAAGGCTGGATAGTCCTTCTCTGACATTAACTTTTGTTATAGTGAACAGAATTGAAAACTCATTAATAGGTAGCAGCATAAATACACATTCCTGAACCCAATCACAGTTTCAGTTTACAAAACAAGGGCAACTCGCTGCTGGATTATAACCCAATCTATTTCTTTAAAGATGGCGAGCAGTTAACACACCTTCTACTGCATTGTTAAAGTACTTGTTTCCCTAATCTCAGCTTAAATCCTTTGACCAATGGATGCTCTAATGCACCTGATGAACTCTTTCCTACGAGGAACATAAGGACACACACTAGCCAATCATATCAGTTCTCCAAGTTTTTCCCAATTACATGAGGAGATGCTTCCCCCTTTTTCCTCTGAACAATGTCATGAAATCCAATTTTCTTAAGAACCAAATGGAAAATGATCTTTATGGCGATATAGCAGATGATCAAGGCACTGACCCGGGATGATCGTCCATAATAAGCAGTTTATTGATCGAACAATGATCTCCATAATTCCAATCCACAGAGATAATTAAACAGCTTGGGTAATAATTGATGAGCTTTGACTTTCCAGTTTGTCCCTCACCTTCGCTCAGTGGCCCACGCAATATATAATATTGATCAATTTTCTAATACCCAATTTTTAAAGCCGCTCAACAGTAGTCAATATTGATGTGCCAAGGAAAAGCTGAAGAACCATGATGGTACATGTCAGTTGAGCCCAGTGCATGTGATGTGTTTCCAGTGAAAAAAATGGAAACAACCAACACACTTGTACACGCGGTTGAACATCTTCATGCTACTATATACACCAGTGAGCATATACATCAGAACGTTCCAATACACAAGGTAAGCGCAAGGCACAGACACACTAAGCATAATACAACAGAAGCCAAATGATTTCATCACTGATTCAGCTTCTGCCTGGAAATGTCACAGCAACATTACTGGATAGCGTGGTGCTCGCTGCTTCGGTCCCATTTTCCTACAGTTGCCTTTTCATGAAGCACCGCTGACAGGCTGTCTGTCATCTGCAGTTGAGGCGAGAGAGCTGCCTGCAGGTTGAGCTCTCCTGTGAATTGTGTGCAATGCACATTTTTCCAGAAGACAGTAAGCAACGTTCTCGCTCTCCAAATGTAGTCCCTCTGGAGTAGAGCTTAGTCAGGATGCATGATTTTCTGTGTCATATTTTACACTGTTTCAGCCTCACATTTGTTAAGTGCATGGGTTGAAAAACAAATATTGTAGACCAAGCTGTACCGACAGCTGTTTCAGAGTAAGATAATAAGAAAGAATAATCGTCCACATTATTTTTTAAACTACCCTTGGATGAAAAATGCCCAGGTGTTCATTTAGTTGTAGGCAAGTCATCTTTTTGCCCAACATAATAGAAATGGCGCCAATAAACATGTAGACAGCACTAGTAAATATTTCAAGCTATCACACTCTTCGACTTTTGTGAACATTATTCGTGTAATAGCATATCAAAAACTTTCTATCTTTCTTAACTGGCTATATAATTTTCCAGTTTCTGTTCAGTTAATTTAAAAAAAGAAAAATCTATGAGCAGTACAATTTTCCGGTATGATTGGAATTTATACGAATGATATGTTTAGGGTAGATCGATTTACTGTGATTTGCTATAGTTATTTATCACAGACTAATTAATACAAGCAAAATATTATAATAGAAATAGGAATTGGCAAAGCGAATAGGTTTTTGTTTAATGTAACAGGGTATGCAAACGCAGACCTACAGAGAGCACATTAAATGCAAAACTCCTGGTGTTGCCAGTGCTTATTAGTGAAGGTGCAGGTAGTGGTGTTAGTGGTGTTGGTGATAGTGTTGTATTGTTGGGGAACTGGCATTGCGCTATTGCTCTTGGAGATAATTGTAATTGTGGTTCGAAGTTGGTCTGGTGGTGGTATTGGTTGTGATGCAATTAGTGGTGGCAGTGGTGGTTGGTATTGGTGGTGACTTTGGTATCTGTGGTGGTGGTACTGGTGTTATTGTTGAGGGTAGGTGTGGTGGTACTAATAGTGGTGTTGTTTGTTATTGGTGGGTGATATTATTTGTGATGATATCCAGTATTGTGGTAGTATTGTTTCCATTGAAAAAGTTACAAGAACAGGAACATTTGTAGACATGGATGCATGATCTAGTGTGTGTATTTCGGGGAGACAATTGTTTTCATTGTTGAATTATTTCATGGTCAATAACTGCAGCATCTGACTGTTTTGGTGACATTGATGTTATTGTTGGTGATATTGAAGTTGGTAGTGTCTTTATTTTTGGTACTGGTGTCCTTATTGGTGGTGTGTGTTATCGGTAGTGGTGGTGTAATATTGGTTGTGGGAGTGTGTTATTAGTGGTGGCAGTGGTGCTTGTATAATGGTGGTAATATTTTGATAATGGTATTGGTGGTGTGGTATTGGTAGTGTTATTAGTGATAGTGGTGGTATGGTGGTATTTTATGGTAGTATTGATGCAAGTTGTGTTGCTAATATTGTTGTTGGTGACATTGGTAGTGGCGCTGTGCTATCGGTGGAGAAATCAGTGGTGGTGGAATTGAGGCAGTGGTATTGGTGGCATATTGGTATTGTGTTGTGGTATTGGAGTTGTAGGTAGGGGTGGTGTGGGATTTATTGTTGGTGGTATAGATAGTGGCGTTGATGGCAGTAATGGTGTTGGTGATCTTTCTGGTGGCATTAGTGATGGTAATGGATGGTGGTGGTGTGTTATTGGTGGTGGTGTGTTATTGGTTGTGGTGTTATTGGTAAAGTGACGGTGTCAGTGGTACTGCTAGTGGTTTTGTTGATGGTGCTATTGGTACTGGTAGTGTTATTGGTGGTGTTGTTGGTACTGATTGTGGTATTGGGGACAGTGGTATTGGTTGCCATTGGTACAGGTGCTATTTCTAGTGATACAGTGGTGGTAGTATTTGTGGTACTGGAGGTTCTATTGATGGTGGTACTTCTGGTGGTATTGGTGGTGCATTGGGGTTAATGTTGATGTCATTGATGTGTACTGGTGGTATTTGGTGGTATTGGTGATGGTATAGGGTTATACTGGTACAATGGTGATTTATTAGTGGTATTAGTAGTGGTATTTGTGATCATATTGGTGATGAAATTGCTCATGGTGTTAGAAGTGGTACTAATGGTGATGGTATTGATGCCATTGGTGTAAGCGATATTAGTGGTGGTATGGTGAGGATGGTATTGGTGGTGGTTGTATTGTAGCTGTAGTATGGGGAGCGTCTGCTGCACTACTGAAAATCTGATTTCTAAACTCAATGCATATATGCGAAAAATAATTAAAATGTAGCAAAACTGTGAGGGTTGAGTGTGCATTGTAGATACGAAGTAGTGCCTAAGGCAGTGCAGTATAAGCCCTCCATAGGCAGTGTTTTTGATACATAAAACAGATAATAGCATGAGGTGAGAGAAATACTCATCTGAGCAGAGCTAAGATGAAAGCAGCTAGTTCAAATAAGCCAAAAGTTAATGGTGGGAGACCAGAAGCGCACTCTATGAATACTGTAAGCAGAAGAGTTTGGTGACATCCGTGTTGTCAAACCCAGATCTACAAAAATAAAGCAACAACAGCCAACATAAAATCAGGATTAAAAAGAGGGCCAAAAATGCATTTACTTACCATAACAGCTTTATCTGCCCCTGTTAGAAATTAGGGTCTCTAGTTGGCAGAGGTAGGCACCTTGTCCAAGTAGGGACCCTTGATTCTAGTCAGGATAAGGGAGTTACATACTTTAGATAACCCCTGCTCACCCCCTTGGTAGCTTGGCATGAGTAGACAGGCTTATCCCAAAGGCAATGTGTAAAGTATTTGTACCCAAACATACAGTAGCACAGTGAAAACACCACAAATGAACACCACACCAGTTTAGAAAATTAAGGTATTTTCATCTAAACCAAACAAGACCAAAACGACAAAAATCCACCCTAAATGTCTCACAATATCACTTTTAAAAGGAAATGTCAGTGGCAAAGAGGGGTCCCATTCATGGGGAGAGAGCACAGGATTAGTCACTCCGATTGCTGGTATGTGGTCTCTCATGGCAGCCCCACAACTCTCGGGGCTGCCCCTTCTAGCTGCGCCCCAAGAACTCCTCTCGTTCACTGGTGCAGTGCCCTTGCTTGGGTAACAGGAGCAAAGGCGTGTCCCTGGCCTCCCGCTCCGGTTTCGGCTAGACAAATGCAGCATGGGAGCAGAGGTGTGTCTCTGGCCTCCTGCTCCGCTAGAACCCCAGAGAAAGGGTGCGCGGGAGCAGAGAGGTTTCTCCAGCCTCCCGCTCCACTTGGACACACGGCAATGGCTGCGCTCCTGATGGCACTCAATCCCGGGGCTTCAGGCGGTGTTAAGGCCAGGTGCGTGGCTGCCGTCCCTCGCAGCGGCCATGTCAATGACTCTGCACGTCTCCCTCAGCTCTGGAGCAAGCAGGGCGGGGCTGGGATCCCTCCTCAGCCTGCACGGCGGCTGCTTCGGCAACGCCGGAACACCCTTAGGTTCTTTCAGTCACAGGGCTCCCTCTTCAGTCCGCACAGCGGGGAAAGCCCGTTGGAGGTTTCTTAGATCGGTCACGGCCCACGCATACAAAGAGCTTTCAATGAGGCACATGATGGTGCCGCAGCTCAACTTCTAACACGACAAACGTTTGTGCAGCGGCTCCACTCCCCACATGGCACACACTTCCTCAGTGCCTCGGGTGCTGTGGTGGGAGGGGCAAGAGAAGACTTGGTAAATCTTCAAGATGAGCAAGGGGAAGATTTTGTTGTCCCTGAGTCTTTCACAACAGGGGGAAAGCCCACACAAGCCCTTGGAGAACTTCTCAAGCAGGATACCACATCAGGGTAAAAAGAGTCTGTCCTTTTCCTCTGCCCACAGACAAGAACAGCAACTGCTGGCCAACCCACCCCTCACACAACAGAAACTGTAGCGCTCCTCACACAGCTCTTCAGCTCTTCTTCTTGGCAGGATCCTCTTGTTTCCAGAAGGGATTTAAAGTTCTGGGGTTTTAGGTCTATTACCTATACCCCATTTTCTCTCTGTTCTCTTTGTGGCAAGGGTCGATGAGCTCAGTCCAAACCAGTTGTGTCCCCCCTTGTCCAGCTTGAACGCAGGAGGTAGAGACAGCATTGTGCAAAGGTGCTAGAAACTCTTCCCACCACTCTAAATGCAGACAAGGTCTATTCCACCTGGCTGTGAGTCACCCAGGAAAGGCAGGACACTCCTCAACCCCCCTTGTGACTGTCTAGAGTGAATGCACATCCCCAGCTCCTGTCACTCCAAAACCAGACGGTGAATATACAAACAGGTAGAGGCACACAGGATGGTTAAACAAGAAAATGCCCACTTTCTAAAAGTGGCATTTTCAAACACACAATTTAAAAACCACCTTTACTAAATGGAGTGTTATTACATTCTGAATTCAGAGAGCCTATAAATTCTAGTTCTATATCTTGTCCCAATTGAAAGTTACACTTGTAGAATGTTACAAGGCAGCTCCCATGTTAACCTATGGGACAGACAGCCTTTCAATAGTGAAAAATGAAATGCACAGCATTTCACTATCAGGACATGTAACACACACCAGTACATGTCTTACCTTTCACATACACTGCACCCTGCCCATGGGAGTATCTGGGGCTTACCTTAGGGGTGCCTTACATGTAAGAAAAGGGAAAGTTAGGGCCTGGAAAGAGGGCGCACTTGCCAGGCAACATGGCAGTTTAAAACTGCGCGTGCAGACACTGCAGTGGTAGGTCTGAGACACATTACAGGGCTCCTCATGTGGGTGGCACAACCAGTGCTGCGAGCCCACTAGTAGCATTTGATTTACAGGTCCTGGCACACTCTACTAGGGTCTTACCAGTAAATCAAATATGCCAATCATGGATAACCAATCATAATCACAATTTACACAGGGAGCACTTGTGCTTTGACACTGATCAGCAGCCGCAAAGTGCCCAGAGCATCTAAGCCAGCAAAATCGAAATCCAGCACAGCATTAAAAATGCAGGAGGTAGAGGCAAAACGTCAGGGGAAACCACGCCAAGGATGCCAAGTCTAACAGCCCCCATCCACACTTCCCACTCATAACAGCTTTATCTTCCCCCATCTACACTTCCCCCTCAATATCTGGGGAAATGTTAGAAGGACACACAAGTGAAGGACAGGAAGCAGCAGGCACAAGCTGTCTTTTTCTATCTCCCTTAAAGCCGACAGAGGAAATGAGGAGCTGAGAGCTGAGGAAAGTAGCCCTGCACTTAGAAGAAAATAGAAAGGAAAAAAAGCATAGCAAAGAAGGAAAAGTGGGGAAAAAGAGAAAGGTGGAGAGAAGCATGTTAGCTTTTGGGCAGACGTGGAAAGTAGTGAACAAAGGAGGATTATCAGGAAAGGAAGAACCAGCACAGATTGCATCGACATTTTCATAATTTATCCATCAGTATGTCAGTGTTTTACACTGAGTGAACTGAATGCTCAGGTAGAATAAAGTCTGCGTTTTCCAGCTCTGTGGCCAGGCCATGATGTTGTTGTTAGCACTGAGCCAGCACAGAGAGGGTCGTTTTTCTTTTTGGTGTCTTGAGCGCATATAATAACTCGAAATATCTCCGAGTTAATGCATGTTTTGCTGACAGCAGACCTCGGAAACACAGGGCAATAACTGCCTCTTTGTGTTTCCGAGCTTGGCTATAAGAAAAACATGCATTAACTGGGCGATATTTTGAGTTAATGTGTGCACTCAAGGCCCCAAAAAGAAGTGCACAGATCCCTCCTGCACTGGCGGAACACAGAAAACCGCATCACGATACGGCCTTGGGACTATCAAAATGGAAAGACCAAGTACTTGATCTGGGATCCAATCTCTACTCATTTTTGGGTATGTTATAATGCCACCCATGTGCAAATCTCTGGGTTTCGATATCTTAACCTTAGTTTAAGCATAGGTGCTAGCAGATTTATAACACATTGCATGCAGATAAAGGCTCAAGTAACCCTCAAGTCTGCGAAATCCACTGCTTCTTGTTGCTGTCTAGATTGTGTAGCCTCTTCCTCTTACACAAGCTTTACGCCTCTGTTTCTGTATTGTCAATTGTGTTTTGTGCAACTGATCAGGTTTCTGCCACATCTGCCTTGAATTCACCACACTTTTTGTGAAGACTTTCCTTGGATTACTTGTGCCAGATCCAGACAGACTTTATTTCTACATGCTGGACGTGCTGGACTAGGCCACCTCTGCTGTCTCCACATGAAAACTATTTATTTACAAGTCTCCATTACAGCTCTCCTCTGTCTTCCATGCCATACACATTTAATGGCTCTCCTCATAGGGCACTTGATGCAGCCCTTGCTTCGTTGTGATACTTCTTACTGAGACCATCCCATCTCATACATGTTTGTCCTTCTGCAAGGCTTGCCATCTGGGACAGGGAAAAATCATACAGGCCAAGCTTCACCAAACTTCTATGCAGGAATACAAAGTGTCCTTTTCATCAACCTTATCGGGAAGGCTTTCCAAAGATGCATTAGTGTCCTTTGTCTCTGGAAAGAGCAGAGAAGTTATACCTAGTGACTGCTCTCTGTCAAGCTGGGAATTAGGATGAAAACAGTAGTCAGTTGGTGCCAGAATTGTTTTCTTTTTTTTAGGGGTGGGTGGAAATCACGGCGTTTCACTCCGCAAAATTTTACGGAGTTACCCAAAAACTCAGCGAGATTCTCGCGTTTTTGTACGTCGTGCTGCTCGTGCTGATTTTTAGTGAAGGGAGCTTGTCCTGAGCTGTAAAATCATCAGTACCTCAATCTACCGGTACTACACACACCTGCCCACGTGTAAAAAAAGCAAATACGGAAGCAATCTTCTGCTACTTGCATCAACATGCAGGAGTTTCTCATTGCCACAAGGGCTCCTTTCTAGCTATCCAGAGGTGTGCGCTACCATTTTGGATTTATGGCATGCAGGGATGAGGCTACGCTGTTGCTGCTCTGCTGGTAGCACCGCCCTTCATTGATCTCACTCCACTTAATCGGTTCAGCACTGGTTCGGGCACTAGGATACACACTCAGGGCAGCTTTATCCGCAGGTAATGGCAGATATGGCACAGAGCTTGTCAACAAATATTTCATTCGCAGTTATTGTGACCAAATGCCTGATGCTCAAAAAGAGTAAAAAAAAAAAACTTTCAAAATTTATCCTGTAATGTTGTGATAAAAGTATTTGACCGAATAGGCCATAAGACATATCCTTGTCACCCTCCACTGGTCATTCCTCTTTCCACAGAGAGGCCAATAATTACTCCAATTCATTTATTAATTTCACTAAGTCATTTCTCAATTCAGTTCCTTTGGGGTGCACACCAACGCTACTCAGACTCCCTCTGATTCATTGAGTGAAATCGTGCTAAAGGTTTTGCTAAAATCCAAGTCGATCATAGTTGCCATTCATCCATTCCCAAGAGCTCCCAGTCAAATACATCTATCTCACATAAAATCATAGCAACCAGCTTTCATGTATATTGTACTTCAAATTTTGGGAGGGTGAACAAAATACTGACCCGCATTACAGGTTTACTGTAAAACTATATAAAACCATGGGAGTAAAGTTTTAAATTTCGTTAAAAAAAGTATACAAGGAGAAAATATAAAGGACTGACAGGAGGAAAGAACCCCCGTCAAACTGCTAGAGATAGAAGAAGCCCCGAGCAGCTGATGGGAAGACTTTCCAAACATTACTTCAGCATCTGGAAATGCACAGCTTCTGGACATTAAATAATAAACAATCGCAACAAGGAGGGAGGGACCGAGAGTGCATGAAGGTCCAGCATACGTGCTCAGAGGTAATTCTATTCTATTAAAGGTATGAAGTTCCTGGATACTGCATACCTTAAATTGATTACAATAAATAATAAACCCAGTGATGAGGCACCAAAACTATCCCTAAGGCTATAGGACCAGATTTATCCAACCGCAGTATCAAGCAGGGGCGGAAGTAACTACAGTTTATGGTACAACAATAAAATAAAAGAGTAAAAAAGAGGTACATTAAAAGAAGTTTTAAAAAGTGGAAAATGCATAGGTTAGGGAGGGTTAGGTATGGTGATGCTTAAGAAGTAGGGTTACAGTAAGGTATGTTGAGAGGCAGTAAGGTATATAGGTTAGAGTTAAAGAAGTCTAAGAGTTGTGGTTAGGACTAGGATAATAGTTAGGGATGGGCTGAGGGACAGCCTAACTTATGGGATTGGGTTAAGTGTTGAGTAATGGAGGGTGTAAGGGATGGTGTTATGGTTGAAGTAGTAAGGGATGGGGATTAAGGTTAGCTTTAGGGATTGGTGTAGAGTTAAAGTAATGAACGGTGTAATTGACGGTGTAAGAAGAAGGCGTGGTATAATGTTGACACATGAGGTGATATGGTCTGCCACCTCCCATGATATGCAGAGAACTAGGGTTTGGTTAGGGTTAAGGAAGCAGTAACAGTTATCACTCATGGTAATGGCAAATACAGGCCTTCAATTGTAGTGGACAATTTCTACTTTTGTACCACTACATGTTGCGACTCTATAAACATACTTGGTATCCACTGCATTTTCACCTCTACGTTTTACTTAGAGATTTTGCATTTGATATTTTTGCTCTCATCTGTATTACATGTAACCACAGCTAGGCTCTAGGCTTTGGAGAGCATCACAGGGTATATAACACAACTGTCAATTGGACACCAAACCACTCTGAGAGCTTGTGTACAGCATAAACAATAAGCAGTTCTAAAAGAGTGTACAGACAGGCAAAGGCCCTAATGTGCAAAAAAGGGCAGATTTGTCCCACAGAGGACATCTTACACTGATCTGCACCTTGTGCTGCAGGGTATGCAGACAAATGTTAAGTGAGAATGGTTAACAAAGTTCCAAAATGCGCGCCTATTTTCTTTTTTTCTTATCTATCTGGTATCATGAGGATGATATAGTGTGTGTAGGTTGTCATTTGCACCTAAATACTACTTTTCCAGGAGTTAGCATTGAGCCAAGCACACTTTTTGAGTTCAGATGGGGTAGGATTTATCTGGAGCCACTTTTGTTGGGACTAGCATAGGCCTATGTTGGCCTTCTATGTAATTACAATCACTGTCGGCTAATGAGAACTTCGTTTTATATACTGATGGCTACCAATCTTTTGTTGTTTCATAGCACTATAAATAGCAGATGTTGTTCAACGTAATAGCTCTCAATTTATTAACTTCAGAACTATGAATGACTATGTTGGCTATGCTGATAAATAAACCTGTGATCAACAGATTACACACAGATCTCAACAGAAAGTGCTTAAATCAATGCGCTATCTTGCCACCATAAATATGACCCTACCTACCCTGTGTCCCTTACAGTATGCTGTGCTGATGTGTCACCTTGAAAACGCCACAACCGGCGGCCTAACCTCCTCGTGCTGTTCTACACAATCACGGAAACCCATGTCTCTCTACCTGTCGGTCGGCACATAATAATGTAAGGGACACAGGGTAGGTAGGGTCATTATTTATAGCGAATGTGGGAGGTCAAAACGTGGGGAGATGGGTTTTTGGTAAACTAGGAGGGATCACAAGTTTTTTAGTTTTTCAAGTTTTCCATGTAGGAGTTTTGTTTTGGAGCATGACTTTTCGGGTTGAGTTGGGAGAGGATCAGGGTGTTGCATTTGGGTCACACCACATGAATGGTTTTGAGGTAGGGGTGGGGGTAGTGAGGGTTGCTGTATTGGGGATGGTATGGGGAACCATAGTACTGTTTAATTTATTGTGTTTGTATTGAGTAGTCAATTGAGCTGTTCTTTTATTTGTTTTAGAAACCCCTGAAGAAGAGCCACGCAGGCTCGAAATGCATTGGGTGAACATTTGTGTCTACTTCATAATATGATTGAGTTTTACGTGTCGTTGTACAAAGCCTCACGGGCATACAGTTGACATTAGAAAATTTGAATAAAGAATTCAAGTTCAATCACGCTGCCTCTGTAGTGGTGAAAAGCGTAAGGAAAACAATTGGTATATTGCGTTTACAGTGGAGTACCCGGATGAATTGTTACATTGGAATGAACATTTCCCATATCGCAGTGCGACAGTTTGGTGCGTGAGACAAGTGCCCTTTTTGGATTACTTTCTAAAAGTGACATTTTTGGAACTGCAATTTTAAATCCGACTTCACCCTAAGTTAGGGTTTTAAATTGTGATTCCAGAGACACCAAACATATGAACTGGTCATCTCTTCCCATTTGGAAATTACACTTATAAAATGTAATAAGGCAACTCCAATGTTATTCTATCGGAAAGATAGGCCTTGAAGTAGTGAAAAACAAATTAAAGAGATTTTCACTACCAGGACATGTAAAACTTAAAAGTATATGTCCTACTTTTTAAATACATTGCACCCTGCCCTCTGGGCTGTCCAGGGCCAACCCTAGGGGTGACATATGTATTAAAAAGGAAGGTATGGGCCTGCCAAAAGGTTAGTTTTGCCTGGTCGAAATGGCAGTTTAAAGCTGCACACACGGGCTCTGCAATGGCAAGCCTGAGACATGTTTAAAGGGCTACTTAGGTGGGAGGCACAATCAGTGCTGCATGCCAACTAGTAGCATTTAATTTGCAGGCAATGATTACACCTAGTATCACTTAACTAGGGACTTGTAAGTAAATTAAATTTGCCAATTGGATATAAGCCAATATTACCATGTTTTAAGGAGTGAGCAAATGCACATTAGCACTGGTTAGCAGTGGTAAAGTGTGCAGAGTCCTAATGGCAGTAACAATGAGACCATCATAAAATGGAGGAGGAAGGCAAAATGTTTGAGGTGAAGACCACCCTAAGGCTGACAGGTCTAACACTTAACATACCTCTTTAAGTTCAGGCCTAAATCTGATAGGACAGGGTAAAAGTAAACTGGAGAAAGCCATAGTGAGGGATGGCAGCGTGGGTAGGCTGTAACTGTCAAATAGCATTAGACTCTTAGAAAGATGTTATTGTTTCTGTGAGCAAAAAGATTGAGAGTTTGATGGGTGAGTAAAAGTGGAAACGGATTTGGGTCAGTGTCCAGCTTGATCATCCTTTTTTCCATGGTGGTGACCATGAACCTGGTTTCTAATGTATTTATCTGTACTTATCAGAACTAAAAGGTTGGCAAGGCACTTTACATATGTTAAACAGGTACAATATAACCATATGAGTGGGTGTAAAGAAATGCATGCATCATACTGCATTCAGATGTTGTTATGTGGGGCAAGGTTGGAGCCACTTATGAGAAAGGAATAAAGTAGAGGAGACAGCAAATGTTGGACATGTGCCTCAGTTCCAGTTAATACACAACCCACCAACTGCAAAGGAATAGTCAAGTGCCTCCCAATTAATGCAAAAGAAGGGATCCAGTTAGAGAGTTGCCTCCATTGTGAGTGCAGACAGTTAGGGTTGTTCAACAAATAGAGTTAGATTGAAAAAGATCATATCAGTATTGCCAATCACATCAGGAACTGTTGTTGAAAAGCAGCCTTTTCACTTTACTCCTGAGGCTTTTCTGAGAAGAAATCATTCTGAAAGCACCAGGGATAAAGTTACACAGATTAGAAGCAATCCCTGAGAAAGAATGTTTGGGAGTCCTTTTCTTTCTGCAGATTGGAATTTCAAACTTAAGTGACTCTGAGCTCTTGATTTCACACATTCCATCTGAAATGATTAGTTTATTTGCTATATAGTTAGGAGTTCTTAATTTTAGATGTTGGCGTCTAATTTTGACAAGTCTATTGATTGGACTACTGTTTTTTAGAGTCTTCACTGGGTAGGAACAGCTCACTTCTGTGCAACGGTCAGATTTGGAATTGTCACTCTTGCTATGAGGTTTATGTGGTTCTAGGGTTTGCCAATCCTGCCTAATATAAAAGACCAAGAATTTGTGCATTCAGTGATGGCAGTGCACCAAATTTAGTATGTGGATAGCATTCAGCCAGGGGTTGCACAGTTTGAGGGAGAAAACAATCAAAAATAGTTTTCACGAGATTTAATTTGGAGTGGTGATGGGAAATCTCAGAATCGGTGCAAAAAAAATCATTGTCTTCAGGGGATGCAACTTTCAACTAGAGCTGTGTATCATCAGCATAGAAGTGGTAGGAGATTTTAGATTTGTTATATGGAAGAGAGACTAGTGGTTCTGTGTACAGATTGCATGTATCAAGCTAGAGTATGAAACCTTGGGTAGACTTTGTTGGAGAATGGTAGAGTCGGAGATGGAATTCAAGGTTTATATTGGCTGATATTAGATATGTAGGTAAGACAAGAACTAATTTAGGACCATTGCTCTGAAACCAATTTTCTAATTGAGGACCTTTATGAGCATAGACTAGTTAACTATGTTGAATGCTGACAAAAGATCTGTAAGGGTAAGCAGGCAAGAGTCTCCTTTTTCAAGGATTAGGATTTGTAGCATGCTTCCCAGCCTGGGTACCCGCCAATGACTACACCACACATGGAGTTTAGTTTTAAAAGTCTTTATTCATCTGCGTATAACTGCGAACTCAACATTCTAAACAAATCTTCATTGCATTCCACTCTGACACTTACGTCACAGTTCTACGGAGTCTATCAGAAGCCAAAAGGGTTCCATCATTTTTAATTCGCAAGACACTACATCTCCCCCTCTGTTAAATATTTGTTTTTTACAAAATAGGCATATATAAACATGTACAATTAAATCTCTTCAAGCAATTTTTTGGCGCTTTAATTGTTCGACCTGATCTTGTTCTTCGAAACTGAGAACTGTCACCGCCATTGTCCAGGATCTGCTCCAACAACAGTCACTGAGGTGTTTTAGTCCCAGTCTCTCCTTCAACAGTTAGATCTGATGAATGATTAGTTAAGTGCCTGAAATGAGCAGAGTCTCTAGTAATAGACTTCCCAGGGCACTTGGCAGTCACCATGTTTCCTTTGGTAGACACCACTTGAAAAGCTTCTGCATCAAATGGAGTATCAGATTTTCTTCTCCTCATGTGTCTTGCGAGCACGGGATCTCCTTTCTTGAAGACAATGTTTTTCGCATGTAGTCTTTTGTCAGCATACGCTTTCATCTTTTGTTTGTTAACCAAGTCCTTCTCATGAGTCGCTGTCTCATCTTTCTTTCTCTGATTGGTCCATTGAGGTAACTTGGTGTATATTGCTCTCCCGAACATCAATGTTGCAGAATTTTCACCTGTGGTCGAGTGGGGTGTTGAACGATAAGCTCTCAAGGTAGAATTCAGCCCAGTTTTCAAACTGAGTTTCGCAAGCATAGCACGGTGCACTGCTTTCTTTAGCGTACCCATAAAATGCTCAACAAGTCCGCTGGCCTTTGGCCACAAAGGTGCGCTCTTCTGATGTTTTATATTCAAATGCTCCAAGAAATCTTTAAACTCTTGATTGTTGAAGGCGGGCCTTTGTCAGACTTCACAATGTCTGGAACACCCCATGTTGCAAAGATGCCATCTAGTCTTTCAATGACTCGCTCTTGAGTAGTAGATGAAAGATCTACAATGAATGAAATTTCATTCATAATCACCAGCAGGTGATGTACATTGCCGAGTGGACCGAAAAAGTCAATTGCTATTCTCTCCCATGCATGCTTTGGGAGTTCTGACATGATCAAGGTGTGGTGAAGAATTTTTGTAGAAAGGCAGTTGCATAGATGACAGGCCATTAATTCCCTTTCAACTCTGTCATCAAAATAAGGAAGCCAGACTCTGTCTCGTAGAGCTCGTTTTGTGGCAACGATTCCACGATGTCCTTCATGTGCCACAATTATTTTCTGTTGCAGACTCGCCGGAATCAGAATCCTTGACCCTTGTAATATAACTCCTTCCTGAGTTATGGACAGTTTATCCATGACATTTTTGTACTTTTGATATTCGCCATTACTGGTGAGCGTTTGAGTGTGTTGGTTTCATGAATGATGTGTGATGATATCCTTCAACTTTCACATGTCACTATCATGGCTCGTGGCAGTGATAATCTGAGCTAACGAAATGGCAACTGATGTGTTTGATTTTCCAATGTAGTTAATATAGTCTTCAGTCATCTTGGATAGAGTACCGTGACCTTGTATAGGCACTTTGGAAAAGTAGTCAGCAGGGTTCTGAACATTCCCTCGATGATGTACAATGGTATAATTATAATCTTGTAACCTTAGTCCCCATCGTTCAATGCGAGGAGGCATTTTGGCCTTTGGATTGTCAAATAAAGTGAGTAAAGCTTGATGATCAGTTACCAGCGTAAAAGATTTTCCATATAGGAATACATGGAAATGTTCCCAAGCCCATACCACAGCTAAACTTTCTTTTTCTGGTTGTGAGTAAGCACGTTCTGTTTGGGACAAACATCTACTTGCATATGCCACAATATGCCTTCAAGGATTCTGGTGCCTGCTGTGCTGTGCAAGGATGGCACCTAAACCGACTAGGCTAGCGTCGACAACAACCTCTATACGAAACTTCAGATTGAAATATACCATTTCAGTAGAATTCTCAATGGCTTGTTTGATTTTCTTAAAACGTTTCTCACATTTGTGTGACCAATGAATTGAAACATTGTTTTTTGTCAAGTCTCTCAATGAAGCACTTACAGTGGCAAAGTCTTGTACGTATCTGAAACGGTAATTGGCCATGCCAAGAAATGAACACACCATAGAAACATCTTATGGGGGATCAGCATTCGACAGTGCTTGTACTTTAGCTGGATCTGGTGTCATACCCCCATTTGTCTGCATTCAAACTCAAACCTGCTTCGGCAAGTACATATTCTACACCACTCTTCATTGCATTCCGCTCTAACACTTACGTCACAGTTCTACGGAGTCTATCAGAAGCCAAAAGGTTTCCATCATTTTTAATAACAAGACACCACAGGACTTTGTCATGTACAATGTGAAACATTCTAGACTCTGTGCTGTGACCTCATTTAAAACCATATTGGAAGTCTTTGAGGGGATTGTTTTCAGCTATGAATTGCGTACGCTCATTCTCAGCTCAACTTACCAGGACTTTGGAGATGAAGGGTTTGGGATCACCTCGTATCTTTTAAACAAATCAGTGACCTGTTCAATTTCTAGACAGCCGGAGGCATATCCTTGAGAAAGTGAAGAATTAATCATGGTGGCCCAGAATTTCATCACAGAAATACTGTTTCCATTGATATATGTGACCTAATGGGATCATTGAGATAAGAAGTGGACCCCAGTAAGCAATTGTTTTATGTAATTCTGAGTGCAACATTTCTCTGAATTCAGACCAATTGGATTTGGTTTTTGGAGTAGGTTCTTTTTATGCAAGCATATGGGTAATTGTGCAAGGGAAAATGTAATCTTGTCCATTTTGTATTTGAGAAGACTGCAACATTCTTGCAGTTTTCATCAGGGGAATTATCAGACAAGAAATTAGGCAGAGGATTAGCTGCATGTTTAACCAAATTGAGTAGAGTTTTGGGCAGCTATTGTGCTTGATATATTTCAGTTTGAAAAATAGAATATATTTCCTCAAATATTAGTTATTCTACTGTGTTTATTTCAGAGGTGATTTTATGTGGCTCTACGGAGAAGTGTGTGTAGTGTTCGGTACCTTTCTACCACACCAGTGATTTTCTTTCTTGGCTAAGTTGTTTCGTGAACCATTGTGCTTATGGCTTCAATTTCTGTCATTTCAGTTTAGGGGGAGAGGCTGGGGGTGAGAGGTCATGTCATCCATGATGGAAGTCAGATTCTCTGTGTTTTTCTTCATCATTCTGGAAAGCCCATGTGTAGGTGATATGTCTAGGAGCGTTGAGGAAAGTTTGGCCAAGAGGGAGTCTAGATCAAAGTTTTTGTATTCTTTTACACATTGTTTTGGTTTTCCGTATTGGCCTCAGGTTATTAGTCTTCCGGGGGTAAGGTAGAACAGAATGAGCAAGTGGTAGGATCAATCAACTGGGACTGGCGGGTCAGTCTTGGTTGATTTTTTGCTAGCAATTAAGAGATTTAGAGTTAAGGCTATAACGGGTGGGAGAAGTGGTGTTGTTTCAGGGCACTGTTGAGTGAATATGCTATCAGCAGTAAGAAGCAGGGATGGGTCCTTATGATTTCTGCAATGCAGGTTGAAATCCCTGAGAAAGAAGTGTTTGGACAAAGATGCTTTTCTTCCCAGGAAAAACTCAATGACTTGTTTGACAAAGACATGATTGTCTCCTGGAGGATGGTGGAAAAGATGACGTTTCATAGGTATTGGGACGGCTGTTTTGATTTCAACATAGTGGTACTGGAATGAGTGGAAATGATCACTTTTCAGATTCTTGCATTGCATGGATTCTTTATAGATAATCGCTATCTCACAAGTGGGTTTCCCAATTTTAGTTAGTGATTTGGGGATATGAGTAAATTCAATAGTGGATGAGAGTCATCCTTGAGTCAAGAAGTCTCTTGTAGGAATCGGAGATCTACGCTGTGGCATTAATCAGGCCTCCAATCTCTAATCTGTGTTTAGCAGCAGATCTGCAATGATGAAGCAGGCATGTGAAGTAAGATTGTACTAGGTTACAAGTTGGAGTTATGTATTGGATGTTTCTGAGGTTGCTAATGCTGCGCCCAGTATACTCTCAACAGAGGGTATATTGTAGACATCTTAGGGAATGCATTTCTCAGTTATAAATTCAGAATGGTTGAGAAGTTCCTTTAATATCCGATTTTGAAACGCTTGACAAGGCTTTCTTTGGGTGTTGCTGCATAGTCTGAAAGGGAGATTTTCCTTCAAATTTCTTATTTTAATGAAGTGGACAAAGAGCTATGATGCATTAACTAATATTTTTTGAGAGAGGATTGCGTGCCCCATGTTGCACTCAGGACTGAAGAGAGGAGGTTCACTTCTAGTGATAGAGTTTCTAGTTTTGAGTAAAATGCTTTCCAGATTGTGCCTGGGTTGATGGTGAGAGGGCTAAGGATCAGCCTGGCTTTGTAAATATCATTCAAAATCTTGCATTGCCTTGCGTCGACTTGTGTGACACAAGGGCAAAGCAAATGCTTTATAAATATGGGCATTGGTGTTTTAGGGCTTAACCAATGAACCACAAGTAGTCTCTTTGCTAAAAATAATATAAAATCAATACATGTTTTTATTATTCTGTTTTTAGAGTGAATAGCACCTTTTTTTATTATTTTGTTTTTAGAGTGAATAGCACCTTTTCACAGCAAACACACCCGGGGGAGCAGCTGTAAAATAATATAATCACTTGTATTCCTTCCTGATATCTATATACCACATGTTCCCAATAGTCAAGTATCCTTGGGCATTTCCAGCTTAAGTAATAATAAGTGGATTCAGTTTATCTGCCTCTGGGGCACTCCACAATCATTAACGGTCTATTTTATGCAGCATGGCAGAAGTAATGTATGTCCTATGCACAAAATTGAATTGTATAGCCTAGAGCTGTGATTGCTAATGGCCTTATGTATGAGTGTTAGTGCCTCATCCCAATGTTTATCTGTAAAGCAGGTATCGCGGTCAGCTTCCCAATTTTGCCTCGCCTTTAGAAGATGCTTAATCGCCTCTGCCCTCATTGCCCTGTATATCCTTGTTATCACTCCCCTTCCCTGGTCCATTTGCAATACTGAATCTAATGTGTCTTTCATGATTGTCCCCTTTAGCCTTTCAGCTAACATTCTAATTACTTGGTAGTGTAAGAACTGTCCCACACTCCACTGAAAGCTCCCCTCAGCTCGCTCAAGTGTAATCAATGTCCCATTCTCATACAGTCGCTTGATTTCATGCATCCCCCATTCTTCCATCTACACATACCTAGCTCTCTATTGATCTGCTAAATTCCAGAATCTCCCACAGTGGTAGCCAGCTTAATTCGAGTAGAAGCCTGCCACATCTGGACTTCAACATTCTTCAAGCGTGCAGTGTCACTTGCACTATTCGTGTATCCTCACCCCCCTTCATACTTCCTCATATAGTCATCTCATTAAATCCTCTTTTTTTTAGCACCCCCCCCAATAAGAGTGAGTCTTTGCCACTGTCTGCATCATACCAAACTGCTGAAAATTGCAGCTGTGCTGCCTGATAGTATGCCTGCAGATCTGAGAGCGTAAGACCTCCTTGTTCATATGATCACTGTAATATGTTCATCTTTACTTTTTTTTTGCCCCAGATGATATTCGTCACTGCTGATTTTAATTTTCTGGGGGTAGTATGTGGAATTGAATACATACTGCATTGAAATATATATTGACACCTAAGTAGGACCAACATTTTAGTTATGGAAATTCTACAGGCCTTTGACAAAGGCAGCACTGTCCACTGATCTACGCTCTTCTGTATGCTTAGTACCAGGTTGTTCGGGTTGAGCTCAGAGCACCTGCTTTCTGTATTTGCTACCATAATCCCACAGTAGCTGAAGGAGTCCATTTCTTCTGGTATGTCGACCCTCAGCAGTCTGTCCCCAGTAAGTATTTCAGTGCTCTAAATGGAAACAACATCAAATTTTGTTTATTTACACACAGTCATGTTTGCTCACTGAACGGCTGTACTTTGTACAGCATTGTCCCCAAAGAGACTATTTGATTCGCCAGGTACACCAGTAGGTTGTTGGCATATAGCGACACTGCTTGTTTACAGGTTCCTGTCTGAATTGCCGAGCCATGCAGTGCCTCACATAGTTTGAAAGTTACTGGCTCCAGAGCACTTTAACTCAAATAGCAAGGGTAACAAGGAGCACCCGTGCTTTGTGCCACCCTCTAGCTTCCATTGCCCCAATATTAATGCGTTGGTCCTAACCCTAGCCAGCGGCTTCATATAAAGCAATGCCACTACTTTAATACAATAAGGTCCAAAATTATTTGCCCTAAGTTCTGCAAATAGGCATTACAAAGCTACCGTATCAAAGGCAGTCTCTGTGTCTACAGACATGAGGACCATCTCTATCCCGCTGTTATCTACTTCTCCCATCACAAGTTCCAGTCACCAGATGACTAATGTGCTTTTTCTGCACCGTATAAAACAATCTGGATCTGTATGTGGTAGGTCCATAAAACGTTATTGAACCATCATGCCAGAATTTTACCTGATTATTTGTTGTTGGTAATAAGCATAGACAGCAGTCCCTAAGCCCAACAGTCCACTGGATCTTTTCCCAGTTTAAAAGCACAATAATTACGGCCTCTCTCCCTATCTTCGATAATTCCCCCATCCCAAGGGCCTCTTGATACACCTGCATCAGTCTGTCTGCCAGCATATCAACATATGTTTTTTTTTGTGAAAATCTTTTTATTAACTTTTTCATACACAAAGAGTTCGTCATTCAATAGATATCAGTACATGCTCTTAAATATAGGAGTACCCCCAGGCTAGTTGGCGGTTTGCAACCTGAAAAACAATACAGTCTGCGATACCTGAGAGTGGGGAAAGCAAATAAGTTTAGATACTTTAATATAAGTTTCAAATCAGTCTCCGCTGAAACCCCATATTAACTTCTAACAGGCTAATCTACACAATACTGTCTATAATTAAAAATTTAAAAAAAGGAAATCATATCGCTCACATAATTAAAACCAAAAACAAAGGGGAAAATAAAAGACAGAACTTAAAAACATCTCATGCCCATGTGGCGGTCAAAAGGAAACTTATATACACAACTAAAAAACCCAACAACTGCCAGGGGTCCACGTGCTCCTGTAGGAAAGAGAAAATATGCATCGATTCTCAAGGCAGGGACGGGGGAGAAAAAGGGAATGGGGGTGAGCGAGAGGGGGAGCAGCGCCCCTCCCTAAGTGGGTGGGGGTGTGGAGCTCTCAGTTTCAAGCACTCAGGACATTCTAGTCTGCAGACTCCGTCGAGTCGTTTCCTTCGGTATGGTCCGATACATGTCGGGCCTCCCAGGCTCGAAGAATATCCCCCCACGGTTCCGCATATGGTCGGCGCCGTTTGGTAATCCTGTCTTCCGCAATCAGGGCCCTTTCCTCTGCTCTAGCCCAACGTGAGACATCCGCCTCCCATAATATCACCAGTGGTGGGTGTGCGGACTTCCAACCAAGCGCTGTCCGTCGTTTAGCCAAGAGGAAGGCCAGGTCTATAAACCTATGTCCCAGCTTGCGGGCTTTAGGTCTCGGAAAAAGGCCCAACAGGCAGACCTCTGGAGCACACAACAGGGTACGGGACATCACCTTATTAACCATTTCCACTATTCCAACCCAATAAGCAGTGCTCCGCGGGCAGGACCAAATCATGTGATCGAAGTCTGCATCTTCTAGCAGGCACCTGGCGCAAGACACATCCACTCTATTATAGACCACATTTAGTCTGTGCGGGGTAAGATATGTTCGATGGAGTATATTGAATTGAAGGACTTTAAAGGCCGTATTCCTCGAGACTTTCTTGTGGCCTTTCAGGACTTTCTGCCATTCCTTGTCTGACAGACTTCTATGTAAGGTCCCCTCCCATCGCTCTCGTAGGCTTGATAAAGGACCCGGGTTTAACTCCAATATTGCAAGATAGAGCCAGCGCACCAAGTGCCCCGCTGAACCTAACGCCACCACCGCATCCAAAGCCGGGTGGGTCTCAGGTTCTTCCGTGCCATCCCCCCACAGTTCACGCATTGCTCCTCTTATTTTGTGATAATTTAAGAATTGCCCTGTTGGGAGTCCGTGATATTCCAAAAAGTCATCTAGAGGGAGCAGTTCCTTATCTCTGTAGCAATCTCCAATCGTCAGCACACCGGCTTCCTCCCAACCCGCCAGTTGGCGCCGTGATAGTGGGGGGCCCATCCCTGTCTGAGGGATACATACAAGCGGGAGACTAGGAGTGTATAGCAATGTATGCCTGGAACGTGCCGTGCACCTATCCCAGCATTGCACCGCCACAGAAAGTAACCTGCCCATGTGTTGAAGTTTCCAGCGCCTGCTGAGAAGCCTGGGAAAGAGCTTAGCCTGTACAGCACCCGTGGGAAGCGGCAGAGTGACCAGGTCCCTGCCATCTGGCCAGCCACTGCAATTGCCCCGCTAAATAGTAGGCTTCAAAGTCGGGGGCTCCCAGACCTCCACCTATAAACGGAAGTCGCAAAGTCTGCAAGGATACCCTATTGCGGCCACCATCCCATACCAGGTCTCTCAAGAGTCCGTCCAGTAGTTTAAACCATGATCGCGGTATCAGCATTGGGAGGTTGACAGAATAATATAATAGGCGGGGCAGGACCACCATTTTAGAAAGCGCCACTCTCGCCATAATTGGCAACTTAAGAGTGTGTCAGAAGGCCACGTGCCCCCGAAGCGCCCGAAGGCGCCCCCGAGATTCCCTTCAAATAAATCGGCCTGTGTGTGATAGACCTGTATCCCCAAGTATTTACACGATACCGGCGACCATTCTATAGTGGTCGGCAAGGACAAGGGTCTGTCCATGGTGGGGTGCAGCGGGAACACAAAGGTTTTCTTCCCATTTACTCGCAGGCCCGAATAGGTGGCAAACTCGTCTAGGATGGTTAATATAGGGCGGACCCCCTGCGTGCCATCTCGAAGATAAATCAAGACATCATCCGCATATAGCGATCCCCAGAGCTGCTCCCTCCGGATCCTCGCCGCCAGGGGCTCCATCGCCAGAGCAAAAAGCAATGGCGATAGGGGGCATCCCTGCCTGGTCCCTCTATAAATAGGGTAGGAAGTCGATACCGTCGTTCCTGTGCGCACTCTGGCAGAGGGCTCCCCATAAAGGAGACAAACCCACTGCAGCCAGTCCTCTCCCAATTGCATCCCACCCATGACCGCCCATAAAAAGTCCCAGCGGAGGGTGTCAAATGCTTTTTCAAAATCAATTGCCACCACCACTGCCTCTGGATAGTTTTGCAGGTCCGAGTGAAACATGACATGGTACAACCTCCTGAGGTTATTGGACGTTGAGCAGGAGGGAATAAAACCATTTTGGACTACGTGGACCAGGCGACGCATGTGTGGGAGGAGTCTCAGGGCCAGTACCTTGCTCAATATTTTAAAATCCATGTTTAACATGGAGAGAGGACGGAATTCAGTCAAGGGAGCATGTACAGTCTTAGTCTTGGGCAAGGGAATAACTAACGCTTCACGTAGCGTGGGCGGTAACTGCTTAGCCTGGAAGGCAGAGGCATAGACTCGTTCAAGCTGCTGGGCCAGAATGTCTATATAGGTGCTGTAGAATTCGGCCGGTAGGCCGTCGGGCCCAGGCGTCTTCCCCCGGGCCATATCCCGGACCGCTGCTCGAATCTCGCCAGCGCGAATTGGAAGGCCTAGCGGTTCTCTGGAGGCCCCGTCCAGTTGCGTCACTGATTGGGCAGCCAGGTACATTCGCAATGCTTCCTCCTGGAGCGGCCCCGGGGTGTCATAAAGCATTTTGTAATACTCCCTAAATGCGTCATTGATGGCCCTCGGGGAGGAGAGCGTGTGACCATGATGATCCGTAACGCTCAGAATTGGCGCGCCCCTGCTATCAGATTCGATTAACCAAGCCAAGAGCCTCCCAGCTCTGCCGCCCTCTGCATGTTGAGTGGCCTGATACGTATTAATATCCGCTATCCGTAGCCTATCCCAAGTGGCGCTATACAGGCTTCGGACTTCGGCTAGCTGCCCGTGGACCCCAGCCCCCTCGGCAATCTCCCTGTCTAGGGCCAAAATTCGGGATTCCAACTCCTCCAGCTCCTGGGTCACCAAGCGTCGAGTGCCCACAGTCTGACCCAGGCAGTGTCCCCTAGTCACCACCTTAAACGCCTCCCATTCCACTAGAGGCGAACTGGCGGTGCCCTGATTAGTTAAGAAATAATCACTGACGGCTGCAGAAAGCACCTGACGGAACCCATCATCTTCTAACAAAGAAGGGTCCAGCCTCCACCGCGGTATCGGGGGCTTCTCCGGGATCGGGGTAAAGCCCAGGAGTAGGGGACTGTGGTCAGAGAGGGCCCTGCCAAGATATTCAGCTCCAGACAACAAGGGGGACAAAGTGGGTGAACAAAAAAACATATCAATGCGTGTGTGTAGGTCGTAGAGATGAGAATAATAAGAATACTCCCTACTGTCGGCATGGTGAAGGCACCAGACATCTGAATACCCCAACCGGAGGCCCATCCCCGAAACCCCTTAGCCATGGAGGCAGTTGTGGTACCCCGCAGCGAAGGTGTGGACCTATCCCCCAGCACATCATACACACAATTGAAGTCCCCTCCCAAAATTAGATTCTCATGGGGGAAGCGCGCCAGGACACCGGAGAGTAGGCTAAGAAAGGATAACTGGTCCCGGTTCGGGGCGTAAATACTACCTATTGTAACCTCCTTGCCCTTCAAAACACCATTAATGATCACATATCTCCCCTCCTTGTCAATCACCTTCCGGATGAGCTGGAAGGGTACCCCCGGTCTGACCCACACCAAGGCTCCCCGGGAGAAGGCCGAGTATTCGGTTGCAAAAAGCTGACCCCTCCATCTGCGCCTCAGGCGAGCAACCTCCGCCTCAGTAAGGTGTGTCTCTTGCAGCAGAGCCACATGTACCCCACGGCGCTTAATGTAATTCAGTATATTGTACCTCTTAGAAGGCGATCCCATCCCCCTGATATTCCAAGTCATAAGTTTATACTCCCCAAGGCGACCATCAGGTCCCGCTTGAGAAGTCAGAGCGTGTTTCCCCCTACCCTCCCAACCCAGCACCAAACTCGGAGCTGCCCTGGTTCCCCTGGCATACATCAACAACCCCAACGAACAAACTCCCCATCCCAAGAGCGGTCTGACAACGGTCAGCTGCCCAAACTTAAGCACCATGGCAATAACTACGGGCCTAGTGGTATCCTACACCAAATCGTAAGGTCTAAGTCAAGCAGCCCTAGGACCTACAGAGGGGGCGCAGCGGGCACAAACAGAAAGCGGGTGTACAAGAGATCTACTCTCCCACCACTGCATCCTCAAAGGTCCGCACCAGCCCTCCCCCGGCGATTCTACCCAAAAGCCCTCCGCAAAAACAAAGAACAACATCATAGACAATGCAGCCCAGAGACCCCAAGAAGACTGAGCATGATAGCAAGGAGGATAGAGGAGAGGGAGAAGGAGAGCAAAAGCGGGACCGAGGTCCCCCCCCCCAGAGTTACTTTAGTCCACAATGTTGTCTGCCGTCTGCGGAGTCACCTTCGGCAGACCACCGTTCGTGGCCTGCGACGCATCAGAGTCAGTTTCTTCTTCCCCATACTTGGCCTCTAAGTCCTTCTCCGAGGATGAGACCCCGTCCCGGAGCAGGTGTGCCATGGCTGCCAGTGCTTTTGCCCTCTCCGCCTCCGTCTGAGACGGACTCGGCCATTTGGACACCCTCTGTGTCTTCCGGCGTCTCAGCCTCTTCTCCGGGCGGTCCGATCTGGTCACCTGTCGCGCAGTATTTGACCTGGGGGCACCTCCCGATTGATATGACTCAATCTAATCCCAGGCATGTTGCTGGTCCTCACAGAAGAACTTTTTCCCGTCCAGCATGATCTTAAGCCGTGCAGGAAACAGCAATGAGTACTGGATGTCTTCCTCGCGCAGTGACTTTTTCACTTCCAAAAATGAAGAGCGACGACACTGCACTTCCTGCGTTTAGTCAGGAAAGAGGGAGACTTTACTGTTCTCCACGGTAAAGTGACCAGCAGAGCGGGCCTTCCTCAATAACAAGTCCCGATCCCTAAAATGGAGCAGCCTAGCCACTACCGCACGTGGGGGACGGCCTGGAGTCGGCGGGCGGGCAGGCACTCGGTGGGCCCTCTCCAAGGTGTAAAATGGAGAGAGGCCCTGGGGCGCCACGACATCTCTCAGCCAGGACTCTAGGTAGGTGACCATATCTTGCCCCTCCATGCCCTCTGGAAGGCCCACTACCCGCACATTGTTACGCCTATTACGCCCTTCCGCATCTTCAGCTCTCTTTTCCAAGGTAGAAACCTTACCCGCTAGCTCGCTAACTTGGGCCGATAGTTTGTGGGGTGCGGGGGCCAGCACCGCCAGGTCCACCTCCGACTGCTTCACCCTGTCTGCGAGTTTGGCATGTTCCGCGCGCAGCAGGCCCAGGCCCACCGCCACAGTGCTAATGTCCTGGTGCAGCGTCGCCTTAGTGTCTGCAATGGCTTCCAGGATTTTGGCCAGTTGCTGTTGGACTGGGACCTCCACAGGATTATCCCCCATCTCCTTTGCAGCTGTCTCCGGTGGAAGGGACTCCAAGTCTGGCGGGGGCCCGGCCTGTTTCCCCTTAGGTTTACCCATGACGGGAGGCCCAGAGTCGGTCACCCTCAGCCGAGTTCTCCTCTCCCTGGGCGGGCACGACACCTCTGCCAGCGTCACCGGTACCCACCACTCCAGGGTCTGCAGGCCTCCACTGACGAGTGTCCCTCACTGACTCTCTGGCGCCTTAGTTGGACCTGGCCGCTCCAGCCGCCCCCGACCCGGCAGAAACTCCACAAGGGTCATCCCAACGCCGTCCCAACACTGGTCGATACCAGCGCCTGCTCAGCTGTGCACTGCCACGGAAAGTCTCCGAGGCCGCTCCCGTGGGCGTCTCATCACCACTCCTGGACACTAGGGGGGAGCCAGCAGGCTTCAGACTCCTTTTTTCTGCCCCCAAGCGTTTCCACGCTACTCACTCAGTCGCCACAGGAGTCACACCTTCCAGCTCTCAGCCGGCCAACAGTAGCACCAGGCAGCGTGGTGAACGAGCTCCAGAGGCTGTGGCCGCCGTGTACTCCACCGTCCGCCAGACGTTGTTGCTGTCCTTCGGTCAGGCTGCACTCGAACCGCCCTCCATACAGCCCCGCAGGCACTCTGCCAATGTCACCGTACAGCAGGTTCCGCCGGCCCAAGCCGGCGCACACAGTCAGCGCTCCCTCTCACCGGAGTCAGCACCGTCTCCGCTCTGCCTGAAAATCGGCCGCCCACTGGGGAGCAGCCGCCTCTCCGCTACTCGTCCGGCCGTCACCTCCACGGAGCTACGCTCCCGCACCGGCCGCCATCTTGAGGCCGTCGCGCCCAGTTTGCCAGAGCCTCCGGACAGCGATCACGCGAGGCGAGCTGGGGGGAAACAAAGCCTCCAGTGCTCACAGGAACCAGCCCCTCTCACTGGCCCCAGGGTTCGGGCCGGATCTCTGGTTCCAAACGGAGAATTGGCGAGGCTAGCGCGGAGCTCCGGGCTCACGCGTCCGCCATTGTTGGCTTTCAATCCACGCCCCCCATATCAACATATGTTTAATACCATACACAAGGTAATGCTAGCTATGCCACAATGTTAGCACATCCTGAGTCATACACAAATTTAGGAAAATCAATGTACAAATTCATTACACAAAATTAGGGTTGGTGCTCTCCTGGTATAGACACCCTGCCACCTAGGGTACAGTAGCCAGAACCGGAGAAACCCAAAGTTCAGCAGACAAATTAACAAAAAAAATACCGAAGCACACAAAGAAGTCCAAAAGTCATGTAATATGTTCAGTAAAAAATTATTGTGAGATCGAAATTGTGTTTTATTCATTCCACAGTTATTCAAATTTCTTTTGCGACAAAAGTTAAATCCAATACAGACAGGCAGCCGACACGTGTTTCATCACAGAGACTTTTTCAAGGCTGCAAAAGGATATACATAGGGTCATATTTACAAAAAACACAGAGGAGCGCTGTGTTACGCCAAAATTGGTAACGCCGTGCTCTTACAGTTTCAAAATGCAGGGATGCGCCGTATTCACAAGACTGCGGCGCATCCCTGAGTTACCCCTAGTGCTGGTGCTAAAAAAGTGGCCTAGTGCCAGCGCAGGCACCCTAGCGCTATTTTGCTAGGGCGCCTGTGCTGCAGGGGCAATTGTTTAGAAGCAGGACGGTACACCTTCCTGCACATAAACAATCTTTACAGGCGATTTGGTCTATCTATGTGTGCTTCAGAAAGCAGCACACATGGAAACAGCAAAATACGAGGAGAAATAAAACATTTCTCCTCGTATCACCTGCTTAAGACCAGGTATTCCCTGGCGGTATTTTTGACGCTGGCCCATACCTTGTAAATATGGGGCAGCATCAAAAAAGCAATGGGTATTGCGGCAGAACG
This sequence comes from Calotriton arnoldi, assembly GCA_963921515.1. NCBI lineage: Eukaryota > Metazoa > Chordata > Amphibia > Caudata > Salamandridae > Calotriton > Calotriton arnoldi. The sequence goes on along the minus strand of CAWUFW010004584.1, from coordinate 75,424 downwards.
CCCACTGAAACACCCATTGCGTGCCCCTTTCACGCTAGTTGCTGGCTGAATATGACATTATTTACCAGGTGGCGTTAAGCCATGTTAAGTGGCTTAACGCCGCCTTGTAAATAAGGCGAAGGAGTTAACGCTACCAGAATGTCTAAAAAAAGTTACGGTCTGGTGGCGTTAACTCCTTGTAAATGTGCCCTATAGTATCTTACACAAATGTACAGAGACATAGAGATAAGTATTATAACTATTGTTTCACTATCAGCAGATGGGACAAGAAAAAATACCAATGTGATCCTGAAGGATGGCCAGTGAAGAGTCATGTGTATAGGGTGAAAATCTTAAGAAGGGTTAAGCAAGGTTAATTGTCCATGCATTAGTATATGCAAAGTGCTCTAAAGAGGTGACAAGTTTAGTGCATTAGAACGATCAAGGTGGTGAGAGAGTCATGAAAGGTAATGATGAGAAACCCCAAACTGGGTAACAAGCGAGTTTGCAATCGAAACGAGACCCCATGCCGTAAGAATCTAAAAAAGAGAATCAGCCCAAGATAATGCATTGATGTGATGTATGCACACATGGTCAAAGAAAATGTACCTGAAATGTATAAAAATGCCAGTATTCTGAGAATTCACGCTACAAAGTAGTGCCTCACTGGAATGTAAAAATCAAAACATAAAATTAGGTGTTTCATCTAATTGTAAATTTGCACTGCAACTATCGTGAAAACATTTGGGATGCCACACACAGTAGTGTTAAAAACTGATGCAAGATGAACCTCGCCACCATACATGAAGTAATGTGCAGGTTAGGAAGACAAGTTTAAGGCAATATAACGTATAAAGAATAAACCTACAGCCAGTACTGAGCCTTACAGAGAGTATGGTGTGAGTGGGGACAACGGGAAGACGAAGAACGTCTAAAATTAAATAACGACGGGCCTCACACATATGGCATCCTTCATTGCCAATAACAGATAGTGGAGTTAGTGCCAACAGTAAATGTGCCAGTTTGGAACCGGGCAACGTATCTATGGAGAGGAAAAGGGGAGTAGTGTTTAGAAATAAGATAATCTAATCCTTTAAGAAAAGGTAACTGTAGCTGGAGGAAAATCCTCGGTCTACACATACCAATTAGAGAAGTGGCAAGTAAGGACGCATGTAGAGCTGTAGTAGATGAAGACGCGTCCCATATTAATGCACGTGGCAATCTGAAATAAATTAATATGCTGCCATTACAACAAAAATACAATCTCCAACCGCTCCACCATTGTGGTGTCTAATAACAGCAGGTCTCAAAATTAGCACTTAGCAAATGCCCAAGGTGGAACATACCTGTTGTGTATCAGCATAACAAACACAAATGGTATGCGGGCAAGAGGAAAGGGGTATTTGCGTAGCCTTCATAAGCCTACAAACAAAAAACACAAAGTTATCAAGTAATACTGTTGCGTGTTCTAATGATGGCCGGACAAAGTTAGAGAAGTTAGTGGTACGGTGCACGGAGTGCTTTCCTTTAAAAAGTAGCAGAACTTTGTACATATGTTACCGACAATTAGTTAGCCGACAAGTGCATGGAACTCGGTATAAGTACCGGTCAATTGGTAAAAGGAGAAAGAGGACTGCAGGTGAAGCGAAAGCTACAGTTAAGGTCCAGACGAGACGGTTGCCATCTTGGCAGAGGGGCGCATTAAAAATGTGGAAATACTAATGCATGGACAATTAACCTTGCTCAACGCTTCTTAAGATTTTCCCCCTATACACATGACCCTTCACTGGCCATCTTTGAGCATCACATCAATATTTTTTCGTGTTCCATCTGGTGATGGTGATGCCATCCCTATGTCAATGGTACATTTGTGTAAGATACTATGTATATTCTTTTTCAGCCTTGAAAAAGTCTCTGACAAAACGTGTCGGCTGCTTCTCTGTATTGGATATAACATTTAAAGCAAGAAATGTGAATAACTGTGCAAAATAAATCACAACAAACACAACTTCGATCTTGCAATACTTCTTTACTGAACATATTACTTGACTTTTGGACTTTTTGTGTGCTTCAATATTTCTTTGCTCGTATGTTTAATACCATTCTATTGGAAGGCCATCAGCCCCGGTGTTTTACAAGTACTCAGCTCTATTATTGCATTTTTTATATGCACTGCATTATGAGTTCCTCCAACATATCCCGCTGCTCTTGCATCAATTTGCGAATTGTTTGGGTAGTCAACACAGGGTACTCTTCCCCTCCCTCAGGATTACCTTGGTTTGCAGTCAAACATCTATTATAATCAAGAAATACCCTGTTTGTATTCTCTTGCATATTGACCATGTGGTATAACTCATCTATAATTGCCATGATGTTGATGGGGGCCTTTGCATTTTTAAGCAACCAGACCAGCCCAGCATTTTACCCATCTTTTCTCCTTCCTTTTGTAAGACCTGCCTATACTGTGTGCTTTGTAGCATCTCTTTCTCAGCAATTTCCCCATTATCTTCAATTTAAACTGATGTACCTCATGCTGTGCATGCACACTCATATACTGATGTGCCTGCCAGAATTCTTAGTCTTTCTCTTTTCTGCGTATTTCAATATCTCTTTGTTTCATGTACAAGTGAAATGAGCCATATCTGTGCCTTGAAACACCACTTTCATCGCATCACACTCTATACCACTGCTTCCTGTCATGTCTGCCTTATACTCAAAATACTGCTCAATGTTCTCCTTCACTGTATGAGTAAATACAGTGTCTTGCAGTGCAGCAACAGATAACCCCAAAGGGGTATAGCCACTCTGTATTTCCGGCATGAATACCAGACCTAGAGTGGTGAGTGATCAGAAAACACACTGCCCTGATACACCATGTCTGGAATTTGCTGTGCATTCCCTTTATCTATTAATACAAATTCCAACCAGAATATGTTTTATGCGCCTGCGTATGATGTGAAAATTCCCTCGTGTGAGGGTTCTGTTCTCTCCATATGTTGATAAGATCTAGCTCTCTCGTAATCTGTGTCAGTCTTCCTCTCATTCTCTGTGTTTATAAGTAGGGCACTGAGGCAACCTATCCACCCTCCAGTCAAGAACACAATGAAAACCCCCCAATCCAGAGCATTGACGAGCCTAGATATGGGATCACTATGTTGCCCAATCTAGTATACTAAACATGGTCATCAGCATTTGGTACTTACAATCCTATTCTCATCAGTACTGCCAATTAATTTGCCAGTTACCATCACATAACACCCCACAGTACCTGTTTTCACCTTAGGTTCGGCAAATAGCAATTTTGGAGATAGCCAGATCCCCACCCTTCTATTGTACATACTGTAAGCTGCATGATCAAACCTCCCCCTCCACTTTTGTTTTACCTTCTCTGCCAATGCAGGGATTAGATGCATCTCTTGTAAGCAATCAATGTGAACCCCCCCCCATTTTCTCAGATTTGTCCTAACCGTACCCTCTTCATTTAATTATTCAAGTGCCATATATTTCAGGTCAGTACTGTTATTGTATCTGTCATGTATGTTATATTGTAGCATTTGGCCCACTGATTCATGTGTACACTACTCCATACTTTCCAGAACCTGCATGTTCTCTCATCCTCAGCGTAATAATCTCAACAACATTAGCAACAATCTGATCCACACCATGGCTTCTCTGTCTAAGCCCATGCATGCATATGCTGACTGTTCCCATCCCTTGGGTCCAACCGCCTTACAATGCTCAAGGTGCTATATTCAAACATGCTATAATTATGTACACTACAACATTATTCTTTGTTTCTGGCGAACCAGCACCGAAGCAGGAGTCACTCACTGGACACCCGTCGGGTCAGATCCTCAGGGGGCATGGTTCCCCAAATTATTAGTCTGTAAACTAGCACAACAGTAGACCATTTGGGACATCCCCCTGCAGCCTTTCCAGATACTTCATCACACCCCATTGCCATATGTACTTCTTGCCCAGGGTGGGTCTATTTGTCACTCAGACCTCTGTCATTTACTTCTTTTCATTTACTGAAATGCCTTTGCCGTCAGTTCTGTTATCCATCTGCTCGAGCCATTCCCTATTTGCTCAACTGTTGTGAACAAATGCAAACTATTCCCATGAAGACTTTTCAATTTCACAAGGAAGAACATGATATATCTCAAATTTAGGGCCCTACACTTCCTCTTTACTACTTCCAATGAGCATCGCAGCTTCTGAACCTGGAGCGATAATGGACACAGCTTGACTGTTGTGCTCTCTATCTTTTCCATGTTTCCTGAAGGATGGTATCTCTTTCTCTGTAATTGAGTAGTCTAAATATTATTGTTCTTAGTACCACTCTTGGAGGAGGAGGGAGGGCCAGCATCCTATGCACCTGTTTGATCGGAAAAATATTTCAACAGTCGCTTAGGTTTCAGTTTAGTTGTGATCCAAACCTGCAGGAATAGTTCTAGGCCCTCTACCTTTTCTCTTTCTGGAAGTCCAACCACAAAAATATTATTCCTATGTGATCTTGCTTCTGCATCTTTCACTCTGGTGTTCAGATTCTTGGCCTTCGGCATGAGATCGTCCACCTTTTTCTGCACTGTGGTCACTGTATGTTGCGTGTTAGCAGCCTGCATTTCCATCTGGGTCAGTCTGTCTGTAACATTACGAAGGTCCATCCTTACTGATCCCAGGTCTACAGCCAGTCCATCTACCTTTGCCTCTAGCGATACTCTTGAACATTGTCTCACTTTCATGCCATCCAGCAATATTAAATCCGACTGCACTGGATCTTGTTCTTGTCTTTGGGCATTCATTGAGAGGATCAGTTGTGAATATTTGCCCATGTTTGTTTGAAGTGGCACTGCTTATGGAACTTTATCCTTCGCCATCACGGGTCCCTCGTAGCGTACCGCAGCAATCTGCAATAGTTAGCTATGCTAGTCTGAGCTGCACTACTTCAATTACTGCTCTGAACCCCTTTCACGCTAAGATTTGTTCTCGTAATCTGTTACAGAGTCTCACCATGAATGTAAGTGTTAACATGCACACCATGGTAATGTTACTTTTACTTCACAACTATGCAAATTCCTGCCAGCTTCATTATCTCTCTCCTACATAATGTACACAGTCCAATTTTGCTAGATATCGTATGCCACCATGTGCCCTTTGGCTGTCTGGCTAATTGGTTTCCAGGGGACCTTCTTCATAAGTCCTGCTTTGCTCAGGCTGCGGACTGCAAATCTCTACATTCCTCTCCTCGGGGGTTGCCCAGTAACATGCCAGCAACTCCCTAAAGGGCTTGGGCCCAGGAGCGGCCTGTGCTGGTAAGAGCAGTGGGGCCGGGTGGGGGGGGGGGAGGGTGAGGGGGATTCGACAGACGACGGTAGGGAAAATGTATTATTTACTTAATTTTCCCTCTTCGTCTGTCGAATCCGCCCCACCCAGCCCCACCGCTCTTACCTGCACGGGCCGCTCCTGCTTGCACCTCCTTTTGAGCTCTGTCGGCACTGCCACACAGTCCAGCCACAAGGCTCCAAACGGCTGGCTCCACACCTCCCTATCCTCTCCGCTCTCTTTCCCACCCTGCTCTGGCTTGTCCTCATGATGGATATGCCATCATATGTCTACAGGCCGACCTGATCTCTCTTTTCAGTGCATCCGCTACTGCGTCGCCATCCTGTCCAGCATTACACTATGCTGCCCATACCTCCCCACTGCATACTGTTCTATGCGGTCTTCAGCTGCATTCAACGCCATCCCGCACTGCCATGTCAGCAGGAATTTCCAGCTCGCCTAAGCAGCCATCGTTATTGGGCCAAGCGTCTCTGGTGACAGGTCCTTTATTTGCGCTTTGAGTCAGAATTCTCCTCTATACATCCACGACTGCTTCTATTTTGAAATGTTGCTATGTTCCTTTACGTGCTGCTATTCATTTAACGGCAGAATGGGTGTTTTTATTACGGATTTTGTTTTTTTACTTTTAGGCCACAAGCCGGGAGTCCAGCAAACATGTCCCAACAGTATCACGTTCAGCCACCATCAAAACAATTTATAAATAAATAACTGCAAAGCTATCTGCTTAGCGAATCATATTTTATAATGACACCAAGATGATTACCCTGATTTCATGTATTTATGGCACTTGTAGTACGTGTCAAGACTTCAAAATTCGGTATGTTTTTTTTATTTTTTACTCTTTTACAGTCCTGATTTGGTGTGAATAAGACATCTGAGCATTATCACAAAAGAAGTTTAAATAGTTATTAAACGATTTGAAATAAGAATTGATAGGAGAAAGTTCCTGAGTACCTCAGTTATTCTCAAACCCAAAAGACAAATTGAAGATGTTGCCTGAACAGGATGGGTTTGAAAGCTTTCCTGAAAGGGGCCAGAGAAGGTTCTCATTTGTTTCAGGGCACATAATTCTACTGATAAGTAACCCTGACCATACCCTGTCCATAAGGATTCTCATACACCGCTGTACATGGTACGTCCTTAGAAAGATCTGACATTGTGAATACGTTAGGCCAGCAATTCTGTCCTAAGGAAATTTATTTCCCTGATTCTATGTAGCAGATCAAGGAAAACATTTTATGTATTGTTTGGGACAGTAAATTAGCAATTTTGGGAAAAAGCACATCAACCAGAGCATATGTAATTTATAGGCATGTGACAATATTATTGATTCTTTTAGGCCTGCAGGAGGGTGGCTTAGGATAGTAGCTGTAAAAGATTACAACAATATTAAGTAACAAAACATCGACCTGCAACAATTCAATGTAAAGTGCAGAATATCAACTACAGCTGTACTTAAATTTACTGTGCAGAGTATATAATCTCATCAAGGTACATAGGTGTGGCGTTAAGAATAGCACTTACTTATATATCCATACAATAAGGATATAGTCTGTGGCAGTCGATATTCTGAACTCAATATTGTTGGAGGTCGATCTGTTGCCCTGTTGTAAAACCCTTTTCCATTCAATCTGAAATTAAATTATTGTCATCTGTTACTTGGAAAATGCAGTTTTCACAGCCTAATTTCTTCCTTTCTTACTTTATGTCCCCGCCAGACCACCGCTCTTGATAAGGAGAGGCAGGTTTTCAGACGAAGACGCAACCAGGATGTGAGGTGCCGGATGTACGAGGCCCAGCCAGTAACGCCGGATCTGACCTCAGAATCGGAAGACTATTCGCCAAGCTCCTCTGAGACCGTTCGCTCACCTAACTCACCCTTCTAAAGAAACTCTCTCAGACCAAGTCCTGGCTTAACCCTTCGAGACTCTATTTTTGTTTATTTTTATTTAAAAGGAGTAGATCTGGAAATATAATTTATTAGTCTTCAAAGGCAGAACAAACAGATAGTTTCCAATATTTTCCTTGTATTAACTTCAAGATTCAGTACGCGTTCTTAGTCTTAGTGGAAACTTGCTGCTAAAGTGATCCTCAAAGGGTTAAGACTGTTTTGCATTTTTCTTTAAAGTCCGAAACAATGAATGTTTTCATCAGCCAAGCTAGGGTCTGCAAGTATGTAATCTTAGCACGTGTTAATCCTCTGAGTGCTCCATTTTCTTTAAAGTTGGCAGTCTAGTTTAGTCAGTATATCCAAGGGTGATGTACTAAATAATGCACCTCACTGCACATGGGTTAATTGGAAAATATTCTGTCTATAAGAATACCTTGCTATCACAGTAGAAGCCAGATTTTTTTCTCAAATTAGTCTGCCTGAATGACTGGTTTTGTGTTCACTATCCTTTTATAAGGTATTCCGATTTTTTGTTTTGAACAAGAACGAACCAATTGCCTCCGACCAGTGCTTAATTTGTAATTAAATAAGAGCCAGGGCTCTTGTCAGAAGACCACTGCAGCTTGCACCAATCATTGCCCCTGCCATGCTGACAATGATAGTAACACGACTACTAACCATCACACTCCTGCAAGTGTCACAATTCGGACTATTTCAGGCCTCCAAAGCTATAAGAATGGCTTGGGTGGCAGGTAATAGTCATTTTTAATCTATATTAAATTAATTACCTGTTGTTGTCATCGTCTCTTAATTAGTCAGACGGCGTCACCGCAGGGGAAACTGTCAGAAGTGCCGGTGTTGACAATTAAGTGCCGGTGCCGACCACCGGAAACCACTGGCTCAAATTAAGCACTGTCTCCGACTTTCCCATATATTTTTATTAAACCACTTGTCATGGCTGGTTCCATTTTAGTAGCCTAATGTCATCATTTCAGTTGGTTGATAGATCTAGTGAGGTTGGTCACTTCTGCCGTAAAGTGCAATATTTCCCAGAGCAGAATTTCCTGCAGCTCTACATCTATTCGTTCAGGACAGTCATCAGGTGTGTTTAGTACTTGAGACTGAAATTTCCTCAGTGAATCGGCCAAAGTGTAAATAAAGCAATTAGTTAATTGCATCAAATTTCATGCTATGAATAGTTGAGAAATCACGTCAGGTCTCTGTTGCTTTCATGTCCCATGCATAGAGCATACACTTTCACTGTATGTTAAGCACACAGTCTCATGCTTCAAACGGTGTCTGCACTTTACTGAGGTTTCTTAGGATATAGTAAGGGTTCTCCAGTTCAAAACAGCTATATTTAACCCTTTTGTTTTGAAAATTTGCCTGAACTAGTAAGGAAAACAATGGAAAATTGGATCCTCACCCGCATTTAATTCCACCTTCTCATAACTTGATCGCGGGGAGAATCTTTCGACCAAGTTATTACCATCGAGCATAACATGGAACCATCTACGCTTCTCCCATTATGTGTATAGTCAATGAATACTGGTGCTAAATAATATGTATTATTGCAAATATATATATATGTATGTATGCAACACAGACCTCACATCTTGCAGCAACATTGCGTCATTTTGGAGTCGAGTGGTCGTATCTCACTGCAATAAACAAAAAAAAACACTAGAGTTGGTGGACAAGAGCCGGGCACAGTGGTACGATGACATGAGTTCCAGTACTTCTCCGTCTCCCATAAAGTGACACTGTATAGGTGTGATTACATGAAGGTTGAAAGGACAAATTAACATCCTCATCCTATGTCAGCACTTAAATCAGTACTCAGAGGGTTAACAGAAAAGCACAAGGCATGCTGATTATATTGGTGTATCTAAACAGCTTTGCTTCTTAGCTAGTGTTTGCTACTCTAGGGTTTTCAGGAAACCCTGGGAATATTTCAACTTAGTTGTTGTTCCAGCATTTTATATAATCAAATTAATTTTATTTTTGGTTGAACTGATCACGGAATATAAATATGTATCATTCATGCAGTGCCAGTTTGTAGAACTAAACGCCATTCCTCAAATTATTCCACAAAGTCTTTTTTTAAAGTGCTTTATACAAGGCTTTCAGTGGTGGCATGGGTGACTGAACTGTCTTGGTTCTTGGTAAACAATCAGCCATGGTCTCGCGAGATATGAGGGAGGGGGCGTCCTTGCAATAGGTTACATTTTCCAGTAGTAAGAGCGATATCATTATCTACAGCCCGCCAATCATCTGTAAAGATGAGGGTTGTTCACTCATAGGAGCCTAGGCCCCGCCATTGTAGCACAGATAGCCCATGTTACAATTAGCCAAAACATTATTTGCTTCAGACTGTTAGCGGGGACAGGGAGGTTTTAGTCATGGAAAAATGTCATTGCTTTCCAGTAGTTCTCATCTGACTTACATGCGGTGCGTACTACAGTAAGCAAAGCCAAACCTGTGAATAAACTATTTACTGAACCTACGTCTTGTCGTTTGCTTCTTGTTCTGCTTACCTTTCTGTTGCATGTGTTACAGGGGGGCACTAGTCATCCTTGGTGATTTCATGGAAGAGGTGAACGAAGGGAACCCCACTGTTAATAATCCAGGGGTCAGCTGCATACACCAGTTTTAATATATTGATAATAATTTCTATTTGTAAAGCGCAAACATATCACCCCCCCTTAAGGGTTTCAAAGCGCTGGGGGCTGTCGGGGAGATTAAGTGAGCTATTGCCCAGAGTCACATGATGCTGATTTGAGCTGCCGCCGGTGATCGAACCGTGAGCCCAGTGCTCCGGAGTCAGCCGCTCTGGCTGCTGCGCCACAATCTTTTGTGATTGCAAAACCAGTGCTTCCAAAAATCACAGTATTTGTTACTTCAGAACTGATTTCTATTTACTAAACCCATTTTGCGTGTCAGAAAAGTCATTGCAACTCGCAAAATGGGGTTTGCATTTCATTCCAAATTGCAATTTGGAGTGGGTGTAAAAGGGGCTCCTGTACTAATTGTGAGTGGCAATGATTTGTAACAAAGGTTTGCAAACACAATTGCAGTTTCACTTCAATGGAGATGGTAACTGATTTAGAAAGGGTAAGGTGTCAGTTTGGGAAAGCTTTCCCTCTGTGAATTGCGCCTGGCGATCTCAGGAGATAGAAGGTAGCGGTCCAGGGGGCCTCCTAATCCCAGTGTATTTCCAAATGGGAAACATTTTTTTTAAACAGCCTCACCTTGTTTCAGGAGGTGCTTTAAAAAATGGTTTTCCATTTGGGAATGCATACAAAGAAGGGGTTGTGGTTTTCTGTACCTTGCATGTCACTATCCCTGTGTTTTAGCCACTCACAAGAGCCCACAAATATCTACACGCCTAACAAACATTCATGAGCAGGGACCCTCGGCACCTGGAGAGTTTGCGATGCGACCTGTTAGTACAAAAGTCTCTGAGTAAAATCAGAGACAGGTCGCAAAATATATATTGGTGCACAATGCACACCCTCTTATTGCGGCCTGTCTTTCACTTCATCGGTCTCCAAGTTCTCAAGCTGATCTTTTACTGCTCTTACACCAGAGGATTATATGCAAGGTCGTTAATGTATAAGCAAAAGTCCGGAGGAACTGTTCATTAGCCCGTTAAACTTTATTTTGCATTTTGTTCTCCAAAAGTAAAACTTTTTCCATGCAGAGAAATGCTTGACGCAACGTTTCTAGAAAAGAATTGTGGTATTTGGGAAGCTTCACCACACGATTGCCACGCTTGTTTCATCACATTTTTGGACTAAATTTCTACGTTTAGTTTGGGGGGAAACACACATAGGGAAGATATATAATGACATACAAGGGTATGACTTTGAAAGTTTGCATTATCTTAAACCATGAATGCTCAAATGTATTACTGCTCTGAACCCACAGTGATGGGGGACTTTTTAGTACTTAGTTACATCTTCAGGCAGAAATATCTGCGGATCCAGATATTATGATCCAGAAGCTGGGATTTGCTCATGCAGATGACATTTTTGTGCCCCTTACTATAAGTAATTCTTTTAGGTAAATGTTTCAAAGAAAGTGCACATGTGTACAGCACAGTTTACACAAGCATGCTCTATGAAATTAAGCATACTCAAAATAAATGATTTTAAGACCTGTGTATGCATTTTGTATAGTAGTTGGTAGAAATGCTTTGTGATTATGGCAATTGATATTCAAAGTTTTACATATATGCACAAGGGCTAGCTTGTAGCATAGGCTTTAGGACTGTGTTTGGGAACATTTCCCCTCTGGAAACCCTGGCAAGTCTTGTAAAACTCTTGTTTTGCAAATATCCCTCCCCTAGCTAATAGAGTTTGCACCAGGAGCCTTCATTTATGCATGAACACTGAAGTTAACAGGCATGGGCAAATTTAACTTATATAAACACATATCTAGTTATATGCACAATCATTGGCTTCATTCAAAACAGTCTGCTCAATAATAAGATGTTACGCTGTGTGGTACTCTTTGGTCTTGAAGGCTTAAGCATTATTTCATCTTTGTATTTATTTTGCAAGTCAAGCAAATGGTATCACAATTTACATCATTTATAATATCAGAACTATTACATGTATTAAAAAGTATGTTTTTTTTTGTTTTTGAAGTGCACGTAGCCCCAAAGGCTTGTTGGTACTACATTGGAAATAGATTGTGTGATGAGGGTTGAAAGTACCCGGAGATGTTTAACAATCCCACAGAATGAACTGAGCAGGATGCAGCCCACAAGCCATAAAGAAACTGAGAAAGCTCTCACCCTTACACCTGCACAACAAAGCAAAAGGTCTTCGGTTCAACAAGAATAATACTGGGAGCCAGTGAAATGTTTGTATTTGAGACACACAAAGGTTAAACTTGTGAGGCCTGATAACAGTTTGGCTGACATAATTTGGATCATCTGCTGCAGACATGGAAGGGTTTTGGGAGGCACTAGGTGTAGGGCATTCCCAACCCCATGAGGCAAAAAAGTCTTAATTCAGTAACTTTACAGAAATTAGGAGATGTGGGTTATACACCGCAGTTTATCATTATTCCCCACTTTATTCTGCGAGCTCAAATGTAAAATGGTGAAATTATTTCAATTTTGAGGCCCAGTCATCAGACGGTCTCCATGTCCGAAAAGACTAGATCAGCACAATAATACAGCATAACTGAAAATCTTGATAGGTAATTAATGAATAGCTGCCAATAGTCAATATCAATTTCCCAAATAAGGTAATGCCTTATTGTCACAGAAATTCACACCAGGACCAAGTAGACTATGATAGAATAATAGTTCATCCATAGTATAGTAGCACTAAGTAGCACTTACACCATTGATATCAAAGTCAATCAATGTTCTAGTCAGTTGTAGAAGCAGCTTGTATGTATTGTTGACTATAGATCAACAATATAATATCTGTAGCGTTAGAAGAACACCTCAGCCATGATAAGACAAGAAATGGTATACAGACAAGTGTGTGGTAATGGCTACTGATGAATGCAAATCACTACTGATCGTTAAACATTCTTGGCAGGATAGGTGCACATTTTTAAGCTCTCAGATCTGAAAAAACACAGGAAGTAGCTACTGCCTTAACATGAGGTTCCAGGTTGCACCATGTATTAGTTATAAAGGTTTTAGACTTTACTAGGGTAAAAACTGTTGAACACATGCCCATCTCAGCATGCCAAAAGGATAAACCCCAGATCATGGTGTTACATCTTATAATCAACTCATCAGTCTTATCTACACTGGAAAGTACCCTGAAGCCGAACGAAGTAATGCTTTGTGTTAATTAGCGCCAAGGGGGCATTACATGGGTGGTACAAGGGCATTCCCAGGCTACCAACCCTGCCGTTTGACGCAATACCCTATCTACAAACAATATCAGACAGGGTTTAGCTCCAAAAGTTAACTCCACTTGAAAGGAGGCGTTAAGAGGAGAAATGTTTATATTTCTCTTATCATTTCCAACTTTGCATGTGTGCTGCACTGTGCAGCGCACATACAAAGTAGGAAATGTGTTAAAGTGTGTCTACGCATAGTATTTTGTACTGGAAGGGTATCCTTCCAGTACAAAACCTATGGTAGACTCAGGCACACACCCTAGCTCTATGGCGCTAAGGTGTGTGCCTGGCGCACGGCAGCTAAAATCTGCAACGGCGCTAGGGAAATATGGCGCTCACCTGCTCCCTCCCTGTAATGCAACACAGCGCAGCACAGCAGTTTTGGCTGCTGTGCTGCGTAACGTGTCTTTTTTTTAAATCTAGGCCTGAATCTTATCCTAGAGCCCTGAACCTCTTCACTTGAAGGCAAAAATGCTGAAGGTAATCACTTGCATGAGCACACCATGCATTATTCCATATTGGAGATTCAAAAGCAGATGAGGCGGCTCTGCCGAGAGGCAATGTTACTGAAGGCCTGAATTGTCAACCTCCTAAGAGGCTTTTACTAGCAGAATAACAGAATCTGTTCTTTGCATGTTTACAGTAGAAGTAACATGGCCTTATCCCTGATTATCTCTGAACCTTATGTATTAGGGGAAAGAAGGGTGAAACTTGCAGGAATTTCTCTGACAACTGTAGAGAAAGAGCATCTGAACCCCACATCTTGGATTCCTAAAACCTCAAGTAAAGATCCTAGAGCAAGGCCTTCACTTATGAAGAAAAGGGATTGAAGCATGGTTCCCAAACCTCTAACAGACCTCTACAAAAATAGCTAGATGAAATGGGTCCAGTTCACTAAAACAATTAAAGAACATTTAGCAATTTCTTCTTGCTTTAATTTTTTTTATAAATCACAAATGTTTCGGAGGGTATACCTAAAAAAAACTAAGCCAGTCACAAATTTATAGGCAGACTTTTGGGAAATCCCTGTGATTTGTTTTATGGAGTAGCATTCACCCAAAGCTAAGCCTGGGCCACAGCTCCGCTCCGCTGGCGGAGTTTGCAGATTTTTGCATACTCCGCGTTCCGCGGAGAAGGCGAAGTTCCTGTAAAACGTCTGACTCCGCAGCGGAGCGAAGTTCAGCCCCGGACCCTCCCGCCTCCCACCCCCCCTCAATAAATATTTTTGAAATAAAAATTACAATTAAAGTAAATAAAAGCGCACTTACCTTTATCGCGGCGTCTCCGGGCTGCCCTCCTCCTCCTCGTCATAATCCCCTACGTCAGATGTACGTCATGGTAGAACTGCGCATGCGTGCGCATGCGCAGTCCTACCATGACGTACGTCTGATGTAGGGGAGTCTGTAGGACCACGGCGAGGAGGAGGAGGGCAGCCCGGGATGCCGCGATAAAGGCAAGTGCGCTTTTATTTACTTTAATTGTAATTTTTATTTGAAAAAAAATTATTGCGAGGGTGGGAGGCGCGGAGCTCCACTGAGGTTTTTGCCCAACTCCGTAGAGCTCCGCGTAGAGCAACTCCGCCTGCTCCGCCCGGGGTTACGCAAAGCGCAATTGTGCTGCTTAGGAAAATACCTCTTTTTGCATGATCACCCCATTGGTTTTATACTGGTGCTGCTGTTTTTGACTCTGTACACTGGGGCTCTGCTAACCGGGAGCCCAATGCATGCTCTCTTACTCCTAAAACATTACAAAATAAGCTATTTTCCTAATAGGCATATTTTATTTACCCATAAGTCCTTAGTCTATGGTAAAAAATGTACCCATAGTCTGTTAAATGTCATTAGTGGACCTGCAGCATGTATTGTGCCCCACTAAGTGACAACGCAAAACATGACTGCAGACCTGCCCCTGGTGACCTGGCTCTGCAGGTTTAAACTGCAAATTTGACCTGTCAAATTAACTCCTTTTGACAGGCCTAAGCCCTCCTTTTAAATAGTAATAAGTCACACCCAGCTTTAAATGCCCATAAGGCAGGGTGCATGATATATAAAAGTAGGACATTTAAAGTTTAATATAAAACATTTCCTTACAGAGATAATTCGATAAAAACTATTTTCACTGTAGCAGGGCTAGCTGTTCCATAGGAAAGCACTGACATACATTATTAAAGTTGATAAAGTTATCTCTCCTAGAACCAGTTAAAGAGTTCATTAATAGACTTTTTAAAATATTTATTACAAATCCATGTCACATTTGCAACAAAACTTTCACAGACAGTTCTTTTAAAAAGCCATGTTTAACCTGCTTAGGGCCGCTATAATCCCATTTGCATGAGCTTTCAAGTGTCACTCAGGCACTGAATCGCTTCTTGATGAGGCATGAAGTGAGACAAAGGCCTTGGGTGTGGAGAGAGGTTGTCCATCCATTGACAGGATGGCCTGAGGGCTATGTCCAACCCCTTGCATATCTTACAGTGATGCCTACCATGTCACTGGGAGATGTATCACATACCAAAGCCTGCATCCCTTTTGTCTTCCTAGCCATCCATGTTCAATTCGAGTGGGAGAGGAGCTGCCCCAAGAATTGGTTTAGAGTGACCACAGAGGAGGGGTTGCTCATTTCCCTGACCACACCTGTGGGGTGGGCACAGGAGTTCTGCTTAGGGGAAGGAAGTTTCTGTCATGCTGGAGGGGTACTTTGGGATTGTTTGCAACAGGGCACACAGAAACGTCTGCAAAAGTAGGTAGGCTACCTCTGGGAGCTTTTTCCCTATTGGTTAGGGAGAGGCCAGGAGTCACCCTCTCCCACAGTCTAGTGGCAAGCATAAAAGTGGCACCCTTGGGCACTCTCTTCAGACCTGTGTAAGACAGAAGAAGGACTGGACTTGCTGTTGAAACCTGTGAGGAAAACTTTAAGGGACGGACCTGCTCCCACAGCTCCTAGGACAAAGAAGTTGACTCCAAGAGTCAAGTTGAATGACCTCCTGTTAAGCTATAGTGACACAAAAACTGCAGGAAGCCTACCTTCCTGGAAGAGAGCAGCTGATCACTTTCCATTGGACCTGCCCTTTACCCTGCGTACTGTTCCTGAGGTCATGGAATCCTTAACTGGTGTCAGAGTGCACTCCTTCTGCCTAATCCTAAAAACTGGGGACTTAGCAAGTTTTTGCTAACATTTTGCTTGGTGACCCATCGAGCAACTAGGACCAACCTGCCAGCTGATCTGTAGAGTGTGCATTTCCAGTGGCCCAGACTGCACCGCAGATCCCGCTACATTCTCTGCTCCACACCGGAATTCGTGTACTCCGAGCCCTTCTCAGTTCCCACCTGCAGCTTCATTGACGCCACCATTGAAAGATAACCGATAAATGCGAGAGACCTCCAGGGTGCGAAAAATTAAACTGTTCCCACCAGAGCTTTTTCTGCCTAAACTAAAGGTTTCTCCATGGCTCCATCTCAATGCTGCATTCTGTCGACGCCAAACCCCTATTCTCGGCACCAGTCCATTACCTGGTTTCTCCGAAGGCTATTCATGAGGTAACCTTTCTACCAGGATGAACCTGGTCCTCATATCTGACTTGTGCTCCATCACGGTCGGCCTGAAAACGTACTCTTGTCCCAGTTAAGCGCAATCAGATGACAGCAGTTGCTGCTTAATGCTTTTTGGCCATGGTTTCATCTTAAATTCTAAAAATTCACATTGCATGTTCCCCTTATTGGAGTTTTGCCATTTTGGTGTCATTCTGTTCATTAAAATATTCTCTATTTATATAAACTGCAGTGGGATTTTTATTGTGTTGTGATTTTGAATTTGTAACTGTTTTGGTTCTTCTAAATGCTTTACACATTTTCTTAAGTTAAGCCTGTCTCCTCTGTGTCATAGCTACCTTGAGCTCAGATTGAAATTACTGAAACCTTTACTGGACCTAACAAGAATAATGCCATTATTAGCAACTCCAACTCATAGTCCACTTTCTCACATCCAGCCAATGTGCAATTGCATGTTTTTTCACTTTTTTTCCAAGAGGAACTGGATAAATCCTTTGACCTACCCCCTTCCATGAAGTTTAGTGGTGTTCCGTTTACGTAAGCCCTTGTATAAATCTCTGACAATACTTAAGGTGGAAAGCATTGGAAAGGTGTTCATAAATGTTCACAAACCGACATGTATATGGACATTCACAAACTTTCAAGATAAACTATGCTGCAAACTGTCCACTCCTACCAATTGTGTGATATTTACTCCTTTTTACTATAATGCTAATATAGGATGATATTACAAGAAGCAATGGATTTACAACTGGTTGATAGTCCTCTGTTAATACCCAGCAGTCTTTAATCTAGCTACTTTCAATCATAAAAGTAATTGTAGAACTGGAAATGGCTTTGTGAATCAGGCCCAATAAATGCTTCTGTGAAATAGAGAATTCAGATTTCTGTTTTTCACCTTTTCTTGCAGAGTAGTACACTCTGATGTCAGTCAAGGGGTCAGGACTTGGAAAGGTGCATCTTGGGGATCAGCAGGGCTCAAACAGGTTCAGTTGCAATTGGGCAGCTGAGCAATTGCAGAGAGGCCTCTGGAGCTTGTTGTGTCCCTGTAGCTCACACAGGAGGTCAGCCAATTGACCCGTGGCGTAACTCTTGGTAGTCTGGAATAAAGGGAGGCAGATCCAGTCTTTCTTCCACACCACAAGGCAGTCCTTCAAACAGCAGGGCAGTCCCTCTTCTGTAAATTCCACAGGTCCAGGAGTGTTCGTAGGAGTGACTCTGGAGCTCCAATATTTATACATGGTGACAGCTTTTCTGTGTGGGGGGACTTCCTGTTCTATCCCTACATCTGGTTCTGGAAAATTCTTCTCTTGTCCAGGCTCCAGATTGTCTGGGGGTGACAAAAGACAGACCAGGTCTGGTGTCAGATTCCTCTGTGTGGGCAGGAGGAAAAGCCATTTGAAGTGCAAATGAGACTGAGCATAGTCCCTCCCAGTCATTCTGCCTGGAGGGCCCATCCTGTCCACACGTAACCCCCCTCTGTGCCATGATCTAGAAGAAATAGTTGGAACAAGAAAATACCACCTTTCTAAAAGTTGCTTTTTCCAAATTGTAACTTAAAACCACACTTCGCCATTAAAGAGGAATTAAAATTACAATCAATTTGAGTCTAAACAGCATATCTCTATCTACTTCCAAACCCAAATTAGCACTTATTAAATGTAATAAGGTAACCCTGTGTTAGTTACTGGGAAAGATAGGCCTTACAACAGTGAAGAATGACTATAGGAGTTTGTTCACTACCAAGACATGTAAAACTTGAGCATACATGTCCTAGTCTTTAAATACAAAGCACCCTACCCTATGAGTCTTTAGGGCCTACCTTAGTGGTGACTTTTATGTATTAAAAAGGTAGGTTTAGGAATAGCAGACAGTTTCTTTTGCTAGGCCGAAATATCAGTTTAAAACTGTACTACAGGCTACTGTGGCAGGCTTGGGACATGTTTTAAAAGGCTACTTTAGTGGGTGGCACAATGAGTGCTGCAGGCCCACTTGGAGACCGTTCTGTGAAAGGCAGGATCACACACATCTGTTGCGCAACCAAACTGAAGAAATTTACCTAAGACTCCGAAATGCCATTTACTTGAGAAGCGCAACACTAAACCACAAGCTTTAATCCAATTTGATGGTCTGGGTCTCCACCTTCTGAATTAGCCCTCTGAGACTTCAACCTCCAAGGTGGTCTCTCTTCATGATCTAGAGCATGGTAAGTCCATGCACTACCATTCTCGCGCCCTCAGTTAATGAATTTTGCTACTAGAGCCACCCTGAACATTGCTGCATGTTCGGAATCCTTTAAATGCCTTCCTCATGCTGGGATTGTTTAATTGTTTTTGGAATTGGCTGTCTCCCTTGTTGTCTGCTCGTCCTGAAGAAGACCCACCATGACGCTTTCCTAACTGCGCACCCGTCTGGGTCGAAACGTCAACATACTTATCGGTCCATGTCCATTCGGTCTTCCGGTCCCAAGAATCAATAAGCCTACCCAGCTTGTTCTTGAGACACTTTGCCTATGACTAAATTGGACAGCCCCCAATTTTTCCCTTTAGTTGCCTATTGTATATTGTGTATATATCTATTTGTGTCATATCACTTATATATAAACTACACCCAGTCACTCATGTCACCTTGTCACTTTATTCACTCAATTACATGTCACTGATGTCATTTGATGATTTTTTAAGTTTGACAGCCATATATGATTATATGCTTCATAGAGAAAAAAAGTAAAAATTGACTTTTCTGTCAAATATTGTGTGTCTTCTACTCTGAAGTCTACAAAGAAATTCATGATATTTATTATTATTGTTTGCATGATTAATACTTCATGAGCTTAAAAGCAATTGCTTTACCGGACAGAACCATTTGTAGTTTGTTATATATATACCCAGGTTCTGAGGGACACAGGGTTACCCCATTGACTCTTTGCGCAGGCCCACTAGTAGCATTTAACTTACAGGCCCTTGGTACATGTAGTACTATTTATTATGGACTTACCAGTAAATTAAATATGCCATTAGGGGTAGGCAATTTTACCATTTTTGAAGTGAAAGCACAGACATTTTAGCTCTGGTTAGCAGTGGTAAAGTGCACAGAGTCCTAAAACCAATGAAAACAATATCACAAAAACAAGAGGAGTAAAGGAATAAAGGTTTGGGGCAATACTACGCCACAGATGTCAGGTCTAACACAAGTCCACTGAACCAAGGAACTGCAACTCATTTGTTTCACCATCACATTAGCATAAATGAGATATTGTGCCCCTGAATAATCAGTAAACTGGACAGACTGACATGGCAATAGATATTTTCAAAACAAACAAAGAGTAATGTCAAATTAGGGAGCGTTAAACTTTGAGTGCCTGAGTTGTCATTATAGAAACTAATGTCACCTGTGCATTCCTCTTCTTTATCCCATTCCTTCAAAGTGAGCTGCATACCACCTTCAGGACTGGAAAAACATGTTTGTGAAAAAGTAGGACCTTAACCAGTGATGTTGTAGGTAAGTCTCCGAATCTATCAAAGAAACCCTTGATAAAGGTGGCAAAGCAGTTCTTGTTCTTTTGGACCTCTCTGCGGCTTTCGACACCGTACCCCATGACCGCCTCCTGTGGAGGCTACAGGAGTGTGGACTTGGAGGAACGGTGTTGAAGTGGCTCTCCTCTTTTCTGGAGGACAGATACCAAGAAGTTTGGCTGCCTCCGTTCTCAGCCAGCATCTCGCCCTTGAACGTTGGCGTGCCACAGGGATCTATCTTGAGTCCAATACTTTTCAATATATATATGGCTTCCTTGGCTACCCTAGCAGAAGAGTGCGGGGCTATGATTATATCATATGCCGACGATACCCAGTTGCTCTTCACCTGTGAGAAGGGCGAGGAGTTTAATGGGGTAAAGATAAATAAATGCCTGAAAGACATTTTTGTCTGGTTCCGACACAATAATCTTAAATGTAATCCGGAAAAATCCAAAATTATCTTTTTCGGCACCCCTCCTCTGGACGCTTGGAAACAATGGTGGCCTTCTGATATGTCCACCCCCCCAGTCAGCAGTTAAGACTGTAAAAAATCTGGGAATGAAAATGGATGACGCCTTAGCTATGACATCTCAAGTACAGGCAGTGGCGGGCACGTGTTTTGGTCTCCTGAAAATGCTCCGCAGGTTTCTCTTCCTTTTGCCGACCTCTCACAGAAAGACGGTCGTTCAGGCCCTCATTACCTCCAGATTGGACTATGCTAACGTCCTCTATCTGGGCCTTCCAGAGTTCTTACTGAACAGACTTCAGATCGTGCAGAATGCAGCGGCCAGGGCAGTCTTGGGGCTCAGACCTAGAGATCGGATCTCTCACCATCTGAAGACTCTGCATTGGCTGCCTATCCGTTTCAGAATACTTTTCAAAGCATTGGTCCTGGCCTTCAAAGCTCTTCACGACATGGGGGCACAGTATATTCGCAGAAGAGTTTCGTATTACGTGCCTGGCAGAGCTCTGAGGTCAGCACACCAACACCTAATTATGACTCCAAAATGTCTCAGAAGTCGCCGCGGTGGACGGTCTTTTCAAGTGCAAGTGGCTAGACACTGGAACAAACTGCCTCTCTCGCTCAGGCAGGCCACGAACATATTGGCGTTCAGGAAAGAACTAAAAACCTGGCTGTTCCAGCAAATAGTTTAAATCCGTTCTCCCCGGTACTGATGTGCTCCTCTGTCAGTCTTTGTGTCTCTTTCAATCTCAGCGCCGGGACACTCTTTTGAGTAGCTGCGCGCTCTACAAATCCACTCATAACATAACATAACCTCAAGTTTAATCTTCTGAGCACCTCATCCACCTCTGCTGTCAGATCAAGGTTATCCCTTTATTTGCTCTTTCCCTTCGCTTCCATCTGAATCGTAACTTTCTTTGCTGTACTTGTGATATACCTCCTTGTTGACACAATCGAAGGACTATCCAACTTCTACTAGCAACCATACCCCAACCTCCCTCTTTAAACAATGAAGATACATCTGTTGGCCTGCATGAGATTACATCAGAAACTTATTTACAAAACAGATACGATTTCTTTTATGTGACCTAGAATATATTTACAGATCAGATACGATTGGAAGGTATTTACAAATCAGATGACATTCAACATTTATTTACATGAGTACAATATCCAACTTGCGCTTATGACTATCACGTTTCCATGTTATCAATAAAATGTCATGACAAGTAGTTGTTCAGTAATCTGGTCAGCAACTTTCTCTTTACTCTTTCATTACTATTGATAGCAGGGTCGGATTAGTAAGGCGGGCACTCGGGCAATGAGTGATGAGCTGGCATCTGAGTTACAGCTGTAGACCGCTTTTTTGGGAAATGTGGTGGCCGATTTGGGCTGTGCCTGTGCTGTTCAGATGCCACCAGCGGTCCAGTGGGGGAGGCAGAGGGCCTCTGTTACCTCCCTTTTACCAAGGGGGCGGAGGTGTCATTCCCGGTCTCTCGCTGGGCCAGCCAATTAATGTATGCAGATTGAACAGAACTGTCCTCACTTATATTCAGGTGTGGTTCACCATTGTAAACTAATCTGTGCACAAATAGTCCTGGCAATAATTGCATTTTTTTTTTTAAGAGAACCCCTCCTTCTCCTCCTTTTCATAATACTTAAAATACTGAACAGTGTTTTTGATAAAGGCTCAATCCATAAGTGTACCACTTTTTTAGGGTGATTGGGCCTATTTGTGATCCCAAACTTACCCTGATTGTTAAATTTCGAACTTCTTTTGTTTGACTCTCTCTTTGACTACTCTTCCCAAAGCCTCTATCCTGCAAAGCTCTTGCAGTGCTGTTCATGTTCCTTATAAGATTGTACTCATTTTTCACAGAGTTTTTGTACAACTTAGTCACGGAAATCATGGGTTTGGTAAATCTGGGCCATTTCTCATTCCCTATTGCAGCTTTAATCTTCATCATGTCTGCTACATTTACCCTGGTAACTTTCAGAGTCTTTCTTCCACCAGATTTTACTCTTCTCCCCATTTTCTCCTGTTTTCTTCTCCTACACCACCCTGCTCTTGACATGCTATTGGTGCCTTACACTTCATTCATTCTTTCAAGCGTTTAATTTTGCATTAGAGGTTCTATTTTAATTCTTCATGTTTGCAAACATGCTAGGCACCAAGGTTTTAATGGTTTGTGAAAATGATGATGGTGTGGCAATGTAATAAATGGGATAAAGTACTCCCTGCCCTACATCATAAGGATATTGCAAGTTACCTCTGAATTCCATAACCTTATAAATGAACTTGGACTTGGGCCTCGTTCCTCTATATGGTTATGGAACTCCTCGTTGACGTGCAATATCTGTATAATGTATAGGGGGTTCTTTATCCCTTATATCTCTTAATTCATTATCAACAAGCTCGGTCTGCCTTTATCTGCTGCAGGAAGGAGCTTATTTAGTCTCTTCTGCCCCCTTTGGACTGATCTTCCCAGTGTTCTTGCCTTGTCCGTAGACACTGAAATACAGAGTAACTGGTCATTTCTTTGATGTATTGTCTACTAGAATGAATCATACATGAGGACTGGCCCATTATGCCAATCTAACAAACCACCATCACTCTCCCCTCGTTAAACCACCATGATGCATTCCATGTTCTGTAATATCCACAGAGAGGCAGCTTGGGGAGCCAGTTCATAAAAGTGTCCCTATAAAAAGTTACTTTAAGTCTATAAATATATTGCAGGCCTTGCTATGATTGAGGAAAACAAACTGAAGCCACACATTCTCCTTCTTCCCTTCAGAAATTTGTAAGCATAGACTATTCCCAGGGCCTTTTCAAGGCTGGGGGGGGGGGGCTGCATGGCCCCCTGTCCCTTTATTGGTGAATCTCAGCCCTTGGCGTGGGCACCCCGGGGCCTATAACAGTTCGGGAACGGGGCCGCGTAGTTCCCTTTCCCTTTTTTAAAGGATTCCGGCCCAAGGGGTGGGCTTACCGGAGCCTATAATGACTCAGGGAGGGGAGCCTAGCGCCCCCTCCCCTTTATAAATGCAACCCCAGAACTGGGCTCCCAAGGGCATATAATGGCTCGGGGAAGGGGGCTGCATGCCCCCTGCATGCCCCCTCCCCTTAATTAATAAAACTGGCCCGGGCAGGCATTTGGGGGATATGTACTGGGAAGTGGCGCAGTGGGTCGTTAGCCTCCTTGGCTTAACAACACGCTCCGCCACTTCTGAAACGCAAGGCTGCACCATATTTACAAGAATGTGGTGCAGCCTTGCGTTACCCCCTGCGATGGCAAGTTTAACAACTTAGCGCCAACGCAGGTACCCTTGCACCAGAGTGCAAGGGTGTCTGTCTGCAGGGGAGGATTGTTTATGTGTAGGAAGGTGTCCCTTCCTGCACATAAACAATTCTAAAATGCCATTTTGTAACTTTCATATGTGCTGCTTCATGCAGCACACATGAAAGTTACAAAATGACATTTTTTTTAAAAGGTTTGTTTATGTACCGGAAAAGACACCTACCTGTACATAAACAAGCCATGGCATTTTGCTTTTTCCATGTGTGCTGCACAAAGCAGCACACATGGAAAAAGCAAAAACGAGGAGAAATAATGCATTTCTCCTCGTTTCGCCAACTTAAGACCAGGATTTTCCTGGTCTTAATTTTGCCGCTGCCTCCTATGTACGCCACCCTTGTACATAGTGGGCAGCGTCAAATACAATGGGTGTTGAGGTGGAACGCCCACCACAACACCCACTGCACGCCCCTTTCACGCTAACCATAGCGTGAAAGGGTGCCTTATGTACAAGGCAGCGTTAAGCCACGTTAAGTGGCTTAACGCTGCCTTGTACATAAGGCGCAGCCCCTATCGCCACCACAACATCAGTAAAAGTGACGTTGTGGTGGCGATAGGGGCTTGTACATATGCCCCTTTGTTTCTTTTTGTTTCCAACCTTGCATGGGTCCAGTGGGCTCGTGGCAAAAACTACCGTTTCTTTTTTTATTTTGACCCCACTTGTGTCCCTCTGGGTGCCCCCATGGGGAGTAGGGGGCAGGGCATCCATACCGTGCCCCCATATATATTTTTTTAATTTACTACTTTAGAACAGGGGATTAAGTTTCCGAGTCCTGTAATGGCTGGCAGCAATATTTTTCTGATGTTGCTGGCAGCTAATTAGAGCGTTCACTCCTGGCGGAGTCTGACTCCCTCGGGAGTGAATTGGCCCAAGGGAAGAAAGCTCCCTGGCCCATCAGAGCGCTCCATTTTTAAATTGGCGCTCCTGTGAGAGTCTCTCGAGCCTCTCGTATGCCAAGCCGTCCAGATAAATATTTCTGACCCTTAATTTCTAAAAAACTACAGAATGGATTTAACCAAATCACAAAAGGTACAATCTGGGGACCAAGATCTAACTTTCTGCCAAATTTGGTGTAATTCTGTTCCTCGGTTTTTGCTGTAGCCCTTCTTAAAGAAGTCTATGGAAAATTCTCAGCACCCGCTTGATGGATCACCCCGAAACTTTTCACGCAGAAATTAGTCACAAGGTTCCAACTTTTAAAAATGTTTTGTGGAGATTCATCAAGCGAGCCCAAAGTTATTAGCAACACAAAAAAAGCTTTTCCTATGTAACAGCTGACCTATCAATAACTACCCAGTGGCAACCGTCACTGGTTAACATATAAAATACATACAGACATAAAAAACAACATACAAAACATAGACAATTCAATTACAAAATATATTAATAAATGTTACCAATATATAAAATAGTAAAATATTAATCCCCCAAAAACACATTTACTAAAAGTAATCTAAACATTCAAATGATTAGTCTAAACATAAAAAAAAAAATAATAATAACATAAATCCTATTTCACCAATTGTAAGACTCAAGAAAGGTTAGCTATACTATTCCCACTCCAGTTAAAGCAACAGTTGGGAAAGTGTTGGACTTCGAAGTGATTACATTTACTATTCCCACACCAATCTAAACAACAGTTAGAAAAGTATTAAACTTTGAGGGGTTACATTTATTATTCTTACTCCAGTCTAAGCAATAGTAGGGCAAGTGTTGGATTTCAGAAGGTTTAGATTTACTATTCCCACTTCAGATTAAGCAACAGCAGGGGTAGTGTTGGACTTTAGAGGGGATGAATTTACTATTTTGACTCCAGTCTAAGCAACAGTAGGAAAAGTGATGGACTTTGGAGTAGTAAGATTTACTATTCCTACTCCAGTCTAAACAACAGTAGGGAAAGTGTTTGACTTCAAAATGATTACATGTATGAATACAAGTCCTATTCATTTACTAAAAATATTTGAACACCTACTATAAAACATTATTAAATTACAATATGCAGAAAAAAATATATTTTTTATCAAAGATTAATATAAATATATATATATACATATATGTATGTATATATATAAATACATATATATATATATATTCACTGTAAAAACCAAAGATTACAGAGACGTTATAGTTAGGCTCACATTTCACTCGTACAAAACCAGTAAAACTCAGCAGTTATAGTTACCTGAGCTAATTATAACTTACTCCCCCGCAATGCACTGCTTATGACCTCGCATATTACATCACTCATGACATGGTCAGTGACATCACTGATGACATCTCAAATGACATCACTGATGACATCATCCAGTGACTGTGCATGTTTTCTAAACGTTTACCAGTGTTTAACATATACTACATATGTTAAAATAGTATAATTTCTATACTACTAATGACTAATACTATTTCTAACATATATTATGTGAGTGGCTGTGTGACTGTGTGACTGTGTGTATCCATGTGTGAGTAGCTGTGTGGGTGTATAAGTAGGAATGTGAGTAGCTCTGTGGGTGAGTGAGTGACTATGTGAGTGACTATGTTGGTGAGTGAATGGGTGTGTCAGTGCCTGTATGAGTAGGTGTGTAAGTGACTGTATGGGTAAGTGAGTGGGTGTCTGAATGGCTGTATGAGTGAGTGACTTGCTGTGTAAGTGTATATATGGGTGAGTGAGAGTCTGTTTGAGTGGCTGTTTGGTTACCTGAGTTGGTGTGTGAGTAGCTGTATTGTAAAGTAAGTGTCTATGTGAATGGATGTATGGTGAGTGGATATGTGAGTGCTTGTATGGATAGGTGAATGGGTATGTAAGTGAATGTGCGGGTGTGTGAGGGAGTGTGTGAGTGCTTGTATGGGTGAGTGAGTGGTTGTGTTTAGAGGCTGCATGGGTGAGTGAGTGGGTATGTGAGTGGATGTATAGATGAATAAGTGGGTATGTGAGTAGCTGTTTGGGTGAGTGTGTGTCTCTGTGAGTGGCTGTATGGGTAAGTGACTGGTTTTATGAGTATGTTTATGGGTAAGTGAGTGGTTGTCTGAATGCCTGTATGAATGAGTGAGTGGGTGTCTGAGTGGCACTATGGATGAGTGAGTGGTTGTGTGAGTACTTGTACGGGCTTGTGAATGGGTATGTGAGTTGTTGTGTGGGCGTGGGTGTATGAGAGGTTGTATAGAGGTGTGAGTGGATGTGTGAGTGCTTCTATAGAAGATGTCATCAGTGATGTCATCAGCGACGCCACTGACCATGTCATGAGTGATGTAATATGTGAGGTCATAAGCAGTGCATTGCCAGTGCATGAGTTATAGTTAGCTCAGCTAACTATAACTGCTGACTTTCACTGGTTTTATGTGAGTGAAATGTGAGCCTAACTATAACGCCTCTGTAACCTTTGTTTTTTTCAGTGAATTTCACATTTAAAAAAAATTCTATTTCCTAACTATAACGTCCCTGTAACCTTTGGTTTTTTCTGTGAATTTCTAAGTTTTTTTAAATAAATTCTATTGCCTAACTATAACGTCCCTGTAACCGTTGTTTTTTTCAGTGAAGTGAATTTCTATGGTTTTTTAAATTCAATTTTGTAACTATAACGTCTCTGTAACCTTTGTTTTTTCAGTGAATTCATAAGGTTTGTTAAATTCTATTTCCTAACTGTAACTTGTAACCTTTGAAAATGAGTGTGTGAGTGCATGCAAAAGTGTCTCAGTGGGTGTGTGACTGAGTGCGTGAGTGTCTCAATGGGTGTGTGAGTGTCTGAGTGGGTCTGGGTGTTCCTGCATAAGCGTCTCACTGGGAATGTGAGTGGGTGCCTGACTGTCTGATTGGGTCTGTGAGTCCATATGTGTGTGAGTGGGTGCATGAGTGTGTAATTGAGTGAGTCTCTGAATGGGTCTGTGAGTGGATGTGTGAGTATCTAAGTGGGTCTGTGAGTGCGTGAGCAACTGAGTGGGTCTGTAAGGGGGTGTGTGAGTCTCTGAGTGGGTTTGTGAGTGTGTGCACGAGTCTCTAAGTGGGTCTGTGAGTGGGTGCGTGAGCCTCTGGGTGGGTCTGTAATTGGATATGTGTGTGTCTAAGTGGGTCTGTAAGTGAGTGTGTGAGTGTCTGAGTCGGTCTGTGAGTGGGTCTGTGAGTCGGTGTACGTGTCTCAGTTCATCTGTGAGTGGATGCATGAGTGTCTGAATGAGTTTCTGAGTGGCTGTGGGAGTGTCTTAGTTGTTCTGTGAGTGGGTATGTTTTACTAATTCTCTACTAGTTTGCTACCTTTGTTCTGCTCATTTCTGACCTTTATGTTTGCCTCTTTCTGTATGTTTCTAACCTCTATTTTCTGCTCGTTTTGGACCCTTATTTCGCCTCTTTCTGCTTGTTTCTGACCTTTATTATGCCTCTTTCTGACCTCTATTTTGCCTCTTTCTGCTCATTGCTCACCTCTATTTTGCCTCTTTCTCCTCATTTCTGACCTTTATTTTGTCTCTTTATACTCATTTCTGACCTCTATTTTGCCTATTTCTGCTCACTGCTGATCTTTATTTTGCCTCTTTCTGCTCACTGCTGACCTCTATTTTGCCACCTTCTGCTCGTTTCTGGCCTCTATTTTGCCTCTTTCTGCTCGTTCCTGATCTCTATCTTGCCTCTTTCTGCTTTTCGCTGACCTTTATTCTTCCTCTTTCTGCTCCTTTCTGACCTCTATTGTGCCTCTTTTGCTTCCTTCTCACCTTTATTTTGTACTTTTTATTAGGGGAGGGCCATGGGCCGATTTCAACCCCGGGGTCCCATCCCCCGGCCATTATCCTTTGAGGAGGGGGGACGCGCAGCCCCCCTTCCCAGGCTTATTTGGCCCCGGGGACCCCATCCCCTAGGGCCCAGCCATGTCACCTGTGTGTACATAGGGCACCCAGTGTGCAATGGGACCGTGGGGGCGGAGCCTCATGGCCTGTGGGAGCCGGCAATGTTCTGACAGACAGAGGGCTGCTGAAAGACAGTTCCCTGTCTGTCAGAGCAATGTTTTCTTCTGTTTCCCTGCACGCATTTTGCTTGCAGGGAAAACAGATGAAAACTCAGCTTTCTGCAAGCCAGAGCTGTTTGACAGCTCCGGCTTGCAGAAAGCGGAATTATATTTGCTTTTGCTTCACCCACCAAGCAACAGCAAACAGCTACCTACAGAGGGTGGTCACCACTGGAGAACGAAGGAGCTGGCCATGGAGGGTGGTGTCCCGAGGGCCATAAATGGTTCCACGAGGGGGGATGTGTGGCCCCCACCATCGTACAACTTAGCCCTGGGGAGTTGTGGGGCCGCGATGAACCCCCTACATTAATTTCAGCTCTAGGGAAGTGGCGACCCCGGGGTTGCGGGGGGCCACGTGGCCCCCTTGCATTAATGGCAAATGTTTAGTTCCGGGAGGTGGTGGTTCCTAAGACTGCCGGGGGGGTGCGCAGGCCCCCCACATTAATGTTAAATGTTTAGCCCTGGGGAGGTGGCGGTCCACGGGGCTGGGTCCCCCACACACATATTTTTAAATGCCTTGTCATATGCCCCGGATAGACCCATGTAGCGGGGCTGCTCATTTTTTCCATTGTCCTCTTTTTTCACAATAACATTTCTTCCATGAACGTTTGCACATATTTTCATGCACGGCAATGTTGGATTAGTTTCTCTGAAACTACTTTTTTTTACACATCTAGCTTTGCATAACATTATCACGATGCCTCGAACATTATGTACAAGGCCTCTTTACGCACTATGTACAAATGTTGTTCTATCTCCATCCACGGGGCGACAGGGCTATCTACATATCCATAACATCGCTAATCTATTTGTACATCACAAGGCTGCTTTCTATTATAAATAATGAGCATCCCAAAAGATTAGTAGAGGAGGCACTTCAGCTGACACCGAGGGTCCCTGCATGCTGAGACTTCACCACCCAGCGGTCTGACATCTCCGTGAGAGGTTGTTCAGTTTGTGACCAAGACGGTACATTCTCTCCAGCTAGGTAATATGGTTGGATCCCTTGAGGGGATTCTTGGCTTCCCACCTACACACACTCTAGATAAACTCAGAGTAGGATTTGCATAGTTGGAGTATGCCTGATTACTGCTTTGTTTCTATGCCTCCATATATACATTGTTTTAGCGCCATGGTAGAGCTAAATCTACAATTTACGCTTTTGGTGCTGGTAATCACTTTTATCTGCTTCTGTCTACTGATTATTGCAGCACATGTATTCTATACCAGAATAAAGTCCCACTGTGTATTCTGTATACTTTTCTGAGCACAAGAACGCACGAGTGACTGAGCGAGAGGTTCTGATCTGTTTCCACAATCCCTGAGGAGTCAGGGTTGTCATGTTCAGTGGTTGCCAGAAACCATTCGCTCCCTGGTAAGATTAGGGGGACTTACGGTGGCACTGTGAGCTAGCTGGTCTCTAGGCCAACATATCCTGCGGGGGTGCCCAGAATCAGTCTAGGCACCTCATCCAAAGTTTAAGTTGTCCAACAAACGCACAGGTCCTACAGATTAGTGGGAACTACACAACAGGTGCCATCCCCGGTGCTGCGAGGGGGCCGTGCGGACCTCCCCACAGTAATGTTACATGTTTAGCCCTGGGAGGTGGCGGTACCTGGGGCTAGGCCCACCCACACACATATTTTTAAATGCCCCAGGGAGGTGGCATCCACGGGCTGTGTGGAGCCACTTAGGCCCCCGCATTAATCTTACATGTTTAGCCTCGGGAGGTGGTGGTCCCTGGGGCATGGGGGCACCAGCGGGCCCACCCACAGACATTTTTAAATGCCCTGGGGAGGTGGCAGTTCCCAGGGCATGGGAGTCCCGCACCGGCATCCCCGCAAATTTATAATTCCTCATTCCCTCTGGACCTGGCCCACCCCAGGTCTAAGCATTACAGAAGACTGGAGCCCACGCTTCTGGAGCCACGTTTTAAAAAAAATGCTTTTTATGCCCTGTGGGACTCCCCCAAAAGGCCTATGGGGTCACAGTATTCCTACCCTGCCCCCTTCCCTTTTTTTTGCATTTAATTCTGCCAACACTCCTTGTTGAAGTGTTGGCAGCCAATCACATTTCAGCACAGGACTGTTGGATCCTCGGAGGATCTGTGTCCCTGTATAAACAAATTTGGATTTTCCTTAATATTTCCAAAACTACTGAACAGATTTACACCAATTTAGAAAAAGGCACTTCTCTGGACCAATATCTACCTTTCTGCCAAATTTGATGTAATTCCGTTCAGCAGTTCGGGCTGTAGCTGTGTCTAAATTCCCTATGCAAAATTTCATGGGGAAAATGTGTTTACAGACCCCATCATTTTTCTCGGCCCGCTTGATGGATCACCCCAAAACTTTCAAGACAGCAGCTGAATTGAGTGGCTAACTAGTTTTGAAACTTTCGTGAGGATTCATCAAACAGCACTAAAGTTATTGGCAAAAAAAACGCTTTTCCTATGGAAACTGGGTTGTAACCGCCAGCAGGTAATATATATACTGCCGCTTTTTCTCTTTACAGGCCAAGCCAGTGAGCAAGGGCGAAGGAACGCCCGAAACGCGTATGGAATGGAATTCTTGGCATATTTGTGAACTGGAACAAGCGATGTTGATGCCCTGTGTGCCCTGCAATAAAAAAGGAATATAACACGACCGTGTGTGGCGCCTTCAATGTTGGGAGCTCGTTCATATGGATATGTTAGCGGCCTGCTCTGGTCGCGAGGGTGCCCCGCTGCTGGCGATGCGGGTCCAGCGCCTTGATTGATAGGGTGCGTTTGGAACGGCGTGTCCGTACTGCATGGACCTTCATTTGAGCAGAGCTACAACCTTACCTGTATTCAGTAACCCACTGTGGTATTTAAAAAAATTTAATTGAGGAGAATTTGCCGGCACCCAGTTGGGATTTAAAGAAATAAGTGAACTCCCAAGACCAGAATGCAATGGGAGTATACGCCTACATAGGCGAGACATAAAAACCCATTGCGAGTGCGATGTAATTGACTGCCGCTTTTTCTCTTTACAGGCCAAGCCAGTGAGCAAGGGTGAAGGAATGCCCGAAACGCGTATGGAATGGAATTCTTGGCATATTTGTGAACTGGAACAAGCGATGTTGATGCCCTGTGTGCCCTGCAATAAAAAAGGAATATAACACGACCGTGTGTGGCGCCTTCAATGTTGGGAGCTCGTTCATATGGATATGTTAGCGGCCTGCTCTGGTCGCGAGGGCGCCCCGCTGCTGACGATGCGGGTCCAGCGCCTTGATTGACAGGGTGCGTTTGGAACGGCGTGTCCGTATTGCATGGACCTTCATTTGAGCAGAGCTACAACCTTACCTGTATTCAGTAACCCACTGTGGTATTTTAAAAAAATGTAATTGAGGAGAATTTGCCGGCACCCAGTTGGGATTTAAAGAAATAAGTGAACTCCCAAGACCAGAATGCAATGGGAGTATACGCCTACATAGGCGAGACATAAAAACCCATCGTGAGTGCGATGTAATTGACTGCCGCTTTTCCTCTTTACAGGCCAAGCCAGTGAGCAAGGGCGAAGGAACGCCCGAAAGGCGTATGGAATGGAATTCTTGGCATATTTGTGAACTGGAACAAGCGATGTTGATGCCCTGTGTGCCCTGCAATAAAAAAGGAATATAACACGACCGTGTGTGGCGCCTTCAATGTTGGGAGCTCGTTCATATGGAGATATATATATATATATATATATATTTATTTACATATAAATATATATATTTTTTCTCCACAGAAAAAAACAAAGGTTACAGAGACGTTATAGTTAGGCTGACATTTCACTGGTACAAAAACCAGAGAAATTCAGCCGTATAGTTAGCTAACTATAATTCTCACCCCGGCAATGCACTGCTGATGACATCACATATTAAATCACTCATGACATGGTCAGTGACATCACTGATGACATCTCAAATTACATCACTAATGACATCATCCACATAATCTCTGATGCACCTACACACTCTAATATAACCTTTCATACATCCACTCCAAAATTCAGACTACCATTCTTGAAACCATAGATGCACCAGTACCAGTTAGTACATACCCACTCACTGATTCATAGGTCTACACACACAACCACTCACTCACCCATACAGCCACTCATACACGCAGTCACTCACTAATATAACCACTGATATATGCACTCATACACCCATACACTCACACACCTCCTCTCACCCATAGTTACTCACACACCTAGTCACTCAACCAAAGAGTCAATCACACTGCCATTTACTCATCTATACAGTTATACACACACACCACCTCGCTTATTCATACAGATACTAACACATACTTACTCTCTTATACAATCACTATCACAAGCACACACTCATCCATACAGACACTCTCACAATCACTCACTCTCACATACAGTCACTTATATACTCCAACACTCACATATACTGGCTTACACATATGCAGTTACTCACCCATATACCACTGAGACATCCATTCACTCAATGACAGAGCCATACACACACTCACTCACCCATTCAGCCCCTTGCAGATGCAGTCATAACCCCATAGAGCTAGTGAATCACTCACTCACACATCCATGCAGGGAGTAACACCCCCCCACCCATCCACACAGCCACTCAGGCACCCATACAGGTACTCAGACAATCAATCAATAACCCATATACACACTCATGTAGCTACTCACCAACCCATGCAGCCCCTTACACACAAACTGACAGACCAATACAGACATTCACACAGATTAGTCACTCACTCATACATTCACTGAGACACGTATTATCACTCACTTATACAGTCAGTCACGCACCCACTGAATAATCCATACAGACACTCATTCTTCAATACACCTTGGCATATATATATATATATATATATATATATATATATATATACGTATACATATATATATATATATATATACACATACATATATATATATACATATATATAACATTCTTAAACTTTTTAAAACACTCACTGGATGATGTCATCTGTGATGTCATCAGTGATGTCATTTGAGATGCCATCAGTGATGCCATCCGTGATGTCACTGACCATGTCATGAGTGATGTAATATGTGATGTCATCAGCAGTGCATTGCAGGGGCGCAAGTTATAGTTAGCTCAGCTAACTATAACGGCTGAATTTCTCTCGTTTTGTACTAGTGAAATGTCAGCCTAACTATAACGTCTCTGTAACCTTTGGTTTTTTCCATGAATTTCTGAGGTTTTTTAAATGCATATTTCTAACTATAACGTCCCTGAAATCTTTGGTGTTTTCAGGGAAATTCTAAGGTTTTTTAAATGCTAATTTCTACCTATAACGTCCCTGAATCCTGTGGTTTTTTTTCAGTGAATTCTAAGGTTTTTTTAAAATGCTAATTTCTAACTATAACCTCCCTGAAACCTGTGTTTTTTTCAGTGAATTTCTAAGGTTTTTCAAATGCTAATTTCTAACTATAACGTCCCTGAAACCGGTGTTTTTCTCAGTGAATTTCTAAGGTTTTTTAAATGCTAATTTCTAACTATAACGTTCCTGAAACCTGTGGTTTTTTCAGTGAATTTCTAAAGTTTTTTAACCAGCAGTCACATTTGCAGAGTGGTGGAGAAAGTGGTCTAGGCCTCCGACCAGCTCACAGGAATTCTGATGCGTAGGACTTACAGGAGGTACCAGGAGGGCTTCTTGGCCGCCAAGGTCTCTCTGGAGTAAAGTGGACTTCATCCCCAAACCAGTAGGGCGCCAGGAGGCTCGTTTGCAGAGTGGTGGACAAAGGTGGCGTGGCCTCCGAAGACCTCTTTGTGGGACTTACTGGAGGTAACAGGAGGGGTAGATGGCCACCAAGGACATCCTTGGGGGCCAACTACCCCTCCTATTATCTCCAGTAAGTCCCACACAGCAGGATTGCTGAGTTCTGATAGCAGGCCATGCCCCCTTTGTCCACAACTCTGCAAAAGCGCTTCCAGGCATGCTCTTGGTTGGGGGATGAAGTCCCCTTTGCTGATGGGGGTCCCTAGGGGCCAGCTAGACTACCTGTTTCTTCCAGTAAGCCCCACACAGTGGGATTGCTGAGAGGTGGTCACAGGCCACGCCCCCTTTCTCCACCACTCTGCAAACACACCTCCTGGCGCGCTCTTGGTTGGGACATGAAATCCCCTTGCCTCTTGAAGGTCCCTGGGGGCCAACTAGCCCTCCTGTTACCTCCAGTAAGCCCCACACAGCTAGATTGCTGAGAGGTGGTCAGAGGCCATGCCCCCTTTCTACATCACTCAGCAAATGCGCCTCCTGGCGCACTTCTGCTTGGGGGATGAAGTCCACTTTAGTCCTGAGGTCCTCAGGACACAAGGGGACCTCATCGCCCCACCAGCAGTGCGCCAAGAGGCACGTTTGCAGAGTGATGTAAAAAGGGCGTGGCCTCTGACCACCTCTCAGCAATCCCACTGT
Source organism: Calotriton arnoldi (assembly GCA_963921515.1). Taxonomy (NCBI): domain Eukaryota; kingdom Metazoa; phylum Chordata; class Amphibia; order Caudata; family Salamandridae; genus Calotriton; species Calotriton arnoldi. The sequence goes on along the minus strand of CAWUFW010004584.1, from coordinate 40,018 downwards.
GTGGGACTTACTGGAGGTAACAGGCTAGTTGGCCCCTAAGGACCCCCAGCAGCAAAGCAATTTCTGCCCCGGGGACCCCATCCCTCGGGCTGGCCCTTTGCTATTTTTCTTTTTTTAAACGGGAGGGGGCCAGTGCGGCCCCCTACCAGGGCTGATATTGTCCCGGGGACTCCATACCCCAGGGCATGGTCATGTCCTTAGGGACCGCAGGGGGAGCCCCAAGGCCCCCAAGGTCCCTGCCGGCTCCCCGCCTCCTGCGGGAGCTGGCATTGGTTTTTGGTTTCTGCTTCGCTTCATGGAAGCGAGAGCATTTTTCCTGTTCTCGCTTCTATGAAGCGAAGCAGAATTTGCTATGGCATGGCAGGAGCAGTGCTCCCGCCATGCCATAGCAAACTGCAATGTACCAGGGTTGGGCACCCCGGGACATTGCTGGAGCTGGCCCTGGGCACCGCCTGGGAGGGGTCCGCGCGGCACCCTCCTATCTTCTCTGTAGCCCTGGGGAGGTGGTGGTCCCCGGTTCCGGGGGTTTATTTGTTTTGTGCCGCGGGGAGGTGGTGGTCCCCAGGGTTGTGTGGGAGGGCTGGAGCCCCCCACTCATGTTGAAATCTTGATCTGGGGAGGTGGTGGTCCCCGGGGCAGTGGAAGGCACGTGGCCCCCCGCATTTTAAAGTATTAGCCCCGGGGAGGTGATGGTCCCTGGGGCTGCATGGGGCCATGTGGCCCCTCTGTAACTCAATGTATAAGCCTGGGGGAAGTGGCAGTCCTCGGGGCTGTGGGGGCTCCCGCATATCTATTTACAATTGCCCCCGGGACCTGGCCCACCCGGGGGCTTAAAGGAAATAAAGAGCAGGAGACCGCGCTTCGTTTTAAAAAAAATATTTCGGCGGGATTCGCGGACCCTACGCGACTCCTGCCGAAAAAAATAAATGCCTTTTTGGGCCCTCTTTGGGTCCTTGTGGGACCCCCTGTGCAGGCCTAGGGGGTCATGGTGTTCCTACCATGCCCCCTTTTCTTAATTTTTCATATTTTTTACCTTTTTCCTTGTGACTCAGTCTAACCGAGTCAGAAGATGGCTGCCAACACTTCCTGGTTTGAAGTGTTGGCAGCCAATCAGATCTCAGGCACGAGATCGGGAGTTTTCGCGGATCCTCCGCGGCCATATTTTTATATCTGGGAAATGTTTAAATTTCTCAGGAACTACTGAACAGATTTACACCACTTAACAAAAAAGTGCTTTCTGAACCAAGAGCTACCTTTTTTCCAAATTTGGTGTAATTCCGTTCAGCAGTTCGGGCTGTAGCGGTGTCTAAAGTTTCCTATGGAAATTAACATGGAGAAAAAGTATTTTGGGACCCCCATTTTTCTTGGCCCCCGCTTGACAAATCACCCCGAAACTTTAAACACAACAGCTGAAGTGAGTGTGCCATTAGTTTTGAAAATTTCGCAAAGATTCGTCAAACGGCGCCAATGGTATTGGCAAAAGAAGAAACGCTTTTTGAATAGAAACAAAGTCCTAACTATAACTATTTAATATATATATATATACATAAAGAAAGAAAGAAAGAAGAGAGTCTTTGGTGTGAATATTAAAGACACGAGACCACGCTTGTGTATCGGAGGCACCCGTTCTGAAAAGTGGTCGCCAGTTTTCCTGTGGATTTGAGGGAGTATAATTACAACTGGCAGAACCGCCGCAACCTTTCAATTTTATCATACCTGCCAACTTTGTTTTGGGACATTACTAAATGGATAAGTGCTGGTTACATAAAACTAGCACCTACGGGTGTGAAATGGAGAAGAGGGACATCGCGGCCGAACGAGGGGAAACAAGTTGGTGTGTCATGCTGGGACAGGAGCGCCGATAACTGCAAACTTGTCATGAAATCAAGTTTCATTTGTGGCTCATTCCTACCGAGCAATAACACCTACTCAAGGTAAAGAATTGTATGAGTATCTTTGAATGAAAATGAACACTTGCAGTAATGGCGGATGCTTGCAAGAATTTCCAGGAGAAGCATCAGTCCTTTCTTGCTATCAGTGATTTTATTCACCAATCACAGCCAATTGCGATGCATTTAAACTCAATTAACAGTGACATATCCAACAATACCTGCATTGAAAAAGGCTTACGCCGAAACGCATCTGTATGGTTAATAAATTGATACCTGAAACCCGTTGAGTGCTCTGCAATCTCTTTGAAGAGAGTCTTTGGTGTGAATATTAAAGACACGAGACCACGCTCGTGTATCGGAAGCACCCGCTCAGAAGTATTTGCCAGTTTTCCTGTGGATTTGATGGAGTATATATATATATATATATATATATATATATATATATATATATTTATATATCTCCAAACGACCACCTCCTTAAAAGCAATCGACAAGGCCACAGCGGGGAATATTGCGGGAGACTCTTTATTCACCGGTTACAGCTTTGCATAATGCATTTCGGCATGTCCGCCTTCATCAGATGCTGCTGTTACCCCGTTGTCACCTCCTTTGAACTTCCTGTGGCACTCCCATTGGTGGGAGATCAGCTGATCCTGCTGCATTGAGGACTAAGCAGTCAAATGGGAGACTACAGTTCCCAGCATGCATCAGATTAGGTAAGTGCGGCAGCAGGAATCGATGTTGCTCATGTGAGTGCTGTTGTTTGCCAAGCAAAGGGGGGGCCGTGTAGCAGCTGGTGATCACGTAATTGATGGTGTTCAGGGCTCCCTCAAGTCCCCTACGTCCAGCCCCAAAATTGAAACAAACCGGGCCGTGAGGTTAGCTGGAATCAAGCTCACCTGTATTCTTCCTAACCTGCTCACCTAAACAACACAGCATTAAAAAATAAATGGGTAATACGTATATAAAGACTAAAATACACATTAAAAGAAATAAAGCAGTACAAACAGACAATAATTAATAAATTAAGTAATATACATAATTAATATTCAAATATTTAATTAACAAAAAATAACATTAAATCAAAATACATTCAATTGTATTTGAGTGTGATTAGAATCTTTATTCGGTTTTGAATAAAACCATAAAAGACAGCACCAGAGAATATTATGCAGTACATCAGCAAAATTCACAAGTGCAAACAAGTTTAAACAAGTCATCTCACATAAGGATGATCGTGTCAGACTCGGCTAAGAAATTATAATTAAAATCAGAATGCAAAAACATTCATAATACATAACACCAAAAGTCTTTATAATTCTAAAATGAGAAAAATATGCAAATTCATCATATGTTTTCTTCAAATTCCTTAATTTAATGGCACCAGCTAAAAAACAAGCCACGTAAAAACATGTAGACTGATCAAGGAGTACCTGTAAATGTAGCAAAGCAGGTTTTCCCTGAGTTAAATGATTTCCTTTTAAAAAATATTTTGTTTTCATAGATTTCTATTGAAGGAACAAAACATTATAAAATGCAATGTATCCTGCCTTGAGACCAGGTCACAGTTACAGGGTGTTAGATCTGGGGGTCTCTAGTTGGCAGAGGTAGGTACCTTTGTCCAAATAGGGACCCTTGCTTCTAGTCAGAGTAAGGGGGATACACTACTAAAATAACCCCTGCTCACCCCTTTGGTAGCTTGGCACGAGCAGGCAGGCTTATCTCAGAGGCAGTGTGTAAAGCATTTGTGAATACATACAGTAATACAGTGACACACTACAGATGGACACCACACAGGTTGTAGTATAAAAATAAGTATTTTTATATAGACTTAACACAAGACCCAAAATGACAAAAATCCACAATACACTATGAAAAATATGACTGTCAATGGTAGAAAATAGTTCAGTTCAATAAAGATGGTAAATGCGACACTCAATGTTCAATGTACCTTTGGATGCATAGCGCGATACAAACAAAAGAGTTGCAGGGAAGGTGATGCGTCGGTTCCTTACACGCAAGAACGGTGATGCGTCGGTTCCTTGCTCCGGGGGAGGTGAGGCGTCGGTTCCCTACTGCTGCGTAGGGGACGGTGATGCGTCGGTTCCTTACCGGAGAGGAGGTGATGCGTCGGTTTTTCACCGTGTGGGGAGGTGATGCGTCGGTTTCTTACTGCGCTTCTGTGGCGATGCGACCCGCAGCGCCGCAATGACGACCCGGTGCAATGAAACAAAATGGCGTCTTCCTCTCGATGCGACAACGAAGGGGCGATGCGTGCACGCCCGATGGCCGTGTGGCGACTCGGTGAATCTTCTGAGCCGCGACAGACACACTTCTCCGGTGATACGACGGCGTCTGCTGCGACGGCGGCACTCTTCTCCGGTGATGCGAGGCGCTTCGGTGATGCGATGGTGACAGCGGCAACAGCGGCACGCTTTCTCGGCGATGCAACGACAACTGCTGCGGCGGCGACACGCTTCTTCTTCGTGAGTCGCGCTTCCAGCTCCCAGCGACACGAAGTCTCTCAGAAGGCCCAACACAACAGCAGGCACTTCAAATTCCCAGCAAGGGAATTCAGGGGAGCTGATTGGTGAAGTCTTGTATCCCTGAGACTTCAGCAGGAGGCAAGCTCAATCTTCAAGCCCTTGGAGATTTTCTGCAAGATGATGAAAGTAAGCACAAAGTTCCTTTCTCCTTTCTTTGGCAATCAGGCAACCACTGCAGGCCAATCCCTCAAACAGCACACAGCATAGGGATAGTCTCCTCCTTCAGTTTCTCTGGTTCCTCTCCTCAGCAAAGGTTCTTCTTGTTTCCCAGAAGTGATCTAAAATCTTGGGGTCTGGGTCCCAATATTTATACTAGCAAATCCTTTGTCCTCTGAAGGCAGAGGGTCCTGTACCTAGTCCAAACCAGTTCTGGGTGCATTCTGCCAGTGCACACCTTCTTCCTTTATCAATGTGGGCCAGGGACATCAGACGCACCACAGGAGGTGGAGCCAGCATTGTGCAAGGCAGGCACAGCCCTATTCAGGCCCAGGTGCTACTCCTCCCACCACTCTACATGCAGATAGGTCTATTCAGCCCTGTGCTGACTCACCCTGTCTCCTGGAGCCCCCAGCCCCTGTCACTCACAAACCCAGACATACAATACACAAGCTAGCAGAGGCAGGCTGGATGGTTAGGCAAGAAAATACCTACTTTCTAAAAGTGGTATTTTCAAACACAGAATGTTAAAACCAACTTCACTAAAAGATGTATTTTATCATTCTGAGTTCAGGCATACTAAATTCGTTTTTCTTCCATGTCCCCTGGGTCAGTTCGGATTATAAGATGTTATATTCAAACTGCCCATTCTGGCCTATGGGAACAGGTAGCCTTGCAATAGTGAAAAATGAAATTGGCTGTAATTCACTATCAGGACATGCCACACACACCAGGGCATGTCCTACCTTACACATACAATGCACCCTGCCCTAGGGCCTACCTTAGGGGTGACTAATATGCAGGAAAGGGAAGGTTTGGGGACTGGTAAGTGGGTGCACTTACCAAGTCGACATGGCAGTACCAGACTGCACACAGGCTCTGCAATGGCAGGCCTGAGACACACTTTACAAGCTGCTCCTATGGTTGGCACAACCAGTGCTGCAAGCCCAGCAGCAGCATTTGATTCACAGGCCCTGGGCACAAACAGTGCACTGTACTAGGGTCTGACAGTGAATCAAATAGGCCAAACATGGAGTCACTAATCCATACATCAATTTACCATAGGGAGCACTTACACTTTGGCACTGAATAGCAGTGGCAAAGTGCCCAAAGCATCTAGACCATATCAACAACAGTGGAGGCATAGTGAAAAAATGGAAGGGAGACCCACGCCAAGGATGCCAGGTCTAACACTGGGTACTGGGGAATGATCCGTATACAAACCCCTGGGAACCGCAAGTAAATGGTGGACCATATTAAACTTAAACCTAGCCAATAAAAAACAATGGTTCAGTGAAGACCTTTGGAGAAGAATCTTGGGATGCCCCAAATCTATTAAGGAATTCTTGACAAAGGAGAACCATGGGATTCTAGTGCCATACAAGGTTAAACAATCCTTTATCAGCAAACAATTTAATTTGGCTTCTGGCTTCAGCCAGACTGAGATCCATAACAAGAGATGATGTAGTCTCAAAATGTCAGCAAGTAAACCCTGACCCAGCTCTTCATAGACAATAAATGAGGCTTAACTATTGGAGAGAGAGATAGCAATCTCTTCTGAATCTAGTTCTCCACAGTTTGCAGAACCCCAATAGTCAAGTGAATTCATTGTTAGGTTGTATGCATGGCGCACTGAGCCATGTATAAGAAGGGTTCTAAGCTAATCCAAAGTTTGTTAACTGTCAATGACCCCACAAGAACTCTCTGCTCCACCAGCCAGCATCTCTTTAAAATACCCAGAATTAAGAGAGCCAGGAGTGGCGGTCGCTCCTTTACATTTTTGGCACCAGAACTCTGGAACTCCCTTCCTTCTCAAGTAAGTAAAACAGAATCATAATCGCAATTGCTTAAAAGCACCAGAACTCTGGAACTCCCTTCCTTCTCAAGTAAGTAAAACAGAATCATAATCGCAATTGCTTAAAAGCGCCCTTTTCCTTAATTGGCCAGTCAGAATTCTATCTGTTTGCTATCTCAGCGGTGGGAGGCCCTTATGGGTAGCCATGCGCTCTAAAAATTTCTATGAATAGAATAGAACCTACATCGGCCACAGGAAAGGAGGCCCTGCCACTGGAAGAACCACCTGTAGCCCCCCTAGCCCCTGAAGCTGTAGATCCCCGCCCCCCCACCCCCTGGCAGGGGACGTTCATGCAGATCACCAGGAGGTGAGGATGGCAAGACCTCTGCCACCGCCAGCAAGAAACCTTGCTTGTAATTTCCTCAAATGTATTCATACCATTCACTCTGTGGACTATTGGTGGTCACATTTGCCTTTCTGATGCCAGTAGTATTTTGGACATTGGACTTCAAACAATACTGGCACTACAAATATGGTTTCATTCACCATGACCGACATGTTCACTTTTTGCTTTGATTTTGTTATGTTCACCCTCCTTAATTTCATCACGTTTGGTGCAATACATTTATAAGTCAAAAAGTCATAGACTGGTGTTGTATATCTCAACTCTATCAATACATTTGTTTTATTCCTTTATATAACTTGACAATGACAAAACATCAAAAGATTGTGTCAACATAGATGATTTGCAAGTAGGTAACATTTATTTCAAGTTCCCAAACATGACTCCCAAAATATGCCATACCATTCAATCATGACCTGCTATGTTTAGCCCATTTGACCAACACTTGTCTGTCAACATTTGCACTAACATAACAATCCATACATTATGCTAATACTCATTGCTAGTTTGCACATTTCCAGTTCAAGACCTTGCCAACATGGAAGAACAGGATAAGGCCAAAACAATAAGATAGCATAGGCAAATTATCATTGATTCATGTCATCAGCTGGAGCCAGATCTTCTGGCTCACATACGGAATCTCACATAAATAACACCAAGAGACAAAATCATGGCAGCACTATATTCTGTAGACACAGGATCATTACAAACCATTGTTCAAGTATCTGGTGGAATGTCACAACAAAGTTTCAGTGGTGCCACTAGCAGTATGTCCCACAATGATGTGACACATCAACACCCACATACACTTTACACACAATGAGGATTTAACCAATGTAAAGGGAGATTATCATGATTTGGCTCAATCACCACATATGTTTTGACCAAATGATGGTACACATATTGCTTTAGTGCCAGTACACAGCAATACCAGCATTTTGATTTGCACATCCAAAGTCTGTGTCTGTCTTTCCCAGGATGAACCCAGGCTCCCTTTGTACATGGAAACAGCACCATATACCTGCAAATGTCACAACTCTGAAATGTCCAAATGAAAATGACATGGTGAAGGAGCCAAAAACAGATCAAAAACAAAATATTACTAATCACACAGAACATGATGGCCACATTAGAAAGTCAACTTTTGGAGGACACAGTTTCATAAACAATCAGGAATAACCAATACAACTGAACACAGTAGTCAATGTGTCCACACTTTGATCTACAAACAACTTTGGCCTGATTTTCACAGAACATGCCCTTCCCAACAAAGTACCACCACATACTTCTCTCATCACCACATCAACAGTTGGTGTAACGGTGAAAGGCATGACATGTAAAGTTATACTAACACTCATGAGAAGAAGTTGTCAATCACATCTAGACGTAAGTCAACTCCTTCCTCTTCACTACTATCATCTTAATTTGGACGATCAGAATTCTCACTCTGAGCCTCTTCATGGTCTCCGTCCTCTGCGATGTAAGGGATGTTCTGTTGCAGGGCGACATTGTGGAGCATGCAGCAGTCCATGGTGATTTGTCACACCTTGGTGGGTGAGTAGAGGAGGGCTCCACAAGTTTTGTCCAGACAAAGAAATCTCGCCTTTAGGAGCCAAAAGCCCGCTCCACTGGCTGCCGTGTTCTTCCATGGGCCTCATTGAAGCAGACTTCCCCTGGCATTGTTGGATTCCTCATCAGTGCCAACAACGATGGTCAGTTGGGATACGCTGAGTCTCCTAGATGGAAGACAAAAAAAGGCCCAAAATAATGTAACACTATTCCAGATTATGCAACTAGCAATACCTCACACAATATAATGACAGATTCTACGGACCAACAGACCAGGCCCTCTCAGGTCCAAGTTGAGACATTTGCAGGAGCATGGGGCTGTTCCATAGTACAAATGAATCATGGGCAGAGCCATGGAAACAGACACTGATGCTGTGATGTACAAATCAGGTAATCAGACAACTTGCACGTTAATTGAATGGAAGTTCTTTTGATTCCGGTAGACCTGTTCTCTGGCGTTTGGTAGCACTAAGTAGTATCAATATGTATTCCATCAATTGCTCCAACCACATGTGGTAGGAAACCCAAACTGTAGAAGTCACCCTTCACATTAGCTAAATCCTGTTGCTGTGGAAATGGGATGAAGCTGTTGATGTATCTCATCATTGAACTTCTTGCTTATATCCCTTTCTTCCATGGTGGCCAGGTCTGGAAATGGGTGGTACACAGGAGGCTGTCGTTTCCTCACTCTCCCAGGGTTCATATGTCTGCATTTGAAAAACATGTGAATGTTTGTTACAACATGCACAACAACATATTTGATGAGTAACACAAAAGTCATGCATTTTGACAAAATGTACATGGTTTAATACATATTTTGAACGAACATTTGCTCATTATCCTTTATCCATCACAAATTAAATGTATGGCCTTGATATGATTCTGAAAAATAAATGTGTTAATAATCCATTCCAAATGTATTAGTTACACTTTAAAAAAAAGTTTTTCCTCAAAAAATACCAACAGAGGTTTACACAAGACCACACTAATATTGTGTTTCAGCACAGCAACACACTACACACAAATGTTTCTTTAAAAAAAATAAGTGTCCATCGAAGTGTGATTATATGAACAAACTAGCACCTATTTGAAGTGGTGGTGATGCACTTCCACTAACACACCCTAGTTTGAACTCCTAAAATGGCGGGTGCCTGACCTCACCGATAGGACATTTGGAATCAGACAGTGGCGGCGGAAGTCGACCGTGCAGTGGGCGGTAAACTCCACGATGGACAGAGCCCTAGGCTAAAGTTGGTAAACATAACGGGAGAAGGCCAATGTCTGTGTCCGTCTCCGCTGAAGATTGTGTACGTCGCGTACATGTACGCGGCAGTTGGAAAAAAAGCTCCCTTGCCTCCTAACACTGCTGCTATCAAGACCTCCTCCACTTTTGATGCAGTATCTCACCTCTGGCAGCAACCATGCCAGGTCTAACAGGTGAGAGGGCCCCTGTCGTCATGCTAGAGGAGCTGGAGTTGTTGGCAAGGGAGGTCCTTTCCCTGCAAGGCTGGCTCGATGGCTCACCGGAGGAACAGGTACGTGTCTGGCATACATATGTGAATCTGTCTAACTGGCTCTTTTCGATTTACACAGGCTACAATGTCCCTTTTGAGTTCCAGAGTGAAGTGTAGTGATTGATGTTAAGTGTCACATAATGTGGTCCTTACATAGGACAATGATGTTAGGGATTTGTATGCACTCTCCAATGTCAAATATCCAACACCATCAATATGTGTTGTGTATTTAAACCCTAGCTTCAAATTGTTGTGTATGTAGAGATCTATGCATGCATATGTTTGATATACTTGTGATAAGTTCCAAAATGACATCATGGTAAATGGAACAACATCATATACTCTTCACACCTGGAGATATGTATGTACTGTGTTAAAAACAATTGAAAATTATGTTAGTTATGCGTATAGTCCCACAAATCACTCAGCTTAGATCAGGGCTCTCCAAAATGTCATTAGAGAACCACCAGTAGCTCCCAGACCCCTTCAGAGTAGCATATAGCCTTGAGGTCATTTATTGGATGGGCACAAGGTGACCCTTGTAATGTAAAAGTTGAGGAAAGGCAGTGTTCATGTGATATCATGATCATCAGGCTGCAAATAGCAAGGCCAGTCATTGAGCAGTGTTCATTCAGAATCATGGGTCAGGCTAGGGTTGAGTCAAAGGGTCATGAAGCACTGAGGGACAGCTGTCAAGAACATTTATCATTTGCAGGTCAAAATTTAAGGTTTGCTTAAAATATCCCCTAGATGCTTTTAAATGGACAACAGTTGAAAGGGAGAGTTCCCTGACTTTTTGAGCTAACACTTCTTTTCAACTGATGCACATTTCAAAGAATGTCATGGCCAAACTTCAGGCCCCTTATTCACAGTGGCCACTATTCACTGTGCCATAATTAATATTGTTTAGCCTTCAGTAGTTCACAATCTTTTGCACTGATCCAAAGTAGGTTATATCACAGATTATGTAGGGGCCCCTGGGCTAGATGATGTCACAGGCCTGGATTGGGTGTTTAGACCATGGCATGGAATGAGGTTGGGCAACAGGTCACCATTAAAATGTGTATGAGGTTATTGGTTTAGGTCAGCATGTGACTATACACGTTGTTTGGTAACTTATGAATTATGCTACTGATAGCTGTAGACAATTTTTGCGACAGTAATGCAGGCAAACAAAAAGTCACAATACCATTGTTTGTTCTTTCCTTTCATGTATCCATACAGATCATCACCCATCAGAAGGTACGGACCATGGGGGTCTACAATTGGCGCAGTGTACATTGCCGCTAGAGGTGGAAGGACCTAAGATGCTGGAACCATAAGATCGCTGAAGTCCAGCTCGGGAAGTCTTCCTAAAGTATGAGGGGCGCCGCCACACCCTGACCCTCCTAATGGCCCACATTGTTGCGGTGGCCTAACCGGAGCTTGATGGGCAGTTGAGGGCCCAACAGCAGCAACAAGAGGGTAAGTTTTTATCAGAGTTACACATGTTACATGGCCCAATTTTTGTTATAGCCAGGATTATGGCCATCAACAGTCAGGGTGAGCCATGCCCAGTGCTCCAAACGTGTTCTTGAAGGTGTAAGCTTTGTGCAAGATGTATGATGATGTGCTTTGTTTATTGCTTTTTGAGAATGATCCCACCTGATTCCTGTCCACAACCAACGGACTGTTCTGAGCAGAGACCTGGCTGCCTAAACTCTACATATACATTGTGTTGTTTGATGTCATGAGGGCATGAGGGACAGTTGTACCAAACAGGCAAATATTCTTCAGTGTGTCAGGTGTGATGCTCCTTCACTAATGTGGATGTTGTAATGGTAGCTCTATTACAAGTGACGTAGCATACTAGACACTTATATGATATAGTGGCTGTACCAACTGTCACATTGGTAAGCTGGGATTCTACACAACCCAGAGTGAGCATGGGATCAAAAATGACTAGTAACCGCAGAATTGATTGCTACATATTGGTATCAATACATATCCAAATTGTGTTCAGCATCAGAAATACTGTTTCATACATGTTAAACAGTGACATATTTGCATGATATCTTACTGCTTCACAAATGTGTGTAGGACAGTCTGCTTTTGGCCAAATAATCGGGCTAGCCATACAATTTTTGATGAAACCAAAACAGGAATGTGTACACAATGGTGGCAGAGTAACAAATACCCCAAATTATTCCTCATTTTCCTTTGTCATGTCCAGATGAGCAATCAATGATGGAGTAAAATGGGAAACTTGAAGGTATTTTGGAAGATGGAATGTTCCATCAGATATATGTATGTATCAGGCCAAACTCATGACTCATTAGGCAAATGTTGAAATGCATAAAGGTGTACTATGTTCCATATTGTGAATAATATTTCGATCTTTGAAGTAAATATCATATATTAATTATTGTATGTGATGATTAGTGTGATGTTCTACAACATTTTGACTATAGTGAAAGCCAGCATATGAAACCCTTTCAAAAGATACAACAAAGTTCAATTAACTATAGATATTTAGGAGTCAAATGTGAAGATGCTTTTGCTCTGTACTGAAGTGTATTAGAAATTTTTTAAGTCCTATGTATTTCATTATCTTGTAGTAGTCATTTATCAGTCCCCACAAATATTAGTTTCAGACTGTCTTCAACCGTATAGGTATGGAGATAGTATGTGATACATTGCTAAGCTACTACAGTACAGAATTCATGTATAAATTGTGACACTTGACATATACTTTAGTGACTTGAAGTGAGTATTACCATGATGAAATGTCCCAATAAAGGTAACCTGCTTTCAGTTTATGTTAAAATTGGTACAACATTGTGGTATATGTTAGCAGACATTAATTTACATTTTACTTATTGATAATGATAAGTATGCAGATTTTAGGGCCTAGTGAACACACTGTACAATAGTATTGCTGGTTTATATCCTTTTTGGTGACACCAGTTCACTATTCTGTACAACAAAGGCCAACCACTCAGAGGTGAGAAACAGTTCCCGAAGAGGCATAATAATGAATAAGAGAAAACATCACACATGATAAAGGCGCCATCACGGGGAATGGCATAACTGTGAAGAAGTGTCTTCTGAAAATGTTGCCAACATAAATGTGCTTATGCTTATGTAGAAGCAAAGTTTGAGAGGCTTGAAGCAAGTGAAATCTGAAAACTTGGTAATTGTTTTGTGGTCAAAGTTCATGATCTGTTCTGTTTACACAGATACAATAACACTATTATGTTTGTCAGCATCATATGGGGCAGGTGAAGGAGACATTGCTGACATAGGCGGGGAAGCAGCTGGCCACGATCTTTCCAGTGCGGACACCACTGACAGCGAGGGAACCAGTGGCCAGCAGGATGAGGGGAGTGCAACGGAGGCCACCAGTGACTCCAGATCTTCTCTGGAGGACTCCTCCAGCGAGCACTCCCTAGTGGTGGTGTACCCTAGTGCACCAGTTACACCTGCATCCTTGTCTGCCAACCAGAGTAACATCTCCACCCTCCCTCTTGCTCCCCCTCCAGTTGGCACACCCAGGTCTGCTAAAAGGCCTGAGAACTCCTTTTCTGCAGGCACCTAGCCCCTTCCCCTGTCTCCCCGGCTGCCCTGAATGAGGAGGCTATTAGCCTCCTCCGGAGCATCGCTGTAGGCCAGACTGCCCTGCTGAATGCCATCCAGGGTCTTAGCTGCCATATGCAACAAATGGTAGCTTACCTGGAAGGCATTCACAGTGGTATGTCTGTCCTACAGTGGTAATTTCAAGCTCTGGTCTCTTCATTCATGCCTTCTTATTGAAACCTATTGGTGCATTTAACTTGATGATGGACTGAAGGAAAATACAAAGGTAGCTTGGCTTGTTCAATCCCAAAAAGTTACAAAAATAATGATCATTTAGTCCGAAATAAACTGTGTTCCATTAACAGATACAAGAGTCTTCGGAACCTCTTTAATGCTGAAAACACCATTTAAAAATTGATCACAACATCTGTGGTGAGATTACATAAAAAAGAATAATACACCAACTTAGAAAAGTAATTGGGCAAAACAGTAAGATATCTTATAATATGTGATGCGGCATTATACGGGCCTGACTCCAGTGGTACTTTTGAAGCATTCATCTTATAGCTGTTGAACCTGGATGCCCAATGTGCATAATTCTGCTAAGTTTTTTTGCAAGTATTTTCCATGAAATGAATAAAACATTGCTTATTAAAATATCCCCTCTGATGGTTAACTCAGAAGATACCTGAGAAAAACTACACAAATTGCAGTCCAAATTCCTATCTGGTGGCCAAGTATTTATTTTTACTTTACTCAGCTGCTCATCAGAAACACATGCATCCAACCACTCTTTTGCTGTTATGGCACCCTCATAGTTAATTCACAACAATGTTATTATTCAGAAAGTGTAAATCAGCATGGTCGTATCTCACCTGCTTTTTTGAGTACCATCACCACAACTGAACCCATTCTGAAGAGTTTCTAGGTTCGGTTGTATCACCTTCACAAAGTGTTTCTAACAATGTTTTAGGATTACCATAAATGCTCAATGGTACAGTGTTACAGGGTGTAATTTATGAACAGTAGGGATTGCCTCACAATGTAGACATATTTATGCTCAAAGCCCATTACACACCCAATATGAGGAAGGAAAACATTTTGTGTTGCTCTAAAATTTGATTAACATTTTCATCATCGTTTACAAGTGCTGAGGCAAGAATCTCCTCAATAGATGTTGGAAACTCAGGACCAGGTTTCAACTCAACACCCAATTTGACCAAATCCTACCCACCAACAATATTTCTAACACTTTCCACAATGTAAATTTTGGTATTGATGGAACGTTCCATGAATTCAAATGTGTCATTGAACAAGCCCAACATGTTTACCTCAAACTCACCAAAAGCTTTTGTATTACCTTCAGATACCTTCAAATCTAATTTCCACCAATTAGCAACAACACCTAAATAATAGTAATGGGTGAGCCTAAGTTAACCATAATATTAATCCCAACTTTTCCATTGTGGACCAACCCAAAGGACCTTTTAAATTTGGTAACTGAACAGGTAGTCTCCTACATTTGTTACATCTCTGTCCTACATCAGGGCAATTAGGACTATTGCTGAGATGTAACTTAGAACCACACTTATATGAATTTGAGTTCCTTTTACTATTTATATTAAACTTGTAACTCTTGCCTTTATCCTTGTCCTATACAGCACACACCGATTCATCCATAGCTATGGCTTTAGCAGACAACATAGACCTTTAGGCTCCTTTTACTATATCCAAGTTGGATTGCGGCAAGCAAGTAAACGTTTTTTAATTTTCTTCAATGCACAATTAAAAACAAGCTTGTCCCATATGCAAATATCTAATAGAAATTCACAGCTGGCTGCTAGAATTCTCAATGGAGCAATATATTCTTCAATTGATGCTTGACTATACTGTTTTCTTTCTAAAAAAACTATGACGTTATAATATAACACTTGGTTATTCAGTAAAATACTTTTACAGTTTCACTACAACTTATTTGTACTCATCCCACAGTATAAACTCTACCCACACAAGTAGAACCAATACTTTCATTAGTTAGTAACACATGTATATAACATCACAATGTTGAATCACTCTTCACTGCAACGCTCACTGACAATTCCATAGACACTCTGCAACTAGCTTGTGATGCCTATTTGCTCCATACAAAATTTACAGGTTTTATTTGCAATGTTATTTGACAATTTAATGGTTGTTTTACATCAGATTGTGTTTTTCATGCTTACATGCACAAAAAGAGGTATCGGTTGGTGCAACTGGCGAGCCTGATATATGAAATCAGAACTTTGGGGACATTTCTCCCTGATAATGGAATTAATAATTCAGGGAAATCTGCAAGTAGGGTGGATTTTTAATTTGTAAATGTAATATCAGGAATGGGAATATAGTTGTTCACAGAGGGGTGACAGTGGTGTCCTTTTAACATCTGGTGAATACCTATGCTGTCTTATCTTTTTGGGTATTCACCAACATTCTCTAGTGATTTTCACACCCGATTTGTGTACCTGTGCTGGATAAAGTGTGCAAACCATTGTAAGAAAAAGTCTCCCAAAACTCCATTTGTTCTGGCAGCCAAGGGGAAAGGATTAACACTCATAGAAAAATATTTTCCATCTTGAGAAAAATGTGTTTGTTACATGTGCAAATTCACAGTTGACCAATACTTTGGGTCCAAATTTCCTGTTTTGGTCCAAAAAAACTGTATTATAAGTGTCCCAGTATTTCCAGGCATATATCCAACTGCAAAAAGCTAAAAATAAATTGGGACTTCTAGACGAAAACATTACTAAAACAGTGCAGTAACCCTAATTTCAACATGCATATTCCCCATTCCAGATGTCCAAACTTATAATGAATGGCTCAATAATGGCACAGTAGTAATCACCAGTACAAATAATCCTTTTCCATTATTACAGTGTCTAAACACAGAGCCACATACAGCTTGCCTGTCAGTCCTGTGAATTGTATGCCCTGCAGAAAGCCTGCAAGCATATGGACGGTAAAGCAGAAATACATATGGGAATCTGTGTATACATTTCTATGATTACTCCTGGCGTATTTTTAAATCCTCAAAAAATGAGGACTTTACTGATTTCTAGGTGTAATCCTACATGTGTACATTTCTGCATCGCTGTGCCCCTATGACATTGCATTCCTTATTCACAAAGAAATGCAACGTCATTGGGCATTCCACAGCACACATTCACATTTTTCTTAGTTTAACTTCTCATTGGGACAAGATAACAGGTGGTAGACCATTTATGTTCAGCATCACATAGAGGAGGATGAACCTGGATCAATATGTACTGTGTAGAGCCCCTGTGGCTCACGTCACATGAGTTTGCGCCAGAATAATACTCTTGTACAAGAGTGAAAAGGCCTATTTAAAGGTGTAAGATGTCCTAAAGTGTTTCTCTTCATGGACTTTCTCTCCATCAGCCAAGAGTGGAGCCATCTTGAACCCAGTAGGCCACCGTCCATGCTCCTTTTGCTTTCGTGTTGGCAAAGACCAGGCAGGATTTGGGAGACTGGCCTAATCATGTATATTGATTTGAATGGAAACAGCAGAACGGTATGATTATGGCCAGTGCGCACAGGATGGGAAATAATAATTTTTGTGAATCAGACACTTTTACTTTTAGAACTTCTAGGGAATATGTGCACAGTATTTATATTGCACTAATTTTTCTGACGTTTGTGAAAGGTATCCTATAGATTCACATAAGTTAAATAAAGGAGATAAAATATTACTTTAAGATTCGGCTGGATGGGAACTATTCTAGCCTTACCCTGGCTAGAATTGTTTTTCTGATGAAGGATAGTCTATATTATAAAAGGAAGCATTCTAACCCTGCTAGACGGTCAGATAAATCTGCTTCAGCGCAATGAAATGAGGCGAGGGAAAAAAAATCTTCAACAATTCCCAAATGGCAATTTATCGCTTTCCATTTGCAGTGAAAAGATTATTGAAACTGGTTGAAGGTTAAAGATATTTCCCTTCTAACTATAATAACGTGTTTTATATTTAATTAGGAAACTGGCAATGTTAGCCTTTTATATTCTGAGAGAAAATTATTAAAGGATTAGTTGAGTGTGAAATTAAATTGCTGAAGAGATGTCAAAGGCTCCCTTTCCCTCAAACTCATGTCTGAATGGCTTTGGATTTATACAAGACAAAAGAATGTCGCACTCCCCATTGACTAAAGCAAACCTAAGAATTGATTCTCAGTTTGAATGGCATGAGCAAATGTTATGTTAGTGATGTACTAATTGATTAACTTATAAAATATATTTTTATACTGCGAAAAAAATTAAGAATGTTTTATGGGTCAGTTTTTTGTCTTTGACAATTCGTTTCTGCTACATACCATGGCTTAACCCGAAGGCTTCACTATCTTTCCTCATCTCACTATCAGTCACGGGGCCAAATACACTAGGACCCAGATGTACTATAATTTGGCTTCACAGCCATGACGCAAATGTAAGTTGGTATTAATTAGGCCACACAAGGGGCTGACTTGCGCCGCCTTGCATGGTTGTATACAAAATGTAACGCTACGCTGGCCCTTGTGCTGCATTACACTGCATCTTTGAGGCGTTCCATGGGTGGAGCATGGGTGTTCCCGTGCATCCGCCCATGGGTTTTGGCAAATTCCCATATTTACTAAAGCTAGCAAATCTGGGAATGCGTGAAAATGCTATGCCTTCCCTAGAGAGGCGTAGTGAAGAGAAATATGTTGCTTTTTCCTCTTTCCTTTCTATGCCCGGTCCCAGGATGCATTGCGCATCACACATAGAGGAAATTGCCTTACAAGACTGTTTTTTGGCAGTAAGGTATGCCTTCCTGCACAAAAACAATCCTGCCCGTAACAAGCAACAAGTGCACCAGCTCAGGGAGAGAGCTGAATAGCGCCATATCTTAGTAGATATGGCACTTTTCGGCTCTCTCCTGTTCATGCAACGCAGCGTAGCAGCTTTGCTTGCTGCCCTGTATTGTGTGAACTTTTGAACAATATGCCTTTAAGGCTCAGATTTACAAAGATTTTGTGCCAAAATGGTGTCACTTTTTTGATGCAGCTCAGATGCAAAATCATTTTTGGTATTTACAGAGCCACATAAATATCTATTTGCGTGGCTTTTGTAAGAAAAAGTAATGCAATGCGATGTAGTGCACTTCCTTGCATTACTATATGTCAGGGGGCCTTCTATGGGTGGTGCATGGGAGTTCCCATGTACCCACCCATAGATTTTGACACAGACCCTTATTTACAAAGAGATGTAGACACAGCTTACATCAAAATGGTGCGCCTGTCTCCTGGACTATGGCGCAAGAGTGTCTGTGTTGACGCTAGGCAGCACAAAGTGTGCCGGAAAAAGGAGAGAGTAGTATGTACCATTTCTATTAAGATATTGCACAGTTCTGCTCTCTCTTTCTCGCAGCACAGCAACTTTACTTGTTGCACTGCGTTGCATGAATTCTTTGTAAATATGCTGCTAAATGTTTAAGCTTGTGAAATCCGGTGTAATATACTTTGTTCGTGCTACATAGTGAGGTTGTTATACAATTTTGAATGCATCCCAATTGTACCTGGAGGTTTTTCACTGGTAGCAAGGCACAATGGCAAGTACTTCATCTTTGTCACTTCCCCTATAGTTCTAAGCATATCAGACAAGTTCTCCTTACCCTGTTACTCAAGTTAATTTAGGCAATGGTTGTGACAAGTATTGCTGCTGTCTGTATAACCAAAGGAACAAGAGCTCTCTTAAACGCTAAGTACTACCTATTCACCCTTGTTTCATTCAGGGAGTAGATATGTAAACAGTCAAGGCTTACTTTTGGAGGTTGGTATGGGGCAGAACACAAAGTTGCTGCACTGCATTGCATTAAAGAGAGCAGAACAGCCCCATGTCTACTAAGATATGGCATGGTTTTCTCTCTGCTTGTGGTGTTGCACTTAAGGTTGGCATGAGTGTTGGGCCTGGCCCTTTTTTGCAGGGTTGTCCCCAAACTTTTTGCCTTCTTCCTCCTATTTTTCTGATCCTCTTTTTATTGACTTTAGGACTCTGGGCACTTTGACACTGCTAATCAGTGCTTAAGTGCATGGGCTCTCTCCCTTAAACATTTGAATGGTTTAAACCTGTTTGGCCTATTAAATTTGCCTGTAAGTCCCTTGTACAGTGATATCCAATATACCCAGGCCTGTACAAATTATGCTACTAGTGGGCCTGCAGCACTGCTTGTGCCACCCACAGGAGTATCCTTTCGAATCTGTCTCAGGTCTGCCACTGCAGGACCTGCATGCGCAGTTTACTGCCACATTGACATGCATTTAAAAGTACTTGCCAAGCCTTAAACTCCCCTTTTACTACATATAGGTCGCCTCTAAGGTAGGCCCTAGGTAGTCCTATGGCCAGGGTGCTGTGTAAGTAAAAGGTAAGACATGTGCCTTTATTGTGTGACATGTCCTGGTAGTGACAGACAGCCTATTTTGTTTCTCATTACTGTGAAGCCTACTCCTCTCACAGACTAGCATTGGGAATTCCCTTATATACGTTTAAGTGGTAATTCCTGATCTGAAAGGAGTAGCGTTGCTATGTTTGGTACGTTGGAATAGTAGTGATAAATCCTGCTTACTGGTGTAGTTGGATTTTACATTACTGTTTAGAAATGCCACTTTAAGAAAGTGATACAAAAGGGGATGATGGACGGAACGTTTGAGCCAATCAAACACTCACCCCCAGTCAACTGATCTGGGTTTAATCCATCATCATTCTTTAGCTCACTCCACCACCCCAGTTCAGACATGGCCATATGCAAATCAGTCTGACCCTGTGCCTCATGGGAACAGTCCAGCCCGAACTGCCAAGCCATGTATTCCCTGGACCGGAAACAAGCATCCTAGGACCGGTTTCTGGCATTCCAGCCGTCATCAGCCAGGCTTGCTTGAATCCAGTGGCAAAGTGAGCAAGGGACCCACGTCTGGGCATACCCCCGCCAACTAGGGCGAACAAAGCGATACAAAAGGGGATGATGGACGGAAATTTTGAGCCAATCAAACACTCACCCCCAGTCAACTGATCTGGGTTTAATCCATCATTCTTTAGCTCACTCCACCACCCCAGTTCAGACATGGCCATATGCAAATCAGTCTGACCCTGTGCCTCATGGGAACAGTCCAGCCCGAACTGCCAAGCCATGTCTTCCCTGGACCGGAAACAAGCATCCTAGGACCGGTTTCTGGCATTCCAGCCGTCATCAGCCAGGCTTGCTTGAATCCAGTGGCAAAGTGAGCAAGGGACCCACGTCTGGGCATACCCCCGCCAACTAGGGCGAACAAAGCGATACAAAAGGGGATGATGGACGGAACGCTTGAACCAATCAAACACTCACCCCCAGTCAACTGATCTGGGTTTAATCCATCATCATTCTTTAGCTCACTCCACCACCCCAGTTCAGACATGGCCATATGCAAATCAGTCTAACCCTGTGCCTCATGGGAACAGTCCGTCCATCATCCCCTTTTGTATCGCTTTGTTCGCCCTAGTTGGCGGGGGTATGCCCAGACGTGGGTCCCTTGCTCACTTTGCCACTGGATTCAAGCAAGCCTGGCTGATGACGGCTGGAATGCCAGAAACCGGTCCTAGGATGCTTGTTTCCGGACCAGGGAAGACATGGCTTGGCAGTTCGGGCTGGACTGTTCCCATGAGGCACAGGGTCAGACTGATTTGCATATGGCCATGTCTGAACTGGGGTGGTGGAGTGAGCTAAAGAATGATGATGGATTAAACCCAGATCAGTTGACTGGGGGTGAGTGTTTGATTGGCTCAAACGTTCCGTCCATCATCCCCTTTTGTATCGCTTTGTTCGCCCTAAGTTGGCGGGGGTGTGCCCAGACGTGGGTCCCTTGCTCACTTTGCCACTGGATTCAAGCAAGCCTGGCTGATGACGGCTGGAATGCCAGAAACCGGTCCTAGGATGCTTGTTTCTGGTCCAGGGAAGACATGGCTTGGCAGTTCGGGCTGGACTGTTCCCATGAGGCACAGGGTCAGACTGATTTGCATATGGCCATGTCTGAACTGGGGTGGTGGAGTGAGCTAAAGAATGATGATGGATTAAACCCAGATCAGTTGACTGGGGGTGAGTGTTTGATTGGTTCAAGCGTTCCGTCCATCATCCCCTTTTGTATCGCTTTGTTCGCCCTAAGTTGGCGGGGGTGTGCCCAGACGTGGGTCCCTTGCTCACTTTGCCACTGGATTCAAGCAAGCCTGGCTGATGACGGCTGGAATGCCAGAAACCGGTCCTAGGATGCTTGTTTCCGGTCCAGGGAAGACATGGCTTGGCAGTTCGGGCTGGACTGTTCCCATGAGGCACAGGGTCAGACTGATTTGCATATGGCCATGTCTGAACTGGGGTGGTGGAGTGAGCTAAAGAATGATGATGGATTAAACCCAGATCAGTTGACTGGGGGTGAGTGTTTGATTGGTTCAAGCGTTCCGTCCATCATCCCCTTTTGTATCGCTTTGTTCGCCCTAAGTTGGCGGGGTGTGCCCAGACGTGGGTCCCTTGCTCACTTTGCCACTGGATTCAAGCAAGCCTGGCTGATGACGGCTGGAATGCCAGAAACCGGTCCTAGGATGCTTGTTTCCGGTCCAGGGAAGACATGGCTTGGCAGTTCGGGCTGGACTGTTCCCATGAGGCACAGGGTCAGACTGATTTGCATATGGCCATGTCTGAACTGTGGTGGTGGAGTGAGCTAAAGAATGATGATGGATTAAACCCAGATCAGTTGACTGGGGGTGAGTGTTTGATTGGTTCAAGCGTTCCGTCCATCATCCCCTTTTGTATCACTTTAAGAAAGTGGGCATTGCTCTGTGCTTATGACTGTTTGTGCTTTGCAGCTTGATTCCAATCCACGTCTTGGCCTGGTTGACAGCTACACTTCATGCATACTTTCCAGACAGTCATCAAACAGGAAGGGTTGAGTGTGTCAGGGTTTCATCTGCACACTGATAGTCTTCCTGGGCTGGGAGAGAGGGAGGCGGGGCACACTAACATTTGTATAGGCTGTGTCCTGCCCTCACACAAAGGGCTTATTTACCCCCTACTGATGTCTGGAGCTAGGGCTGGGGTTGAAATGGGTGTTTTGCACTTCTAAGGTTTCTTTTGAAGTTCTCCTTTGATCAAAGACATTTGGGGTATAGGTCCAGGGGCTCTGACCCCATGATTTTAGACACTGTGTGCTGCTGGCTCTACATACTGTATCAGAGGACTTCGGTACTGCCAGGAAGATCACCACTTGGACTACTTTGCCTTGTTGTGCTTACCTGCTTGCTTGCTTGGCTGCAAGAGAAACTGCCACTGTGCAGAGGAAACCAGTGTGGTGGCCTGATGCCTGCCTGCCTTTCTTGCCCACAGTGATCTCCAGGGGCGGGTGGGCTGGCCCCCTCCATGTTCAGTTAAGGATCTCTAAAGGATTACAGGACAGAGTTGCTTTTGGCTTAAAGGCAGCATGTGTTTCAACTTTTCCTGCATCAGCACGTGTTGAGCGTTACTTGATTTGCCTTGCCAGCACTTCGTTGTGTCGGAGTGGTCCGGAGTGGTATCTTGTGCTGCTGGGAATTGACTGTGCCACCTAAATACATTCAACGTCCCTCTTTCTGGGAAACCAACGTCCCGATCGCAACGCACACACCCCAGTACCTGCGGGCCAAAGCAGGGACCTACTCGACTACTCCCGTCTGTTTGTGAGCCGGCGTACCCTGACTTCTGTAGTGATTCCCTACTAGCCGGCACAAGCCTGCTCAGCTCAGCTTTTTCCTGTGAGGAGGCAGAGGGGGTTCCCAGCACCCCGAGGATCGCCCTCTGCATCACAGGCACTGTGTCCTCCTAACGGAATTATGCTTGCGGGCGACTCTCCTTGCTTCACCAAGAGTTGCATCTGAGCCGCTCTGTTGTGGGGTGACTGAGGTAATGAGTCTGAGTAGCCACACAGGGCTACAGACTCACCAAAGCTTGAGGGGGGGCCTTCTTCTTGTGCATTTACTTGTGGCCAGATTTGGAAGTCCACCGCGCACTCCGGAGTGTGTGTACTTGGAAATACTGGGTACTTTTTCTTACCGGTCCAGAGGGGGTCCGTCATTGCCCAATTTCTGTATGCTTTCCAATTGCTGGGCTTCGCACCATACTTATCCTCTTTCTATGTATGCTGCAAAACGCAGCACACATAGAATGAAAAATGAACAAGGCAAAATAGTGATATTTCTCATCGGTCGCCTCCCCTGGGAAGGCGTAAGGTTTTGTTGCATCCTCAGGTTTAAAAGATCTTGTAAATCTGATGATGCGCAACATCCATGGGTGTTGCCTGGGAACACCCACCGCAATGCCTATGGCACGCCTCCCTAGCGCAGAGTAAGGCAACTCAGTGTTTGCGCTGCCTTGCCTTACTCCATGTTTATGAGTCCTTTCAAAGCCATGCAAAGTGCCTCATAAATATGGACCTAAATAACTTGAGTGCTGCCAATCCATCCAAATAGGCATATTGAGACTATGAAGCTCTACACACATCCTAACGCTTTTATCACCATCTTTGGGCGCAAGAACCATCGGAATTAACCACTCGGAAGGCTTTATCTCTTCTATGAGCCCTAGTTTAAGAAGCCTCTGGAGCTCAACTTTGAGTGGATACACCATTAAATGTTGTATCTTCCTGACTTTATGAACACAAGGCACAGCATCTCTCTTCAATACAATCTTGTGCTGAA
Organism: Calotriton arnoldi; assembly: GCA_963921515.1. Lineage (NCBI taxonomy): Eukaryota > Metazoa > Chordata > Amphibia > Caudata > Salamandridae > Calotriton > Calotriton arnoldi. The sequence goes on along the minus strand of CAWUFW010004584.1, from coordinate 15,827 downwards.
ACCTTTCAGGATACCAAACTTCCACTCAAATAGCTCAGGAAATTCATGCACAATGTTGCACTCATTCTCACCTTTGGATATTAATAAATTTGGTTCTGAAGAGTGATGTCTAAGTGTGATGCCCGTATCTTCTTTGGCAACATAAACTTTGCCTATTGCTTCTCTATCTCAAAATTGTATTCTCATTATGGTGTATCTCAATACATCGATTTTCACTCCACTGTAACCCACTGGATTGATCAGGAGGTAGCAAATTCATTTTATCTCTATAAAAACATTTGTTCCAGTTTTGAACTCCCACCATTGTGTAAGGTAACTCAGAAGGATCCAAGGCCATTACTTTCTTGCCTCCCAAGCTTCACTCTCAGGCATTTTCAAAAGACTACTTTCAATCTCCCCATTGTCTGTGATCGTCAAGACTACCTTCTTCATGCTATCTGACACCTCATCAACAATTTGTATCTTTCTACTCTTGCATTCCCAGCATATTGGCTTTTCTTGCCACAGTTTTCTACAAATAGCATTTTTAGCATACCAGGATTATTGGACAGAGGATTACTGCTGCCACATATATAACATCTGAATCATAATTTTTTACCATCACCATGGCTTTGTGAATTCTTAGAGCAAAAGACACACAAATGATGGACGAAATGTGGCACCAATCAAACAATCACCAGCAGTCAAGAGATCTGGGTTAAATTCATTGTTCTTTTGCTCACCATGCCATCCCAGTTTAACCCAGCCATATCCAAATCTGTCTTGACCCTGCTCCCCACGATGCTTGTTTCAGGTCCAGGGAGGACCAGGCCTGGGAGATTGTGCTGGACTGTTCCCATGGGGTGCAGGGTCAAGAATGATTTGCATATGGTAGGGTCTAAACTGGAATGGCGTGGCGTGCAAAGAAACGATGGATTGAATCCAGGTCTGTGATTGGGGGTGAATGTTTGATTTGTTCAGCATTCCATCCATCATCTGTTCTTTTTGCAAATGTCACCCTAAGTGGGAAGGGTATGCCCAGACGTGGGTCCCGTGTGCTCTACACCACCAGATTCAAGTTAGCCTGGCTGATGACGGGTGATACCCCGAAACCGGTCCCAGGATGCTTGTTTCTGGTTCAGAGAGGACCTGGCCTGGCAGTTCGGGCTGGACTGTTTCCATGAGGAGCAGGGTCAAAACTGATATGCATATGGCTGGATCTAAACTGGAATGGCGTGGTGTGCAAAAAAAAATATGGATTTAACCTAGATCTGTGACTGGGGTTGAATGTTTGATTTGTTCAGCATTCTGTCCATCATCTGTTCTTTTTGCATTTGTGAATTCTAAGACGCATTTCTTATTTAATTACCCCTGCATTACTATCCATGACTGAAGGTTCTTCCATTAAATCCACTGAATTTACAGTGCCATTATTTTGACTGTCATGAAATTCTCGAACCCACGTCAAAGTATTTCCCACTGCTTTGACTAGCATGATTTACCTCCTTAAGATCAAGATTCTTAGTTAGCAACTTTTCCTGAATTTTGTGGCTGTTGGTGCATTTCACAGGTTGGTCTCTGAATAAAGAATCTGTGAGTGCATCATTTGTTCCTTCAAAAGAACTTGTGATGTTCTAGAACAATATTTATTTTGGAAGTGATTTTCTACCATCAGCTCAGCCATCGCAAATATATCCCTGGGTTCACCATCACCAGGGCCTACATATTTCATCCAGGCTTTCATATATATTGCTCCCTTCTAAGAACAAACTATGGAACAGTATTACCTGTTTCCTGATGCTGAAATTTCTCCCCCACAACGCCCACCAAATAGGATTCAAATAGTTTTTTCCATTGTTTCCAAAGGGAGTATTGGGTCCCCTTTATCAGAAAAGGAGGTAGGTGGCTACAACATTTTTACTGCAGCCATGATACTAGTAATCCTGCATAGTACCCAGAAAAAAAGAATACCACAGTAATAAGAGTTAATAATGCTCAACCTAGCGCCAACGCAGACACCCTTGCACCATGGTGCAAGGGTACCTGTGTTGTAGGCAGGATTGCTTTTGTGCAGGAAGGGGCACCTTCCTGCACAAAAACAATCTATAGAGGCAGAATGCAGCACACATAGATAGGGAAAAATGAGGAGAAATAAACATATTTCTCCTTCTTACACCTCTCCTGGGGAGGCGTATCTCTTCACCACGTTACCAGATTTACCAGGTTTGGTAAATCTGGTAATGCAGCAAAAGCCATGGCATTTGCATGGGAACACCCACTGCAATGCCCATGGAACACCTCCCTTGCGCAGAGTGGCTTTGCGTGGCTACATACATCTTTATTAGAGGTTTGCGTTACGCATGTACCACATTGTGTGGTCCAAGCATGACACAAACCCCTCATAAATATGCCCTTGGATTCACAGAGAGGATCACAGTACCCACAGATAATGATACCAACAATCGGGGCTATTCTTATTCAAAGTGTCATAACATCTTTCTTTTCTGCCATCGGTTCCCAATCCAAAATAGCAGTCACATCGTGACATGTCACATGGTCGTGTTAGAACCGTGATGCAGAAAGACGAAAGGTACATTGTTGTATTGCAGTGTACTTGTGTAAATGAGTAGGATGCGGAGAGTAGCAAGATAATATCTTGCTTCCAAATTCTACAAGATTCCACGTCAAGATTCTCCTCTGCTGAAATTCCAGTGCAAACGGTAAGCAGTTTGACAAAAAACAAATCCATTGTGCTGTATATATGACCAACAAATTGCAATCAGATGCCTTGGAAAATAGTAATTCATACACAATCCTTAATGTATTTAGAGCATCTAGTAGCGCAACTGATAGAGTTTCATAGCTCATCCAGATCAGCCGTGTCAAAATGAATGGGCTTACATACAAGCCCCTTGCGCCACCCGTATGTCACTTTTTCCCATATTAAAAGTGACGCACCAGAGGCACAAGGGCTTGTAAATAAACCCCGAAGTTTTCTCCTTGTCACTCTGAATGTGCAGAGAATTTACAACAGCTGTAGCGTCATCCGCACATCAGGAGCATACAAGAAAAAATATCCTTTGTGGGTCCTTACGTTGATGATCCACAACTGAGTTATCAGGTTCCAGTCGTCGCCAAATGTTAAAGTATATTGCAGAAGCAGGCCAATAGTTAGCATAATTGCTTGTTCTTTATTCCAGTAAGTCATCCATTACAAAGATCATCAACCATACAGCAGGGCAGCCAGGATCTCAACTGAATTCCACATAACATCTTACAGTCTGTAAGGGATTCCACATTTCACAATGACCACAGCCAGGACTGAAGCCTCCGTAGCCCATAACAAATGTTTGATGTCATCAAAATCTTGTTGACATGGTTGTGGCCAAACATTCTTCTGACCCTTTTTCATTAATTCTCTCATTTGCTGTGAAATATCCGTAAAATGATCAATGAACATAGCATAATATTTTGCTAAACCAAGAAAAGACTTTAACTGATCCTTGATATGAAGCCTCCTTTATGGATTTATGACATTACAATGCATGGCTTTACCACACATGCATCTACCATGCAGTCTTTACCACGCATGCTTTTACCGTGCATTATCAGTCATTGTAATTAACACTTCCTTTACCACGCGTACTTTTACCACAGATGTCTTTACAACACATTTGTTTCCCTTTAAAAAGTACATTTTTAAAACTAATTTAATCATGGAAATGAAATGAATCGGTTACGCAAAACACAAATTAGCAAAATAAGCAAACAAAACGAATTTGTAAACATTAATTAACTGTTCCCCTCCCAAGATGGCAGACCACTGTCTCCAAGAAGGTCACAAAAATCACCAAAAATCAATCTCTACTTAATTTACAAGTTCAGTAATGATTTAATTGTAAAAATGTCAACAATTCCAGTGCATATTTTGTTTAAAACTACAGTTTCACAATAAAATTATTATAAAAATGGGTATTCACCACTTGTGTGGTACGCTGACCTGTGAGGAGACCACATGCAGCTGTGTGAGAAGAGGAGACAACTATAGCGAAATTAATAACACACTGCCACGTATCTGTAAATTTATTATTTCTTTTTATTAATACTAGCATGGACAATAATCACCTCAAAAAGATTATATCAATTTTAAAATAGTAAGTTTTTGTAGACCTTCAAGTAACTTCTGAGGAAGAGCTAAACGTTTCACAGAGAACAATCAATTCCTTGGATTACCAGTTAAATTGACATTATTTTTTTTCAATTAATTTTAATTATTTGTAACATTATTTGTAACATGTGTCGGGACATCTGAGGGAAGCTTGATTTTGAACGAGGCAGATTGGTTATTATTGCTGCAGTGAAGGCAATTCGGGGAAGGAGCTGGACAATGGAACGGGGGCAGATTTACAATTCCCAACTCTAGACTGGGCTAACTCGGGGAAGAGGCTGGACACTGGAAGGGGAGAAGATTTACCAATCCCAACTCCAGCCAGGTCCAACTCAGGGAAGATGCTGGATACTGGAAGGAGGGGGGCAGATTTTCTATTCTCAACTCCACTCAGGGGCAACTCGGGGAAGGTACGGGACACTGAAAGGGGGGCAGATTTACTATTCCAAACTCCAGCCATGACCAACACGGTCTTAAGCTAAAAATACCTCGAAACACCAAGGTATTCCTTTAGTCACGATTTTTCTGGTATGATTAAAATAATAATAGAGGGGGGGGGGTGTCTATGGAGATAATAGTTCTGTGCCCTATATGTTAAGTCGATATGTTTCAGCCCTACATGAAAGTGGCCATAAGGACCAGGCCTTTCGTCAGGACTCGTAAGTTATGCCTCAGATTATTTTTTGTAATGCCAGTCAAACATAACTAAATTTGGTCAGGACAAAACAATAACATACAGCATATAATTGGCATGCAAAAAGACAATAGTGCCCTTGTCCAGGTCAGGTTCCCTTCTTGGGTCCTGTAAAAAAAGACAATAACAACACATACTTTGCTTATGTTTGTGTAGTTACACGGTTCACATGCACAGTCATGGTGCACTCTCAATGTCACCTCTTCAAATAGGTGAGTGAAAAAGCACCCTTTTGAGTAAATATTTGTGGTAGTCAATGTGCATATAACTCGAGACTAAGCACAAGCATCATGACATAAAGGTATGAGCACATATGATACATGCTTGAAGTACGTGCAGACAAACCAACGTGTGGTGACCAAAATCAACAAGATGATAACATCAACCTAGTGGCTAATCTTTCAACAGATTTACTCTTGGCAGGGGAAGTGAAATTACTAAACAGAGGCCTTGGTTTCATCCCCACTAACTACACTTACAAATTTCAATTACGGAGTGAAATGGGTGAAAGTTTTCAGAAAATTAGGCCGAAAGCTTTTTTCCAAAATTGCCCCAGGCGAGACCCTGAACCAGGATACACGGGACTCAAACATAAATGTTTTTTTATGCCCCCCCATCACTGCCATACCACCAGAAATAATCACATTAGAGGAAGCTAGGTCTAAAGATATCGAATTATTGGACCAAAAAAAATTTACTATCATAAAATATCTAAAGAGGAGAAATCGGGTTTTATACATTAAAAAAACAGGACAAACTGCATTATCCAACAGGCTGACAAAGGTGGTGCGATTGTGATCTAAGCAAAAGAGGATTATCACCAAACCTGCATGATCCTATTGAGAGATGTCCAGGTCCAACACCCACGATACAGAAAGAGATCAAATGCCTTGTAGACAGAGCCAAGGAAAATGGATGGATAACAGCAAAAGAAGTTGAATTTCTGGTTGTCCTAAACCCTTCAAATCCATAAGTCTACGCACTACCTAAAATACATAGACAATGTGTGCCAGTTCCTGGGAGACTTGCTGTGTCAGGAATAGGTTCTATGTTAGAACCTTTGTTAGCATGTGCTGACTGGTTTTTCCACCTACTGGTGGCAAAAATGCAGTCTCATATAAAGGATACAAAACACCTGCTAAATTCATTTTCAAGCATTGACTTTGAACCTGACTAACAGCTACTCATAACTCTGGACATTGAATCATTATATAGCAGCATACCCCAAGAGGAGAGCATCTGGGTTATTGAGGATTTACTATCAGAGGGTGATTGGCCTTTGAAACGTCCAATCCACTGGATCACGAGTCTAGCAAGACTGGCACTGACATAAAACTCCTTTGAATACAAAGACACTACCTATCTACAACAACAGGGGACATCGATGGGTAGTACCTTCGCTTCCAGCATTGCATGTTTGTATGTCCATTACTTTGAATAAAGAACAGATATGAAATAATAACCCATAAAAGAAACACCTGATCATTTGACTTTGTTATATAGTAGAAATCCTGGTGATTTGGCACGGTAATAATGAAGAAGCAGAGAAGTTCCTTGTTTGGCTTAACACATGTAACTCATTTTTTTAATTCACAATGAGTACCAAAACCAGATAGCATTTCTGGATGTACCAATAAATGCAATAGGAGGAAAATACAAGCATGTATACAAAGCCTACTGAACAGCCTCCTGGATTTTGAAAGTGCACACCCTCGGTCCCTTAGGGAGAACTTACCCATAGGACAGTTTCTCAGAATTCAAAGAAATTGTTCTGAACTCAATGACTATAGAACAGAGGCAAACACCCTAACTGAAAAACTTGTGTCACAACATTATCCCAGAAAGATCATCAATAGGGCTAACATACAGGCATGTTACAATCATAGGGAAGCACTGTTGGAAGATAAGCAAAAATCAGCCCAGACTCAATTGGCTTATGTAAGCACTTACAATAACAACTTTAATTCAGTCAAAAAGATCATCACAAAACATTGGAGGATCCTCAATAGTGGTAAACTACCCAAAGAAAAACGATTATTCTCTTTCAAAAGGAATGCTAGTCAGAGGGACATACTTGCCCACACCAGATGTAAACAGGATAATAAGGCACAACGTACCCTATGGAATTTCCCAAAAGTAATGGGACATTTTCCTTGTCGCTTCACAACACCTACAAAAACCACAGATTTGGGCCCCACACACCCCATGGGAACAGAAGTGCCACACTAAATGTAATTATACTAATGTGGGGTGCCTCATTAGGTGCCCCTGCAATAAAATATACATAGGGATGGCACCCAGGAAAGTGAAGATCTGTATAGGCGAACACCTCAGCATCATTCGGTCCCAATGCACTACAACTCACCTGGCAGCACAGCACATTATCTTGCAAATAATCACTCAGGGGCCGATTCACAGAACTAATCTGAGATAAAATCCTAAACTTACCACTTTTGGTATTCACAGAAGGCATTTAGGAGTAGTAAAGTTAGGACTCCTAACTTTACTACTACTAAACTGAGACAAAATCCTAACTTTACGACTTTTGGTATTCACAAAAGGCATTTAGTAGTAGTAAAGTTAGGAGTCCTAACTTTACTACTACTAAATGCCTCCTGTGAATACCAAAAGTGGTAAGTTTAGGATTTTATCTCAGTTTAGTAGTAGTAAAGTTAGGAGTCCTAACTTTACTACTACTAAATGCCTTCTGTGAATACCAAAAGTGGTAAGTTTAGGATTTTATCTCAGATTAGTTCTGTGAATCGGCCCCTCAGAGAACAACCTTTATTGGACAGTCATTGAAAAGCTTGATACAAAACCATTCATGACCAAAGTACTACTGAAGTGAGAACAACAGTGTGTGTATAGACTACCCACCTTACAGGATTAAACAATGACATCCCATGGTCCCAACTCAATTCCTTATAACATGGTCAGATTTGTTCTCCTCCACCTTTTCATATATCCAGGTCCTGTTTTGCTCACAGATTTGAAGGGGTGAAATTGAAAGTGCACCACGACAGTGAATGTGAAGTGTGTAACATAAGCAAACTATGTGTTATTATTGTCTCTTTTTTTTTTACAGGGCCCAAGAAGAGAACCCGGCCTGAACAAGGGCACTACTGTCTTTTTGTATACCAGATATATGTTGCATGTTTTTGTTTTGTCCTGACTAAATTTAGTGAGGTTTGACTTACATTACCAAAAATACTCTAGGGAATAATCTCCGAGTACTGACGAAAGCACTGGACCTTATTGCCCCCTCTCACGTAGGGCTGAAACATGTCGCGTTAACACACAGTGTGTAGGACCATTGTCTTCATAGACATCCCCTATTATTATTATTTTAATCATACCAGAAACACCGCAAATAAAGGGATACCTTGGTATTTTTAGTTACTTTTATCTAAAGACCCCGACAAGAGAATTATCCTAAATGCTTCCAGGAGCATGGTCGAGCCCATCCTGGTTTTTAGGGACCAGAGTGAGACCTAATTATGAAGCATGACACCAATAGGATGTGTGAGGGTTTACCTAACAACACTATGGTTATGTCCAAATGACATGGGTTTAGCTTCACTTTCATTTGAACTGTCTGTCTCCAGCAATAAGAATGTTTACCTTTCTAAATCCAAACAGGCAAATAATTAGCAATATTCACTTTGTTCTAGCAGAATAAAAACCAAACATTAATTGTTTCTTTTTTTAAACTGTGATTGAAATGTATAACACAATATTTCATTTCACAAGCATAACTACTATATTAGAAAAGTATGTAAAACTTTTTAAAATGGAACTTTAAAGTATTTCAGAACAGCAACCTCCTAAAACCTGGAGCAAAGCAACCTCCAACTTTCAAAAAAGACATCTTAACAATATTCTCATCTAACCCCAAAATCCAATCCAAAAGGTAAACATTTCCACATTCCATGCAAAAAACACAAAAGAAAATTCCTTTTACAAACAGGAAAATACCTAGCTTTAAAATCTTTCCTCGAACAGATTTCCAGCAACTGACAATTTTTCTTTCATTATGACAACATATAAAAAAGTAACCAGTTTTTTCCACAGGATAAAGCTTAGCATGTTAAACATTTCCCTAATATATTACAAACATTTTGGGCCCGATTAGGATGGCGGTCGCACTTCAACCGACGGCTCGTTGGTTGCAGTCCGACCGCCATCTGCTGCTGCAGTCCGACATGGACAGGCTGTCGGAAAGCGACATTGGCCTATCCCTCCCTGGCCCTCCACTCTGGGGTCACATATGGTGCCCTCCTAAACATTTCTGCACCGTGTGGCAGGCACCAGTGCACGGAAGTTTGAAAACATCAGTTTTCAATGGAAGCTTGTGCTGCGGGCCTTTTCCGCCCGCCACACAAGCTTCCATTGAAATATGTATGTTTCCGACTGCCCTATGGGCGGTCACATCCAAATACTGTGGTAGGAACAGCAGACCTGAGGTCGGGCAGTTCCCAATCCGCAATGACTTCATAATAAGCCCCAATGTCTTTTTTGTGTCTTTCAGATCAACAACATGGAAAATGCAAGACAAGAGGAATACATTTAATCTAGGAGGGGCAATAAACTTCTTAAATATGGTGGTACCTTTATTATAAGGAGAGACTTGCAGAGCCCAGGAGTCACTGGAGATCCCTGGACTATTTCTCAACCTGTTGCAAAGGCAGAGCTGTTACACTTGGTGATATAGTTGAAAAAACTACAACGCATAACCACTCTGCCTCTGCAATGGAGGTGAAAGTGGAAGAAAATGTCCAGAAGATTAAAGCACTTTGTGCCACCTCCAATAAACCCTGTGGCTCAAAATGGCAAATAATCCTCAACTAACTACTCCTAATCCTTATTCTGAGAGTAACATTCCCCCATAACTAAATGTGTTTCAACCATGAACCTTTCCTTCTCTATGACAACTTCTTAACACTGTTACCCTTGAAAAAAGTGAAATTTGGATGATGGATGGCAATTTTAACACCCCACCCCTCTCATTCAGTCAAATTTACACTATACGTGCTAAGATTAATCACACCACTAACCCACTTATTTATGGTTTACTCCCTGACAAGCAATCCTCAACCTATACTGAATTTTCATCAGTTGTCAAATATAAAACTATTAACAAAAGTCCTAGGAAAATAAAATGTACTTTGAATTACAGATGATAAATACTGTAGTTAAACTTTATCGAAATACTGAAATTCAAGGATTTTTCCCATTTTTCCCAGGCATAGTGGAAAAAAATTCAAAATATCATTCTTAGCTGAGGATTTCATGCCCAACAGTAAACTGCAATTCGTGCTTCGAAAATTAATACCTTTGTGTTTTTTACCTCCCAGTTGTGTGGATGAGTACTAGACATCAATTTTACAATCTGATTTTTTACACAAAATGATGAAAAACTGAAACCCCTTTTAAGCTCTTTTGATCATCCTTGGATTGGCCATCTAAGCAGGTCAAGTCACAGGAAGAAACGCAATTTCTAATTGAATGGTGGAACTGCTACTAAACCTGCATAAGGGGAGGTGCAAAGACAAACAATGCCATTGAGGATTGGCATAATTCTTTTAACAGTTCTATTGGTAAACGTCACCCAAACCTGTATCATTTCCTGGAAATTTTTAAAAAGGAACAAAGTTTTAGGAAATGAGAGAGGCGCAATTTTTAACAGTTAGTCTGAATCCTTGAGTTTCAAGAAATATCTGACAAACTATTGGCCAAAATCCAACAGTTTCTATGTTGGGTTCAGACTGGAAAACATTGCACACATCTTCCACTATTAATCTCTGTAAACATTAACATGCATCACTCTCAGCATTTTTTGAAACTGCTGTTAAAAAGTATGTTTTTTAAAATTTCCTTGCTGAAGTTTTCTTCTTTCTTCAAATCTTGGTGATTTTTGGTGATTTTTTTACAAACAACTCACCAAAAGTCTCATGTAAACCAATACTCAATTAAATGTCACTACTAACCAAACCCCGAATAAAATAAAAATAGCAATAATGCAAAACTAAATTTACAAATCCTTTTTAGATACACCAAAGTGATTGCCAAAGTCCAAAAGGTTGTTTAACTATCTCCACAAAAGGACATCCATAAGCCAAAAAAAAAAAGAAAATCCCTTTGAAAAACATTGTTGTCTCTCTTACTGATTGGTGTCTTCCTTTTTATAAATAAAACACTGATCTAAAACACAATAATATAGGTTTATAAAAGAAATATTTTACATTTAATGATACTTCTATTTAAGCCTACAATTAAAAAAATGATACTGTGCGGAACTCCACGAAGTGCCACAAAAACTCTGCCAAGCTCTTCAGAGTTCTGCCACTGGCAGAGTCTATTAAGCTGTGAAGCTCGTGCTGATTTTAAGCACCAGGGCTTTGCACCGCGATGTACAATCAGCGCGAATGGCACTCTGCGTCACGCTGTAGTGCGCGGCTGCTTTCTGCCTCTCAAGTAGACATTCTACTCGAGCGGCAGCTACCTCAATGTGAGTGGCAGATTTCTCAACGCGGGCAGGCGTGACCTGCCGCGACCACCCGTGTTCAGAAATATCGCCGGGAGGAGGTCTAGCGTGCGCTTTTTTCTTGAGAGTGCTCGCCAACTTAACGTTGGTCAGCCATGCGAGAGAAAAAACTTTGCGTCAGTTTGCAGAGTTTTGCGGAACGCCGCGCTCTGCGCAAATTGGGCAAAACATCACGACCTCTGCCAGCGGAGAGGAATTCTTAGCCCACGCCTAGTGCACATATTAGCACGTGTGTGGGGATGCAAAACTGGTTAAAAGTAACATAATGAACGTTTAAACATCAATTAAGAATAAACTACCTCCCTTTCCCTCTCTCTCTCCTTACAATAAAGTGCCGTACGTATATGTTATTGTCAAAAATGTAATTCAATCTTACCTCACAGCAGCTCCTCTGTGCTTCCTAAGTTGATCACGACACTCCACCGAATGTATAAACAAATGCACAACTAACAATGTCAACCTGAAAATTTAAAAAGGACAATTTTTCCCATTGAAATGAATGGGAAAGCATGGTTTAAAGAATGTTTTAACATTTATATTAACTGTTACAAATTTCTTATTTATAATATTAAAAAAATATATTTTTTATTAATAGACATTTTTATGTTTTTTTCTTACTATATTTACCAAATGTATTTAAATTGTCTGAATATTATTCTGTGTTTTTTTATTGCTATCAAGCCTTGTTAAATATTATATTTATTAATAAATTACATTTTACAAAATGGTAAATACATTTAGGGGCACATTACGATGGCGGGCGGAAGCACCACCGCCGTGCTGGCGGATGCAAAAAGCACCAGTTACCGCCGGCACGCAGCAGTCCACACGCCCGTCCAATTACGATGCGAAAAGTAGGCCAAACACCGCCGGCAAGCCAGCAACACCGTCCGCCATCAAAGTGCGCCCGTACACGTAGCGGCGCAGCCCAACTGACACACACCGTCCGACGAAACACGTCCCGCCCGGCGCATAAATTACGATGCCGCAAACAAACGGCTCCCATGGCCAAGAGATACCGTACGACAAACCGAAGCGGTAACACGGATGCCGAGCACGGACAACGAAGAAGCGGCTCCCCGAGCATGAATCCAGCACTGCAGGCCCTCCCCATGCTTTTGCTGATGCACCACCAAGGACGCAACGTACCGCGGAGACGCAGGTAGGCACACACACAACAAGTGCACGCAAACAGCGCACACAGTGCAAGGGCGGAAAAAGAGGACAACCCCTCACCAGCGCGTGTACACTACACATCCACCATTGCATCCACATATGACACACAGGCCAAATCGTAACATCGCGGAACACATGTGTACACACCACCTGGGACTAGGAACCAACGACCCCGTCACGGCCCCAAAGCGCCGATGACGCCGCCACACATGCGCACAACGCAGAGGCCAACCGCAGCGCCATGCATGCGTCGCACACAGACACAGGGACACAACCAAGCAGCACACACATCAGCCCCACCCCGAACGCACATGACACGTGACAGGCCTGCCACAGACATGTCCCCAACGCCCAATTCACGGACAACACCCAACGCCACACAACCGACGCATACATGTCAGTGAAGACACGCAACAGCAGGACACACCCCAGTGTAACAAACATGGCGTAGCACACAGCGGCGGCAACACCAACTAGGAGAAGCAGGGCTCCTTCGGGAAGAGGAACGCCAGTACCACACAGAAACACCCATACCACCCTGCACATATGAACAAGACATATAAAACGGAACACCAAAGAGCCCGGGGACCGACAACAGGTGGCCCAAGAATAACATTCACACACAAGGCCCAACGCAGAGCGGAAAGGCAGCCTGCCGCCCACACAAGGGAGAGCAGGCAGCACTGAATGACCTTCCATTCCAACTCCGAAACCACAGCCCTACGACAGAAGCCGGTGAATACAGCCATTGTCCAAGAATAGACCAACACAGGCATGCCGAGGAGACCGACCACAGGGCAGATAGCGCATATCACAGAAGCACACAACGGACGGGGAAGAAAGAAGAAAACACTCCCCCATGTCGGCCACATGCAAGTTAATTGGAAGGAGTCACACATCACTGACCTTGAACTGTCTGAGAAGCATGTGGGAAGAGGGCCCGTGTCCTCCAAACAAGCAAACAGAACACAAGTCCTGTCTCCCTACGACTACACAGAGCTCACAGCAACCTCGGAGCGTGCACATTGCAGACTGCACACACAGCCGGAGCACGCCACCTCAACGAACCGCTGCGAAATGGCAACCGCAACACACCTACCCAACTACGCCGAACAGCTCAAGCTGTACAAAACCAACCTGTTCCATACATTGGGATGCGATCTCCTGTCCCTGCTGAACGTAAGTTACCGACTGACTTACCGCATCACATTGTTCAGCTGCGTCATGCCCGTCTTCTACTGTCGGAGGTGTCCCTACCAGCATCCCGTCGAGATATGCCTCTCCAACCCGGCATGTCTGAAGGCGGACCTGCTACCACTACTCCTCCCTCTGGACGCACACGACAGGGCCTGCTCTGCCTATGGGGGCATGGCGTATGTGGCCAACATCGCACCCGCACTGAAATGGGACCACTGTGCCTCCACACGACGGATCATCGAGAACAGCTACATCGAATGTCACCCAGCATGCCCCATCATGGTCCTCCAAGGGACAACTTACGAACAACACCTTGACAGCCACCATCCGCTACATTGGCTGGCAAACATGTACACCACCAATGACATGGAAGCCCTGCTGGACGGCATCGCATACCTGACAACCTGTAAATTCGTCGGACCACAACGCAGGTTCCCCGAGTGACCTATGATGTCCAACCCCGCACCCATGCTTAGCTTCCGCACGGACTGGCCAGTCACCACCACAACAGCCATACCAAACGACCGGCAACTGTAACCACACCATCAACGACATCGCCATGACCTCGGATATGACCGGGACATGCACACTGTTCCCCGTCACATCCAGGAACACCGCATGCATCGTGGGAGGCAGTGGCATGGGCTCAGTGTATCGCACCCACATGGACGGAACTGCACGAACAACCAGGACACGACATGGATCCAGCGCACATGGACACACACACCGCTCAGTGGACATGAATAGGTCGCCTGGAGTCTGTGGGTGCTGCACCCCTCCCACCCCCGCCCCGGGAATCCCATACCAGGACCTTTGCATGGACGACAAGTGCATACAACAACAACACGACCCCAGTGACTGTGACATGTCCAGTAACCACCACAGTGCAACAACAAGTGGCACGCCGCTGCATGCACGCAAGCACATGCCCTGATGTCATCTCACATGCACGCGTGCATGAGGAACAACCGCAGCAAACCTGTCACATGGAACTGAGATGGACTGTGCCCATGATGCCAAGCGGTCTGGTAGGCTACATGTATACCGTCTGTGTCAAAGTCCGCAGCTCCGCAGCTATACGTAAATGTACATTAGCACAGCCTTGGCCAAGCAGATGTCACTCTGAAGCCCACATCCCACATGCAACAGCCAATCACATGTAACCCCACACCCTATCCCATTTGCAATCATGCTCAGTATATCCTCAACATGTATTCCGCTGCCAGTAGTGTCCACTATACTGCATCACAGAGGACAGAAGACTCAATATAATGTTTGAAACCAAAACTGTCTCCGCTGACTCATTTCACAAGTACGAATGAGAGAGGATGAGAGTATGTGAAGTACACGGCAGTCGTGACATGACCATGTAGTCCACTGGTATTGGATGTCAACGCAAATGAGTAGCACTACTGTGGAAGACACACATGTGTCGTGTGAAGTCGTATGGACGCAGTGCTCAGGTGGGTGGGTGTGACGGGTAGATGCGCACATGCCAAGTTGGAGCACGCCGTGTTGGGAGGGGTCATGAACAGTACACCACCGCTTCCCTGGGCATTGTGAGAGGACACCTGTCGGGGGGAGTGAACACGTGTGTGCACAGCAGCCGGGCACACGTACAAAGCGGTACCAGGCGCACCTCAGCCCACCCTCTGTGGACAAGCTGGATCCTGTTGTGCGCCCGCCATGCCCCTTGACTAGGCACACACAGCCCCAGTCGACCAGCTGTAACCCCAACATAGTCAATCCGCACAGGCGATACAGGGCACGGGATGGCAGTGGAGCATGGTGTGTGAGAGGTCTCCTCGCGCTCCTCCTGGTCATATCACGCAGGCAATAGAACCTCAACGTCTAGCATGGCACAAGTCAAATGGAAGTGTAGGGGGACGCACCACAGCACGAGCAGCACTGACGTCACGGGAGGTGGCTCGCACCATCCCATCCATTGCCCATCATACCAACCACGCCACATGCCATTGCGACTAAGTGCAAGCGCGTGCGCCACCACCCCCGAGCCCTCCCCAGAGAGGCCAAAGAGTGAATGTGTGGGCCATCAGCCGCAGACGGAC